>OX637336.1:17310361-18510361 GCA_951799405.1 Agapetus fuscipes | reverse complement strand
AGATCTGGTAGAGCTGCATATGCTTCCACCAGTCTTCCTCTGCGTGCTCGTGACCTTGGGCCGCAGACCCTGGGAGCAGGAGGCCCACCACGGCGCACAACACCACCGGCAACAACATCTTGATAGAGACAGACGCACTCACTGACTAATGGAGCGGCAGCCACTGGCAACACTTATAACAGCTTCCTTATCACAACGCTATCATAGCATTGTCCAATCACTGACTCGACAAATCTATTGATAATAGAATAATTCTTGTTCTTTCTCCGTCGAAGTTCTCCGATCCTATCAGTCTCGAAGGGTGCCATACAAGCCGATTCCCATCGGTTTCCCGTTTAAAATGAGGAAAAAATGATAATAAAATAGACTGCATGGTTTCAATGCGGAAAACATACGTATTGTTTCTTTGGTTTTAAATGTATTTTTTTACTTTCTGCCTATATTTTTTAACTACTTTGTTACATCATTTTTAAAAGGGGAGCCGATGGGAACCGGCTTGTATGGCACCCTTCGCCACTGGATCCTATATATATCTAATCTAAATTGCAAAGATATGTTACACTTGGGATTCACATAAAATGCATTCTCACAAGCAGACACACTCTCTCACCACCTCCCACCCAGTTCATACAACTCATGCGGAGTTGCTTCACTCGGTGAACAACATAACAATATTTTTTCAAGTGGCTGAAGGCTCTCCCGATGAAGTTAATCAGCTGGTTGAACTTTATTCTTGGAAAAAGAAAAGAAAGTTCTTCAGATCAGAGGCTACTGCACGACTCTTAGGTACCTAAACCCAGAATTTCGATGTTACTGAAGCTAATGTGCCTGACGGGTATTTCGCGAGGAGCCATCTGCGCTCGGCGCAGTATATCAATGTACAAGTTCGCGCTTGCACATGCCACCTGTGAACCTACAACATAAAAACCAAATCTCAAATGGGCATACACCCTGCGACTCCTGCAGACCTTCCCTGAAACAGGAGTGACATGGGCATAGTGAACCATTTTCTACAGCAAGCCGTGTACCAACCTATAAGTCAAGGAATATATAAAACGGATAGGTATATACAACGGCTTCGGACTCGTAAATGGAAGGTTGTGGGTTCTAATCCCGGCGGAGCACAAAAAATATTCCATTTCTATTTGAAGACTACAGAGTGAGAACAAGGAATGTCGTGGTGAAACTGACATCGCCATCTTGAATTACGTCCCTTTTAATAGTTCAACGGGAAGCTGAACTAAATTGCTAAAATTTAAAAGTATTCCTTGACTGATAGGTTGGTATGCGGCTGACCACCCATACTGTAAAAAATGGTTCACTTTGCCAATGTCACCCCTGCTTCAGGGAAGGTCGGCAAGAGTTGCAGGGCTTATGTTCATTTGAGATTGGGTTTTTTATATTGTAGGTCCACATGCGGCATGTGTAAGCGCGAAACTATGCATGTCTGCTTGTGGGAATGCATTTATTATGAATCTCAAATGATACATATCTTTGCAGCTTATATTTAGACTTAGATTTAGATTTGATTGAAGAAATAAAAAATATGAAAAATATATTATCACAGATAAAAAGTAAAAAGAAATTGTTTTCGATTACTGCGAGTAGGTTATCTAAAATTCCATGTAATTATTAAGCCACCTGAAGATGCAAACGGATCGTTTACAAAACCGGTTGTGGAATTTATTATACTAGCAGTGATCGACAACAAAGTAATTTTCATTTTTTGTCTTTTAAGATGAATGATAACAAAGTTAATGCCTCTACAATGAATAAAATTGATTGCAGCAATTTAAGCGTCTTGAAGTCGATATAGCGCCCTCATTTAGCTGTCATCTTAATTCATTTAAAGCCGTGTACACCTGTAGTAGAAAATGATAGACAAATAAACAACACAAACGCATATTTTATATTTTATTGTATTACTTAAGAATACATAATTACGGTTATATAATTAATTAAATTAAATTATTTTTTATTCAATATTTTTACAGAGCATTGTAGCCAATCTTACATTAATAAATATTAAAAATAGAGTGTCATTATATTGTCCATAATAATCTATAATCGAAATCGCAAAGATAAATTAACATTTAAAATTCATATACAATACACTCCCGCCAACAGACACGTATAAGTTCGAGCTTACAAATGCTGCGTGTGTTTCATCGTAAATAAACGTTTACAATGGGATCTTAGATAACGAAGTAAAATGCGACTAATCTACACACAAAGCACAACTCCTTGCCGTTTTTTCCTCGAAGGAGTCGCATGTGACGGGTGAACCTATTTATTTTTACAGGTAAGGGGAGCGGTCTCACGTCAACCACTTCAGTTGAAGTGGGAGCTACCAAGCTCCGAGGACACTGGTGCTCATTTCTCGTCAAGACTAAGTAAACCTTGCTGTTTTTTTTATTTTTCTGTTGAAATAAACATCGAAACGGGAAATCGTTTCTGACGCACTCGGTGGGATTAGAGCTCGAGCTCTCGGCATGGAATGCAAGCACTCTACCGACTGAGCTATCGACAGGACTTTTATGTTTTGAAGTTGTTCTTATTAATATTTTAATTGTATTCTTTCTTCTGATTAGAGAATAAATTATCTATGACAAAGGTAGATAATGCAATCATATGTGTATTGATAAATAAATTAATGACGTCACTACGCCTATATCAAGGAATTTGCCTTCATTTTAACAAGTACATATAATAATTAATATTAACTACACAGTTAGGAAATTAATAATTTTGGATACTACACGAACCGTTTCGGGAAAATTTACAAAACGCTTGTCCCCTTAATTGTAAAAATAAATAATTTACACTTGCATACATTTTAGGACAACACGGTAGAAGCCACAGTTGCGTTGGGTGGAAACTGCAGCTTAGGTCTGGTATTTTCAACGTTAGCATAGCGACTTTATGCTGAGTGAAAAGGACGCACTTATGTCAATCGTCTGGGCAGGTTTTTTTAATCAGTTTAAGATCGCACATGCTAATGGGGAAAATACCGGGTCTTAGAGTCGCTTATGAATATTCTTTTATGAAAATACTTCTGAATACAAAGATGTAGTAGACTGACTTAATGTTCACCTTATCTTATTTCAATAGAGGAACATTGCTTTCAGTTTTAGGATGTCGGGAATGAAGGGAAGAGAACCACTGGTCTATAATTGGTCCCACTGCCATTAGGCCTTCAACCTGGACAGCATTGGTCAGTGGATATCAGGAGTAAAGAGCAGAACAACTCCTTGTATAATTCTGGAGAGAAAAGGTTGGCGGTGTTGATCTATAGTTGGTCTGTAGCTGGTCTATAGTTGGTCCATAATTGGTCTATAATTTATCTATAGTTGGTCTATAGTTACTCTTTAGTTGGTCTATAATTGGTCTATAGTTGGTTTATAGCTGGTCTATAGTTGGTCTATAGTTGGTCTACAGTTGGTCCCACTGCGTAGTGGTGGTCTCTTTGATGCCCTCAACCCTCAGCCGGGACAGCATAAGGGCAGAACCACTCCTCGCTGTATAGCACTGCAGACATGGTAGAGGTGTTGGTCTATAGTTGGTCCCACTGCGTAGTGGTGGTCTCTCTGATGCCCTCAGCCCTCAGCCTGGACAGCATGGGTCTGTAGATGTCAGGGGTGAAGGGCAGAACCACTCCTCGCTGCTGAATCTCACCTAAGACAACAAAAAGACGAACAGAATCAGCCAAAGGATAAATACAACTAAAAATCCCTACATGTCTTGATAATCTCGAGAAAGCGCTGTTGAACTCCCATACTATAATCTATAATCTAAGTTGCAAGGATATATTTATTCAAAGCTCTCAGATGTATGCCCACAAACAAACACGTGCAGTTCGCGCTTACAAATGCTGATTGTGTACTTACAAAAAAAAAAAAAACCTCAAATGAACATAAGCCCTGCAACTCTTGCCGACATTCCCTGATACAGGGGTGACATTGGCAAAGTGAACCATTTTTTACTGTATGGGTGGTCAGCCTCATACCAACCTATAAGTCAAGGAATACGAGTAATAAATAACATTTAAGTATAAAAAAACAACAAAACCTTAAAAATAAATCTATACAAAAAAGTCAAAAATTTCTTGCATTAGCTACAAAAACTTGCATGATAAAGTAATGCGCATATGGTGATGACAATTTTTTATGCAAATTTCCTGATTTCATTTCTTTTTATAACTTTCTGCGATAATCGTGTCACTGATACAACATGTATCTACTTATACCTATTACTAAGTATCAGTGTAACACTAAATTGAGAACCTTACAATAAAAGCTTACAAGCGCCGTTATGTGAAAAATCTGGCGTTTTGTTGAATATGATAATTTGAGCGAATAGTGAATAGGTAGTTTTAGTCTGTGGCTGTAAACCGTTAAATTTCTTATTCCTGCAGTCAATTATTATCGCTGTCCATTCTTACATTTCACCTTGTGACAATAAAACTGTATCAAGTGTCAAAACTCAGTACTTGTTAATTCTCGAGAAGGAATGGACGTGTCTGGTCTCTTCGGCTGCATCCCAAGTCACGCGCGTTTGACAGAGATAAATTAAAAGAAGATCAAATCGAGAGTGAGGTGAGTCCTTTCAGTCTATTCCAGACTCCTATCCTTGTTCCCTGATGGTCTGCGGCTTTGGCAGATTTTTCTTGGATTAGTTTGATCAAACAAAAAAGCTTATTAAATCTAGAAACTACATTCAATCTTCCTTTCTTTTCTCGGACTTGGTGGAATCAAACTTGGTCCAACAATGCTAAAACAAACAAAGCTCGATTTCCAAATGTTTATCGAACCATCAAAAACAATCGATTCCAAACCGATGTAACCCCTGTGTCAGGGAAGGTCGGTAAAAGTTGTAGGGCTTATGTTCATTTGAGGTTTGGATTTTATTTGTAAGTACCCATTCAGCATTTGTAAGCGCGAACTACACGTGTTTGTTTGGGTGCATTCATTTGAGAGCTTTGAATGAATATATCCTTGCAACTTAGATTATAGATTATTATTATTATAGATCATTGATTTCATTTACCCTATGTTTGACTTTCCTTACCTTTTCTCTAACATTCAATTGACTTTTAACTTCACGGAAAGGACTTCCACCACTTGAAAAAAAAACAGTTTTGAATGTACGTCCACGTGCTGTGTCGTATCAAATATTTTGCCTATGGATTTATTGATCCATATTTCATCCTTGTTTGGGCATGTGGAAAGAATGAATGATGATAGACTGACAAAGTATGTATACAAAGAAAGAAAAGTGAAAAGAAAAAGAGGGAAGGGACGACTGAGAAAAGTATGGACTGATCAGATTGAGGAGATTGTGAAAGAATGGGATATACAACGTGAGCGTAAAAGAAGAAAAGGTGATGGATATGAATGAAATAAAAGAGGTATGTAAGGATAGGAAAAAATGGAGGCAGCTCTGCAGAGGCTCTGGCCACCCCTAGCGGAATGGTGACAGAGTTACAGTTACAGTCATCCCCCAGTGCTTTTTTGGCTTATCCACCATTTGATTTGAAGATGACCTTTTAACGCAAGTGTCTTAAGAATCACATTGTCCATAATCTGAGCTAAACTAAAAACAAAAAATACGACAGTGTGAGAGTAGTTTTAAATATTTTTATAATCAATTTCTAGTTTTCACAAGACACATTGGTCAAGTACACATATAAACATTGCTTATATGAATTACTTCTGATGATGATGATGGATGATTTCTTTCCTGTGGCGCCATTTAATGGTCCAGGACCATCTCAAGGGCGCCATGGCTTCTCGAGAAAAAGATGGACATAAGACAATCAAGCACTAAGGGGACGATTTGTTGCTGGCTTCTCATTATTAGGACCAACAGTATTGTATTGTTTGCACATCTCCTGATAGCAGGAGATTACGGCTATCAGGTATTTATCCTCGATACGAAGCAAGCCTCTTATCTGTGTTAACAATTCATTGCTAAAACATCACAAAACAACAAATCAGAGGAGGCCACAGCGTCTGATTGCGTTTATCAACTTGGCTAGCATGTTAGTACAAGACTGACTACCCATTTCATAAAAGTAGTTACATTTTGTCAATGCCGCCCACGTTTCAGACAGTTCCAAGAGCAGGCCCGGATTAAACCCTCTGGGTGCCCTGGTGCGGAGAAAAGCTCGAGACCCCCCATAGCCCCTCCTGCTTTAAAATTTTCTACCGACGTAAAAAAAACGAAGCTTTTTCTACGGTTGAATTAAGAAAGGCACGAAATCGGTAAGAAGTTTCACACACAGTGCTACTGGAGACTTTTCGGGCCCCTAACAAACTTTTATTTCTTAACTAA
This sequence comes from Agapetus fuscipes, assembly GCA_951799405.1. Lineage (NCBI taxonomy): Eukaryota > Metazoa > Arthropoda > Insecta > Trichoptera > Glossosomatidae > Agapetus > Agapetus fuscipes. The sequence goes on along the minus strand of OX637336.1, from coordinate 18,504,028 downwards.
CGGTGTCTTTGTCTGTACAAAATGTGGCTATTTGAGTTAAAAACGATCAAAATAAGTCCATATGATCATTTTTCAGCCTTTTTTCAGTCTTTGGGGCCGAAAATCAAGGCGAGAAGGGCCTGGTTTGGTCACACCACTCGAACCGACCTTAATCCAAGTATCACTGTGGCATTTCCGTTGCTTCCACATGGGTCACATTTTTCAGCAATGAGGAGCAAGATTAAGAAGAAAAAAGATTTCGTGCTCTATTACCGTCCAGGATCATGTTGGTGGCTATAGCAGCGGGGAGGCCCACCGTCCTGGCCATGGCGGAGTGTCCTCCGCTGTCTCCGTAGACCACCAGGTTGATGCCGCGCTGCTCCCTCTTGCCATCAGGCCACAGGATACCCAGGGAGTGGCGGAGGATCACCAGGTCGCGCTCATCGGGACCTGACCAACAAAAAAAGGCTGCATGACCTGTCTGTAGTCTAGTGGTTAAGTGGAAGGTAGTGGGGTCGAATACTGGCGGAGCATAAAAAAGATTCATTTTTCCAATTTGCTCTTCTCACTTCCATATCAGTCCAGGCTTCACTTCCATACATCAAGGTGGTTCTGAGTATCCCAACTTGTACTTTCATTTGAAATTTATTCGATGGGTTTTGGCTTTTGGCGATACAAGCGGTAACACCCATTATACGGCTGAAAAAAATGCAAACTAAGCTACACATGCAGTGTAACTTCTTGCCGCGTTATCCCTGACGGGGTCGCATGTGACGGGTGAACTCATTTATTTTTACAGGTAAGGAGGCCGGCCTTACACTAACCACTTCAGTTCAAGTGGGAGCTACCAAGCTCCGAGGGCGCTGGTGCTCATTTCTCGTCAAGACTAAGTAAACCTTGCTGTTTTTTTATTTTTCTGTTGAAATAAACATCGAAACGGGAAATCGTTTCTGATGCACTCGGTGGGTTTAGAGCTCGAGCTCTCGGCATGGAATGCAAGCACTCTACCGACTGAGTTATCGACCGGAATGCTTTTCATTATTCTCCTTTTAATTCTTCCATCTTGTTCAAATTCATAACTGAAATCTAACTTCTACGATAGAAGATACAGCTTTTCCCTTCAAAAAAAGTATTTCATGTTAAACTGTTTAAATTTTATGCTACCCTTGGAAGTTAAAAGATTTAAAAACGTTGCAACATGATCTCCTACTAAGAGCTCCTGTCTCACCGAGTTTGAGCTTGTTGGCCAGGAAGTGGCTGAGCGTGTCCAGCGGCGTGCTGAGCCTGTGCACCAGGTCCTCCTGCAGCAGCCCCAGGCGCTCCATGCCGGCCGACCCAGCTGCTCCTCCTCTCTCGGAGACCTTGGACTTCAGGTTCTCGTAGAAGATGTCGCTGTCCGCCAGACCAAGGCACTCGCAAATCAACTGACGCTGCAAACAGAAACGACCACAATGAGGAAAAACGAAGTTTAATATCGAGGGTGGACTGTATCCTGCCGTTATTCCACTAGGGGTGACCAGTACTCCCGCAGATGCGTATCCACTTTTTTTGGTCATTGATAGGTCTACATGGTCATTGGTAGGTCTACATGCGGCAAGTGTTAGCGCGAAATTATACATGTCTGCTTGTGGGAATGCGTTTAATATGAATCTTAAATGCTATATATCTTTGTAGCTTAGATTTAGATGTACTCAGCCTTCCCAAGAAATGAGAACCAGCTCGTGCGGGAGCTGGAGAACCCTCACTTCAACTGAAAGTGGTTGGTGTGAGGCCGGCGCCCTTACCCGTAAAAATAAATTGTCCCCAAATCGCCACATGCAACACAGGCTAGAAGTTACACTATATGTATGTGTAGCTTAGTTGCGTATGCAGCTTGGCAAAAGGAAGAACAAAGCAGAGAGGGATGATGGGTGTTGCTGGAGAGATGTTTTCCAGAATCTGTTGCCGTGGTCTATGGGATCTGGAGCTTGATGATGAGAGAGATGAATGCTATTCGCACCCATGTGATGTCAGGTCCATCAGGGTGCAGCATGGGGTGAGGGTTGGGGTCCACCAGGCCCAGCAGCTGCATGCACTGAACGCAATCGGCGAAACCTACAAACAAACAAACACAAGGTAACAAATCGTTTCTGTGTTCTCTCCAACATTGCTCATGCGAAAATAACCTTTGTTGGACACAAGGCTAAGGGCCTGTTGCACCAACCTCCAATCAATATTTGATTGACACATCAATTTTGATTGCTTAATTCTGGTAAGGACCTCGGTTAAATATTTCTCGGAAGTGAGTAATAATACTATAGAATTTGAAAAGGACATATGATGTACATCAGCTGACTTACGTACATACAACCAAATTTTTGATTTGAAAGGGAGAAATCACATTTACTGTCAAAATTAATGTCACTCCTGTTTCAGAGAAGGACGATAAGAGTTTGTCCATTTGAGATTTGGGTTTTTAAATTGTAGGTTCACATGCGGCATGTGCATGCACGAACTTGTACGTGTCTGCTTGTGAGAATGCATATAATGTGAATTCCCAGTGTTACATATCTTTGCAACTTAGATTAGATTTGATTAGAAGTGTGATTTCTCCCATCAAATAAAAAAAATGGTTGCAAATACGTAGATCAGCTAATGTAAGTAACATCATCTTTCCTGTTCAAATTCCATCATATTATTTATTACCCACTTCCGAGAAATACTTAAGAGGTGCTTACCAGAATCAAGCAATCAAATTATAAGTGTCAATCAAATATTGATTGGAGGTTGGTGCAACAGGCCCTTAACAAGCACTAAGGGGGCGCTTGGTCGTCGCCTATGTACCACTATGCGAATAGGCTCTTGAGGTGTGATTCACACAAAAAGAGTGCTCACCAAATAAATCATCCGCATGTTATTACTGCAACCATAATTCTGTCCAATGTAATTTAACTCGCCTACATCAATATTTTTTTTTTATTTTTTTTATTATACACAATACTTCCTCTCATCACATATTCGATTATCAATAAATGAAAATAGATTAGATACAATTATTCCTGATAACATTATTAAAATTTCTTTGCCTTCGAGTTGCTATTGTTTCTAGGTATATCTTTTATAACCGCGAGATAAGATTGAGGCACAACAATAAAAGTACAACATCAAGAAAATTTCAGATACAAGCCGGCCTTAAAATTATTTAATCTTCCTTAGAAAAATAATAATGTTTCTTTTTAAACAGGTTCTATTTAATCAAATCTGCGGTTTATTTATTTTATATATTCACTTTCAGGTCTGGCAGAGCTTTCACATGTTAATAATACAACAGCTGATTTGTTTCTTACTCTCCAGGCGATTCTGGTCCTAATTTCTACAGATTATTAAGAACACCCCTTGACTTATAAGTTGGTATATCCCTTCACTTATAGGCAGATCCCCCATGCTGTAAAAAATGGTTCACTTTGCCAATGTCATCCCTGTTGCTGGGAAGGACGGCAAAAGTTGATGGGCGTATCTTGATTTGTGGGTTGCTTTTTGATTTGCATGTACACATAAATTGCTTGTGTGTAGTTTGCTTGTGCGTATGCATTTAATACGAAGTTTAATGTTAATATATCTTTTCAACTTAGATTAGATTAGATTCTCCAAACATGGAGAATCATTACATACCATCTTGCCTCAAAGCAACCTTTTATTCAAGGAACCCAATCAATTAGTCAATGAACCTAACTTAATGGTCACGGAGCCCAACCTATTTGTCAAGGAACTCAACCTTGTAGTCAAGTAATCCAACCTATTGGTCAAAGAACTCCACCTATTAGTCAAGGAGCTCAACCAATTAGTCAAAGAACCCAACCTATAAGCCAAGGTACCCAGCTAATTAGTAAAGGAACCAAACCTTCATAGGTTTTGGCTGACATGTCAAGAAACCCAACCTGTTAGTCAAGAATCTTAAGTAATTTAGCTGGTATATAAATAAGGTGATTTGAAAGAAACTACATATTGTTTAAATGGCAAAGTGTCTCACCCTTGTACCGCAGCGTCCCCCTGAGCACCGTGCTGACCTCGTGCTTGATGCCATAGAGGTCTGCGTACAGGGTGGAGTCCCTGTTGGGGTAGCCCTCCAGGGAGAAGCCGGGCAGGAAGTCCAGCTGCTTCAGCGAGGACATCAGCTCTCCGCCGCCGGCTATCTCCACTATCTGTACGCGTCCCCAACAAACAGAGCATTTCATCAATGACTGCCATACAGGGTGGAGTTTCTGTTGGGGTAGCCCTCCAGGGAGGAGCCGGGCAGCAAGTCCAGCTGCTTCAGCGAAGACATCAGCTCTCCGCCGCCGGCTATCTTCACTATCTGCACAAGTCACCAACAAACAGAGCACTTCTTCAATGCGAGAACCTGACAACTGGTAGAGTTTGCAAGAACGGATCATGACCAAATAAGTGCATAATTTTGATGCTTTCATTTTTTGACACCGTCAAGAGATGTTGTTATGTTATTATAAAACTAACATGAATAATAATTAAAAATATATTGCCATAGGTTTGGTGAGTGATGGTTTAAATGAAATTAGCCAAAGGACTGCGGAAGCAGTCGTGTTCTTTCGGCACAACCCGAAGTCTCCGGAAGCTACATGCTCCCCAAGCTTGGGCACACTAGTCTGGAGCTGTGGTCTGGAGCAATACGTAGCCAAAGGTGGACGTGCGACACAATGTTGCGAGGTACAGCTCGGTAAACCAAGATGACGACAATGTAAACGCGGCAAGTGGCTGTTCCAGTGGATTTCCTGCCATCATAGGCACCCACCTTGTGCCGCCAGAGCCTGGTGCAGAGGAGCTTCCAAATTGTGTAAGGGTAATGCCTGTGCTCACCTGTCCCCTGCTCAAGTATTTGGCTGCAGACAGAGTGTTCAGCAGCGCACCACGAGGAGACCACGAGAATTTGTAGCGGAGAGGGTTGTCACTGTGCTCAGGGGCGGGAAGACCTGAGGGGATGACAATACAATCATGTTCATTAAAATTGATTCCATTGACTTGTAATATTTATGGCCTAGAAACTGTTTCAACAAAAGTATACACTATGTATATCTGTTTCAACTTGCTTAACCGTAAAGCGTCCTAAGTTAATCCTGACAGTCCTTTTTCGTTGAACACAAAAAACGGTGAAACTACCTACTGAATCTTTCCAGAAAGTTGTCATCATTATAATTCATAACTACGCAAACGCTGTGCCCACGCGTTCTAAATGATTTGATGTATTTTGGTCGGAAAAATTGATAATTTTTAAAGAAAAAAGTCATTGTAAATCATACAAAACATGTGTAATTATTGGGTGTCGAAACACAAAATGGAGAAAGCAAGAAAACATAGGATTTCACATACTTAGTAAGTATTCTGTGGTGTTTGACAGCTTTGTGGTTGGAAAGTCCGGTTAACAGGTGAGCTTTATGGTGTGGATCAATGCCGTAAGCTTATAAAAATAAGTTCGCGAGAAACACAGAAATAAAGATGTGTAGTTTACCTCCGCAATAGGATATGAAGGACTCTATCCTGCCTCCGTTGCTGTGCACCTCGTGTATGCACTCCATGGCCAGCAGGTGGTCTATGCCAGGGTCCAGGCCCACCTCATTCAGCAGCGTCACTCCAGCAGACTCAGCCCTGAAGGTCAAACATATCTATGTAGATGTAGTCACAATGAACTAAGAAGCGTGTTGTATGGATGTGTATGTTTATTTATGACTGTGTCTGTGCGTTTTTACTTACTTTTGGGTGTGTGTCTAGATGTAGATATTTGGATAGTGTTCGCTCAAAGCTTCTTATTAAGAATATTCTAGGGTGGTCTGGCGTGTGCTAGAGTAGCCCTTATACACCAATGAATAGAGATCGCAATGTTTTGAAGACAGAGTCACATAAGAGGCGCCGAGCTGACCAGAACAAATGTTAACTGTGAACCAAATGTGAGGGAATCCAGCAAAAACTACCTATTCACAATTCGCTCAAACAACAGCAAAAGTTTCCCTTCGAAAAGTGGCACTGAAATAAGAAGCATGTGTGACGTTACTGTGCGTGCAGGTCCTGTACTCCCGGCGTGACGTAGGAGGCCGTGACCAGATGGGCGCCCGAGGCTATGCACGCGCGCGCCACCGCGGCGTGCAGCTGGTAGGGCAGCAGGGAGACCACCACGTGGTGGGAGCTGGCCAGGGCCTGCAGGGAGCTGGTGTTCCCACTGTCCTCCACGGACAGGTACACGGCGCGCACTCCGGGGTATCGCGCGGCCAGGGCGTCGGCTTCTTCCTTCAGGTGGGACGCTGGGGACATGGGACACAATCAGGAGAAAGGAATAATACAACATGTTAGTGGTAAATCTAAAACACATTAAATTCTTACAATTTGATATCCTATCGCGCACAGTGTGATTGAATACTTCTTTTTCTTCTGCCTCATCCTTTCTTAGTCCACTCCTGGACGTAGGCCTCCTCCAATCCTCTCCATTCCTGTCTATCGGCTGCTATGTTCAGCCATTCTCTGCCTGCAGTTCTCTTTATGTCATCCAACCACCTCAGATGGAGTCTCCCTCCTCTTCACTTAGATATTCTGGATCACCACTGGACGATCCTTTTTTGGCCATCTGTCATTGTCTTGCCTTGCGACGTGACTAGCCCAACGCCACTTTAAGCAGGCCACTCGCTGTATGACATCAGTGGCACCAGTGCGTCTACGGATCTCCTGGTTTGGAACCCTGTTTCTGAGACTAATTTTTAGCATCCTTTTTTTAATGGCTCTTTGGCGCGTTCTCTGTCTGGTGGTGCTATACTGAGTTATCCCTTTTGTTTCCAAATCATATGTGGATATTGGAAGCACGCATGACTAAAAGACCTTGATGATGATGATGAGTTGATGATTTCTTTATAACGCCGTTTCGTGATGTAGTCACTCCAAGGGCGCTGGTGCAAACGATGCCAGAAATTTGCTTGTCTTCAGCGCATTTCGGAACTTTCCATGGTCCTCTAGCTCTCTATGTGGCAGGTGGTTCCAGGCCAGAGGGCCAGCAACTGCAAATGCACGCTCTCCAAATATTGTGTTAACTCTTCTTATAGGTTCTTCAATCCTTAATTTGGCTCCAGTCTCAGCCGAGCGCAGTGTAAGGCTTTTTTTGCCGAGGGTGGTTTGATTGAATCAGCGAGATATTTGGGTGTTTTTCCAAATAAAGCTTTGTGAACCATCGTGCACACTTTGAACTCGATGCGCTCCGGTATACGGAGCCAGTGAAGCCTCTGGAGAAGAGGAGTAATGTGTGTGAATTTCGACTGACCAGACATCATGCGAGCGCACGCATTTACAACCAATTGTAGCCCATTCAATTGACATTTTGGTTGGCCTGCATATAAGCTATTGCAGTAGTCTATTTTTGATACCACAAATGCATTTACTAAAGCTTTCCTTGCTTCCATTGGTAGTCAGTTATTAGCAAGCTTGATTTGCCGTAATCCGTAGAAACTCGAACTAACGGTCTTACTTATTTGAACTTTCATAGTCAGACAACTATCTAGGGGAATTCCTAGGAGTTTGATACAAGAAGAAGGCAAAATGTCAACATTAGGCAATTTTATAGGGGTGTTGTGGAGTGTGCCTTACATGCAGTGGAGGCCTAAGATGTCCAAGCGAGGAGGGGAGAGACCCCAGCTGAGGTAGCTGGACAACATCAAAAGAACTGCAGGCAGAGGATAGCTGAGCACAGCAGCCGATAGACATCGATGGAGATGATTGGAGAAGTCCTACGTCCAGAAATAGACGGAAAAAAGCTGAGGACGAAGGAAGAAACGTTCATCACTCACACACAGTGATGGCCACTCCCTTGAAGTGGTGCAGGTACTCCGCCAGGGGCGCGCTCACAAAGCCTATGCCCAGCACTGGCACGCTCTTGTCCGGCTCGCTCAACTCTCCCCCATGATCAGGAGTATATGGAAGCTAAGCGTTCGTCATTCACCTACAGTGATGGCCACTCCCTTGATGTGGTGCAGGTACTCCACCAGGGGCGCGCTCACGAAGCCTATGCCCAGCACTAGCACGCTCTTGTCCGGCTCGCTCACCTCTCCCCCATGATCAGGAGTATATGGAAGCTAAATGTTCGTCACTCACCTACAGTGATGGCTACTCCCTTGATGTTGTGAAGGTACTCCACTAGAGGCGCGCTCACAAAGCCTGCGCCCAGCACCAGCACGCTCTTTTCCGGCTCGCTAACCTCTCCCCCGGCAGCCTTCTGGCGGGAGCGCTCACTGAACAATAAACACGTCACAAACATGTGCATGAAATCCAAATCGTGCATTTGCAGTTGCTGATCCTCTGGCCTGGAGCCACCTGCCTCATCATTTGAAAGAGACAAGAGGACCATGTAAAGTTCATAAATGATCTGCAGAGCTATATACCCTACACCTACACTTTTTTAAGACCGGTCAGTAGACTAGTGGTAACGCTTTGGACTCGTAAATGGAAGGTTGTGGACACCAAAAACATACCATTTATATTTTTAAATATTCTCTTCGCTGAGTTAAAAAAATCATATGCCTTTACCAAAGACCGGTCACCAAAGGTCCATCTAGCCTTATAGCAACTGGCTCTTGCATAAGAATTGGCGCCCTGTTACGACGTTGGCACAGCCTTACGCCAACCATTTCAGTTGAAGTGAAGTTTTTCCAGCTCCCGCGAGGGCTGATTCTCATGTCTTGTGAAAGCTGAGTAAACCTTGCCGGTATTTTATTTTGAGATTGATATAGGTAAGCACCGAAACGGGAAATCATTTCTGACACCCTCGTTTTGATTCGGGAACGCAGACTCTCGGCATGGAATGTAAGCACTCTACCAACTGAGCTCACAACCGGACATGCAGGTGTGAAATAAAAGAATACTATTTTACCTGTAGGCACTTCTCAGGTCATTGATGTACTCATAGGCAGGAGTCAGTCTGCCGTTGCTCGCTATGATGGCCTGAAACAGTAAATGCCATTATATTTTTACGAATATGTAATTGTGTGTTTTGTTTGTCTGTAATAAAGTCTGTTTGGTAATTATATAATTTATATTGCTCCAGATTGTTGGAGTGTTTGGTCTTGTAAAATATCGCAATCACCAATTCTCAATGATTCGACAATAATCTTTATTTTCGCTTTAAACTAAGAGCCAAATATCTCTGCAGCCGGAGAAGCCAACTGAACGTTGTATTGTGAAGGTGCAAAGTGACTCTGTATGGGAACCGTATCTGAAATAAATTGTTTAAAAATAAATCACAGCAGTTTTTTTAATCGAACCAGCGAAAATCATAACAATTTCACAAACAGGATTGAAAGAAGTTTGTTTAGGTGGTTTGGACATATCGCATGTTTAATAATAAAGAGAAATAACTCGAAAATTGGGAAAATCGAGATTTTGTAATAAAACGCAAGAACAATGCGAGAAGAATAGGTAGAATGCGACAGCCGTTCAATTTGGACGAATATGACCGAGATAAAACATCGGCCGCCTTTTTCATCCCATACAAGTTGTACTGGATGTCTGAACTTCAAACGTAATTTCCCAACATTCATGTTTTTTGAGTTATTGCTCTTTATTATTAAACGTGCGAATTATAGAGATAATGAATGTTGAATGTTTTGTTCTTTTTTATATTTAAATGTAATTTATTATTCATATTCCTTGACTTATAGGTTGGTATGAGGCTGACCACCCATACTGTAAAAAATGGTTCACTTTGCCAATGTCACCCCTGTTTCAGGGAAGGTCGGCAAAAGTTGTGGGGCTTATGTTCATTTGAGGTTTGGATTTTATTTGTAAGTACACATTCAGCATTTGTAAGCGCGAACTACACTTGTTGGTTTGTGTGCATACATCTGAGAGCTTTAAATGAATATATCCTTGCAACTTAGATTATAGATTATAGATTATAGAAATGTTGAAAGACTGATGAAGAAAGTAAATAATGAGGAAAAAATTGGTATGCATTTTCCCTAGCAACTCGGCCGGGCGACGACACAATATTGTCTATGCTAATTTTCGTGCCCACCTCATTCTGTAAAAGTTAAAATTTGATTCATGAATTGAATGTTTTATTCCGACGAGTACATTTAGGTTATGTTTACAGATCAAACAAGTTTGAGACGAGTTGTTTGTTGGCCATAGAGACAGATGACTCTCTGGAGACGTGACTCCTATATCTTGTATCACAGCATCATATTACACCGATGAGTCGACTAAGGATATTTGTGGGCTAGAAAATATTTTAACGAAAACAGACATTATATATCGGTTTCAATTACTTACGAAAATGGTCATAAGTGAGAAAGAGAACAAATAATTTCACAGTTGCATTTTCATGCGTACAAAAAAACTCGGGCGAATGTAAAAATGTTTCTAGAAATGTGGCAGCATTGCCGCATGCGTACTACATATGTCCGAACCAGTCCGAGCATAGTACGCGTGCGTTATAAATCTTGTGATCGATAAAATTTACGAAATTTAAAGGAAAAAGGCATTATTTAAGGCAGTATGGCATAATTGGATGTCAAAACACAAAATGGAGAAAGCAAAAAACATAGAATCTGGCACAAAAAAATATGTTTTATTTGACTAAACCATTGCAACGTTTGACAGGACTAAGACAAATGTGGGCTATAATATGTATCAATGCAGTAAGCTAGTTTCTGCTCCTCTATGTTATTACTCAATGGATGAGTCCAACTCATTGAGGTATAATTTAGAGGAGTCGAAACTATTTTGACACAAGCAGACATGCCTCCTCCTCTCGTCACAACAAGGGCAACTCGTAGAACGGCTCACATTCATCCCTTTGCAGTCGACATCAAAACTATGACAACTTGGTGTTTTCACGACTCATTTCACTTTGCCAATGTCACCCCTGTTACAGGGAAGGACGGCAAGAGTTGCAGGGTGTATGTCCATTTGAGATTGGTTTTTATGATGTAGGCTCACATGAGGCACGTGCAAGCGCGAACTTGTACGTGTCTGGTTGTGGGAATGCATGTAATGTGAATCTCCAATGTAACATATCTTTGCAACTTAGATTAGATTAGATTAGATTAGATTCCATTTCCAAACTGCATGTTAATGGAAGGACTTACCAACATCTGTGTTTCAACCGCAATTTAATCCTGTCCTATTCAAAACCAATATCAATTGCCACATTCTTTCAGTGTCTCAAAACATAGCCAACGCAACACACAACACAAAGTTACGCAGCTAACAGCCCTGCTACAAAGAATCAATACACCAACCGTCACATCACGAACACCTCTGTGGCATTACAATAAGTGTCATAGAGCCCTAGAGTCTCAGAAATCTAGGGAGTCTCCCGCAGAGGATTTCTTCGAGTTTCGACACACTGTTAACAGGCAAAAGGTACTGTCGTTAGATTTTTTCTCTGCATTGCTTGTCCGGTCGATAGCTCAGTTGGTAGAGTACTTGCATTCCATGCCGTGAGCTCGGGTTCGAATCCCACCGAGGCACAGTGGGCGGAAAGTCGAATCTAGCGCATGATAAGTCGCCGTATTAAAAATGTATGCTTTAGTCGCAAAATTATCCGGTTTTTTTTAATAGATTAGTAGCAATGGATGTTTTTGGATAAAAATGACATATAATAGTGTTGAAAATATGCACAATTATTGAAAAAATCCAAGTGAAAGTCGGAAGATTTTTTTTCAAATTTTATATTCGTTTGATACAGATATTGATCATTTATCCAATTTTACATTTGTACCTGAAGGTGATAAAATAAAAGATACTAAATACATATCATTTACCAAGTGAAAAAAAACAGTATTTCAATCCATACAACTAAAAATATCTGGTTTTTTATTCCATAAAAATTACTAAAAATCAATTATGAATTTTCACAGTTTTGATACACAAACAATACAAAATTTAATAAATTAACAATTTGTAAGAAGTAAATATTTTAAATAAAGGATAAGGTAAAGTAGGTACATATGAATAAGATGTTCAATAAATAGAAAAATAATGAAAATCATAAAGGTATACCAAATATACTTACACCGAAATTGGATGTGCAGAAATACGTAATATACCTATAAAAGACAGTCAGCCAATGTGATTAAAAGTGAACATGAAAATTATGAGAACCCACATGGAAAAGGAAGTTAATAATAAACATAATAAAACTAATAAATATTTCGAGTTTATGTACAAGCTTTCACAAAAAATATAGTTTTCACAAGATAATTATTTTGACTGAACAAAAACACGTAGAAGCGCTAGCGTAGTTGATGGACTGAAGGCTTATTTATAAGTGGAATGACTGGCACTTCCATCACCTCCCCATTTGAACAGCATTGTAAGGTCCGGTGCTGAAGATGCCGAATCTAGGAGAGCTTGCTGCAACACTTCCTTTTGACTCTCCAGTAACCTCTGCACTGCGTGGTTGACAAGCCCTTGCACGGTTACTGTCGCAGAAATATCGGACACTGTTATGAAGTTTTCACTGGGGTAGCAATCTTTTTTAGCTTCCCTTATAACATCATACGAGGGATAAATGTTAGCTTTTCGAGCTTTAGCTCCCCATTGAATTAGTCTGTACGAGTGTTTGGCTAAATTTGCGTCAACATACAATGCAAGTGCTTCTTCTGGCGTGTATTTGACTGGCTCTGTAAGTGGTATGTAGAATGCTTTTTTTTTTATCTTTGATGCACGATGCGGAGTAGCTTCAAGATCCATAAGGACCTTAGCAGCATCTCTTTTGCCTGATTTTTGCAAACTTAATTTTGATGCAAACATAATTTATTCGTGACTTCTGGTTCCAAGAAGTGAAGAAACTTTTATTCTTTTTGTTTGGTCACTTACTTGTGAAAAATGAGCCAACGGTCGTCCCATAGACGATGAGGGTACTGATCTTGTATTGAAGTCAGGCAAAATAATGTTCGTCAACAACCACTCACTATTTTTTTTTTCAAAAACTTTACCATTACGGTATGAATGTGCCCACTTTAAACGCAGTTGGGCTGTAAAATTTTTTAGTATTCCTCTTATTTTTGCACAAAATTCATCACTTTTATCATTTTGAAGCTCAAGTTGTAAAAATAAAAAATCCATGACAGCCGTATTTTTTTTCGCTGCGATCCTTTCATTTCGCCATACTTCGAAGAGCTCTCTTCTTTGGACTAACATGGTTCCTTTAAAAAATCGTAAAAAAATTAGTCGCAAAAACTAGCAAAATCTTTTACAACCAAAATAAACCTCATAAGGGATTCTTACGATGACATTAAAATTATGATCAATCTCGGTCAAACTTTTGATTACGAGTCTACAGAAAATGATTATGTTGTAATTTTATTGATCAAAATACCCAACGTGCTTCAAAAAATATTTTTGGACAAATAGTATAGATAACACAAAAATACATATTTATTAAACAAAGGTCATGCTTTCAGCTTTAATATGCAAAAACAATGAACACGATTGGACTAGAACTTTAGGCACAGTGCTTCCAGGTAGAAAGGCAAATAATAACTGAATAATTTTTCAAACCGGACATTATTCCGACAAAGTCATGTTTACCTGACTCTCGGGGATTATCCCGCAAAAAAAAAAATATTTTTGCCATAAGGAATTGTTTCTGAGCTATCTATTTATCATATGCAGGTACTTTTCTTAGAATTGGCAATACTTCAAAACTGGACTTATCATGCGCTAGATTTGGAATCCCGCCCACTGTGCGAGGGTGTCAGAAATGATTTCCCGTTTCGGTGTTTATTTCAATCTTCAAAATAAAATACCGGCAAGGTTTACTCAGCCTTCACAAGAAATGAGTACCATTTCTCTCGGGAGCTGTGCAAGCTCCACTTCAACTGAAGTGGTTGGCGTAAAGCCGGCCCCCTTACATGTAAAAATAAATAGGTTCACTCGCCACATGCGAACCCTTTGGGGATAACGCGGCAAGAAGTTACACTGTATGTGTAGCGCTTTAGTTGCGTTTATTGCTGGCATTAGGTACTGCAATGCCTTACTGTCTGTGAATATTCAAAGAATTGCGTTATTATAAAACAAAATGGGACGTTTAATTATTATTGAGTGTCGAAGCAAAAGATGGAGGAAGCAAGAAAACATAAGATTTCACATGATTATTAAATATTCTGCTGTGAATGACAGATCCGGTTGACAGATGAGCCGCATAGTATGTAACAATGACGTAAGCTAGTCTCTCCTCCACCAATATGGTTCAACTAGAGGTTGATCTATTTGATTATCTGATGAATCACGCTTTTGCCTAAGCTCGCGCTGATCACAGACTTTAGTCCCAGAGGTAACTAGTCCAACCATAACTTATAATTAATTATCTCCGAACTAACTGTACCCATGTTATTATAATTTGGAATTCCCTGAGGAGTGAATCAATTCATAAAACAATTATAAAATCCTTTGACTAACGGCAAATAATTATGATATGGTGACCATACGTCCTGTGAGAAATACTTTTTCTTTTTGGCAAAATCATTAATATTATACCCTGGAGAGACAGATATAAATCAACTGTCGTACTGTTCAAAAGTGAGAAAATAAATTAACCCCAGTCAAAAAAATCGATTAACGATTCTCCATGTTTCGAAAATGATCTTAATAATTAGTATAAATAAGGACTTAGATGCCTGAAGGGACAGATATAAATCAACAGTCGTACTGTTTGAAAGTGAGAAAATAAATGAACCGCAGTTTTCATTAAATAGAACCCGCTTGCAAAATTAACAATAATATTATTATGAAGTGTTTTGTACCCCATGGACTGCTGGAGAGAAAGAGTGCTGCTCCAGCGGTTTGGAGGCATCTGACTGCATGATGTCGAAGGCGTAGGGATACAGCAGGTCACCGAAGAAGTCCGTGGACTCACGAGGAAGCTGAGTGGGCATGTTGTCTATGGAGCACACCAGCACACCGGGGCCCTTGAAGCTGCAACCAAAACAGAGTTCACTGACTGCAATAATTTAACTTTTTAATAGATGTTCTTCAACCATAAAATGCTACAAATACTATCGTGTCATCAACCAGGAAATTCGTCTACTTTTTCCATAGCCCTATGGCTCATATCTCCCCTTAGCCTTCAACTCCTCCTGCCTACCGCTGCAGCTTCCCAGTGTGTCACCTGCAGTAGTTGGTTTGCGTCCTTCCTCACCTCATCCTCCCATCTCAGCCTACGTCTGCCAACTCTTCTTGTCCCACCCGGATGTCCTTCAAGGATCCTTTTTGGTTCCCACGAAAACGGCATTCTCTGCACATGTCCGGCCCATCTTAGCCTGTTTCATTTTGTTCAGAGAGAGATGTACAGAAAGTCTCGGAGCCTCATAGATGTTTTTCACTCTCTACGGCTCGCTCATGGGGCAGGGCATTCCACAGCACAGGGCTGGTCTTGCAAAGGCACGATCCAAGTGGTTTGCTTTATTAGATGGTTTTGGAACAATAAATTTATTCACAGCAGTACTACTTGCAGATGCTAATGCCAGCCATTGGCTTATATTACTCAATGGTGCCAGCCGAAATTTTAACCTATATTCAGAAAGGATCATGGTGCAAGCACTTCATGAGGCTAGGGAAGGCATTGTTGTCAACGGGCAGCTGGTAAACAACCTGCGGTATGCCGATGACACAGTCCTACTCGCTGACACCCAGGCGGATCTGCAAACATTGTTGACCAGAATAAATGTCGCTAGCAAAGAAGCTGGCATAAACATTAACTTTAAGAAGACCAAGGTCATGGTTATCAGCAGAAACACAAACGCCTCCGTACATGTAGAACTAGATGGCGAAAGCATTGAAAGATGCACTAGTTACAGGTACCTGGGATGTGTGGTCAACGAAAAGTGGGACATGTGTCAAGAAGTCAGAAGCAGACTAGAGCAAGCCCGAAATGTCTTCGCTAAAATGAGCAAATTACTGTTGTGCCGAAATTTAAGCCTTGAACTCCGGAAGCGCATAGTGAGGTGCTACGTTTTCCCAATCGCTCTGTATGGTATGGAGGGATGGACTCTCACGCAGGCACTGGAGAGACGTATTGAAGCATTCGAGATGTGTCTATACCGAAAAATGCTTCGGATCTCTTGGCGTGATCGAGTCACCAATGAAGAAGTCCTTCAACGCATGCGCACTACAAAGGAGCTCCTGTTTACCATTAAGCAGAGAAAGCTAATGTACTTCGGTCACATTATGAGAAATGAGAAGTACCGTCTCCTTCATCTTATCATTCAGGGTAAGATTGAGGGGAGAAGATCTCAGGGACGCCGAAGGACATCGTGGCTGAAGAACCTGCGACAGTGGTTCGGCAGAAGCACCAAGTCCCTATTTCGAGCCGCAGCATCAAAAATCAAAATAGCTATGATGATCGCCGATCTTCGTTAGAAGTGGCACAAGAAGAAGAAGGTGCCAGCCGTTTACCCTCCACTGTGTCCATAAAAAAACAGTTTGGGACGTGTCTCAAAGAGCTGTTGTTAAGCTTATTGACTTGGCAGTTTTTTGTGAGAACTTACCTCTTGGTGTCCTTGTTCCTATCGGCATCGTAGAGGCAGAAAGGTGTGTCGATGGTGGTGCACTCGTTCATGAACTCTATGGAGCCTCCGGGGTCTGCGGAGATGTCGCAGATAGCCAACATCCTGTAGCAACACAACAACACCACATTGAAGAGTGATGTATGTCAAATTCTTTTGACATACATCACTCTTGATAATGACCTGAATATTGAAGGTCGAAAGTACTTGAGGTAGAAAATAAATGAATTTTCACTGTGTGAATACACAAACCCTACAAAATCTAGTAACTTCTTGTTAATCAGTTTTAATACTTTTAGATAAGTGCGGCAAATAACACACATAGGATTTGTCTCACAAGCAGACACGCCGCATGTGAAACTACAACATAAAAACCCAAATCTCAAATGGACATACACCCTGCAACTCTTGCCGTCCTTCCCTAAGACAGGGGTGACATTGTCAAAGTGAACCATTTTTTACAGCATGGGTGGTCAGCCGCATACCAACCTTTAAGTCAAGGAACAATAGATAGATCTAAAATAAAGTTTTGACATCTCACAAAAGAAAAAGTCAAAGTTCCGTCCAATTATTTTAAGATATTGTTTACATGTCTTAACTAAGATCATAATGTCGCTATCTTTAGTCACCTACCTGTGAATATGGATTATATAACGCATAATAATATGTGTAATCTCTGCTGATAAATACATCACTAGGTAGGTACATGATATGGATATCACTTATCTCAGTGATGACTGAAGGAAAATTGTAATGGATATTGTTATCAGCTTATATTGTTGTCATTTTTTTTTTTTTTTTTGTGCGCAACAGGTTTCCCTTTTTACAGCGCACTCTCACAGCCATCAACACGCTGGGAGAAATTCTAATGCTAGTTTTTAAAGTTTACTTCAATTGCAATTAAAAATGTCTATTTTAGACTCGTTTATGAGTTTTACACTCCGAGTCACAGAATGTTGCGCAACGACATCAGTCCGGCTTTTCGGCACATGAAACAGGTCACGTCCACGCCCACGGCTGTAGTCGTCAGGCACATATAGTCTGTAACTCTCTAACAGGGTGGGACTGTCTATTAAGCCGTTGATGACTTTATGAGAGAGCACCATAAGGGAACCGTTGCGCCTGGTTTCCAGGCTCCTGAAGCCTGTCTCCCGAAGTAGCTCCTCATGATGCATGAATTGTGGATAATTTCCGCGTTGCCTCATGAGAAGGTACCTCAAGAACTTTTTTTGGATTTGCTCCAACATATTTATACACTTCCGCTGATAAGGAGCCCAAACCTCAACAGCGTACTCTAATTTAGACCATATGTCATGATCAAATCAAATGGAATTAAGCATTCCAGTGAGGTCCGCTCATGAATTCACATGGGCAATATTGTGCCATCACGCGGCCGGGTTGCTACGAGAAAGGCATAAAAATGTATTTTTAATTGGTTGCTAAGGATGGCTGTTTCATACAAAAGACTTAACGTTTGCTCGCCGAGAGAAGAGTTCCAGATTAAAAAATGTTTTGACCTCATTTATATTGCAAAATCGGTCCAAAAACATCTATAATAATCTAAGTTGCAAAGATGTGCTCGCTGTAACATGAGGGCCTGGGGAATCCTTCATCAAGATGACACCACGCTCTGTGAATGCGGAGCAACAGTCAATGGATCATCTTCGGATCTGCCCGGCCTGCCCAACAAGCTGCTCACTGGCCGACCTAATGGAGAGTAATAGTGAAGCAGTGGATGTTGCCCGATACTGGGCAAGAGTAGTGTAGTGTCTGACACGAAGAAGAAGAACAGTATGGGTGGTCAGCCTCATACCAACCTATAAGATAAGGAAATGCGATGAGGTAACAATAATCGAGCTAGAATCCTCACATGTGATTATTTTTTAATTTGACATATTCTTCAATAGTATTCGAATGGTCCAATTTATTTCATCATTATCAAATCATGTGTCTTGTTGAATGTAAAAAAAATGATTTGATATCAATCACGCGTAAGAGAATGATAAATCATTTTAATAGGCACCAATCACACACACATTTGTTTAAAATATATACTCGTAAAATAATCACCATTCGCTTACATAATGCATAAGTGTAGAAATCACATTGATTAGTTATTGCTATTAAAAACTTAATTTAAATTTAATTATAGACTTGTTGTAGTGCCGCAGAGATGTTTACGAGCTTGATCGTCGCTACAAAGCGCCAATACTCAAGCACGACCCATTTGCTGTAAGACTGTATGGACCTTTGGTGACCGTTTTTGGTAAAGGTATACAAATTTTTCAACCCAGCAAAGAGCATAGTTGAAAATTCAAAAAAAAAAAATTGTACTCCACCGGGATTCAAACTCACAACCTTCCATTTACAAGTCTGAAGCGTTACCACTAGACTACGGACAGTTGGTGTTACCTGTGCGGCAGGGCTGGTGCCCCCACACTGATGGGCAGCCAGGGTGTGTCTGCAGGTCGCAGCAGGTACTTGGCATCAGGCAACGTCAACAGCTTGGGACTGTCCACGGCCCAGTAGATGCAGTTCACTATCACTGAAGCGTACGGAGCCATCTGGAAAGTGCAATAGTTGGCATTGAAGAGGGCGTGTGCAGGGAAACAAAATCATTCACTCGAAACTCTGATCACGTGAAGACGCAACAGACAACTAAATAGTACCAAGAACAAACTAGAGATTACTGATTGACAATGGTTCGTTTGTCACACATTAAATGCCTGATAGGCTGAGAACCAAATATGCTGAGGTGGTCTTTACGAGGAAGTTTAAGATCCATCTAGACTACCCAAGCTTTTGGGATGATCAAATGTCATGAAAAGGCTCCATGTAAAAAAGCACTTTTATTTATATGGTCTGATTTTCGAAAACCTTGGACTTGATGGCTTATTTGGAGAACACAAAAAAATAGTGATAAAAGAGCAACACCAAAGTCTTATACAAGATGACCAAAATGCATAAAATATGTAGTTTTTAAAAACCGAAATAAAATTATTTGTGGCACAGTAGATCGTAATAGATTGAAGAATTAGAAGAAAAGGAAAGTCGCTGGTATGGTCGAGAAGATAAGGCGTTGGCACTTGAATTTGCGTTACTGAAACTAGCGCCTGTTTAAGCCCCTTTGAGCCGTATTCTATCGACAACTACTTCGACCTTGGTTTGACAGATGTCATTGCATCCTCACAAGCATCCCGTTTTCACGTGCAGGCAAATTGGCCAGGCGAAATAGGTTGGTGAATAAAAAATATTTTGAAAAATAAAATGCTAGTGTACCATCTTGCTGAAGGTAGAGATGTACCGCTCCGGGTGCTCCTCGTACTCCTGTCCATCATATCCTCCACCATCCTTCCTCTCCAGGTGGTGTCTCCTCCGCACCTCGCAGCCGTATATCTTGTTGGGATCTGCAAAGTGGCATCATCTACGTCATCACAGTGTTCCACCATCAGCCCATCAGCTCAGCACTCCAAAATCATAATACCCACTCACTTCCATGCTCAGCCACTTTCCTTAACATCTCAGGAGGCACGTACTCATGAGGCAACTCCTGGAAGACTTCCTGACCTCCCTGCAGAAACAAAGGAGTCATTTATAAGACGTTTAGAAATTATACAACGAGTGGCTTGCTTAAAGTTGTTTTTGGCTGGTCACGTCTCAAAGCAGGACCATGAATGGGGGCCGAAAAGGATCGTCCGGTAGTGACCCAGAATGTCCAAGTAGGGAGTATGGAGAATGTCCAACTGAAGTGGCTGGACGACATCAAGGGAACTGCCGTCAGAGGATGGCTGAATGCAGTAGCAAATAGACAGAAATGGAAAGAATTGGAGGAGGCCTCAGTCCAAGGCTGGAAGTCTCATCACCACGGTTATTCTTACCTACCCAATATTGGTAATATTTGTATGAAGATCTGTTAATCCAAGATGGCCGCAAGTGAACAGCTTCTTCTTCTTCGTGTCAGCTTCACACCGTATTGGCCCAGTAACGAGCAATGTCTACAGCTCTTTGGTTTCCCGCAAAGAGATCATCCATGAAGCAGCTTTTCGGACAGGAAGGACAACACCGCAGGTGCTCCATTGTTTGTTGAGCTCCACACTCACATAGTGTAGAGTCCTCCCGTCCCAGAAATCCCCAGGTCAGCATGTTGGCCCGGGCTCTTCCAACATTGGTCCTCAATCTGTTCATGGATTTCCACACGGGCCACTCGAGGTTCTTTCCTGGAGGTAGGCTCTCTGCAGGCTGCACAAAGCTCTCCACGCATTCCTCCTTCCACATTTGCAATCTCTCCGCCACTGGATCCGAAGACAAGGGTTGCACGGAACTAAGGAAGCTGTGTCTCGACTTCAGGCGCTGCTGTGATGAAAAGCCACTTCCGTAAATGCAGTGCTGTGTGCACGTTAGAGCCTTCTGCCTCTCGACTCTCGAAGCCACCTTGCGTCTGATGTGGGGTGGGGCTATGCCTGCAAGAGGATATAACTTCCCCGTGGGCGTTGGCTTGAGGCATCCTGATACAATACGGCAGGTATCATTCAGCGCGACATCAACTTGCTTCGCATGTGGGGAGCGTTCCCATACCGGGGCTGCGTACTCTCCGGCTGAGAAACACAAAGCCATTGCAGTTACACGTATTACTTGTGGCTGCGCACCCCAGTTGGTGCCCACGAGCTTCCGGAGTAGATTATTACGGGTAGCCACTTTCATTTTTGTGTTGTTGCAGTGGGCTCTATATGTGAGCGACCGGTCAAGGGTAACTCCCAGGTATTTGGGGTTATCGCTGGGAGGCAGCACTTGGTCTTCCCATCTGATTACTGGTTTCCTTGATGCAAACTTATTCTTTAGATGGAAGTAGGAGACCTGGGTTTTTGATGGCTGATTAGTCTTCTAAATCTCTAAATCTAAGTTGCAAAGATATGCATAATTTGAAATTCATATTAAATGCATTCCCACAAGCAGACACGCATAATTTCGCGCTCACACATGCCGCATGTGGACCTACAATATAAAAACCCAAGTCTTCATACAAATATTACCGATATTCGGTAGGTAGGAATTACCGTGGGGATGAGACTTCCAGCCCAGGAGTGGACAGATTAACTGAGGAAGAAGAAGATGAAATTATTCATTAAAGAGTTGGTGAGATTAGATATATGTACACTGCACCAGGGCTGGAAGTCTCATCACCACGGTAATTCTTACCTACCGAATATTGTATATCTAATCTCACGAAACTCTTTAATGAATAATTTCATCATACTTACATGGATTTGATAAGATGACTTTAATATATTTAGTAGATGCTAAGTTTGCCCCACCTGCGATACATTTCCAGATCCAGTAAAGATGAAGGTGAGGGGTCCAATTGACTTTGGCATCATTCCTGAATCAACAACAATAGTCATTACCAACTGATGGAATTGCTTGTAATGTGGTTGTAAAGATTGTGTTGTGTTGTGATCTCACCTAAAGATATTTCATATCCAGCATCTCTGATAGCCTGACGAGCCATCATGGAGTTCCTGTAGTTGTGAGCGGGACCAATGTGCTGAAACGATAAGGCCAACAAACATTACAGAGGCTCTTTACATTAAACAAACTTGGATCGTCTCGTTCCAAACGATTTGATCACGTTGGTGCATTGATTGAAAATGTGGATGAGATATTGATCCAGTTTTGTCATTAGTCGATCCAAGATTTGGCACAAAATCGATAACCAACAGCTTCATTTCTGTTTGAGAATGCAATTGGTTTGATACGTTAGCTTTACATACAAAAAGTGGATCTAATTCATCATTTATATTTCCACAATTTTTGCCAATGATCCACGTACAATAACTACAATTAACCATGAGTTGTTTAGCATGTGACCAGTTTGTTGCATGTGAGCTTTTGTCATTGTGATGCATTTTCTGTAATGCTTTGTCATTGTGATGTAATGTCATGTGTTCTTTAGTCACTGTGCTGTTCTATCATGGAACCATTGAATATTACTTATAACCATAGATCATGCAGATGTTTCCACACACATGAAATAGATTCATTCACTTAATTTCGTAAGTGTTCTGATCTTTGTTCCAATGTATTGACTTGTTTGTCACAATGACTAAAGGGTGGATCAATGGCAAGCAATTAGTCAGAAAACATGCGCTTCATATCCTCACCATAAATGGAGTGTGATGTCCCAGCGCCAGCAGCCTCAGTCCCAGTCCATGCAGGATGTTCACCATACCAGCAACTCCAGCGTACTTCCCAAAGGCCACCACCCTGTTTCCGGACTCATCCATCAGTTTCTCGTAGTCTATCAGCCGGATGTTCTTGAGAACAAATATAACTTGTTTGAATGAAAGTCAATTATTTTGGAGAAGAAACATTGATGTTATTTAAGAGACTTGGGAATGACGTGCTTGTTTTCAAAACTTCGATAACTTTGTGGGTGAATCACAACACAGCTTTACTCGTATTGATACCCATAGGTGTTAAAGGAGCAGCCTGTACAAAAGTTGGAGACATTGGTTTTGTTTCATTGACGAAGCTCATGGCAAATATATTGTTTAATTTTATCTTTGAGAACAAATACCACGTTTGATGGCGAAACCGGAAGAATAAGATACAATGAAGAGCTGTATGGCATCTATGAAGCTCCCAGACTCTCTGTACATCCTAAATTAAACAGGCTAAGATGGGCTTGACATGTGCAGAGAATGCCGTCTTCACGGGTATCAATAAGGAACTTTAAAGGTCTTTAGTCCGGTAGATAGCTCAGTGGTAGAGTGTTTGCATTCCATGTCGTGAACTCAGATTTGAATCCCACCGTGGGTGTCAGAAATGACTTCCCGTTTCAGCGTTTATTTCAAACCCCAAAATAAAATAACGGCAAGGTTTAGCTCAGCCAGCTCCTCAAAAGCCGGGAAACTCCCACTTCAACTGAAGTGGTTGGTGTGAGGCCGGTCTCTTTATCTGTAAAAGTAAAAAGGTTCTTCTCGCCACATGCGAAATCCTTTGATAATAACGCGGCAAGAAGTACACTATATTTCTAGCTTTGTTGCGAGGGGCATTCGGGTGGGAAAAGAAGAGTTGGCAGACCTAGGCTGAGATGAGAGAATGAGGTGAGGAAGGACGCAAGCCAACTACTACACTCGGTAGACTGGAAAGCCGCAACGGTAGACAGGAGGAGTTGGAGGCAAAGGCTAATGGAGGCCAAGAGGAGATATGAGTTGGCGGGCCATC
Organism: Agapetus fuscipes; assembly: GCA_951799405.1. Lineage (NCBI taxonomy): Eukaryota > Metazoa > Arthropoda > Insecta > Trichoptera > Glossosomatidae > Agapetus > Agapetus fuscipes. The sequence goes on along the minus strand of OX637336.1, from coordinate 18,480,290 downwards.
GAAGAAGAAGTAGTATCACCTTCTCCAGGATGGCGTCCAGCAGCGGCATGTTGGACTCCTGCGCCTTGATGGTGTGCGAGAAGAAGCAGTACGTCTTGTTGGGGATGAGCAGGTCTACGGGCGTCTGCTTCACGCCGAAGATCACCGCGGCCTCGCTGATGTCCTCCTGCACCACGGCGCCGGCACTGATGTAGCTCTGCAACGTGTGCAACATGGTCATCACCCATCAATTATAACAGAGCGAGAAGTCATGATCTTTACACGATCCGCGCTCTGACATTCCAATCGGAATACGCTCTTTGTCGCGGTAAACTCGGGCATAAGATCGATAGACTACGCCGATCTTGTGTCATCAAGGAATAACTATCGAGCCTTCAGGTGCTTTTGCGCCTCTTATGTGGACCCTGGACTGGACCGGTCGATTGAAGAAGCCAACCACAAATGTCTTGTGATTACCACAAAAGAGCAAAGAGAGCATCCTGATGTTCGAATCCCAGCAAAGCATAAAAATGAGACCATTTATATTTTCAAATACGCTCTTCACTGTTTTGAAATATTCATATACCTTTACAAAAGACCGGCTTCAAAAGCCCATCTAGCCTTACAGAAACAGTTTGAGAATTGTCGCTTTCTATAGCGACGACCAAACTCGTAGAGTGGTCTTGAGGTGCGAGTCACACAAAAACAGCGCACTAAATAAATAATCCTAATATTATTCTTATGTATTAGTTACTTTGTTTTTATGTGCCAACTTATATTATCATGTAGTACCTGCATACTCCCATTTTTTTTTATACAACATTTTTCATCATATTGTTATTGTTGTTTATAAAAAATATATGTATATTGTCTTTCCATTGACGTCTGTTGTTTTTGATGGGAGTTGCAAAACACAGCAACAACAAAAAAACCGTACAACAACTGGATAATTTCAGTGTTGTTTTTAGCAAACAGATAGTGATGTCCACACGTAAATTGACATAGACAATATTGTGTCGTCACCCGGCCGAGTTGCTACGGCAAAGGAATGCAAATATTTTTTCATTGGTATCATCCATACGTCGTTCTAGTATACAGACTCCGATAGTAAGCGATCCACACCAGTTGTAAATATATACAGGTGTGGGGCTGAGAAGGCCAAAGTATTGAGCAGCGACAGCGCAGGCACTACCCAAGACTGAGGGAGAACACAGGTCCGGTATGAGAAGCGGGGATCAGTTGCGCAAACTCATCCTCATACCTGCTCCGTTTGTACACTTTCATCCAGAAAAGCGTATTACAGAAAGCTCTTGCAATGCTCTAATTTTTTTTTAGTGGCTAAAGGCCTTTCTGATGGTCGTGACCCAACCGTGCAGTGATTCTAGATCTACTTCTTGACTCGAACCCAAAACCTTCCATTTACAAATCCGAAGCGCTTACCACGAGACTATGGACTGGTTATTTGTAGTTTTGAACTATTGAATGAAGTGCTTGTACCTGCATCGGATACGCTCGCCTGTTGGAGGGCTGCACGATGACCTTGATGTTCTGCCTAGTGAGCCGCATCACGTTGGTGGGAGAAAAAGGCGCGCGCCGCTCCCACACCGACTGGTCCTCGCGCCTGATGGCGATCACTCTCTCCGCCTGCAAGATGCCACAAGGTCAGGAGGAGACACAACATCAGCAGGAGACTAATACAGCACCGCTCCCACACGGACTGCAAGATGCCACAAGGTCAGGAGGAGACACAACACACAACATCAGCAAGAGACCAATACAGCACCGCTCCCACACGGACTACAAGATGACACAAGGTCAGGAGGAAACACAACACACAACATCAGCAGGAGACCAATACAGCACCGCTCCCACACGGACTGCAAGATGCCACAAGGTCAGGAGGAGACACAACACACAACATCAGCAGGAGGCAAACACCGAGCGCAGATGGCTCCTCGCAAAATACCCGTCAGGGAGGCTTTCCCGTCAGGCACATTAGCTTCAGTTACATCGAAATTCTGGGGAGGGGGTTCCTTAGAGTCATGCAACAGCCTCTGATCTGGAGAACTTTCTTTTCTTTTTCCACGAATATAGTTTCACCAGCTGATTAACTTCATCGGGAAAGCCTTCAGCCACTTGAAAAAATATTGTAATGTTGTTCACCGAGTGAAGCAACTCCGTATGAGTTGTATGAACTCGGTGGGAGGTGGTGGGAGGTGGTGGGAGAGTGCCTATCGTCAAGTCTAGGGTCTTTAACACACTTGTCCATTACTATGTTAAATAAGCATCAAACCATTTACTTTACTCAGCATTAATGTGAGATGGGCATTAGCATTATCTCCAGGATGTAACTTAGGGGCGAAGAACCAGACTGTCCAGCACATAGTGGAGGAGTGCCCCATCAGGAGACACCCTCCTGGCCTGAAAGACCTTCACAAAACCACGCCACGAGCAGTGAAGTAGATGGAGGACTTGGATCTTCGCCTCTGACGCGGCCCAATGGCCAATACATCTGTTGCGCTTGCCAGTTATGCGCAAAGTAAAGTAAGTCGCATTTACTCTATATGCTTTCAAAACATCCATCAACACACTCTACTGCATATATAAACCATTTTCAAGCCACACAAGCACTAGGGGGGACGAAACGTCCCCCCTAGTGCTGAGTTTTGGGTTGAGTTTTACAGTTGGAACAAGCTGCTGTCGAAACAAGTCATCCTTAGGCAATGTATTCTCAACGTAAGCATAGCGATTTCATACTGAATGATAAAGATGCACTTATGTCAAGCGTATGGGCAGTTTTTAAACCAGTTTAAAGTCACACAGTCCAACGTTGAAAATACCTTGCTAAGAGTAATAAATAATTGTATTTCTTATATTTCCTCACATGTTTATATCGTATCGAGAACAGCTCTCCCCTGTTCGATATCTTCACAAAATGTCTCTTCAACACAAACATCGTCACAACGTCTCCTCACATTTAGTCACGAAAGAGTTACAACAACTTTTGCTGCAACAAGTTGTACAACAAACAAATATGTTTAAATATTAAATAAACAATGTGTGATCGCTCTGTGTAGCTGTTTTGAGTGGACTGTTATGTTCTTGTGGCAATTGTCAAGTTTTGGCTGAAGAGTTCACCGGGTCAGTATATCATGGGAGCTATATCTCACACTTGTCGGTATAATCATGTTTGCTTCGTTCAGTCCTCGGCCAACATTTGCGTCAGAATTGTGATAAGCGTTTGCAGATTCCATTCAAAAACACAACAAAAAAAACAATGATGGAAAACGCGTGGTTGTTGAGAAAAATCATATCCAGTTACAAACGATTGGAAGAAGGACTATGTTCATTTTTTTTTTTGTTATTCAATAAGTTTATCACAAGCTTCTGGATTATTGTTACTTGACAATGAATTTTCTTATTTTTTGACATTAACATGGTTTCTTTTTATTGCTACATTCTGATATCAAATGACAATATTCGTCTTTCAAAATATGTAACCTACCTGTTTGCATGGAGGAAGTATTAAATGGAGGGGCTGTACCTAAATATTATTTAGTACCAATCAACATGATGCACCGTCTTTGACACCAAACATTGTTTATAATGCTGTCTCGCTCACGACATATGAAATCGCACGTTTAATAATAAAGAGAAATAACTCGAAAATTGGGAAAATCGAGATTTTGTAATAAAACGCAAGAACAATGCGAGAAGAATAGGTAGAATGCGACAGCCGTTCAATTTGGACGAAGATGTCCGAGATAAAGCATCGGCCGCCTTTTTCATCCCATACAAGTTGTACTGGCTGTCTGAACTTCAAACGTGATTTCCCAACATTCATGTTTTTTGAGTTATTGCTCTTTATTATTAAACGTGCGAAATGCTTTTCTCATTTTCTATGTAAGCAACGTGTCTCTACTCCGTCTTCAATCTATTTACAAATCATCTTAGAAACCATGAAATCACCGTGGCAACGGAATTTGTTACTAGTGTTGTTGAATGTATGAAAATATCTGATAAATTCCGAATTGAAAAATGTTCCTACCACATTGTGTACGGGATGATTTTCACAAGTATCTATTACCGTGAGCATAGAAGTTACATACTTCAAGAAGTAAGTACTTATATATTTGAACATCACTAGTTCTAGAAATGGCTGCCATTTTCGCTAACAAAATATTTTGACTAACGAAAAATAAATTTCATCAACGTTTTCATATAAAATATTGATTAATGTGAATCATTATTCCATATTCTAAAACGCATTTACTCTCTCTTGTTGGCACGTTTAGAAAATACCCAGTTTGACATTAATATGGATTTTTTTCCAATTAGGTAACACACCTGTTGACAGTTAGCGAAGGTAAGCGATATAATGAATTTGGATTTTTGTATGATGAGTGGGGTAGCGTATTTCTAATTCTCAAAGGATTGATTTCTTAGCCCATCCAGTTCTATATATCGATGTCTGTTTGCAAATTTGATATGCATAAGAAAATTGTGACGTTAAACGGCCTGGTTGCTAACTAAGGCGAAGGGTAACTAATATTTTGTTATTGGTTGTTAAGGACACATAAAGACATGTGATGTTTGCCCGTCGATCAAAAACGCGTGATTGTTGAGAAAAACTATGCTCAGTTACAAAAGATTTTTGTTGTTAGCTCAATCAGTTTCTTACTGAAAAGTTTCTGGATTATTTTTACACGAAAATGAAAAATCTCTTTAAAATGACACATCTTAGTTTTTGACATTAATATAGTTTATTTATTGTGTCAAAAAATGTGTTTATCTATTTTAGTTATTCAATAAGTTTCTGGATTATTTCTACACGAAAATGAAATCTATGTTTAAAATAGCGCATCTAGATTTTTGACATTTGCACAGTTTTGTTTTTTTTTATTGTTACATTCTGAAATCAAATGAAAATATTCCACTTTCAAAATACGATACCTACCAAATTTTTGCCCGTCTCCAAATTTGGCATCTATCTATAATCTAAGTTGCAAGGATATATTCATTCGAAGCTCTCAGATGTATGCCCACAAACAAACACGTGTAGTTCGCGCTTACAAATGCTGATTGTGTACTTACAAATAAAATCCAAACCTCAAATGAACATAAGCCCTGCAACTCTTGCCGACATTCCCTGAAACAGGGGAGACATTGGCAAAGTGAACCATTTTTTACAGTATGGGTGGTCAGCCTCATACCAACCTATAAGTCAAGGAATATCATGGATAAGAAAATTGTGACATTAAACGGCCTGGTTGCTAAGGAGAAGGCTAACGAATATTTTGTTAAAAGTTTAAGTGTTTGTGCTGATGTGGTTTGTGCATTAACATTGTAAAGATTGATTTTAAATTAATAATTTAAAAAAACAAGGTCTTCTTCACGAGTTGATTTATTTTCTCAGGCATTTATTTTACAACGATAGTTGTATTTTTAATAATGGTGTGGTATCTTGAAAGAATATAATATATTCTTTCAAGATATCATATTATGATGAATGACTAACGAAGAATGTGTACAAAGGAAATGTCAGAGGAAAGCGTGGAAGGGGAAGACCGTGAAAGGAATGGATAGGCCAAATGGGTGAGATAGTGAAAGAATTAAACCTGCAGAGTAAGAATAAAGGCAAGTTCAGATAAGGCGACTATTTTAGTCGAGTAGGTAGTAATTTAGTGGCTAAATGTGTGCGAACCACAAAAAAATAGTCGAGTAGTTTTGTCAATGATTTAGGCGAGTCGATCCATTTTACTTTATTTTAACGGGCGGGTAGCGCCCTGCCCACCACTAAATTACTCGCTACTTGACTAAAATAGTCGCCTTGTCCGAACTGGCCTAGAGAGAAGAGTTTGAAGAAAATGATGACTGTGGAGCTGAAAGAGGTATGCTAAGACAGAAAAAAGTGGAGAAGCATCTACGGAGGTATCGGCCACCCCTAGTGAAACGGCGGCAGAATACAGTTACAGCCACGGAGGAAGTTCTATCTATCCATGGTTACAGCTATGCTTTGAAGAACTTTTTCGTTAGCTGATATTTTTTTGAGGCTATTCAACATTATTTCATTATAAATCTAATAAATTAATCATAATTGTCAAGAGTTTTACAAGGACGTATATAAAATATTGGGTGATATCAAAATACTTCAGAAATCGCTCCAGTTAGGTTATCTGTGCTAGGTCATCACTATCTGCTGGGTCACAAAACACGATACAAAAGTAGAGTCGCTGGGATGGTCGAGGGTGTTGGCACACGAATTTGCATTATTCACACTAATTGGACCAGTCCGTAGTCCAGTGGCAACACTTCGGGCTCGTAAAATGGAAGGTTGTGGATTCGGATCCAGGCGGAGCACAAAAATATACCATCCACATATATCCAAATGTGCTCTTCGCTGGGTTGAAAAATTCATACACCTTTACCAAAGACCGGTCACTGAAAGGTCCATCCAACCTTACAACAACTGGGTCTTGCTTGAGAATTAGCGCTTTCTACAGCGACGACCAAGCTCGCAGAGGGCTCTTGAGGGGTGATACACACAAAAACAGCGCTCACCAAATAAATCATCATAATGTAATTATTATTATTAACGCCGGTTCGAGCCCCGCCTGCGCCGTGTTCTTTCAACAATAACTTCGACCCTGGTTCAACATATCGCACGCTTAATCATAAAGAGCAATAACTCAAAAAACAAGAATGTTGGGAAATCACGTTTGTAGTTCAGACAACCAGTACAACTTGTATGGGATGAAAAAGGCGACCGATGCTTTATCTCGGTCATATTCGTCCAAATTGAACGGCTATCGCATTCTACCTATTCTTCTCGCATTGTTCATGTGTTTTATTACAAAATCTCGATTTTCCCAATTTTTTAGTTATTTCTCTTTATGATTAAGCGTGCGATATGTCATTGAATGCGCACAAGCATCCGCCTTCGTATGAAGGCAAACGTCCGGGCAGAAAAGGTTGAGGAATTTTATTCCTCTTCACAAATATACTTTTAAAAAAACAAGAATACCTACCATTCGTCGTCATCTAGACAAAGTGGATATAATGAATTATTAATTGATAATGTAAGTTGGTGTATTGCATTCCTCTTTACACAAAAAAAAAAGTAGGAACAAAGCGTTCAGGAGAGCCATTTTAATACTAAGTTAAAGTGTTCATAAAGTTCCATACATTTTTCTCATAGGAAATAAACCCTATATTTTCGACTTGGGTTATACACACAGGTGTTATAAACAAATATATAAATTACGGTGATATTTACACACAGAAAATCCATGGCTCAACCGTCACCTAACGTGAATTATCAATACAAAAAAACAACGACCCAGAGATCAGCTATGGATCAAATGTGTTGTGAATAACCCTGTTTATGTTTAAGCGTTTGTGTATAGCAGGGGTGCCCATACTTTTTCTTGAGGAGATCGACCTAACAAAAATTTATGAATAGAAGATCGACATTTTGACTGTTTAGCCTACCAAAAATAACTCATAATTCATAATGTATAAATATTTATTAAGAAAAAAATTACATTGAGTGCATAATAATATTCAATCTGTTTTAAAATTTTAATCTCTAACATTACAAAAACAAATCAAAATAATACTGATACTAAAATAAATTTTCTTTTGGAAAAAACTACAATTTTAAGGTCGATCACTGAAAATTTTAGCTATCCTCGGCTGTAACTGTAACTGTAACTCTGTCGCCATTCCGCTAGGGGTGGCCAGAGCCTCTGCAGAGTTGCCTCCATTTTTTCCTATCCTGACATACCTCTTTCAATTCCTTCATATCCATCCCCTTTTTCATGCATTTTCTTCTTTTACGCTCACTTTGTATATCCCATTCTTTCACAATCTCCTCAATCTGATCACTCCATACTTTTCTCGGTCGTCCCTTCCCTCTTTTTCCTTGCACACTTTATTTGTATACATGCTTTGTCAGTCTATCATCATTCATTCTTTCCACATGCCCAAACCATCTCATCACATTCTTTTGTACCTTAACTTTCACATCCTCTTTCAAATTACATTCTTTTTTTACCCATTCATTCCTAACTCTATCCCTCAAAGTTTTTCCTGTCATACTTCTCAAATGCTTTATTTCCACCGTACATACTTTGTTTATTTCGCTATCACCTTAAAACCTCCCGCGATTGACCGGTCGATCGCGATCGACCGTTTGGGCACCTCTGGTGTATAGACATTGTGAAGATTCGTTTTTATTTAATAACACAAAAATAAAAACAAACTATTTCTTCCGAGCTGTTCGACAACACGCCGAAAGCGCTCGAGAAAATAAACCAACTCGTGAAGAAAACCTTCGTTTTTAGTTCAATGAGGTCCGCACCATGTGAATTGGCATAGACAATATTGTGTCATCACCCAGCTGAGTTTCCAGGGCAAAGGCATCTAAAATCTAAATCTAAGTTGCAAATATATGTATCATTTGAGATTCATATTAAATGCATTCCCACAAGCAGACACGCATGATTTCGCGCTCACACATGCCGCATGTGGACCTACAATATATAAAAACCCAATCTCAAATTAACATAAGCCCTGCAACTCTGGCCGACCTTCGATGAAACAGGGGTGACATTGACAAAGTGAATCATTATTTACAGTATGGGTGGTCAACCACATACCAACCAATGAGTCAAGGAATACTAATGTATTTTTAATATATATATATTTATGGATATATTATGTACATGAGGATTATTTATTTATTTTTATTTTCTACGTGATAAGAGAGTGCCGTTTTTTTGTGTGTGTCACACCTCAAGGACCCTCCCAATCATGAATGAGATATTTTATAAAGGTGCCGTTTCAGTGCTCCCTTCTTGGTTGCCGAGACTCGCCGAGAAAAAAGTTCCAAATTCAAAAAGTGTTCCGACGTCATTCAAATTTTATTTTTCTCTACCACTGCCATCTATGGAAACTCGTTGAAAGTATTACTCCATTAGTTAAATCACCAACAACTCTTATTTTCGGCAAAACTATAAGTATACATATTTTTATAGTTACAAAAAAAATACTGATAAACCTAATCAGAAGTACTAATTTGTGTAAAAATCAATTGAAGAATGAATGATGAAAAAATACAGTTCAAAGCTTTCCTGAAAAAACTATAGATGGCATTAAACGTAATTTTTTGCATCCCTCACATGGTCCGTATTTTTTTATTATAACATAATTAATTAATTTTCACATAATTCATTCAACCACAGTTGCGTTGGCGCGACGATGTCCAGAGAAGTGCGGGACTTGCCTGGATGCGGATCGCTCAGGATAGAAATGAATGGAAAATGCGAGAGGAGGCCTACGTCCAGGAGTGGACGATCAATACAGTCTGAAGAACAAGAAGAAGAAGAATTCATTTTCACGTCGGTACTTGCTTCGACAGTACATATCAACGATTGAAAGGTAATAGATCATAAGCGACAAAAAAAATTGTCCAGGGGAGCAGTATAAAGTTTGAGATTGCAGAAAAATGACATAAGTTTTTTATTTTTTATCATATCGTTAAAATCAAAACAGCTCTACAAAAATAAAGGATTTATTGGCATGCCTATTAATGTGGTTTTACGATGTTTTACGTTTTTTTTATGTCAAAAGCGCCTTTAGGACAAACAAGGCCAAAATCTTGTCGATAACGTCGCGTCGGTAACTATACCTCGAAAACGCAGTTGTTTGCTTGGTAATAAACAACGTCCAATATAATGTTTAATACATCTAAATCTAAATCTAAGTTGCAAAGATATGTATCATTTGAGGTTCATATTAAATGCATTCCCACAAGCAGACACGCATAATTTCGCGCTCACACATGCCGCATGTGAACCTACAATATAAAAATCCAATCTCAAATGAACATAAGCCCTACAACTCTTGCCGGCCTTCCCTGAAACAGGTGTGACATTGGCAAAGTGAAACATTTTTTACAGCATGGGTGGTCAGCCTCATACCAAGCTATAAGTCAAGGAATCCATGATTTCTCAAATCAGTAAATCAGCACATAATCACAACTCTGACAGTGCTATTCGCAAAATAGGTACTTGATCCATATCTGATGTACACATCTTCGAATTTTTGTATGGAAAATTCACTGCGCTAGGCTGCGGATGAGCCGTAGGTTGTTTGAGAATAGCACCGCTAAGATTTAAGTGTTATACACAATGCATATATTTAATCTCTTCTTTCTTATATTTATATTAATCTTAATATCCAAGTATATTCAAATTGAGTTCTTTTTATTTTTTTGTCTACATCATTTTACATTTAATTTTTTATTTTATTACCTAAATTCTCACAAAAGGTTTTTTATATGTTTTTTTTTTATTGCTGCTGTTTTTATTTATTTATTAATGCTGTTTTATTGTTGTTGTTTAATGTTAACATTGACTGCTTGCTTTCCTTAAAGGTTTTTTAATTTTAAAAATTCTTTTTTGTTTGCTTTTATGAAAATCTATAGGTACGTGTTCTTTTTTAACTTTTTATACTTACTTCTACTACTATGCTATTAGCCTATTATGTACTATAATCTATAATCTTAGTCGCAAATATATATAAACATTTGAAAAAATGGCGTATACGGTAAACAAGAACTGGGGGAGCGAAATGCTGCATGTGTACTTGCAATTTAAAAACCAAACTTAAAACGAACATAAACCCTGTAACTTTTGCCAACCTTGACTAAAACAGGGAAAACTTTGGTTAATTAAGTGAATATTTTTTTACAGCATGGTCAGTATACTCTCATACCGAGATTGGTGGTACACGATGGCATACTGGTACCGACATTGATGTGTGGAATTGATTCGTGGACAGTTAATGAATGGTTAAAGTGAGTAAGTAGTTAAGGACTGCTAATTTAATATTATTTTTAAATTGAAGTTCAGAAGCGTCCCTTGGAGGGTGTCGCTCTCTCCTTTATAATAATATGATGATAAATTAAGCGACAACAATAGCTAGTGATGTCACATTCATGCATCTGGTATCCGGGCTTACTCTTCTTCCATCAGTGACCCTTAAATTTAAAATTTCGATTAATATAAGACATTGGTGTTGGCACTTCAGACCCGTGATTGAAAGACAGTGGGTTCGAATCCCAGTGGAGCACAAAAAAATATACCATTTAGATTTTCAAATACGCTCTTCGCTGGGTGAAAAATTCATACACCTTTACCAAAGACTGGTCACTAAAGGTATATCCAGCCTTACAGCAAATGGGTTTTGCTTGAGAATCGGTGCTTCTTTCAGTGACGATCAAGCTCACAGAGAGCTCTTGAGGTGAGATTCACACAAAAACTGCGCTCACCAAATAAATCATCCTTATATATTTTTTTATTATAGTAGGAGATTTTTATTGGTGTGTTTTATAATACTGGCGGAGAAGAAACTAGCTTACGTCATTGATGCATACTACGCGGCTCACCTGTCAACCAGATCTGTCAAACATCACATAATAATTCTTCTCGTTTTTCTATCTGTCTCTCTCGCACTTGCCAACTTGCAATGCATCCCACCCTTTTCCTCGCGATATTGGGGTACGGCACCTGTTATTCGCCATCCAGCCAACACTATGCGTGTCATCTCTATGAATAACATAACAGTATTATGTGTAAGTATTAGTATATGAGTGCTTACACTCAGGACTGGATTAAGACCACTGGGGGCCCTGGCGCGGGGAATGTCAGGGGGGCCCGCTTAACCCTTCCGCCCCTCACCGTGCACCCGCAAAAAATATATACTTATTGCGAACTAAAAAGATTACTGAGGGCTTTTTAAATTAAATTTATTTTTGGGAACCTGTCCCGGAGGTCTATGACAAAATACATTGAAATATTTTTCTATACAATTTTATATTAGCTGCCGTGGGCGTCTTTGGTTCCGTAAGCCCCTTTTGATTTGGACCCCAAAAGAAATTAGAAGAAATTATCTTTTTTACCTTATTTTTAATAAGTCTCTGGGGGCCCCTTGATCGTGAATGCCTTAAAAACCTGGGCCCCCGAACAAATTTATGTCGAAAAAATCTTTGAATTGTATTTTTCTAAAACATCTTTTATTCCTTGACTTGTAGGTTAGTATGAGTCGGACCACCCATTCTGTAAAAAATAGTTTGCTCTGCCACCACTGTCACCCCTGTTTCAGGGAAGGTCGGCAAAAGTTGCAGTGCTTATGTTCATTTAAGTTTTAGATTTTAATTTGTTAGTACATATTATTATTAATAATACAAAAATGTATACAGCGCCTTTTATGACAGTGTGTCACTGCAAAGGCGCTTGTCCATATGATTGGACAAAGAGGTGAGTCTTGAGACGTCTTTTAAACAGTCTCTCCAAGCCCAATTCCCTCAGTGAGGCGGGAATAGCATTCTAAGTCATTGTAGCGGCCGCCTTGAATGCCCTGTCTCCAAAAACAGTGCGGGGCATTTTTGCAGGGATGGCCAGGCAGCTGCTTCTTGATGCAGCTGACCTCAGTGTTTGTCCGCGCGAGGTTGTAGTTGCTGGAGACACCAGCTCCATCAGGTACCTCGGAGAGCAAGCCGACTTTGAAGGTGATCCTCTCTGGGATTTTCAGCCAATGCAGAGCTTGAAGGTGAGGAATGATGTAGCAGGACTTTGCAGCCCCATATATAAGTCTAGCTGCGGCGTTCTGCAGCGATTGAAGCCTATTGAGCTGATTTTTGGGCTGGCCAGCATAGATCGCATTGCAGTTGTCGAGTCTGGCTTACACATAACATATATTTGCAACTTAATAGATCTCGGGGACCCTAGGAAGCGGGGGCCCTGGTTCGGTTGCACCGCTCGAACCGCTCTTAATCTGGGCCTGGCTCTACTATACTCCGCAGTATAAGTGGAGAGTGATCTTCATTTAGTCACAGCTGATCGCCGCGTCCAAGCTGAGGGCTATATCCGTGCATGTGCGTCACTCACAACCACATGCATACGTGCCACTCACACTCGCACGCATGCACGTCATTCGCGCACACTCACACGTGCGGCAATCACCACAGTGTCAGTGTGACAGGCGAGCGTAGAGGACGACTAACAAAACAGTGTCCACAGTAACAGTCAATGTGTCGCTAAACAGAAAAAAAACACAGTGCCAAATTTGCATTTGTAATAACATATTTATGATTAAATAGTATTTAACAGAAAATAGATCTCAAACGTCATTAATTTATTAAATAAAGTTATGTTTTTTCTTTATGAAATTCCTGAAAGAAGCACGTTAATAAAGTATGTGATTTCAGCAGTATAATGGATATTGATTATTGTGAGTACAAGATCATCTTTTCTTCTTTATTTTATATTCTGAAAAAAAAACATGTTTTTGAAGGGTTTTGTGTATTTAATTACAATAAAATAAACCATTTATTTTTATCCTAGCTACTTTTCAGAGAAGGTCGGCAAAAGTTGTAGGGCTTATGTTAATTTAAGATTGTTTTTTATGTTGTACGTCTACATTATACGTATTTGCTTATGGGAATGCATAAAATATGAATCTTAAATGTAACATATATTTGCAACTTAGGAAAACATAAATTTATAATATTACAAAAGGTCTTCATGACATGAGGTTCGCAAATGAATTGACATAGACAAAACTGTGTCGTTGCCCGGCCCGGTCGCTGGGGAAAATGCGTACAAATATTTTGTTATTGGTTGCCAAGGACGGCTGTCCAATACAAGATCGACGTTTGCTCAGCCAGAAGAAAGTTCTAAATTATAAAATGATCAAAGCGAGTATTTAGAAGACAATTATTAGTCAAAAGACTTCATTTAGATTTAATAAAAAAAACCTAACGTCCCCCAGTGCTTGTTTGGCTTATCTACCATTTGATTCAAAGATGGCCTTTACTGAAAATTGTCTTAAAAAACACATTCTACACAATCTGAGCTAAGAAAAAAACGTAAAACACGAAAATGTGAGAGTTATTTTTAGTATGTTCAAACACAATATTTATAATTCATAAGACACATTGGTCCAGTACACATTGCTCATGTGAAATTAGCTCTATTGGAGATACGAAAAACGAGGACTAAAGTGACTTTTTTTTTAAATATTTTTAGCTGCATAAATTAACGTTAAAATACTTATAACCACCTATAATTTATATCTAAAAAAAATTTGCTAAGTATTAACAAAACGAAAATCCTGAAAAAGCACATGTCAGAGATTTCAGGCGTTTTAATATTTTAAATGCTTAGATTCATCAGTAGGAAGTGCCTTAGTATGAGCTGATATCAGTGTGTGGGGTGATCAGCCTCACGCCAATCACATTTTCGGTACCAACAGTCGTACCACGATGTTTGTTATCGTCATATTAATTAATAAGTAACTGTAATCTCAGTTGCTCTCAGATAACTTACAACTGTGCTGTATATACAATATACATGCTTAATTAAAATCCATAGACCGGCAGTCTTGCGTGACATTTTTGTATTTACCCAAAACTTAACTTTTAATAGGTGTATATATATTTTTTTTAAATATATTTTAATTGTGATTTATTTACAGCTACTTCTAATTTATGTTTACTATTTTAAACATGCATAGACTGTTTTTTCTTTTGTTTTTCTTTTCTCTATTTTTATTTTTATGGAATTTATCATTTTGTTGTATAATTGTAGCTCTCATGTATTTTTGTGTTTCCTTTTTTTGCTTTTTTGTTATATTGCCATCGATCAACATAAAATATAGAGCAATTGAGCCGATGTGTGTACCATAAAAGAATGCGCCCTAAGGCGTCATCTTCATACAAACGAGATCTTGTTGTAATCAGTTTCGAGGCAACCGTTATGTTTATGTCTCTTTTTGACGTATGAAATTAACATATGGCCACCTTAAAGGCAAAACTGAAAGTGCTGATTCACCGATTTGAGAAATCGTGGATAAAATATTTTATTGGATGTAACTTCTCATAGTAAGTGGACTTATTAATAAGTGAAAATAAAACTATGATTTACAAAAGTTTTTATAATTTAAATTAATAATAATTTTCACTCTGTGAATGCACTAACTAATAAGAAAACTTCTAAACTACAGTATTTTCATACTTCTTTAGTGTTTTCTTTCGTAGAAAATAGTAAAAAATGTGCATTTATTTGAGAAGCTCGTGCTAGCTTAATATGTCACTTATTTTACCCTTCAGGTATCGATATCCATCTAAAAACTTTTTCATTCCATAATAAAACAATTGCATTTTAAAGAGCCATACTTACGAAATAAATGAATACACATGAATACCGATACACGCAGAAATGTCACGCATGAGTGACGGTCTTTGACTAGCGCACACTCTCAGTCAACGACTACAAATTACGATACATTTAATATCTTCAGGAATAAAACGTGGAAACGATAACCAGTTTATCGGTAAGTTTAGATAAACACTTATATCTCCATACAAATTTACATTACTGCTTTATCTGTAACATTATGAATAAATCACTTTTTTAGGAATTTATGTATTTGACGCATTGGTAGATAAAAGAAGTGTGCTGTAGCGTAACCCCCTTTTCGTAAGATCCGGTTTGTCTATTATTCCGGTCGCGAAATGTACTATGTGATCGACGGGCAAATCGTATGAAATCTAAATCTAAGCTGCAAAGATATGTATAATTTGAGATTCATATTAAATGCATTCCCACAAGCAGACACGCATAATTTCGCGCTTACACATGCCGCATGTGGACCTACAATATAAATGAAATCTTTCATATATCTTCATACACTACTAGATTTTCAATGCGTCACAAGAAGCGTTATTTTGCTAAATTCGAGATAGCGATTCGTGTCCAAAAATAAGGTGTACCTACTGTGATCTTTTACCTAAGGAGTTCTTTCGAAAGCGCTAGCAAGCTCCGACTTGGATTGGTATACAAAGTGTAAGGAATTTATCAGAATAGCGCTTTTGATTCAATAAAACCATAGACAAAATGGACAGAATTCGTTCTGTGTGAAATGGCACTAAGAAATAAATGATTGAAAAGTTCAATACTATCCTACTATGGGCGATATTTTAATGTTTGAAAAAAAAAGTCTAAAACCGATTTCCCGTGTCGGTGTTTATTGCAAGCCCAAAATAAAAAATAAAACCGGCAAGACTTACTCAGCGTTCACAAGAAATGAGTACCTACCTACCAGCCCCTTCAAGAGCTGAGAAACCCGCACTTCTGCAAGGCCAGGGCTGGAAGTCTCATCACCACGGTAATTCTTACCTACCGAATAGGTATTGGTAATATTCGTATGAAGACCTGTCAATCCAAGATGGCCGCAAGTGAACAGCTGATTATACTTTATACAAACATTACCGATATTCGGTAGGTAAGAATTACCGTGATGATGAGACTTCTAAAAGAGGTGCACTAGCCACATGCGATCGCTTCGGGGAGAACGCGGCAAGAAGTTACACTATATGTGTGGCTTAGTTACTTACACAATGGCAAGAGAATTTAGTAGCATGGGAAGTCTTAGCTCGGGATCCTGTGAGAATAGTTCAACATCTCTCCAATACCAACTGAGCAGCTGAAAGATAAAGGCCATAATGTAGACAAATAAATATTTACATTTGTTCCAATATAAACAAATAAGTAAGTAATTAAGTATTAATAGTAAGTACATCACACATCACGCCATTTTAATGTATCAGCTGATTCTGTGTACAATACAGGCACTTTACCCACCTCCACCCACCAAGTTCATACAACTCATGCGGAGTCGCTTCACTTGGTGATACTTCACTTGCAATGTTTTTTTGGCGGCGGAAGGCCTTCCCGTTGAAGTTAATCAGCTAAAGTTACTCTACTCAAGAAAGGAAAAAGAGGATCCTCAAATCAGGGGCTAACGCATGACTCTAAGAAGTCCCACCCTCCCCAGAACGTCGAGGTTACTGAAGCTAATGTGCCTGACGGGAGCCCTTCATTGACGTGTATCGAACGAGTTGCCATCCGCGCTGAGCGCAGTAAGTTATGGGTGTACATACGTCAATATGTATGGGTGTCGCGAGGACTGACTGAGGGCTAATGGTCACCTCTGCCCAGTCTTGAGCCCGCGGCTGCGAACTCGTGCCAGGACTGGCAGAAGCGGCGGAATGCAAGGTAGTTGGCTCTACTGGCAACGAGGTCCGCGTAGCCGACCGGTCCGGAACCGGCCGGCCGGACTGCGTCGATGAGGAGCTCTCGTTGAGAGTGCAGCAGAGGGCAATCCCACAGGACGTGCCGCACGTCCTGGGCAATGGGTCCGCACAAACACTCCCCTCCACCCTGAGAGATGACGCCCCGTTCTAAAAGGTAGTGCGCAAATTTCCCGTGACCAGTGAGGAACTGGCTGGTGAAGTGGTCCGGGACGAGCCACCGCGCAGCCATGCGCTCCCTGATCGACGGAAAAAAGGAGTAGATGACCTTGTCACACGATGTGACGTCCCAGTACCTTTGCCACTGTGCGTATATAGCGTCGCAAACCGAGTCCCTGACACGCCGCGTCAGGCGTCCATCCGGCGGCGGCGGGATCACCTGATGTTCAAGCTTGGCCGGGAGGCCTCGCCTGAGAGAACCGATAGCGGCGCGGTACTGGAGCTCGAGGTCGAGGGGGAGCACCCCGGCTAGGGCCGGGAGCGAGTCCGTCGCGGTGGATCGGTACGCTTTTGTCAGGAGGAGCAACGAACTCCTCTGACCGGAAAGCGCCGCGCGTCGTGCATTTCCACGCCGACACTTGTCCGCCCAGCATGACGCCGCATAAGCGGCGGTGCCGAGAAATACCGAGTCATAGAGGATGCGGAGTGCACGACCCCGCAGGCCCCACGACGTGTTCGATAGTCGAGCCATCTTCCCGAATGCGCTATTCGCCTTCTGGGTGATGGCTTTCGCGTGCTCAACGAAGGGGAAGTTGGCGTTCAGGGAAACGCCCAGGTATACTACGGTCCGCGAGAATTTTACGCGTGTGTCTAGGAACATTATTTTTGGGGGTCTACCGACGTCTAGCTTACCCTTGAGGAGGATAGCTTCGGTCTTGTGGGGAGCAAAGGAGAGCTTATTATTGTTACGAAATTAGGGTTCAATTGTCTTCAAATTAAAAATACACAGGTCTTCTTCAATAGTTATTTATTTTACACAGTTACAAAATTTATTTTCACACTACTTTCTCGATTATTCCACTTGGTTTTGGTTCACTGATCAGATGACTTCGATGTGTTTGTAAGTCTCTATGATACTGGCGCTCTGCAGGCCATTCCCACCCTTTATACTCTTTAGAGTAGTATGATCTAGACCTAAAGTCGCTAGACGGTTCCAGAGCAATTATTACTTCTCGATGATTCACGTACTACCTAGACACAACCAAAATCCTACTTACAAATGTAATACAGTATTCCTATAATTATAACAAATACCTACTTAGCCTAGAGAATTCAACACTTATACACAATTATCGATCCTACCTACCTATACCTATGAGGACTCTTATAACTATAACTACCCATACTTATTTCAATATTTATATTTACATAACACTACCCCCCACCTAGACTGTTTCGTCCCGGAACAGTCTTGACTCTGTGTAGGTAGGGGCATGCTGATCCACGTCGACACCCTGTGGTCAGGAAGAAGTGGCAGTCCACGGATTTCTCCCCACTGGCTCTCGGCTGCGCTTGCTCGCAGCACACCATGACGCTGATGCCGACTCCCGAGAACACTGCTTCAATCATACTCCGGATTATCCGCCAGTCTCGATTAGCGCGGCCGCCACCCATCTTCGGTATTGCCAGACGCGCCTGCTGATCCTCCAACATGTAGTCACGCAGCTCAACAAAGCCGTCCCACAATGCCCTGTAGTCCTCTTCCAGGTTGCTGGAATCCGGGACAACCAGGCAGTATGCTTGTCGACGCCCCTTCGGTAGTCTCAGAGCTCTTCCTTGCGGGCTGCTCGAGGGTTGCGGTTCTCCGAATTTGTATCGGAAGACCCGTGCAATTCCTCTAGACATATCTAGATCTTCCGGTACACTGCATGCCAGTGTGTGGTCCCTAGTGACCTCAAATAAGTCCTTGTGGACTTCTGTGGTCACTCCATGGCGAAACTTCTGCCCTGCCTTCGCGTTCTCCCAAAACGTCTCAAAGGCTGGTGATCTTTCGGATGCGACGCACTGTCGTACTTTTTGGGCTGGTTGGTCATCATTATCGCCTAGGTATGGTGAGAGGCGATTGTAGTGCACGACCCTTGGTTTTCCGTTTGGTCTCTTTTTTATGCGGTAGACCACATCGTTGATGCGCTCCAAGATCTCGTACGGCCCGTCCCAGGAACGCTGAAGTTTCGGACAGTATCCTTGGCGCCTCTTGGGGTCAAAAAGCCACACCCAGTCACCAGCTTTGTACCCCATGCTGTCAGCTCTGGTGTCATAGCGCTCCTTCATTTGATCGCTGGCTTCCCCGATGTTCATGCGGACCTGATCATGGATGTCATCCAGCCTCCTGCGAAGGTCTGTCACATAGTCTTCTCCGGCTAGGTCTTCACCTGGTTTGCAGCCAAATTTGAGATCACAAGGAAGTCGCATTTCTCGCCCAAACAGTATGCTGCTGGGAGTCTTCTTCGTCGTTTCCTGAACAGCCGACCGGTAAGCCAATAAGAACAAAGGCAGATGTCGGTCCCAGTCCCGCTGATGGCTGGACACTACTTTGGCTAAGTACCTCCCCACGGTACGGTTCATCCTTTCCACCATTCCATCAGACTGTGGATGAAGCGCAGTGGTCCTGGTCTTGTAGATCCCTAGCCGCTCACACATTTGCTGGAAGATAGCAGCTTCAAAGTTCCTTCCCTGATCAGAATGTAATTCCAGGGGTACGCCAAACCTGCTGATAAATTCGGTAACTAGAACTTCAGTCACGGTTACGGCCTCTTGGTTAGGGATTGAGTAAGCCTCCACCCACTTGCTGAAGTAATCCATCACCACCATGATGTACTTGTTACCCTTCTCAGTTGTAGGAAATGGGCCAGCTATGTCGATGGCAATTCTTTCAAAGGGGCTGCCAACATTGTACTGACGCATTGGTGCTCGCCTTTTCCTTTGCGGTCCATTGGCCGTTGCACAGGTTACACATTTTCGACACCAATCTTTGACGTCTTCGCTGCAGTTGATCCAGTAAAATCGCTCTTTCACTTTCTCCAGCGTCTTCTTAACGCCTAGATGTCCTCCAGAAGTTCCTCCATGCAGCAGTCCAAGGATTTCCGGTACTCGGCTCCTCGGAACGAGGGTTTGCTTTCTTCTAAGTGTGCCGTCTTCCTTCTCGATCTTTCGTTTCAGAAACCCTCCTTCTATCACTATGGATCCCCATTGAGCCCAATAAGCCTTGACAGTTGGTGATAAGGGGGCGAGTTTTTCCCAGGTTGGCCTTTCTCCTTCTCGCGCCCATTCCATCACATACTTCAAGTCCGGATCATTCAGTTGGTCTTGCGCCAATTTTTCATCTTGCCAGTCCTCATCTTCGGTGGTCGTCCTTTGGACAATTGCTACCTTGTCCTCCATCTTGCTGCAATGTTTGCAGTCACTGGCGCATGGTCGTCTGGATAATGCATCCGCATTTCGATGAAGCGTGCCAGGTCTATGTTCGGAGTCATAATCATACTCCTGGAGCCTTTCAATCCATCTAGCCACTTGCCCTTCTGGGTTTTTGAATTTCAGAAGCCAAACCAGTGCAGCATGATCAGTCCGTAGTGTGAATTTTCTCCCGTACAAGTATTTGCGGAAGTGTTCCACTGATTTTATCACGGCAAGAAGCTCTCGTCTGGTCACGCAATAATTTCGTTCTGGCTTGGAAAGCACTTTACTGAAGTAACCCAGAACAGTCTCATGCCCATCCTGTATTTGGGAAAGGACGCCTCCTATCCCCACATTACTAGCGTCGGTATCCAGGATGAACTTTCCATCTTTTCGTGGGTAGCTCAAGATGGGGGCACTTGTTAATCTTCCCTTAAGCTCTTCAAATGCTTGTGCGCAGGAATCACTCCAATGGAAGCGAGTGTTTTCTTCCGTAAGCTTGGTGAGCGGTTTTGCAATGTCCGCAAATCTTGGCACAAACCTCCTGTAATAAGTGCACAGCCCCAGGAAACTCCTAGTTTCATGTTTGTCCTTCAGCACGGGCCAGTCTCTTACTGCCTTGATTTTGGCAGGGTCAACTTCAACTCCACGTTGAGAAACTATGTGTCCCAGGTAATTTACTTGTTTCTTGAACAGGTTACACTTTTTCGGGTTGAGCTTCAGTCCAGCGTCTTGTAGTCGCCCGAAAACTTGCTCCAGATTTCTCAACTGATGGTTGAAGTCCTTTCCCAGGATGATTATGTCATCCAAGTATACCAGGCAGGTTTCCCATGATAGTCCTCGCAGCACATTCTCCATCAGCCTTTCAAACGTGGCGGGGGCATTGCATAAGCCAAATGGCATCACGGTGAACTGCCAAAGTCCAGATCCAGTCGAGAATGCAGTTTTCTCCTTATCTTTGGCATCCAATTCAACTTGCCAGTAGCCACTTTTCAGGTCCAATGTGGAAAAAATGGTGCATCCTGCCAATGTGTCCAAGGTGTCGTCAATCCTTGGCAGAGGGTAACTATCCTTTTTCGTAACATCGTTGAGCAGTCTGTAGTCCACACAAAATCTCGTGGTACCATCCTTCTTTTTCACCAGTACCACCGGGGATGTCCAAGGGCTACTTGATGGTTCTATGATGCCATCCTTGCTCATGTCTTTGATGATCTTGTCAGCTTACTGTTGATGCTGATATTTAGCTCGTCCAAGGCGCGGTCCCCTCCAGACGCCATGACAAAATATGCCGGGTCTTCGCCTGACTGTTCCAAGGCCTCTATGAGGCGTGCTTGTAAGGCTGCCTTTCCTCCTGAGGTCTCCAGGTCCCTCTCCAGAAGCTCATTTTTAAGCTCAGTGACTTTGAGGTCCTTGACGTTCACTTTCGTTGCCATTTTTTTTTTTTCAAAATTTACGTCAAAACAAAAATATTTTCAAATTTATTTAATACAAGTTTTGAGTTTTATATATATAGCTGTTTTGAATACGTACTTTAGCAAAAATAATAATTTATCTGATTACACTGATTGGTAGGTACTGTCTTTTAATATTTATTTTTAATTCACCAATATTTTTTTACATAATAATGTCTGATAGTACATAATTATTTATTTCGTCTCAAGTCTTTCAAACACACAGGTAGGTACTTAATGTACACACTTGTAAACAAAGGATAGTTATTCAAAAACTTTTTCTCGATGAATCTGGAACGTTCTTTTGTAATATTTTTCAAGATTTTTATTTATTTATTTTATTTTTTTAATCACACACAATAATAAAAAAACTATGGTCCAATTTGATGACTTTCTCAATGCGGTAAAATAGTCATTATGTTATGTCCAGGATTATGTTCCATATGATGTTCCAGAATTTATAAGCAACTTGCTTTTGCGTCTTTTCTTTTAACAAAAATTTATTTAAACACTTGTTTTCACAAAAGTCAGTTCACACAAAGTTCAATTTGAATAAAGTTCATTTTTACACTATTTAATTTATTTTATTTATTTTTAGACAGAAGATCTTAATTTTTCTTGACAATTCCGCACCTGACGCCAATTGTTACGAAATTAGGGTTCAATTGTCTTCAAATTAAAAATACACAGGTCTTCTTCAATAGTTATTTATTTTACACAGTTACAAAATTTATTTTCACACTACTTTCTCGATTATTCCACTTGGTTTTGGTTCACTGATCAGATGACTTCGATGTGTTTGTAAGTCTCTATGATACTGGCGCTCTGCAGGCCATTCCCACCCTTTATACTCTTTAGAGTAGTATGATCTAGACCTAAAGTCGCTAGACGGTTCCAGAGCAATTATTACTTCTCGATGATTCACGTACTACCTAGACACAACCAAAATCCTACTTACAAATGTAATACAGTATTCCTATAATTATAACAAATACCTACTTAGCCTAGAGAATTCAACACTTATACACAATTATCGATCCTACCTACCTATACCTATGAGGACTCTTATAACTATAACTACCCATACTTATTTCAATATTTATATTTACATAACATTATTAACCCCCCAGTCTGCTATGGCGCGGAGGGCTGACTGAGATAGAGATTCCATCTCAGCACGTGATCCCGCCTCCACAGTGAGAAGCGCATCGTCCGCGTAAGCACGCACCTCGCAGCCCTGGGGGAGAGGGAGAGAGAGAACATCATCAAACAGGATGTTCCAGAGGAGGGGCCCGAGGACTGAGCCCTGGGGGCATCCCCTGGATACATCCCTCTCAATAAGGGTGGGGCCCGCGTCCATCGTAACGCGTCGCGCGGAGAAGTACGAAGCTATGCAGTCGTATATATTAGCCGGAATATTACGACGCCTGAGCTTCGCCAAGATCATGGGCCACCAGGCGCTATCGAAAGCGCCTGAAATGTCCAGGAGAACCGCCAGTACGTACTTGGAAGTCGATTCCCTGACCGCCTCCATGGCCGACCGGATGGCGTCCTCCGTAGAGAGGCCAGGCCGGAAGCCATACTGGCGGGCGGAAATTGACATTCCGGAAGTGGTGAGGTGGGATTCAACTCGATTAGCGATGAGCTTTTCGAGTATCTTCCCAAGGACTGGGAGAAGGGTTATGGGGCGATATGCTTTAGGGTCCGTCGGTGGTTTCGCGGTGGTTTTGCGGAGTACCTTGAGGAGGCCGACCTTCCAACAGCGCGGGAAGACTCCTTGCTGGATGCACGCGGCGAAAATGGCTTTAATGTCGTGTGGGGCTACGGCCCACGCCACCTTGACCATAGAATTATTGATTCTATCTAGTCCAGGGGCTTTCCGCGGAGCAAGTGATTTTACAATCGCATCTATCTCACTGA
The DNA here is from genome assembly GCA_951799405.1 of Agapetus fuscipes. Taxonomy (NCBI): domain Eukaryota; kingdom Metazoa; phylum Arthropoda; class Insecta; order Trichoptera; family Glossosomatidae; genus Agapetus; species Agapetus fuscipes. The sequence goes on along the minus strand of OX637336.1, from coordinate 18,456,389 downwards.
AGGTGGGTAGAGACGACTCTGCGCTATCCAATGGACGCGCAGCCTCGGCACGGATCTGTGCATCTTGCTCGCTGTCAATCAGCGGGCAGTCCGTGGTGATGAGCGCGTCGAGGAAGGCCTCGCACGTGGACGTGAGTGTGCCAGAGTGGCCGCGCGCCCCAGGAAGAGTGATTCCGCTAAGCACCCCGCCCAGCGTGACGCTAGACGTTACCATGCGGTATGCCTCTCCCCAGGGGTCCGGATTAGTGCTAGCAGTGATGAACGCGCGCCACGCGGCCTTCTTTTCCTTCTTCATCTCCTGCTTATACACTCGAAGTGATCTCCGGAGGGCGTTCTTAAGGAACGCCACAGGTGAAACCCCATACCGGTCGGGGATGGTGCGGGAAGCGCAGCGCGGGCAGGAGGTGACGGCGCCGGCGCCATCGCGGGCGGCGGCAGTATCAAGTGGGGGGACAACCTGAGGGGCTGGGATGATCTGTGACAGCGCGGTGTCACTGAGATGACAGGGACAGTAGGTACCTGCCACGGCCCGCTGGTGCTTCCTCCTTGCATGTTTAACCCTTCCCTGGAGGGCCGCAAGCCCGTTGTTCCACCAGGCGGAGGGTCTCGATCGCGGCGGGCCACAACGCCCAATGGACTCATTGGCGGACATGATGATGGCCTCCTGCAGCCTATCGGCAGCTTCTTCCGGACCATTACAGCCCTCACGGGCGATGCGGTCGAAGCGCTCCCCAAGGCTGGCCCTGAAGCTCTCCCATCCCACTTCGTTTCCGGCCCTAAAGTGCGCAGGAAGTGCAGCTCCAGAGAGGGGGATAGGGGGAAGAGAAGTATGGGTGGATAACCTGTATGTGATGAGTCTATGATCGCTACAAGAAGCGTCTGGGTGAACCTGCCAGTCGGAGATGGCAAAGGGGCTAAAAGAGGGGCTTGTGAGTGTCGCATCTATGTGCGACTCCCCGGTCCCTGAGTGTGACGTGAAGGTAGGAATGCTAAGAGGATCATTAATGACGGTCAGTTGTTCAGTGTAAATGAACTCCTCCAGGAAGGTGCGACCTTGATCTCTGGTGCGAGAAGCCGGCACGCACGGAGCCCAGAGGGTAGACTGAATGTTAAGGTCCCCGCCGATGAGCACAGGTTTTCCCCTAAGACAGGAGAGAGCGCGCTCGAGCGGGGGAAGAAATTCCTCAGTGGGAATGGAAAATTTAAAGTAGACAGATATAATGTATAAGGACTCTCTGGAGCTCCATTGCAGCTCAATGCAGCTCTGGAAATCGGTGGAAAGATGGGAGAGAAACAGTACCTTGACGGAAGGGTTCGCTATGACTACCGCAGCTCTCGGGGGATGTCCGGTTTCCACTGTGCGGGCGTCTGGCCCCAGCCCCCAGGTTGCCCCCTCCCTGGTGTACTGCTCCTGCAAGAGCAGCACGTCTAGTTTGTGGGCCTCCATGATGACTTGGGCCTCTGCCGTTGCCGCTTGGCTGTTGTTGGCGTTCAGCTGTCCTATCATGAGAGCCATTAGTAATTTGTTCTGGCCATCTCTCGGCGGGCCGCGGCGAGTCGCGCGGGGCAATTCTCGTCGCCCGTCTGATGATCGCCCGCGGGGGCCTTGTGCTGCGTGCACGTAGCGCACTTATGGAGGGCGGCCTCCGCCTTGCACTGGTCCCTATCATGGGGGCCAGCGCACTTCGAGCACACGCTCGGCTTATTGCAATTTCTTGCGATGTGGCCAAATATCTGGCATCTGTGGCAGCGGGTGGCTCCACAGAAGTCCCGGATACCGTGGGCATCCCAGCCTAGGAACAGGCGGCCTCTGCTTATCAGGGCAGATCTGATGCACGGGGGGACGTTGACGACAAAATGGCAGTTTCCTGTACGGGGACCTGTCTTGTGGGAGAGCGTCACTCGGCGCTTTATCTCTTCTCGAGTCAAGGTGGAGTGGTCCTCTGTCTGGGCCGCGATTGCCGAGGACAGCTCGTCTATTGTTGTGGTTTGGGGCAGCCCGAAGATGATGCACCTGGGCATCCTCGGTTGCGGACCTTGGGCTGACAGACCAGCGCTCTTTGATAGGGCCTGGATCAACTTGGAGGCCTGGTCCTGGGTACGCAGCCGTACGGCTACGCCCCCATTACGAGTCTTGTCCTTTCGGACTACCTCGACACCCAGAGACTGCGGGTTAACTTCGTTAGAGAGGGCCTGAAGGGTCCTCTCAAACGAGCGGGGGGTGTCATTGTCAGCTTTGGAGCTGACAATTACCACTGGGCGAGCGGGCCCCAGGGGTGGGAAGTCGGGCTTCCCTGCCGCAACTTTGCTCCACGTCCTAGAGGGACGGAAAGGGGCAGCAGTCGCGGCGGCGGCGGTGGAAGGTGCCTGCGGGGCAGCGGAGGTCGCGGAGGAGTCCTCTAGATTCCTCCTGAGGGTGGTAATTAGGAGCTTAGCCTTGCTTAGCTCCATTTCCATATCGGAGAGGGCGAGCTTAGTTTTAGCAAGCTCGAGCTGGGCCTGGAGGAGTTCCACCTCCTGGTCCCCGCTTCGCTCGCGGATAGCGGCTCTCTCCCAGCTGATGTTGTCCAGCAGCTGGTCAATGAGGGCTCTTTCAGCCTTGGTGGTCTTGTTGGCCTTGGAGTTGTATAGCTCCTTGATGCCCCTGAAGGCCTCCTCAAAGCCTGCAGCGGGTGAGGTTGTGGGGACAGCGGCGCGGGGGGTACACGGGGTGGTGGGGGCTACCGGGGCTGTGGGGGAGTTGGCGGCGGACGTTGACGCGCGAGGGGTGGTGCGACGGTCGGGAGGGGGGCTGCAGCTACCTGAAGAAGAAGGGAGGGAGCCACTCTGGCTTCCCCTTCTCTTCCTCGTCTTAATCCGTGACTTGTGGGCCGTCGGCGTATGGGCAAGCGGCATGGTTGGAGTTTATCAATCAATGAAACTCCAAGCAGTCGGGCCCTGCCTTAGTTGGTCCAATAAGAGAGACGGCCAGGCCCGCTGGTGGGCGGGACCAGGCGGGGGAAACCGTGGCCAGGCGGGGCCAGCCAGGGAAGGCCGTGTCGTGTACGGCCGGGAGGGGGGGGGGTTTGGCCAGCTAATGACTGGGGGCGTGGCCAGCTAATGACCTTGGGGTGGGGCTTGGCCGAAGCCAATCAGGAGCGCGCGCGTGGCCTACTAATGGCCGGGGGTGACGGGGGGGGCGGGGCGGGCTTAATGGTGATGGTTCCGAGAAATGCCATCGAGTGGGCTTTCCGAAGTAGGCCTAAAATTTCGCGATACAAGAAAAAAGATTTTTCGCGATTTTGATACAAATTATTATTAGATATCAACGCGTGATATGTCGAACGATAGGGAATATTGCGGTGCACGTTTTGAGACACTGTACGGGTCAGTGGGGTTTACGAGAGCGGCTCTAGAAATTTATTTTAGCACAGACACTGTTTCACGAAAAACACGTACAATACAATAACAAACCTTCTTCTTGGACCGGTCCGTAGTCCAGTGGCAACACTTCGGACTCGTAAATGGAAGGTTGTGGATTCGAATCCCGGCGGAGCACAAAAAATATACCATTTATATTTCCAAATGTGCTCTTCGCTGGTTTGAACAATTCATAAAACCTGTACCAAAGACCGGTCACTGAAAGGTCCATCCAAACTAACAACAACTGGGTCTTGCTTGAGAATTGGCGCTTTCTACAGCGACGACCAAGCTCGCAGAGGGCTCTTGAGGTGTGATACACACAAAAACAGCGCTCACTAAATAAATCATCCTAATATTATTATTATTAACCAACTTTGTAGGTACGTCACGCACTTCACCCATGGAGTCGGCACAAAATTACATTTTTTTCTCAACGGGTGACGTCATAGATTTAGGTGACTATAAAATATCCTTTGGAAGCCTCTTGAGGTGTGTTTCGCACAAAAAAAGCGCTCACCGAATAAATCATCCTAATATAATAAAATTATGATACCTTGATTTATAGGTTGGTGTGAGGCTTACCGACCTTACTGTACAAACTTGGTTTACTTTGCCAATGTTGCCATATTTGGTTGGTATGAGGTTGACCAGTGGTCAGCCTCTACTTATTAATAAATAATTCATTAAAAATATTCAATAATGAATTATCAATTGCTAATGTTAATACCTGTTTCTGGATAGGCAAATAGGTTGGTCATCACTTCCTGTTCTTACTATTTCATCAAATATTTCTCCCTCTTCTTAACACAACATTCTAGCAGATTAGTAGGTACACTTATCGATGGTAGGTAGAAAATATAAAAACCTCTTTTTCCCAAATCCAAATGAGGTCGGAACATTTTTGAATTTGGAACTTTTTGCTCTGAAAGTAAACGTCAGTCTTGTATTTTCATCCTCAGCAACCAATTACAAAACATTTGTACACCTTTTCTTTAACAACCAGGGCTGGAAGTCTCATCACCACGGTAATTCTTACCTACCGAATATTGCTGATATTTGTATGACGACCAATCAGTTGTTCACTTGCGGCCATTTTGGATTGACAGGCCTTCATACAAATATTACCGATATTCGGTAGGTAAGAATTACCGTGGTGATGAGGCTTGCAACCCTGGTGACGAAACTATGTTCTGTATTCTTTATTCACTTGTGGACCTCGTTAAAGTTGTAAGTAAGTACATAAAACAATTGAACACTAAACAAATTCGTTTTTTTTACAGAATCGTCCACATCTTTAAAGTGTGCAGCATCTGCGAAGAAACAGTATTCGAGCAAGAAGAATCTTAAGGCCATCAAGATGGGGTGCCAAACCAGGAGTTCGTATCTAACCAAAGAAAACCTCAAGGGTTTTGAAAAGTACAAAGTAAGGACAAATTTGTTACACGGATCGTCAACCATCGTAAATAAATTAATCAGTAACAGAAATATTTCAATAAAATCACACTAATTTAAGGGAAATTAACGCATTTTAATAAATATATGTATTTCAATTATAATTCAAATAACTTTTTTCTATAAAACTTATTTATTTTTAGATTTTTGAGTTAAATTGCCTAAGCGCTGTCGAACTTACAATTAAATCTAATGAAAATTAAAAAATAATTTTCACTCCGTTCATGCACAAACCTTGGAAAATATATAGAAAATAAAAAGATTTATAGGAGCTGCAATAAGTGTCTTATCCTAGCTGTCCAATAGGGTAATTTCACAATATATATATATATATATACCTATATATAAAATGATAGACTACCTTTTAAAAAATGCATCTGCATTTTTAAAAAATAATATCTGGCTTAGTTTTTAAATTACAGCTCTGTAAAATTCGCCCATTTTCGATTTCCGGTGAAACAGGCCATTTTTTTATTTAGGCGGATGTGACGTCAATGGATCTTACGATCTATGGAGTGTACCGTTAGGTCTACTGAGACCGATGGATCCATCTACGTAATTTTGACGTCACAGCGTGGCTAGCCGATCCCGCTGCGTTTTGGCGGGAGTCTAATTCTCGACATTTTAGTTTTGAAAAATTTCAATGATATCTTTAATTTTACTACTTAAAAAATATATGGTTGTGATCCTTGAAATGTACTCTACACAACCATATTATTTTCAACCGTATTCAGAAAGTAACTCTGGTGTGATGTTGGTGTTTCAGTACAGCTCGGTGGACACGTGTGTGCTCAGCGTGTACGTAATGCATCCCTTCTGGAACTGGTGCATCAAGGTCAGTAACTGTAACTTTGTCGCAATTCCGCTAGGGGTGGCCAGAGCCTCTATGAAGATGATGAGTTGATGATTTCTTTATAGCGCCATTTCGTGATGTAGTCACTCTACAGATTTGCCTACATTTTTTTTTATTCCTTGCATACAACTTTCAATACATTCATATCCATCACATTTTTCATACGTTTCCTTCTCTTGAATTCGCTTTTTGTAAGTATATCCCATTCTCTCACAATTTCAGCCATACTTTTCTCGGTCTTCCCTTTCCTCTTTTCCTTGTCACATTTCCTCTGTATTTACTTTGTAAGTCTTTCGTCATCCATTCTTTCTACATGTCCAAGCCATCTCATCATATTATTTTATACCTTTAATTTCACATCTGTTCCATCTTGCATTTGCCTTTCACTCATTCATTCTTAACTCTGTCTCTTGTGACATAAATTCCCGATAATCAGGGAAAAATTCCTAGCTTACAGCATTATGTCAGTCAAAGAACACACTACTTTTTTTTCATAAAATATCACTAAGAAATACACACTAATACTAATTTTAATTGTAGAAAATATTTGTAATAATGAAATAACTTTTAAAGCTGAATTTATTGCATATTGAAACATACTCGCATATACCTACTTATATGTCAAACTGAAATCAGTCATTTGGCTTTCTCAAAAAAAAATTCCAAAAAAAAATAAAGACAAAAGGTATTTTACACATTTTTCACACAATTACAGTTTCTATAATCTAAGTTGCAAGGATACATTACATTTAAGATTCATATTAAAGGCATCTGATAAGCAGACATGCATAAGTTCGCGCTTACACATGCTGCATGTGGACTTACAACATAAAAACCCAATCTCAAACGAACACGGCCCTGAAACTCTTGCTGACCTTCCATGAAACAGGTGTGACATTGACAAAGTGAACCATTTCTTACAGTATGGGTGGTCAGCCTCATACCAACCTATAAGTCAAGGAACAGTTTGATGTATCAAATCCAAGGATCGTTTTGTTTGTAATCCAGGTTTGTCTTGACATCACCTTCTTGTGTCTTGCAGTACTGCCCCGTGTGGGTGGCCCCCAACCTGCTCACCTTCACCGGCTTCCTGCTCACGCTGCTCAACTTCCTGGTGCTCTCCTGGTACGACTATGACTTCACCAGCTGCCAGGCGGTGCCCCGCGCAGCGTGGATCTGCATCGCCGTCAGCCTCTTTGTGGCGTACACACTCGGTAACAACAATGTGACACAACAAGTAACAACTCGCAATAACATTCTGCAGACAACGCATATACTTTGTCAAAACAAAGAAGAGATTCAATCAGTTAATAACAGAAACAAAGTAAGATCTATACAATAAAAAAGCTTCAATAGGTGACAATAAATTTATGACCGGTCCGTAGCTCAGTGGTAACACTGCGGACTCTGAATGGGAAGGTTGTGGGTTCGAATCCCGGCGGAGCACAAAAAATATACCATTTATATTTTCAAATTTGCTCTTCGCTGGGTTGAAAAATTCATAAACCTTTACCAATGACCGGTCACCAAAGGTCCATCCAGCCTTACAGCAACTGGGTCTTGCTTGAGTATTGACGCTTTGTAGCGACGACCAAGCTCGTACACCTCTGCGGCACTACAACAAGTGTCATACACCCCTAGAGTCTCTAGAATCTAGGGAGTCTCCCACACAGGACTTATTTAAAAAAAAAAACACTAAAAAGCTACATACATGTACAATTCACCTAAGTTTGTTATTTGCATTAAGTCGAAATTTGTAGTAGGTACTATTGTTGTTTGTTACGTTTAAGCTGGCATTGTGGTCGTTCGACATTTATGTACAATTATAATAACTACACAGTTAGGTAATTCAACTTTTCAGATATTAGACAAACCGTTATGGGAGAACTTACAGCATTCTCAACGTAGCCAACATCTTCAGAAGACACCCTCTCTGCATCTCGACTGAGGATGAACTGATTTTTGAGGGGAGAAGGACTTGAGAGACACCGAATGACATTGTGGCTGACAAACCTACGCCAATGCTTACATGCAGACATTTTTACTTCAGAGTTGCAGCATTTATAGTAAAAAAAAAAAGCCATGATGATTTTCAATCTCTTATAGAAAAGAATAAAATAAGTAGGCGGCGTTGTGGCCGAATAGATCAAGTGACTAATGTTGACGTGTGTGACATTCCAGATGGCATGGACGGCAAGCAGGCCCGCCGCACAGGCACCTCGGGCCCCCTAGGGGAGCTATTTGACCACGGGCTGGACTCCTACAGCGCGGCCCTGATCCCCGCCTTCATGTACTCCATCATGGGCCGCCACGAGATGTCCCCGCTGCGCATGTTCTGCGTAGTGTGGCACGTGCTCATCAACTTCTACCTCACGCACTTCGAGAAGTACAACACGGGCGTGCTCTTCCTGCCCTGGGGGTACGACTTCACCATGACAGTAAGTTCCTAACTCACCATGATGGCAAGTTCCTAACTCACTGGTTCCTAACTCATTACAACAATATGTAAGCTCCTAACTCACTATGACAGTAAATTCCTAACTCACCATGACAGTAAGTTCATATTAAAATTATAATAACTACACACTTGAAAAATATATTCGGATATTAGACAAAGCGTTGTAAGAGAACTAACATTATTCTTCACGACTGCACGACGACTGAGGATGAATTGATTTCTAATAACAACAACTATCACAAATCACTGCATAGCTTGGAGCCAAGGTAGTAAACTTGGGTTACCAAGGAAAAGGCAAACAAATATTTTGCTATTGTTACAATGTTCCCATTAGACAATGGTCCGATTCAATTCTGAAGTTCGTCCGCTGATAAAAAACATTTAAAATTGAAATTAGTGGTGAATTCATTGTCTGTTGTGTCAGGGCATGGTGCTGGCCCTGCTGATGACTGGAGTGTGGGGTCCTGCAGTGTGGAACCACCTGCTCCCCGCAGCGCTGCCCATAGGCCTGGCCATGGAGGTCCTCCTCTACACCTCGGCCACCCTCACCAGCCAGACAGTCATCGCCTGGAACATATACAAGTAACTTCTGCCAACATAATCACAATATGTTCCAAATAAAGGACAATCTTTACTACCAAAATAAGCTCTAGACCGATCTGTAGTCCAGTGGTAACACTTCGGACTCGTAAATTGAAGGTTATGGGTTTGAATCCTGGCGGAGCACACAAAATATACCCTTTACATTTTCAAATATGCTATTTGCTGGGTTGGAAAAGTTCATAAATCTTTACCGAAGACCGGTCACCAAAGGTCTCGACAAGCTTGAGAATCGGCGCTTTCTATAAATACGAGCAACCTCGCATAGGGCTCTTGAGGTGTGGTTCACACAAAAACAGCGCTCACCAAATAAATCATCCTAATATTATTCCTATTTACAATATTTTCAATGATCTGTTGAGTAACGGATGTTTTTTGTAGCTACTTTATCCATGTATTACACTGAAAGGTTTGTCTTGCAGGTCATACAGAGACCGCACTGGTAAGATGCGCCCCCTGGGTGAAGCGCTGCGCCCCCTGATACCCCTGGGGGCCCTGCTGCTGCTCAGTACTGCCTGGGTGTTAGCCTCTCCAAATGACATCCTCAGCAGAGATCCACGAGCAGTGTATGTGCTGGTGGGCACCGTGTTCTCCAACATAACGGTGAGTGATAACAATGGACTTCGAATATTCAAAATATCCCACGGCTCTGGTCGATAGTTCAGTGTGCTTGCATTCCGTGCTGTGAGCTCGGGTTCAAATCCCACCGAGGGTGTCAGAAATGTTTCCTGTTCCGATGTTTATTCAAAACCCCAAAATAAGCTAACAACAAGGTTTACTCAGCCTTCACAGGAAATGAGTACCAGCCCCTTTGGGAGCTGGCAAACACCCACTTCAACTGAAATGGTTGGCGTAAGGCCGGCCCCATTACATGTAAAATTAAATAATTTCTACTTGCCACATGTGCAACCCTACGGGGATAACGTGGCGAGAAGTTACACTTTAACTGGCGCTGGGTCAGAAGTCAGTCGTGTATGGAGATGCATGACAGCTTTCCACAATAGGGTAGTTGCAGTGGTAGGGAAAACGGTTGAAAATAATATGGTTCTGTAGAGTACATTTCAAGGATCACAACCATATATTTTTTGTGTAGTAAAAATGAAAATAACTTGATAATTTTAAAAAATAAAATGCGTAGAATTTTAGTCGCGCCAAAACGCAGCGCGTTCGACTTCGCGAATCTTGACGTCAAAATGACGTCAAGATTCGCCACTGGGCCCGCCGATACCTGCACTCCGAAAATGCATCGGCGTCATATCTGCCTAAATAAACAAAATGACCTTTTTTCCGAAAATCGAGAATACGCTAATTTTAAAGAGCTTTAGTTTAAAAACTAAGCAAGATATTTTTTTTTTGAAAACGCAGATTCATTTTTAAAAATGTATTCTACCATTTTATACAATGAAAAAAATATGTGATACTTCCCTATTTACATAGACAATCCGGGCAGAATACATTTTGTTTGAAAAGGCCCTAAAAGTTGTAAGGATTAGATTAGATTGTCTGATGTGTCATGTGTTGCAGTGTCGGCTGATAGTCTCCCAGATGAGTGGGGTGCGCTGCTGTGCCTGGAACTCGCTGCTGTGGGTGGTGTGTGGGGCCGCGCTGCCCTCCCTGCTGCTGCCGCTCTCCCTGCACCGGGAGCTGCAGCTGCTCTACGCTGCCTGCCTCGTCACCACCTCAGCGCATCTGCACTACGGAGTCGGAGTAGTAAGCGATAAACTGAAAATACATTGTCAATACTTGCTCTCTCCCAGCTGATTACCTCAGGAGGCTGTTGGGTCAGCTGCTCTCCCCCATATTCACGAACAATGCTGAGACCTCACGTCTACATTTTAAGAATCTAAGGTCAAGTGTAAACACGAGTAATGGTCGTTGATATAAATTAACATGTTGTAATTAACTGATCAATTACACTTTTTGGATGTAAAACGATAAGACGTCATATATAAGAATCAGTTTATCATATATTGTCGTGCAAAAAGGGTGCCTCCTGTTGGCGTTGGTTACATCACCAGCAAAATGTCAAGGATAATCTGAGGTCTCCTATTACAGAAATCTGTTATTAATCGTAAAAGTTAATAATAACATGTTAATTTTAAGCATCTGATAGGTTCGTGTATTTTAAACCACAAACCAGACGACTGGAATCCATGCATAGCGTTGAGACTTCTCATAACATTCTGAATATGAGTGTAAATCTTGATTGGTTTTGCCGCTTTCGTCAAGTCTATTTACGTTAACAATCCTGGTGCTGTAGTCTGTAGATCTTATCATACCGACATGAAGATAGGTCGGAATAAAAAATAGAAACAGCTGATCATTGTTCCATAAAAAATGGATCAGCTGTTGATACGCCGCCATGTTTAATTTTGTCCCATCTTCAAATAGGTACGGTAAGATCTATTGATGGTCGTCGAGGCTTCCACCTCAGGAGTTTTTTGGTCTGCCTCTGGATGGTGTTTGAGAAAGATAGATGTACAAATGTACTAAAATAATCATTTTGTTTCAGGTCCGAGAGATGTGCGCTCACTTTGGAATCATGTGCTTCTGGATTAAACAAGATAAAGAGAAGTTATAGTTGCAAATGGGACTCCTAACTATGGACTGACTATAAAGTTATGAAAAACAACTTAGATAATAGATTTAAAAAAGCACAAGTACAAGATGGAATGCAGTTCTTCCCAGTGTAAACCAAAGGATACAAGAGGGAATACAGCTATGTTCAATGTAAACCAAAGGATACAAGACGGAATACAGCTATGTTCAATGTAAACCAAAGGATACAAGACGGAATACAGCTTTGCCCGATGTAAACCAAAGGATATAAGGCGGAATGCAGCTCTGCCCGATGAAAAGCAAAGGACACAAGGCGGAATACAGCTATGTTCAATGTAAACCAAAGGATACAAGACGGAATACAGCTATGTTCAATGTAAACCAAAGGATACAAGACGGAATACAGCTTTGTTCAATGTAAACCAAAGGATACAAGAAGGAATACAGCTATGTTCAATGTAAACCAAAGGATACAAGACGGAATACAGCTTTGTTCAATGTAAACCAAATGATACAAGACGGAATACAGCTATGTTCAATGTAAACCAAAGGATACAAGACGGAATACAGCTTTGTTCAATGTAAACCAAAGGATACAAGAAGGAATACAGCTATGTTCAATGTAAACCAAAGGATACAAGACGGAATACAGCTTTGTTCAATGTAAACCAAAGGATACAAGAAGGAATACAGCTATGTTCAATGTAAACCAAAGGATACAAGACGGAATACAGCTATGTTCAATGAAAACCAAAGGATACAAGTGTATAGTGCCAAACTTTATAATAATTCATTTTATAATTATAATATAAGATCTGTATGTAAACATGTACAAAAATATCATAGTTATAAATAAATGCTATTTTTATACACCAATCATATTTACAATATAATTTGATCTAACCTAATACAGTAGAGCCTCGTTAATCCGAATCCCTAAAAACACAGGAGAGTTGGAAATAACGGGGTGTTCGGATTATAGTACGGGACAAATTCTACGCAGGTGAAAAATAACAAATTGGGATTTGTTGTGTGTTTTATTTATTTAATCAATCTGCGGTCGTTATTCATATGAAAAAAAAGTAACCAAGATTTTATATTGTCCTACATATTTCTTTCTGCATACTACTTTGGAACAAGAAAATCTAGCATCGACTTTTGCTGTGATTTGGAATTTTTCGGGGAAAAAACATCACTTTGCAATCGCCGCAACAATAATGTGTCCTGACTTGACACGCCGTTTTCATCAGCCCATTGAATGCATTTGTTGAATGCCTCCACAGCCTGAGCATGACTTTTTATCTTAATTCCTGGGTGCGAGATTGTTCGGATTACCGCGATCAACGGATTAGGCAGGGTTCGAACTAGTTCGGCTCTACTGTAATGACATAACCCTCGTAATAACTTTAAATAATATAACATGAGAGCATCACTGGAAGAAGATGGTGGCGCTGCTGAAGCTGAAGTATAGCAGCTGGAACTCCTGCTGCAGCAGCTGCAGCTTGCTGCTGGTGAGGGTGTGCTGCTGCTGCTGCTGCTGCTGCTCCGGGGGAGGACGCTGCTGCCTAATGTGCTCCGACACTCCCTCAAACCAATGCAGGGACTCCATGCCCCTCTCCTGCACCACAACACAACACATGCATTACGTTTTTAATATTAATATCAATGTTAATTGCTAATGCTTATGTTTTGAGACCGGTCCGCAGTCTAGTGGCTAACACTTCAGACTCGTGATTGGAAGGCAATGGGTTCGAAACCCGGCGGGAGACAATTTTTTTTTTTAATTTGTTCTACGCTGGGTTGAAAAATTTATCAGCTTTTACCAAAGACTAGTCACCATAGGTTCATCCAGCCTTACGGCAACCGGGTCTTGCTCGAGAATTAGCACTTTGTAGCGATGACCGTACTTGTAAAACACCTCTGCGGCACTATAACAAGTGTCATAAGCCCCTAGAGTCTCTGAAATCTAGGGAGTCTCCCGCACAGGATTTCTTAAAAAAATAATTATAAAAATGTCACATACCTGATCTAACAGCTTCAGGATGTAAGCCAGGCCCACTGCAAAGCCATCATCAGTAAAGGCAGCGCCTTGTTTGTTCTTCTTGTTAAGCTTGTCCTTCGACAGAAGCATGTGCTCCACAAAGTTCAGGGTGAGCGGAGGCACGATCATGAAGAAGGGCTTCAAGTGGACATTCTCCGAATTTCTAAAAGTCGGGGCAAACACTTCCACCAGCAGCTTGAAGTAATCCGTTCCCTGTGAGAAGTTGGAGACGAGGTTGTCGGCCATGGTCTGCAAGGCGGCTGCTGCCTGCGACAGGGGCTCCGATTCTTGAGAGAGCAGGTGGGGAACCTTGAGGTCGGCAGGCAGGAATGCCGCCGCCTCCGCGCAGCAGTGCAAGCCCCCAGAGCGCACCATGCGCACGTACCCCAGAGCATTGCCGATGTGAGTGATGAGGATCCTGAAGAGATCCAGGTAGCTGCGCCCCTGCTCGTCCAGGCCCAGCCTGCGGATGCCCTTGTTGAACTTGTCAGCGCGCTTGTAGCTATACACAGTCTCTCCCTCCCGCCCGCCCGCCGATGACTCTCTAAACTGTCGCAAGTCTTTGATGAGTCTGGACTTGATCTGCTCATCGTACATAAACTGAGAGAATGTGTGAAACTTCTTCCTCAAGAACTGATAAGTGAAGTTGACAGTTGTGTTCATGATGCCTATGCCGTGTGTGCGGATGGAGTTGGCCGCGTGCCGGATGTTGATGGTGTCCAGGCTGCGGCCGTCGCTGTGTCTCTGGATGAACATCTGGTTGTTGAGGTTGTAGTGGAAGTCGGCCACCAGCACGTGGATGTTCCTCATTACATGCAGCACGTCCAGCCCCTGCTCCAGCGTCTGCGTGGGCAGGCAGTCCTGCACTGGCTGCAGGCCGTGGCGCAGCTGAGCAAGCTGACGCATTTCCCCGTAAGTCTTCCAGTCATGCAGGACCACGGTGGTGAGGTTGTAGAATGTGTGAGACAGGTAGTGCTCTACTCCTGCAGACACCGACACAAAGTGATCATTGAATCTGAACACAGGAACAGTGAGCAGACCAGAGTCATCATTTACAGGAACAGAGAAGGGATTCATGGAGTCCAGCTGCAGGTGGGAGTGGACGCGCAGTCGCAAATCTGTCTCTATCCTTTGACCCAGGGGCTGCACTATCTCTTGATTGAAACGATCCTCGATCTCTTGATCAAAAACATTAGGAAGTGAGCCTCCTCTACTACAGCGCTCAACAGCTTTAGAGTGATCATCAAAAGCACCGAAGAGCAATCTCATTCTACTGGGATCCACTTTGGAGGACGTAATGCTTTGGAGGTAAGCGGAGATTGTAGAACGATGCCAATGCAGAGAAGAGCAATCTCCCAGGCACTCAATGTCCGCACGGAGCTGTGCCACAGCTGCAGCGCGCTGCAACAGGCCAGGCAGGTGAGTGGGCTCCTGGGACTCCGGCATGTTTATGTTGGGCAGCAGGGAGAGAGACACCAGGGCCACTGTCAGGCGCTCCAATGTCGATGGCCCTCGGACAGCTCGCTCAGCAATCACTAGAGCTGTCAACTCATCCAAACATTGCTTTCCAACCTTGTTGTTTGCGGTGATGGTTTTCTTTGCTGCGGCAAGTTGCGTGCAAACCCCAAACAACAAGTGCTGAGTGTACAAATCAATAGTCGATGAAATCAGAGGAGAATAATTTGAATAGACAAGTTGAAGACCTTTGGCGATCTCTATCAGCTTACAAACAGCCAACAAGGAGCTTCTAGTCATGGGGAGTCCTCCTTCGGTGTGCATGTGAGTATAAGTCGCCACAATGTAGTCAATCTGGGACACAAACTTGACTCCGCGCTCCAGGAGCTCGATACGATGCGTGATGGCTTCTGCATCAGGGTGCTGCTTACTAGAGAAAGCCTGCCTGAGCTTGAGTCCCCAGCGTGCGGCCTGCAGCTGGGCGTTGCGTGCATGTGAAGGCAGACTGGCCCGGGAGGCCTGCAGGGCGCGCTGGCGCTGGGAGGCCAGGGACGCGGGGAGGCGGGGCACGCACACACACAGGGAGGGGGCATGGCGCAAGAGGAACTGCTCAGGGTGCCACACACAGAAGCCTGACAGAGGGACACTGTGAGCCTGGAAACAAAGTACAACAATAAGTAAAATGACTGGAAGTGAATGTAAGACTGCCTAGGAAGCAAGGAAGCAAGGACCAAACTGAGCTATCGACCGGACTAAAATGAAGCCAATTTTATGAGATGACCATTTTTCCAGATGAGTTTGCAAAAAAAGATGTGCGTTGGGTAGAATTAAAGAAACGTTTTAAACATTCTGGCCAAATATTACTTTCAATGATTTTTTTTTTATCAAACAATGAGCTCAATCTCCTGTATAAGTTATGTTTAGCATTCCCTTTACCTTGGTATTGACCTCGCACAGCAGCTTGAACATCTTCTTATCCGCGTTGCCCATCACATGATAGTTGAACACAAACAGGGCGTTGACTTTTATCCACTGCCGCACAGAGGTGGACTCGTACACGTCCTGCGTGGCGCGCTCCAGCTCCTGCAGGCGGCTCCTCAGGAAGGCAGAGAACTCCTCGGCCAACGCCAGTCCCTGCTGCTGCACCAGCTGCGCCTTGTAGTCCCTGAGCTGGCCGAGGGAAGCGGAGAAGATGTCGTCCGTCATGAGCCGCTGCTGCAGAGTCTGTAGGAGACGGGACAGGGCGGGATCAGGTGCCAGGAGGGCCACGGCCCGGCAGTACTGCGCCCAGTGCGCCGGCAGCTCCCCGCAGCCCACCAGGGTCTCCAGCTGCACCAGCACCTGCAGCAGGTCCCCCAGCCGACTTATCATGTAGCCCACACGCACTCCTCCTGCAAATATGAACCATAAATTGCTACGAACTTGGGAGTAGCTACGTGCGACTGTACATGCATGCATGCAACAGTCTGGCACTAGTATGATGATGATAGTGTTACAAACTCCGAACTAAGAGTACTTTTGTGCGACTGTACATGCATGCATAGAACAGTCTGGCATTGATATAATCCATGGTAGTATTACACGGTGGAATGCTCTGATGTTGGAATCATCCACTATGTTCGAGAACAGTCAAGAACCGTATGTCACTTTGGCAATGAACTACTTTGCCCCATCAATTATTATTGCAGTTGAAATGAGTGTTTACTGGAGGTGAGCAGGTGTGAGTTGGTGTAGAGGGCCTGCAGCTGCTGGGCCAGGGCAGCCACCAGCAGATGGGCGCGCTGCACCAGGGCACTGAGCCCCACCAGGCGGGAGACACTCCCCGCCACTGCCAGCTCCCCGGGCACCCCCTCCTGCAGCTCCCCATACAGGCCCAGCCACTCATACTGCCTGCAACATAACAACAACATCGGTATATAATCTATAATCTAGGTTGCAAAGATATTCTCGGTGTTATGGCCGAGGGGTAGAGGCTCGGTATTTGGAACCGGATAACGTTAGTTCGAATCTTGCGTCTAGCCCAATTGACCATAGTTTCGACCCTGATTCAACAGATGCCGTTGCATGCACAGAAGCTTCTGCTTTCGCATGAAAACAACTGGCCAGACCAAATAGGTTGGTGGATTCCATTCCTTTCCACAATTTTTTTTTTTTTTATATATTTACATTGGTTTCATGATAGGACGACACAGTGACAAAAGGACACATGTTTGCGATGTTTTGTCATGGGATATTTTTTCGTATGCCGGTTATGGTATTTCTGTTTTAGGTTTTGATGTTTTGATGTTGTTTGTCGTTTGATGTAGGTACTCCTGTTTTTAATCCTCACTCATCATTCTCAGTCGTTGTGCAAAGACGGTGTCTCCTGAAGATGTTAGCTACGTTGCTAATGAAATGTCAAGAATAATGTAAGTTCTCTTATAACAATTCGTCTAATATCTGAGTAACAAATTTAAATAAATCCCTGTTTCAAGCCGCAGCATCCAAGATCGAAACAGCCATGATTATTGCTGATCTTCGATAGAGGTGGCACCAAAAGAAGAAGATCGCTAATATTCATAGAAGTGGCACAAATGATAATTATCATATTGGGTAAGATTGAGGGGAGAAAAACTCTGGGACGCTCAAGGACATTGTGGCTGAAAAACCTGCAATAATGATTAAAAAAAAGCACCAAGTCCCTGATTCGAGTCGCAGCATCCAAAGTCAAAATATCCACAAAAATAAGAAGATCGCCAATATTCTGTAGAAAAGGCAAAAAATTAATAGTGTCTACTAGAGCCAAAATAATCTAGGAGTGTCGAAACTAAGCCCACAAATGGACATACTTCCAGACTACCTAACTCAAGAGAGTTGTCTCAGTGCCATGTCCATTCGTGAGTATAGTCTCAAGACTAATATAAGAGATAAAGAAATGGCTAGACATGCAGGGGCTCACTCTTGTTTAGCTTGTTCCTCCAGCGCGTCCACCTGCAGACAAAGCGAGCACAGCGCCGCCAGCACCTTGGTGAGCAACTTGTTATCTGACTCCGTGAGCTGCAGGGCGCTGCAGTCCTCCTGAGGGCGCGCCTGGAGCCCCACGGGGAGCAGGGGGGCGCGCAGGGCGGCGGCGGGCAGGCGCTCCTCCTGGCGCCGCAGCAGCCCACCGTACGCGCGCAACAACACGGCCCCGGCCTCCCTCTGCCTCTCGCTGTCCATGCGAGTCGATATCACAGACATCCTAGGGGAAAATACACATTCTCACCAGAATTTAAAATGTCACAACATTAATCGCTAATATGACAGAATACAGATTTATTCTTCATCTTTTATTTCATTTTTATTATTTTCATTACGCTCGCTTTGAAATACATTAAAGAAAGTTCCATATAAGAAAAAATATGAGCTGGTAGCCGTAAGACCCCTAAGCAACCAATATCAAAGCAGTAATTAGCTTCTTTTTTTTAGCAACCGGTCAGATGACATTCATTTCTAACGCTCGCTCTAATTCTAGCCGCGCTCTGAAGCACCGGTTTGATTTGACGGCCGTTGTTATGTTTGACGTTTCTTGTTGAGGTTATATCAGGTTATAATTCAAATATCTTTTTTATGGGCAAAAGTAAGAAAAAGTAATAGTGATGCAAGAACTAAATTGTCCGGAAGCCATCGATGTCTTGGTGGGTACTACTTATAAAAAATATGTAGCGTTCTTATTGAACATTTGAAGGAAATGCTGAGGTTGTGTGTTGGTGTTGCAGTCGCTGCAGTTTAAGCTACACAGGAAGGTGCGCGTGTACGAGGGCTGCGCCCTGCCTGAGGGGAACCTGGAGCTGGTGGCCGCCGCCAGCCTGAGGGACCTCCTGTTCGTGGCCTGCCCGGATGCATCCCTGCATGGTAGGTCAACATTGTCACAATGGACTCGAAACATTCCAAATTTCCACCGGCTGAGTGACGTCATAGATAAGATGACTAGGGTCACAAACTAAAAATAAAATAACAATTGCTATTTGATTTACAAGCTGGTAGGGTGGCATTGCAATTAAATCATAATGGAGTCCGGTCGATCGCTCAGCTGGCAGAGTGCTTGCATTCCATGCCGTGAGCTCGGGTTCGAATCCCACCGAGGGTGTCAGAAATGTTTTCCTGTTTCGGTGTTTATTTCAAACCCCAAAATAAACAACCGGCAAGGTTTACTCCGTCTTCGCAAGGAATAAGTACCAGCCGCCTCGGGAGCTGGGAAACCCTCACTTCAAACTGAAGTGGTTGGCGTGAGGCCCCTTACCTGTAAATATAAATAGGTTCCACTTGCCACATGCGAAACCCTTTGGGGGTAACGCAGCAAGAAGTTACACTATATGTGTAGCTTAGTCACGTTTACTGAAGCTAATTGCATACCTCGTGTGACACTCCTTGTGGGATTGTTGCTAGATCACAAGTAGCGTGAATAAAAAAAAAAGTAAGCACAGGATTACTGTAAATCCGTTGCGGATGCAGCTGGACAAAATTGCTGTAGAAAGCGACTTTTGCAAATGTACAAGTGAAATGCTTGAGTGTGTTGTGTGGTTCTGTCTCAGTGTTCCCGCTGCGCCCGCTGGTGTGTGAGTCGGGGGAGCTGCGGCGCGTGGTCCCCCTGCCCGGGGTGCCCCTGCAGCTGGCCCTCAGCCACGACCACTCCCTGCTGGCCGTGTGTCTGCGGGACCAGCTGCTCATCTACCAGACCGCGGACTTCGCCAACCAGGTGAGACATTCTGACATTCTAAATATCCCTCGGCTATGTGACGTCACCCATAGTGTAAAAAAATAATTTCCAATAATCAAGGATTTCTTATATTGTACAGCACTGTGAGCACATACAGTTTGGTCTGTAATCTAGGGGTTAACACTTCTGATTCGTAAATGGAAGGTTGTGGGTTCGAATCCCGGCGGAGCACAATAAATATACCATTTAGATTTTCAAATATGCTCTTCGCTGGGTGAAAAATTCATATACCTTTACCAAAGACCGGTCACTAAAGGTCCATCCAGCCTTACAGCAACTGGGTCTTGCTTGAGAATTGGTGCTTTCTACAGCGGCGACCAAGCTCGCAGAGGGCTCTTGAAGTGTGATACACACATAAACAGCTCTCACCAAATAAATCATCCTACTATTATTATTATTATACAGTTGATGATAATGCTTAAGGGGGCGCTCTCATGTTGCACCGCGCCGAAAGCTGTCAAAGTTGCGACCCGTTTCCCCCCATCCCCTTTCGCCTCAGACCGTATGGATTTAGCCCCACAAAATATGCTCGACTTGCTATTGCCGTTTGAAGATTTTTTTTACATACAACTTTTGTGGATCTCCCATCACGCAAAAAAAAAAAACGCAACTAAGCTACACATATAGTGTAACTTCTTGCCTGTGTTATCCCCGAAGGGGTCACATGTGGCCATTCGGGACCTATTTATTTATACAGGTAAGGGGACCGGCTTTACACCAACAACTTTTAGTTGAAGTGGGGTTTCCCAACTCCCGAGAGTGCTGGTACTCATTTTTTGTGAAGGCTGAGTAAACCTTGCCGGTATTTTATTTTGGGGTTTGAAATAAACACCAAAACGGGAAATCATTTCTGACACCCTCGGTGGGATTCGAACCCGAGCTTTCGGCATGGAATGCAAGCACTCTACCACCTGAGCTATCGACCGGACTATAGGACAGGATTTCTTAAAAAAAAAAAAAAAAATTATAATGCTTTCGTCTTTACATTAAGTGTGGCCTGAGCCTCTAGAAAAGTCTCCTCTACTTTTTTCTATCCTTACATACTGATCTCAGTTCATTTATATCCATTGCTTCTTCCCATAATTTCCACTTTGTACTTATTTTTATCCCGAAAATGTAAGCAGGTAG
This sequence comes from Agapetus fuscipes, assembly GCA_951799405.1. Taxonomy (NCBI): domain Eukaryota; kingdom Metazoa; phylum Arthropoda; class Insecta; order Trichoptera; family Glossosomatidae; genus Agapetus; species Agapetus fuscipes. Next base: position 18,435,703 of record OX637336.1, on the reverse strand, counting down.
GTTTATGAATTTGAGATATATTGAACTTTTATAAATGGCTACTATAGTAATTTTTTTTTTTTTTTAAATAGATTTGTGGAAAGGAATGCAATACACCAACCTATTTTACCTGGCCAGTTGTCTTCATGCGAAAACAGAAGCTTGTGTGCATGCAACGGCATCTGTTGAACCAGGGTCGAAGTTATCGGCGCGGGATTCGAACCAGCGTTATCCGGTTCCAAATAACCTGACTCGATCCCCGCGGCTATAACACCGACATTATATTACATATTTCATAGTGACATTTGAAAAGAGTAACTAATTAAAAGTAGATAAATACATAATTAAATATTTTGTACCTATTGATATAGATTAGATTAGATTAAAACGCAACTAAGCTACATATATAGTGTGACTTCTTGCCGCGTTATCCCCGAAGGGGTCGCATGTGGCGAGTTGAACCTATTTATTTTTACAGGTAAGGGGGCCGGCCTTACGCCAACCACTTCAGTTGAAGTAGGGGTTTCTCAGCTCCCGAGGGGGCTGATACTCATTTCTTGTGAAGGCTGAGTAAACCTTGCCGGTATTTTTATTTTGGGGTTTGAAATAAACACCGAAATAGGAAATCATTTCTGACACCCTCCTCGGTGGGATTCGAACCCGAGCTCACGGGGTAGTATGCGAGCACTCTACCAACTGAGCTATGGACCGGAAAAAAATATATTTTTCTTTTTTAAAAAATGAAATCTGTGACTATACAGTCACACAGTGCCAACCAAATAAAAACCAGAAAACAAAAAAAAACAATCTGCAAGTAACTATAAACACAAGTCATTATGTCAACAAAATGAGTCCTAAGGTAGACAGGGTTTTCTAGGAATCAGCTTAACTTGTCGGACTAATGTATTGTTAATTTCTTTGTTGGTAATTCAAAAGACTCTACCTGAAGTCTATTATAGATGAGTCGTATAGAATCAAAGGCGGCAATCTAAAAATAAATAAATTGACATGAAGGGTCGTGGGTTCGAATCCCCACGGAGTGCAAAGGAATATAATTTATTTTATTTAAAACAAACCGGTCCGTAGTCCAATGATAACACTTCGGACTCTGAATGAAAGGTTGCGGGTTCGAATGCCAGCGGAGCACAAAAAATATAGCGTTTGGCCAAATTTTAACAATTGATTTAAAAAATGTAATTTGTCGTGTATATTCCTTAACTTACAGGTTGGTATGCGGCTGACCACCCATGCTGTAAAAATTGTTCACTTTGCCAATGTCACCCCTGTTTCTGGGAAGGACGACAAGAGTTACAGGGCTTATGTTCATTTGAAATACGGGTTTTTATATTGTAGGTACACATGCGGCATGTTTAAGCGCGAACTTGTACGTGTCTGCTTGTGAGAATGCATATAATGTGAATCCCCAATGTAACATATCCTTGCAGTTTAGATAAGATCACTTGGTAAGCATAAGTCATAGAAAAATGTCTTTCAAAAATCGAGAATCCTTTTTATGGGGGTAGGTAAAATTTGAACAAAGAACCATTGTTTAACATATTATCCTATTTCCATTGAAAGACATAATATTACAATGACGACCAAATAGAAAAATATTATAATAAAGGATAGTAAAATATTTTGCACAAAAAAATGTCTTTTTTTCATAATCCTTATAATAGAAATTATTCTGGTGATGACCGGTCCGTAGTTCAGTGGTGACATTTTGGACTCTGAATGGAATTTGTGAGTTCGAATCCCGGCGGAGCACAACAAGTATGCCATTTATATTTTCATATTTGCTCTTCGCTGGGTTGAAAAATTTATAAACCTTTACTCATGACCGGTAACAAAAGCTCCATCCCGCCTTACAGCAACTGGGTCTTGCTTGAGAATTGGCACTTTGTAGCGACGACGACCAAGCTCGTAAAAAGGTCTAATCTAATCTAATCTAATCTAAGTTGCAAAGATATGTTACATTAGAGATTCACATTACATGCATTCTCACAACCAGACACGTACAAGTTCGCGCTTGCACATGCCTCATGTGAACCTACAACATAAAAACCAAATCTCAAATGGACATACACCCTGCAACTCTTGCCGTCCTTCCCTGAGACAGGGGTGACATTGGCAAAGTGAACCATTTTTCACAGTATGGGTGGTCAGCCTCATACCAACCTATAAGTCAAGGAATCACTCAATTGGTAAAATGCTTGCATTCCATGCCGAGAGCAAGGGTTCGATCGCAAGGTTTACTCAGCCTTCACAAGAAATGAGCACCAGCCGGAGGTTGGAAAACCCCTACTTCAACTGAAACTGGTTGGTGTGAGGCCGGCCTCCTTACCTGTAAAAATAAATAGGTCCCGAATCGCCACATGCGACCCTTTCGGGGTTAACGCAGGCAAGAAGTTACACCATATGTGCAGCTTAGTTGTGTTTATTCTAAGGTGATGCGAAACACTCCTCAAGAGCCGAACTTTACCGTCGCTATGGAATGCACCTATTCTCAAGAAAGCCCCTATTACTGTGGAGCTGTAGGCTTAAAAAAAATAGGCTGATTTATTTGGTGAGCGCTGTTTTTGTGTGAATCACACCTCAAGAGCCCTCTGCGAGCTTGAAAAATTCATAAACCTTTACCAAAGACCGGTCGCTGAAAGGTCCATCCAACCTTACAACTGGGTCTTGCTTGAGAATTGGCGCTTTCTACAGCGACGACCAAGCTCGCAGAGGGCTCTTCAGGTGTGATACACACAAAAACAGCGCTCACCAAATAAATCATCCTAATCTTATTATTATTATTTGGTATGAGGCTGACCACCCATACTGTAAAAAATGGTTTACTTTTCCAATATGTCACCCCTGTTTCAGGGAAGGTCGGCAAGAATTGCAGGGCTTATGTTCATTTGAGATTGGGTTTTTTATACTGTAGGTCCATATGCGGCATGTGTGAGCGTAAAATTATGCGTGTCTGCTTGTGGGAATGCATTTAATATGAATCTGAAATGATACATATATTTGCAACTTAGATTTAGATGTGCGTTTTGAACCTATTTGACCACATACAATTGCTTTGTGTTTACAAACAATACTAATAAAAGAAAGAAAACTTTCCGACTTCAAAGTTTTAATGTGTTATTTTCAATATTTATTCGTATTTTTTTACGCTCGTATCGCAGCAGACGAGGAGATAGTTTATGTAATACACGTTGTCTTTAACCCATATGCTCTGCGTGTGTGAGGGAGAAGTACCGTGCGGTAGAGAGGTTGGACAAGCAAGCGGCACAGATCCGACGTCCGAGCCCCTTGAAGAACAAAGGGAGACTGATTCATTTTGAACAGAATTTTAAAGGTTTGCGAAATAAGGAAAAAATCCATGAAAAAAAATATTTTGACTATTTGTTTTGTTGTTATAGGTTTAAAAAAGACTTTATCTACATGGATTTTTTTTCATTTTTTTTTTTAAACATTGAATGTCGGAAAAAAACGTGTACGAAAAATACAAAAAAAAAAGAAATTTTGCAATATTCAAAAGGTAAAATAATGAAAACAATATCAAATTTCAAAAAAGTAATCTGATCATGCCTTCAACAAACTCTTTTAAAATTATTCTATCATAGAAAAAATTAAGATTTTTTTTTTGTTTTTGGAGGATATGCTTTTTAGCAAAGCTCTTTCCGCAACTAGCAAAAACAAGTCCAGATTAAGCTTTGATTTATATACGTAAATAATTTATTTGACTTTTGAAAAAAATATGATATATAGTTAAAATGTTGATTAATGTTACGTAATTTTTTGAAATATTAATTTATGTCTTAATGATGCTCTAAAAAAATAAATGAAAACATACTTTAAAAAAAAAAATCTTGAATATGCGTGGAGCGCACCCTTAATGCAGTACAGTGCACTTTAGTGTATTTTCAAACCATCTATGTATGTACATAATTTTGTTTGAAATTATGACTATAAAACATTGCGTAATTAACTCACCTCAAAAAGTGTATGGAATAAGCGACGGCACTCCTAGAGGGCGATTTGGTTTTCATTTTAATTTTTTATTTACATAATCGAGGTGAATTTCATGCAATGCTTAATACTAGGGGAACTGTACTGTCTTTGGCCCGGTCAGTTGACGTCACATTTATTCCCCACATTTAAAATATTCTTTAGCCATCCTCATCAACTTCCTGTGTCCCAATCTCTAAAATTGTACAACATTGGTTTGACCTTATTTATTACAGCATTTGATGTTGTACTCAATTTCTACTGGGATTGAACGATAGACCTTCATTTTATTAGGATACCGCATCCGGCTATCTATAAGCAAATCTGTAATCACAACCAAAAATCCCAAAATGTAAATCTCCCTCACATGAAGGACACTAAAGGAAGCTTTCAATCTTACCACGGACAAAAAAAAGTGACATTGTTGGGTTGCTTAGGATGTGTTGGTGGTATGCCGCTCTGCCCTGCCCCCAGCAGGCCCCCTGCGCCTCCTGTGGAACCCCTGCCAGGGAGATCTGCTGGCCGCGTGCTGCCAGGACGGCAGTGTCTCCCTCTACAGGCTGCAGGGCAACACTCTCACCAGCAACACCAAGATGCTCAACGCACGGTAAATATAAACACATGAGCAATTTTTTTTCGTAGCTCCGATTGTGTAGAATGTGATTCTTAAGACAATTTCATTGAAAAGTCATCTTTGAATCAAATGGTAGATAAGCCAAACAGGCACTGGTGGGACGAATTATTAACACATGTTGTATTGTCGTTTCAGCTGCATATCGTGGAGCCCCAAAGGCAAGCAGCTGGTGTGCGGGAGCGCCGATGGGCAGCTGACGCAGTACAAGCCCGACCTGTCCGTGGCCAAGAGCCTGCCAGCCCCGCGGCACTCCCTCACCACCCTCTCCCTGCACTGGATCTCCAACTACCAGTTCCTCGTGGTCTACATGGACCTCAGCAACCCAACAGCCAGACCATGTACGGCACACAACGCTTTTCATTGTCCCATTCAACCTCTAGAGTGTCAGCAATTTTCTCCCGGAATCCAGCCACCCAACTCTTGGTTTTGATATTCAGACTACAGGAATGTTTTTTGTATCTCAAAAGATAGAAAAATAAATTAATAAAATACTGAATAAATCAGTAAAACGCCATGAGTGATGTACTTACTGGACTGTCTCATATTGTTATGGTGATGAAAAAAAACATAGTATTCGAAAAATAGACATATTATGTTATCATCAATGCAGGTACATAAATGTTAGGGAGCAGCATTGATCTAAATAAAATATATAGATGGAGCATTAGCGTATATATCCGATCCACATCATTGTTGCCCTAAATGATAGTGTATGCCCCATTTGCAATCAGTTGTTTACCAAGCGTCGGCAAGGAAACATCGAGGTACCTACATGTAAATTGAAGACAACTATCATGCGAAGATAGCCTGACAGTTCCATCAATTTTTTAAATTTCCCCATATAATAGAAATAAGTTAATTTAATGAAATAAAACTCATGATAAGCGCGTGATGAATTATTACAAACAAAAGCATACAGTAAAAAACCACAAAATATAAATTAAAAAACTCAGTTCTTCATACTTATACCCATTATTTGACTATAGATTTTTTTTCTTATATTAGACGCATTAATCGTATTTTTTAAGGTTTATTTAGATATAAATACAAAAGAAATAAAGATATTAAAATGTAAATAAGCATTTAAGACAACTTTCAGAGATGCTCCTTTAAAATAACGGAGAAAAAAATCTGCTGATATTCATAAAATTATCAAAAAATACTCTATTACATAAAAGTAAGATACAGTCAGTAATGCGTCTTTTTTGTTTAAGTTTTTTTTAGTTCCTACACAACCTTAAATATTATGCACTGAATTTTTTTTTTTTAAATAAATTTATTCGTATTAAGTTATTTTTCCTTACATTTTAGGAAACGTATGTTGTGAGACGTCAGCCTCAGCTGTCACCTGTTAGGTTTTCTTCACTTCGGCTTGAGTACCATGGAGTTCTATTAAATGGAGAGGCTATTTATTTGATTTAGTTCTAAACACTGTGTTCCATACAGTCACTGAAATCTAATTTCGCCAGACTTTGTCCCTTGTTTTGTCTCGCTCGCACAACATACGTTTTTTGTTGTTGTCCTTTTCTATCACGTTATGCTTCCCTACTCCGTCGTTAATTTATGTTGATGTTATTTTCGTTGACAACATAATTTAGTGTTGTCAAAGGTTTTGACAATATCTGATACTTTTTAATGCTTCTGTTCCATAAACGTAAATATTTTACTTAAGGGTGATTGAGAGGTCAGCGCGCCCAACTTTGATGACCGAAATAACCCATATTTTGAATGGTAAGGCAGCATTTTTTCTCCAGTTTAAATTAACACATAAAATAAGGTATTTTTTTCCATAAAATACCAATTCAAAATAATTTTATTTACGGAGATACCTTAAATGGAGATTTCCACTGTTCTTATGAATAAATCCTAACTTTTTTTTATTTCAAAACATTCATTTTGATTAGTTTTATTTTTTCTACTTGTTAGTTGTTTTTTTTTACTTTTCGTTGATTTTTTATGATTATTTAAAAAGTACCCAAATTTTGCATACGATATTGTAGCTAAAGTCGTCTTTTAATGGTTTATTTTCCTTTTAGGATTTGAAGTGATATTTTTTATGTTTTCAATGCATTACTTGTTTTATTTTTTCTCCTCTAATTTATAATTAATAATGGAAAAAGAAAGATTTTCATACAAAAAATGATCCAGTCTTTGGCGCCACGGATAAACTGTGGCGGATTCGTGAACTGGCTTTAAATATAATATCTCCTCCGTTTTTGACCAAAAAATCATGAGTCCGAAATTTATGTGTAACGGAGTTCAAGCGTTTACGTTAAAACTGGACCAAACAGGTACAAAAATGCATGAAAACCAAAACGCCAGCTCGAGATGCTGTTTAAGATTCGATACATTTTTCGCATGCGGTCTATTTCCTATAGTTACGAGAATTTTACACTTCGGGTATACTCGTATATCTTCGTATATCGACGGAAATGCACGAGTGGCTGTGGTTTAGTAAAATACGTATATACAGGTATTCCACTAGAAAGATTCATTGGCAAAACATAAATTATTTCGCGGTGTCAGAATATCGTCGCCTTACTTTCAAAACCTCGTATCTCAAAAAAAATAATATTTTGCTTAAGTACTTCTTTCTATATAATATTACATAACTACTACATACTCGATGGTTTGAGCATATGGAGAGAATGAATGAGGAAAGACTGACGAAGAAAGTATATGTGGCAAGAATGGAAGGGCGTGGGTTCGAATCCCGGCGGAGCACAAAAAATATACCATTTATATTTTCAAATTTGCTCTTCGCTGAGATGAAAAATTCATAAACCTTTACCAAAGACTGGAGGAAATGAAAGAAGTATGTAAGGAAAGATAGAAATGGCGGTTGATCTGTAATGTTGGCGGCTTGGGTTTATAAAATTGGAATTTGTTTTAGTTTTGATGTCCATAGAAATGATTATTTATTGATTTAAATTGTCGTGTATGTTCCTTGACTTATAGGTTGGTATGCGGCTGACCACCCATGCTGTAAAAATGGTTCAATTTGCCAATATCACCCCTGTCTCAGGGAAGGACGGCAAGAGTTGCAGGGTGTATGTCCATTTGAGATTTGGTTTTTATGTTGTAGGTTCACATGAGACATGTGCAAGCGCAAACTTGTACGTGTCTGGTTGTGAGAATGCATGTAATGTGAATCTCCAATGTAACATATCTTTGCAACTTACATTAGATTAGATTAGAATTGATAAAAATCTCTGCAGCTTAGATTAGATAAGTAAATTATTTAAGTTAACCTGCTTTGTTTCATTGCTATAAAAATCACTTTAAGCAGAAATAAAGCACTTACTGCCTCTTTAATTGTACATTTGCTAAGAAAAAAAGTAGTATCTGTCACTTACTGCTTTTATGCTTAGTTTTTCTTATAACCAAAAAGCAGTAAGTGTTATAATTTTATGAATTTTTAATTTATTTTCATATTTTTTAATAGTTATACGTAAAAGGTCACTCACAAAAACCATGGTAAAAAATTGAAACTGAAATCTTTAAATTTAAATAAGTTAGCCCAACAAACTCAAGTTTGAAGTAGATTATCTCAAAACAAATATTTTGCAGATACTTCCTTTTTGGTAAGCAGGGCAGAACAGCAGAACGTCGCACTGGTAAATAAAAATAATGCTCTGCACACAAATCCGTGTTTGTATTCAAGATGCAATAAATTGTTACAGTTTGTGTACAACACTCATACAACACTATTATGTGTGCTGAATCTTTTATCTGAAGATTCACAATTAATTATATAAAAAGTAAAACGCTCTCAAGGAGCGTTGTGTTACTTTCTATACAATTTTGTGAAAAATGAAATGTGTAACAAATAATAAATTAATTTATTTCGAAATAAAGTAAATACTTTTATTTTAAAAATGTACAACTTATTGCTTTTAATTAAAGTCAGGATTTTTTTGATGTATTATGAAAAAGAAACACAAAATGGCTAAGAAAAGTTTCTAAGCCCTACCGGTGAATTCTAAAAGCGTTTACACAACCATAGCGTTTATCCAAAAGTTTATAAAAACTAAAACGCTGGGGAGTAACGCCATCTAATCATGATGAGTCAAAGTTATTTGACATAAAATTACGATTTTAGTTTCATAAAACAATTAAAGAGGTTCTTTAGTCCCGATATTAATAATCTTCTTAAGCTCTCGTATAACCTTAAGGGTGTATGATTTCATTTTAATATGAATTTATTTGCCCGTCACGACCACCTATTATCCAGTAGCCGCGAAAATGCATCAAATCCCGCGTTTAGCTTTGAGAGTTCGTCGGTAGGAGATCGTATTGTATCTGAACCATTTTGTGGTTTTTTTAGCAATAAAATAACATGAAAGCGAAAGCGAAGCGAAGTTATACATTAATTATTACAAACAAGCATTTATTTTATTTTATTTACATACAAATACAAAAAAAGGCATTCATTTTATTTGTAAACAAATTTACAACAATTCACTTTCGTTCGTGTTAACAGATATATCCAAGTATATAAGTAAATAATTATTCACCCTGTACCGATTACTCAAAAATGCAAAGAAACTGGCATAAGGTCTCTAGAGAGCGTTTTACATTTCACAGAATTGGAATAAAACGCTACAATTCAGTTTACACTATAGTCACACAGAAGCACACACGTGTGTGCCCTGTATTTTTTACATTGCATATTTTATCAAAGTGTAGACTCCAGTGGTTGCAGACCTATACAAGTGTATTAAAATAAAATATGAAAAAAATATATATATTTCATTTTCATTGTTTATCTTGACTTATAGGTTGGTATGAGGCTCACCACCCAAACTTTAAAAAATGGTTTACTTTACCAATTAAAGATTTTAAATTATGATTACGGTCGTTAGACATTGTAAGGAATGAAAAAAAAAAAAACGGATTTTACTGACCGTGTAAAAGAGAAGAACGATTTTCTCTACGTTTCGTCGGAGTCATATCCGACGTCTTCAGGAGACGTGTGTCCTTCACAAAAAGGAACCACGAACTGTTGAATTATTGTTGTTTGTTCGGGGCCGAAGGTTATAGGTATCAATACCTATAACCTTCGGCCCCGAACAAACAACAATAATTCAACAGTTCATGGTTCCTTTTTGTGAAGGACACACGTCTCCTGAAGACGTCGGATATGACTCCGACGAAACGTAGAGAAAATCGTTCTTCTCTTACTTTACCAATGTCACCCCTGTTTCAGGGAAGATCAGCAAAAGTTGCAGGGCTTTTGTTTATTTGTGGACTTGATTTTAATATGAAAATGCGCATGCACGATTTGTAAATGCGAACTTACAAGTGTATTTTTGTGAGCATGCACTTAATATGAACCTTAAATGTTAACATAGTTTTGCCACTTAGATGATAGATTATTCATTGTGATTATGTCACAATGACTCACTTGATAGAGTGCTTGCATTCCATGCCGAGAGGCGAGAGCTGAGGTTCGTATCCCACGGAGGATGTCAGAAATGATTTCCCGTGTCGGTGTTTATTTCAACTCAATAATAAAATACCGGCAAGGTTTCTCAACCTTAACAATAAATGAGAACCAGCCCCCTCGGGAGCTGGGACACCCCCGCTTCAACTGAAATGGTTGGCGTAAGGCCGGCTTCCTTACCTATAAAAATACAACTTTCATTTTTCTTTTCATCTTCGTCTCCTAAATGTTATTAAAGTTAAAAAAAGGTTTCATATTACTGCGTAGCCAGGGAATGTTTGTTGAGGCCGTGACTGCGTATGTGTTCAGTAAATATGCCAATGTGTGTGTGCTCATGGACTTCACCCTGTGCGAAGGAAGACAACGCATCCAAGTGCTATATATGCCTGTATAGTATACTTTTTTATACCATTGGATGTGTACATTGAAATAGCAACATGAAGTTTTTTTTCTAATAATTCAACTAAGTGATGGAATATATTCTAAGCATAAAAGCAGCACAAAAGATATACCATTTATATTTTCAAATTTGCTCTTCGCTGGGTTGAAAAATTCATAAAACCTTTACCAATGACCGGTCACGAAATGTCCATCCGGCCTTACAGCAACTGGGTCTTGCTTGAGAATTGGCGCTTTATAGCGACGACGATCAAGCTCGTAAAAAGGTCGATAGCTCAATTTGTAGAATGCTTGCATTCCATGCCGAGAGCAAGGGTTCGATCTCAAAGTTTGACTCAGCCTTCACAAGAAATGAGAACCAGCCCTTCACGGGAGCTGGGAAACCCCCACTTCAACTAAAAGTGGTTGGTGTGAGGACGGCCCACTTACCTGTAAAAAAAAATAGGTCCCGAAGCGCCACATGCGACTCCTTCGGGGATAACGCAGGCAAGAAGTTACACTACATGTGTAGCTTAGTTGCGTTTTTATATAATTACCCACTGATATAATATAAGGGTGTCAGAAATGATTTCCGGTTCGGTGTTTATTTCTAACCCAAAATAAAATACCAGGAAGGTGTACTCAGCCTTCACAAGAAATAAGTACCAGTCCCCACGGGAGCTGGTATGCCTTCGCATCAACGAAGTGGTTGGCGTAAGGCCGGCCCTCTTACCTATAAAATAAATAGGTTCCCTCGCCACATGCGAAGCCCTTCGGGGATAACGCGGCAAGAAATTATTATTTACTTAGCCACACATACTCATGACATTTTTGTTAGATTTCGACGGAACTTAGTTGTCTTGCACCAATCGAAATCTTGACTTTTGGATTACGAGTCCGTGAAAATCCGTGAAAACCTAAAATTAAACATATATACCCATATATATATATATACATATGAGGATAATTTATTTATTTAATTTTTTACATGACCAAAGAGCGCCGTTTTTGTGTGTTTCACACCTCAAGGGCCCTCCTAATCATGAATTAGATATTTTAAAAAGGTGCCGTTTCAGTGCTCCCTTAAAAATGCCAACAGATTCCGAAACCCTCACTCCGGGTGGCAGTCTGTTCTACTCCATCGGCCCCGAAAACCGGAAAGCGCGATCCTCAAAATTAGTGCGTATTTGACGGCGAGGCTGCATCAATCTGACAGCTTGACACCCCGCTGACCTAAGTGTCCGCCCCCTTACACTCACTTCAACGGGGGAAAATATGTCTGCCAGATATGATGGAGCCAAACCATTTAGGGCTTTAAATACCATCAAACACACACGGAACCCTCTCAGGGAAACGAAGCCAATGTAGTTCTTTCAACAGCGAAGTGATGTGAGAGAATTTGGACATCCCGAAGATCAGTCTTGCGGCCGCATTCAAAACAGACTGAAATCTGTTCAGTTCAGCATTAACCACTAGACTAAATTACCGGCCTGAAAATTTCAAATTGCTCTACGCTAGGTTCAAAAAATGATTTCAATTCAACAAAAAAGGCCAGCCAGCAGAATTCTTTCCAGCTAAATCATTGAGCTAAATGAATTTCACTTTGAAATTCAAATAAACTTTCATATTATTCATGTAATGGAAAAAAACTTATCAGAATACTATAAAGTCGTGTGCAGCTCTCCGTACAATTCATTTCATCTGATTGAATGAGCTTTCGCCATTTCGTTAAACTTTGCAAACTGTTTTTATGTACGTACGTATTATACCACCATAGCGTTTATGTATATACTCTTACACACACAATATAAGAGAGGGCTGACTCGAGCATCTTCGGCAATATACGATGATACACGAGTGTACCCGAAGTATGAAATGTAGCAAATACAGCGCAACCAAAAAATGTATGGAATCTTGAACAGCAACTCTATCAGCAGTTCATCTACCGACCGCAGGTGACGCTAGCGACCGGGTCAGTTTTTGTATGGAAATCTTTATTTTTCCAGGATAAATAGAAATCGGGGGAGAAAAAATAAAACAAGTATTGCATTACAAACATAAAAAATATCACTTCAAATCCTAAAAAGAAAATATACCTTTCAATTGCAAATTTACCTACACGATCGTATGCAAAATTTGAGTACTTTTTAAATAGCTGTAAAAAATCAATGAAAAGTATAAAAAAATAATTTTCATCTAGAAAAAATAAAACTAATCAAAATAAATGTTTTGAAATAAAAAAAAGTTAGGAATTATTCATAACAACAGTGGAAATCTCCATTTAAGGTATCTCCGTAAATAAAATTATTTTGAATTGGCATTTTATGGGAAAAAATACCTAATTTTATGTGTTAATTTAATCTGGAAAAAAAATGCTACCTTACAATTAAAAATATGGGCTATTTTGGTCATCAAAGTTGGGCGCGCTGACCTCTCAATCACCCTTAATGTTACATAATTACTTGTGAAAATTATTTCAATTAAATTTTTTTAATTGTAAGTTTTTTCAACGATGTTAGGAGTAATACCTATAGAAGAAAAAGTAAAAAAAATATTCTTTTTAATCCAATTTCCTTGAAATATAAAAGGATAAATGAAACAAAAAGTGTAGGGTAGAAATTCAAATTTTGAATTTTGAAATACAGACCACTTCAAATACATACATTTCACAAAAAAAAATGTTCTCACGTGACGGTATCAGATACTATATTTTATCATCATCACATCTCTATCACTAAAAATGGCCGACGGTTTGACAGCGGGGCTATGGTTTTGTGGCTAAAGGCATCGGCAGATAAAATATCAATTGAATTTACTTAAATATTAATATTCACTGCTAATTACGAGTGAAAAGTTACTCCAGACTTTTTATTACAATTTCTCGTATTTTTATGCATTTGGAAAATGTGTGGCTTGGCATTTTGATGATTTTTCTTTCCAGTTAGGAAACACACCTATTAATAGTTGGAAGGTTACCAATAGACTGAATTTGGATTTTTGTATGATGAGTGGGGTAGCGCATTTCTAATTCACAAAGGATTGCTTTCTCAGCCCATCCAGTCCTTACAAATCCATGTTGAGTACGGACCCTGACGTTGTCATGGAGATCAGAAAGAGACGGAAACATAACAAAATTTCTAATGTTTCTTTCTCTTTCTTTCTACAATTTTGTGGCACAACCGTTTGTATAGGAAAACACTCACGCGCTCCATCTATGTATATTATTTATATCGATGGGGAGCAGTGACTCTTTGTGATGTAAACTAAAACTCATAAAAATATTGAGAATTTCATCTCGTCAGTTTGCAAGGTCAACTTCATTTTTTTTTTAAATATTCACAAAGGAAAATTAATGTTTTGAGCTTATTGGTGAGTAGCTTAATCCAATGAGAGTATGTAAAAGCATGGATATATAGAACTGGATGGGCTAAGAAGTCAATCCTTTAAGAATTAGAAATACGCTACCCCACTCATCACACAAAAATCCAAATTCAGTCTATCGGTAACCTTCCAACTGTGAACAGGTGTGTTACCTAATTGGAAAAAAATACATATAAATGCCAAACTGGGTATTTTCTAAACGTGTCAACAAATGAGAGTAAATGTGTTATAGAACATGGAATAATATTTCACTTTAATCACTATTCTATATGATTACGTTGATGAAATTTATTTTTCGTTTGTCCAAATATTTTGTTCGCAAAAGTGACAGCCATTTCTAGAACTAGTGATGTTCAAATATATAGGTACTTGCTTATCCAAGTATGTAACTTCTATGCTCGCGGTAATAGATACTTGTGGAAATCATCCCGTACACAATGAGGTGGGAACATTTTTGAATTCGGAATTTATCAGATATCTTCATACTTGCAACAACACTACTAACAAATCCGTTACCATAGTGATTTCATGTGTTTCCTTGGTGATTTGTAAATAGATTGAAGACGAAGTAGAGACACGTTGCTTACATAGAAAATGAGAAAAGCATTTCATATGTCGTGAGCGAGACAGCATTATAAACAGTGTATGGTGTCAAAGACGGTGAATCATGTTGATTGGTACTAAATCACATGTACGTCCCCTCCATTTAATACTTCCTCCATGTGTAAAAGGATATTTTTGATCTTATTTCTGTGTAAAAACAAAAATATCACGATCAATACTAAGAGCGTGGATCTGTGTTCCGACACTCTGGAGGTTAATCTAAATTGTTATTTTGCATTTCAATGCCATTATTTTTTTTTACAAAGTAATATTTGATCCATGTGAAGAACTTCTACCATGAAAATGTGGTCTATTTCAGTTGTGGGCATTGTGAACACGCCCAAGTCGGCCCCCGTCACCTTCATCAACTACGAGGACATCTGCTACAGCAGTGGCGGCCTGCGCGCTCCCCAGTACTACCTCACTCACAACATGCTGCCCTGGTAACTCTTCCATTATTATACAACTACGAGGACATCTGCTACAGCAGTGGCGGCCTGCGCGCTCCCCAGTACTACCTCACTCACAACATGCTGCCCTGGTAACTCTTCCATTATTATACAACTACGAGGACATCTGCTACAGCAGTGGCGGCCTGCGCGCTCCCCAGTACTACCTCACTCACAACATGCTGCCCTGGTAACTCTTCCATTATTATACAACTACGAGGACATCTGCTACAGCAGTGGCGGCCTGCGCGCTCCCCAGTACTACCTCACTCACAACATGCTGCCCTGGTAACTCTTCCATTATTATACAACTACGAGGACATCTGCTACAGCAGTGGCGGCCTGCGCGCTCCCCAGTACTACCTCACTCACAACATGCTGCCCTGGTAACTCTTCCATTATTATACAACTACGAAGACACCTGTATTCTGATAAAATCAAACTTAATTCAATCTTGTTGTTTATTACAATCTGTATAATTGTTGATGCTGTGTGTTAGGGATAATGTTTAGGAATTCTCGACTCTGATTTTGAGGTTAAGTTACTTGCAGAAAAAAGACTCCTTGATGATACAGCACTTTTATTTTCAGAAGGCACAAGTTTACAGCGATAGTCCTTTAGCGAATATTTGTAAGGAAAAGTGCAAAATTGATTTGAGCTTAAATACTCTCACAACAGCCTAACTAAAACAATCATAGACAATAAAATGTTGTGGTTGGCAAATTTAAATTCCCTAAAAATAAATCATTTAGGGATTTTTTTTACCTACCTTGTTTAAATATTTGATCGAACATAATTTTTTGACAAATTCCAAACCCTGCGTTCCAGGGGAGTGATGGTGGTGAGCTCGGCCAACAGCATGGAGGCGGGAGTGCTTGGCAGTTCTGACCAGCTCACCTGGCAGCAATGGATACAGGTGAGCCCTCTTCAGCTTTGTTCATTAGTGCCATATCAGGTTCCACCAGAAAAATACCTCTCCGTTGTGACAATGTTTTCAACGAGGTATCTGTTTAATTTCTGCTTCAAAACTATAGCCAGACTCAGGAGGCTTTTGCTAGAGCGCAGAGCGGGAGGACAATATTACTTATAAAAGAGGATAATGAAAGAAAACTTTATTACACACTTTTATTTTATTCATCATCACAATCTTTACAGAACCCAACAATATTTATAATCAAAATTTACAACAGCCTGTGGCTCTGAAGTCGGGCAAGCTACCTCTTTTTCCTGTCTGTCATCTTTTGTTTTTCTATTCTATATTCAAGATCTCCCCATCTTCTTTATTTTCCCTACATACCTATTAAATCCTTTCTTTACACTGTTCTTCGGAACCCAGAATATCTCCCCCACTCATCATATTCTGGTCAAATCTTGAACTCTGTGTAGCCATGACATCTGCCTCCTCCGCTTTCCTCATTTGCCCTAAATCTTGCACTGTTTTATCAGATGGAGCAGTTGATACTTCCCCACCAAATTCTGATGATTCACTTGGTTTTATTTGATGAAAAAATTACAAAATAAGATACACTGTTGTCTCCTTGAAAGTCAAGAAGGAAGAGAGCTAGGAAACCTAAGAATATTTAACAGTTCAAGACAATACCATATGTAAAAATATAAAGCCAAAAAATATGATACCTAACACTGATTGGTTTACATTGTAATTATCAACGTTAGAAAAAGTTTACTGAGAAAATCCGCAGATGGCAGTGATATTTAATTGACAAGTAATATATTTTAATTCAATTAAAAATAAAAATAAAATAAGTTTGCAGTTTTTAATTACACTATGTCAAAATCTTTGTTTTATCAGGTGGACGAGGCACGTGCTGAGCTTCCCCTGACCGCCAGCAGGCAGGAGGGCTACCCAGTGGGCGTGGCGTATGATGACTCTGCCCATCTACAGCTCACACAAGGTAACATAACCTCACTAACTACATCAACTGGTGACACACAACTAAGCTACATATCGATACCTAAAGGTTAAACTGAATAAATGATGTATGAAGCTAGCATGGGTTTCTCAGATAAATGCACCTATTTTCTATGACAGAAAACACTAAAAATGTGTCAGAATCCTGTAGTTTAGAAGTTTTTCATGAGCACTGCCTTATAATTAGTTCACTTACTACAAGAAGTTACTCCCTATAAAATATTTAATTCACAATTTCTCAAATTAGTGCATAAGCACTTATTTAGTTTTACCTTTGAGGTGACGATATATAGTCTAACTTCTAGCTCTTGGCATAGAATTCTAGCTCTCTACCAACTGAACTATCGACCGAACCGGTGACACGTAATCTAATAAATGTCTTAGGTGGATGTGAACACACTCATAACGCCGGTTTTCTATATTGTGTGATGTTATCTGCACAGGAGAGAATGAGGTGCTGCCGCACATGCCCCTGCTACACATGCTCTCCCATGAGGGCACCCTGGTCTCCTTCTTCTGCCTGAACTTGTCTCCCGGAGCCCTGCAGCTGTGTGCTCCTCCCAGCTTCCCCGTCAGCCTGCCACAGCATCTGCTCACCACGTAAGACAAATAAGACTATCAAAGAATTGACACATGATTAAAAACTGATAATTGTAAATTTAATTGTCAATTACCAATTGTTGGACATCTGTAGATTTTTTCTGTAAACTTTTACTGATTAACAAGCTATGTCCATGTATATATTGTTATTTTTATTCTTTAATTTAAAAAAAAATGTAATTTGTCATGTATGTTCCTTGACTTATAGGTTGTTATGCGGCTGACCACCCATAATATAAAAATTGGTTCACTTTGCCAATGTCACCCCTGTTTCAGGGAAGGACGGCAAGAGTTGCAAGGCTTATGTTCATTTGAGATTGGGTTTTTATATTGTAGGTCCACATGCGGCATGTGTTAGCGCGAAATTATACATATCTGCTTGTGGGAATGCATTTAGTATAAATCTTAAATGATATATATCTTTGCAGCTTAGATTAGATTAGATTAGGTAGTTTTATATTTGCTTAATATAGGGATTGTTTATTTGAGATTTGGGTTTTTATGTTGTAGGTTCACATGCAGCATGTACAAGCGCAAGCTTATACGTGTTTGCTTGTGAAAATGCATATAATGTGAATCCCCAATGTTACATATCTTTGCAACTTAGATTAGATTAGATTGCGGTATTGCGCCGTCTTGAATATTTGTCTTGAATATAAGTACAATAAAGAAGAATTTGTATTTACTGTTCATAGGAGCGCTAGCAAGGCAGCCCCCCCTCCTGCCCCACTCCAACTGCATCCCCAGCCCCCTCAGGCAGCTCACATCACACAGCAGGACATCTCCTTCCAGAACCTGGTCACCTCTACACCCACGGTGACTGCACACTTCTTACATCTTCATCATTTTGCCCGCAACTAAGCTACTCATACAGTGTTAAGAGTCGTATGTGGCAATCAGGGATCTATCTTGTTATGTGGACATGTTATCAACTACTTCAATTGAAGTGGGGGTTTCCCAGCTCCCGAGATGGCTGATACTCATTTCTTGTGAAGGCTGAGTAAATCTTACCAGTATTTATTCTGGGTTTGAAATTAACACTGAAACGGGAAATCATTTCTGACACCCTCAGTGGGGATCGAACTCTTGCTCTCAGCATGGAATGCAAGCATTCCATCAGCCGAGCTATCGACCGTAATTTTTACGAGCTTGGTCGTCGCTACAAAGCGCCAATTCTCAAGCAAGACCCAGTTGCTGTAAGACTGGATGGACCTTTGGTGACCGGTCTTTGGTAAAGTATATGAACCCACAACCTTCCATTTACGAGTCCAAAGCATTACCACTCGACTAGGGACCGATCACCTCTGTTTTGATATCATCAAAAGTGGGTTGATGTTCAGTAGGGCCTCGCTTATTCGGTGTGTGCCTATATCCAGTTATTATTATCCTCATTGTTTTGATTTTATGATGTTGCAGCATCCAAAAAGCAGTGGTGGAGGATTGCTGGCACATGGGAAGCCGGTGGCGCACAACCTGTTTGGGGCGCCAAGCGCAGAGAAAGGTACAGTATACTGATTGCCACAGTTTTTTATTCACCTGGCAACTCCAAAACTACCTGTTAGTACAACATTTCAGATGTTGCTGGTATCGAGAAGTTGCCGTCATCTTTTGTGAAGCCTGCGCCTCCTGCTGCCACACCAGCCCCAGCACCAGCACCCACAGTCACATTTACAGCCAAGGCGGAACCCTCCCAACAGGTGACAAGGAATTATATTACACCAGCCAGAGAAGTTCTTTACTTTACTTTTACTTTCTTCGGCTCATAAGCCTTGAATGCTCAGGGCCTCCTGCACCACAATCCTCCAGGACTCTCTGTTTTGCGCTGCTTCCCTCCATGGTCCCCTCACTCCCAGAACTTCGGCGTCGGCTTCGAAGTTGTCTGCCCACCACATCCTGGGACGTCAGAGTGGTCTAACACCTGAGGGGGCACCATCCAAGACAGTTCTGATGATCCTGGAACCCTCTGCACGTGCTACATGTCCGGCCCACTGGAGTCTTCTTGATTTCATTACCGATTTAGACCGAGCCAGGGAAGTGACAATAATAATAATATTAGGACGATTTATTCGGTGAACGCTTTTTTGTGTGAAACACATCTCTGCGAGCTTGGCCAACATAATAGAAAGCGCCAATTCTCAAGCATAACCCAGTTGGGATACAAGGCTCGATGAACCTGACGGGTCTTTCTATAATCTACAATCTAAGTTGCAAAGATATATTACATTTGAGATTCATATTAAATGCATTCCCACAAGCAGACACGTATAAGTTCGCGCTTAAACATGCCACATGTGGACCTAAAATATAAAACCCAATCTCAAATGAACATAAGCCCTGCAACTCTTGCCGACCTTCCTTGAAACAGGGGTGCCATTGGCAAAGTGAAACATTTGTTTACAGTATGGGTGGTCAGCCACATACCAACCTATTACTATAATCGGGGGCGAGGTCATGATCTTTTTCATGTACCAATGAGCCGCACCGATGTCTTGGCACAGCATCCTTTAACTCGGAGTGTCAAACTCATTAACGAGTCAAAAATAGACACCTTCAAAAGTATGGTAAAAGAGTTCCTCCCAGCTTGTTGATGGCTGTGAGGGTGAAAAAAAAAAAAAAAAAAAAAAAAAAAAAAGTTAAAGAACATAGACAATAAGTTTTCCTTTACTTATATCATTTGTTTCACCAGAAACGCCAATACTCTAAGCGCAAGATTATAATCAGCCATGTTTGTTTGTGTACCGCTGACAGGCCCCGCCCCCAGCAGCCGCTGTGCCCCCCACCCCAGCTGCTGCCCCCACTCCCCCGCAGCCCTCCGCAGCCGCTGTGAGGAAGATGCTGCTCAAGGAGATCCACGACTTCCAGCAGGAACTCTCCCAGCTGCTGCACAAGTGCCGTAACATCGACACAAAGGTACAGGCAATTACTACATCAATCAATCCTTATGACTTCTTTCAGGCACAGATAGGTGGCTTAATGAACTAGTGTATTATGGATATAAAAGAACAATGGTTTTCTGTCTGAATAAGCTGTGATAGGTGCTCACCCTCTACTGTCCCTTTCTGTCACAAATTCAAATTTAGAATGTCCTGCTCAGGCAAACATCACAACTCTATGGGCAACTGCTGACTTATCGACTTGGATATACAGGTATATATTTGTAAGTAAATTCAACTGAAAACATAATCATTGTTATTCTTTAGATTCCACCCATACCAGTCTAATGCATGGCTTCGAGAAATCATTTTTAAAATCTGTACCAGCCTGTAACTGTAACTGTAACTCTGTCGCCATTCCGCTAGGGGTGGCCAGAGCCTCTGCAGAGTTGCCTCCATTTTTTCCTATCCTGACATACCTCTTTCAATTCCTTCATATCCATCACCTTTTTCATGCATTTTCTTCTTTTACGCTCACTTTGTATATCCCATTCTTTCACAATCTCCTCAATCTGATCACTCCATACTTTTCTCGGTCGTCCCTTCCCTCTTTTTCCTTTCACACTTTCTTTGTATACATACTTTGTCAGTCTATCATCTTTCATTCTTTCCACATGCCCAAACCATCTCATCACATTCTTTTGTACTTTAACTTTCACATCCTCTTTCAAATTACATTCTTTTTTTACTCATTCATTCCTAACTCTATCCCTCAAAGTTTTTCCTGTCATACTTCTCAAATGCTTCATTTCCACCGTACATACTTTACTCATTTCGCTATCATTCACTGTCCATGCTTCACTTCCATACATCAAAGTCGGTAACAATATGCCATTGTATACCGCCATTCTCAGATCCATCGTCAATCGCTTGTTCTTTGCTATTCTTCCTATTGCACCGACCACTTGCTTTCCCTTGCACACCCTATTCTCAAGTTCTCTTGTCATCTTTCCATTCTTTTCAAACATACTTCCCAAGTATCTAAATTCATCCACAATTTCAACTTTCGTACCCTTCAACATGAACGTGCATTCTTCAGTTTCATCCCTTCTGTCAAAAATCTAAACGAAAAAAATACTAAACCAAAATCAAAGAAGTGTATTCATTAGCAAAATAGTTTCATTTTTATTTGGTTTACCCAAACCTGCTCAAATCTACTTTCTGTATGAAAAAAATACACACTGTTTTTATGAACCATCTTTTTTGTAAATTAAGGCTAAATCAAGGAATTCAACATGGTTTAAAAATTCAAATGAATAACACTGATTATGTAGGGAAAACAAAAAAAGCTTTGCTAAATTACAAAACATTTCATTGTCACGTATTGTCTTGTATTACAGATAGGAACAAAAGAGGAGATGCGAGAGATCAGCTGCGCCGTGAGTGTGGACCAGAAGAGTGCGTGCGGAGAGTGGGGGGCCGGTAGAGGCGCGGGGGGTCTGTCTTTGCAGGTCAGCGCGCTCAAGCAGGGGCTCATCCGTGCCTGCGCCCTCCTGGCTGAGGCCAACGTCAACCCACAGTGAGAAAACATCATTGCTAACTTCTAACTCTCTGCTCGGAGTATACAACATTACAAAAATCCCCTCAGGGCCTTTTCAGAGACAGTGCATTGTGGCCAGTTTTTCTGTGGATTACAGATATAAAATACCCCATTTATATTTTCTAATATGCTCTTCGCTGGGTTGAAAACTTTATATACCATTACCAAAGACCAGTCACCAAAGTCCAGCCTTACAGAAGCTGGGTCTTGATTGAGAATAGGGGCTTTGTAGCGAGGGCCAAGCTCCTAAAAAGTCCAGTCGATAGCTCAGTTGGTAGTTGGTAGTTGCATTCCATGGCGAGAGCAAGGGTTCGATCCCAACCGAGGGTGTCAGAAATTATTTCACGTTTCGGTGTTTATTTCAAACCCAAAAATAAAATACCGGCAAGATTTACTCAGCTTTCACAAGAAATGAATCCCAGCCCCCGTGGGAGCTGGAAACCCCCACTTCAACTGAAGTGGTTGGCGTGAGGCCGATCCCCTTACCCATAAAAATAAGTAGGTCCCGAATCGCCACATGCTCAAGCAAGAAGTTACACTATATGTGTAGCTTAGTTGTGTTTTGCGCTTTTGCGAGGCTTGTTGTTATATATGTTATAAACTCAGGGTACTTCTCATCATTTTCTTGATTTCTATCAATCTATAATCTAAGTTGCAAAGATATATTAACATTCAATACTCATTAAATACATGCCCAAAAACAGACACGTGAAAGTTCGCATTTACAAATGCTGAATGTGTAGGTACTTACAAATTAAAATCCAAATCTCAAATGAACATAAATCCTGCAACTTTTGCCGACCTTCCCTGAAACATGGCTGACATTGGCAAAGTGAATCATTTTGTACAGTACGGGTGGTCATTTAGGTCTTTAATTACAAGTTATTGCCTCTATAATCAATGAAATCCTAATTAGGTTTGCCATAGCATCTACTTGATTTATCACCCTCGCTGTCATGCGCAGGTGCTGGGAGGTCTCTCAGCTGGACCCCGTGTCCTGGGCCCGGCTGGTCTCCATCCGCCAGAACCTGCACTACACGGAGACACAGCTGAAGCAGCTCACCAAGGGGCTGGACGAGCAGTGGGACGGCTTCCAGGACCGCTGCAAGAAAAAACTCATGTGAGCAACAACAGTTATTTGTTAAGCTTAAGCTGGAGCTCGGTCGTTTGACATATTTACAAATTATAATTCATTTCAATGTTACCCTTTTTGGCTTCTGAATATTCTAGCTATATGAAAACCCCCTTTACGGAATACTTTTTCAAGCACATTTTGTAAAACATTTATTGATTTCCTACCTTAATTGATTGACGACACTTCAAACTATGTGAACAGTCATGTGTATTTGTTATTCAAGAGCAAAAATCACAAAGGTGATGCACATATTTTCACTTGCAGACTTTTGAATTCTTGAACACAGATGTCAGGAATAAGTTCAGAGTTGGATGATGTCTATGATTGACAGCCGCACTGTATACAAGTTTACACTTGACGCCTATGCGTGTCTCACCCGCAGTTGAAAGATTAATAACACTTTTTTCAGATGGTTGACTAATTGTTATGGGATATTTTACATTATTCTCAATGTTTCTTTGGCGACGTAGCCAGCGTCTTCAAGAGGCACCCTCCATGCAAAACGATTGAGGATGAACTGTTTAACAAAAACTGAACTATGATATGCCGTTCTCTACCCGAATTCTAGAAAAGACAATGGAATTCATTTCCAATTGTGGTGTAGATAGGGTGCCTCGTAAAGAGATTGTGTCCTGTGATTTGAAGTTTGAAATTTGTGTCCACTTCCATGCAAAATAAATACCATTTAAAAGGTATAGCATCTCATTATTTGCAGACATAACTCAATTTTTATCATCCTGTCTAATATTTGTGAATGTTTCAGGGCTTTGAAGGGTCTTAATGACGACATAATGCAGATGCCAACTCTGGATGCAGTTTATGAGCCTCTGGCGCGGCAGCAGGTGATCCTGGCCAGGCAGCGCGCACAGCTGAGGACTCTCCATGCTCGTGTGAGGCGGAGCACCAACACACAATCAGCCAGCACAACACACAATAGCAGTGCAAGCGACTACAGGTATATATTTTTACTCTTGACTTATTTATTTCTAAACGGCTTCACTCTCTTCCCAATGACCCTTCGCCACTGAAATGCAAACACTTGCATGATTACTTTTGTGTGTTCCAGTGATTCCCTGTCCACTCTCACTAAGAATCTCCTGAACGTCAGCATCAAGTCCACGGCAGACGGACGGACAGGACAACAAACAGAAGACGAAACGGCGGCGAGCAGGGAAGCCTCAGCCAAGAAACTGTCTGCTCTCCGGGGTCTACTGGGTGGAAGACCAATCACACACATCAAGCCACTGAAGACAGAGCCCCCGCCCCTGGCACACATCCTGGAGGAGGCCAGAGTCAAGCAAGAAGCTGAGGAAGCCGTGCGCAGCTCTGCTAAACCGGCGGCTCCTGAGCCAGCTGCCCAAACCAGCACGCACAACAATCACAACACCTTCATGGGACAAACCATCTGCTCTCCTGCTGCACCAAGACCACAAGGTAATCAGCATTACCTGCGTAATCAGAGAGTGGAATACAGATCACTTGTTTGTTTACTGTATGAATACTGGGTTCAATTGAATGAAACTTCGATTGAATTCATTTTACACAATTTATTTTAGGATTTGCTCACATTAAGTTCACAGTTTAAACTTTTGTACTTCTCCCTTAACGGCTCAGGTACTAATGACCTCCAAAGCACTGCAATCCGTATTTATAGGTGACTAAAGAATATTCTAGCATACACCAGACCATGCCAGAATCGTCTCAAGCAGAAGCTTTGAGCTACCATCCAAATACTTACATCTAGACACACATATACAAGTAAATAAAAAACACAGACATAAACTCATACATTAGTAACAATATTTTATTGAACTGCATTACTTATATAATGTTATTTCTATTTTGCAGTTTCAGTCCCGCAGACCATATTCAGCAGAAGTCCTGCCCCCGCCTCTGTCGCCCCACCCACTCCAACTCCCACTCCTGCCGCACAACCTCATCAGCCTCCCAGCACTGCAGCGAGCACCCAACCCTTCTTGTTCAAGCCAAGTCCGGTTACATCTAACAAACCATTTTCTTTTGTCAATACTTCCGTCAAAGCTCCTCCTCAACCTGCCACTACTTCTAATAATGCATCCTCCGGAGTGATGGGAATCAGGGAACTGCTGACTATGAAGTCTCCTGTTGCCTCACAAGCACAGGCAGCCGCCACACAAGGTGCTGCAGCTCAAAAGACTGTGCCATCCAACTTTTCAGGGGCTTTTTCCGTTGCATCTATGTTACCTTCACTGCAGTCTACTCAAGCAGCTCCTCAACCTCAGACTAAAGTTTTAACTTCACCTCAAACATCTCTCTTGACATCTCCTGCCCCTCCAGCTGCTCCCATCATCAGCACTCCTGCTCCCTCACTGGCCACCAGCGAATCCATGAAATCCATATTTGGAGCGGCAACTGGCAGCATTACATTCGGCTCCTCTTTGACTATATCTCCTGTATTGAATAAACCAACTTTAGCGACAAATGTTGCAAATACACCTGCAGCAGTGTCCCTGCCAGCAACTCCAGTCTCTAGTTCTGCGTCCTCCCCTCCTCCTGCTTCTACCTCTTCTGCTTTAACTATTACTGCAGTTTCTACTCCACCTGCAGCTGCTTCTGTCCCAAACACCGGTCAAACGACTATAACTCCTGTAGCAGCAGCCCATAGTGTCACTCCCCCTTCTGCAACACCAGCAGTTGCATCTCCTCCAGCCATGGTTACACCACCTTCATTCGGAGCTTCACCTTCTCCTGTTACAGCATCCCCTACCCCTGCTGTGACTCCTCCTGCTTCTGTTGTTGCAACACCAGCTCCTGCAGCAGCAACTCCTGCTCCAGTTATAACTACGCCTCCCCCATCTAGTACTGCAGTCTCTCCTGCTAATATATTTGCTCAGGCAGCAGCCGGCTTGAAGCCTGCAGGATCTCCACCTTCAGCGTTTGATGCCCAGGCTAAGCCAGCATCGGTGTTTGGAAGTCCTTCCTCGTTCACTCCTGTGGCCACACAGGAAGCTTCCGCAGCCAGCTCGCTGTTTGGGAATGCAAATGCCAGCTTACCTGCTGCTCCAGTGTTTGGTGGAGGAGAAACCATGTTTGGTTCTACCTCGTTTGGCTCTGCCCTGTCGTTTGGCTCCCCCCCTGCCACCAACATGTTTGGAGCTCCCTCTCCCTCCCCTGCCTCTCCCCCAGCATTTGGTGGTTCTGCCTTTGGACAGTCAGGTGGATCTGTGTTTGGCGGCAGCTCCACGTTTGGTCAGCCCCAGAGCTCTACTTTTGGAGGTGCACCAGCTTTTGGGGGATTCGGTGAGAAAATATTTACTGTTTCACTTCTTTAACCAGATGAATATTGCGTAACAATCATCGATCAACATAAAAGATATAGATGTAGCATCTGAGCCAACTTGTGTATCAAAAAAAATGCGCCCTAGTGCGTACGCTTGATACAAACGAGCTATTGTTATAATCACTTTCCAGGCAACCGTCATGATTAATTCTATTTTTGATGTATGGCATAAATATCCTATGTCTTACTTTTTCTTACTTTACCTCTTATTCCGTTTTGTATGTTTTTACCATGTACAAAACAGACGTTAGCCATCTATGTCTATTATATTGAACGATGGTAACAATATAATAACTATGGATAGATTTGCAACCTTTAAAAGTGTTTCTTGTTAATTCATCAAAAATAAAATTCAATTAACCCATTAACAAATTCATGTGAAACAGCCGCGGTGTGTCTCTAGTGAGTTGCCTCATGAAGAAGGGACTGTGATGAATGTTGCAGGCAGCAGCAGCAGCAGCAGTGTGTTTGGCGCGGGCGCCAGTGGAGGTTCCCTGTTTGGCTCCCCAGCCCCGCCCGCCGAGTCCTCCATCTTTGGTTCTCCCGCCGCTGCTGCTTCTCAGCAGTCTGCATTTGGAGCTTCGCCCACTGGTGAGTGACGACCTCATTCTATTAGTCACATCTTTAAATAAATTAACCATGTCTGCACCTTTTATAACATTGTAGAACAAACTGTCACCAAGTGCTTTTGTGTTATTGCAGGTTCAGTTTTTGGAAGCTCTACTTTTGGTTCTAAACCAGCATCCAGCTTCTTTGGGCAGTCAAGGTATACTTATCTCTCTTTGTTAATTTCTAATTCATTCACCATTCAATCAAATCCAAATGGTGGCTGTGCTAGTTTTTTTATCCAAATGTAATCCTTGCAGCTTAGATTATAGATATAGATAGATAATAGTACGAATTGGGCTAAGGACGACAAAAGAGTGACAAACAATCCCATATAGGAGAAAACATTTCATTAAGTGAAGTGCATTGGAAATATAATTGCAGTCCGGTCGATAGCTCAGTTGGTAGAGTGCTTGCATTCTACCCCGTGAGCTCGGGTTCGAATCCCACCGAGGAGGGTGTCAGAAATGATTTCCTATTTCGGTGTTTATTTCAAACCCCATAATAAAAATACCGGCAAGGTTTACTCAGCCTTCACAAGAAATGAGTACCAGGGGTCGGGAGCTGGGAAACCCCCACTTCAACTGAAGTGGTTGGCGTAAGGCCGCCCCCCTTACCTGTAAAAATAAATAGGTTCAACAAGAAGTTACACTATATGTGTAGCTTAGTTGCGTTTTTTTTTTTTTGCGTTCACTTCTCCCTCAGGTCTTCATCCTTCACTAGTTCAAAACTTAAAATTGGTGGGATAAATGATCCTCACAAAACCTTTCTTTATTTTATTATTAATAATTTTAAGGATAAAATTTTAATAAAACTTCCAAAATAAATAAAGACATGGGTTGAAAATCAAAGTTCCATCAATGGAATGAAGTTATACATTTAATGGCATGTGTTCATATTGTGTTGCAGCTTTGGTTCTGGTGGTTTTGGCTCCTTCAGTAGTGGCCAACAGAATGTGGAGCAGACGGGCTTCGGTGTTCCGGGCGCCTTCAGCAAGCCTGCAGGTACTAGATTATCCTCTTTTTTTTTTAAGGAATCCTGTTTGAGAAGCTCCCCAATTCTTAAAAGGCTTGGGGGTGTAAGTCGCAGAGGTGTTGCTTGAATTGTTGCTTCTGTCGTGGGGCGCTGCAAGGAAGTGGCGATTGATATTGGTTTTGAATAAAACCGTATGAAATCGGGAAGGGAACACAGATACTGATAGATCATTCCATAAACAGACAATTTGGCAAAGGAATGATTCATGAAAATGCCAAGTTCTCATAGTTTTGAGATTGACTGCAGAGGAATGAATGAGAGTCATACTGCGAGTTTCCTTTTCTAAAATGCGATTGGAAGAGAATAATGAATGGAGCTCATTAGAATAAGCCCCGTGGTAACATTGATAAAAAACGACAGCATTCCAACTTTTCTTCTGTGCTGGAGCGGCTGCGGATCGGGTGTAAGACAAGGATCATTGACCAACCTCCCTGCCTTCCTTTACCAGACCAGAGATGACTGCCATACTCAATCTTAGCTTTAATGCTGTTTTTGTGACATACACCACATGTGTCTGGTTTATCGTGTGATGTTCCAGGTTCGTTTGGGGCGAGTCCTGCATTCGGGGGCGCGCCCTTGTTTGGTGGGAGTCCCGTGAAGGCGTTTGGTGTCCCTGAGGTGGGTCCCTTTGGTGCCCCCCAGCAGCAGTCCTCCACCTTTGAGAACCTCGCCACGCAGGGCACGCTCACCTTTGGGAACCTGGCGCAGCAGACCCAGCAGCCCATCGTGCCGCAGCCTGCCTTCCAAGCGTAAGCAACTTCCACTCTCTACACATTCACTGTTTGAGTAAAACCCAATTAGAATATTCAAAGGAAACTCAAAGGTAAGCGTGATAAAGGAATACCAAGGAATGTATTGATCAAATAAGCGAGATTGCAAGTGAAGACAGCAGTAGGCACCTCGGTAGTTGCGTTGCGGGCAGCGCAGTCAAGAGAGAACTGGAGAAGAGTGGATGCTTCCACATGAAACACAACCCTCAGCAATCAATGAGGAACAAAATTGAGAAGAAGAACCTGCTGAGTGAGAAGAAGTCAGAAGAGAAAATTGAGAAGCCTGGAAATGAAGTGCAACCGGTCCTTATGGTGCTCTCTCAGAAGGTCATCAACGGCTTAATTGGCAGCTTAATTCCCACCCTGTTGAAGAGCTGTGCCTGACGATTACACCCGTGGGCGAGGATATGATTTATTTCATGTACCCAAAAAAGCCGTACTGATGTTGTGGCGCAACACCCTGTAATTTGGAGTATAAAGCTCTTGAATAAGTCTAATATAGACATTTTTAAGTAAAAAAAAAATGTTGTGTTGAGTCCATTGTTGTACATCCACTTATTGTTTTGTTTTTATCATTTCAGATCATCAGCTTTCTCCACGTGGCGTTAGTTCCATGCTCGGGATCAGACTTCTCTCCCCGGCCCCGTTGTTGTGTCCGTATTCAATACAAATTGTAAACATATTGTTCGAACTCACTTTATTATAGCTTTTACAATATTATCATTATCACAATCAATGTTATAAAATCATTTGAGTATAAAATAAAGCTATTTTTTGTTTAACGTAGTTTATTTTCACAATAATATTTAATATCTCGAGTACTTTCGACCTTCAATATTCAGGCCATTATCAAGAGAAGGAATATTGAAGGTCGAAAGTACTCGAGATATTAAATATTATTGTGAAAATAAACTACGTTAAACAAAAAATAGCTTTATTTTAAAAAAATGAATTTTCACTGTGTGAATACACAAACCCTACAAAATCATTTGAGTATAAAATAAATATTTTAAAACATTATTTTTTACTTTTTTTGTCCATTCGAAAGCTCAGTTGGTAGAGTGCTTGCATTCCATGCCAAGAGCTCAAGTTCAAATCCCACGGACGGTGTCAGAAATGATTTCCCATGTCAGTGAATCGAATTCCTCTTCACAAGTTTATCGCGCTTGACCCCCGTGACCAGGCCTTCACAGTCTGGAGTCAGGAGAGTCAGCAACGAGGTTCTCTCGGTGCTCGTACGCCAGGAAGCACTGGAACTCTATAAGGATGCTGATGGCCGTGCCGCCATGCCCGGAGGCTGTGAGGTCGGCTAGGGTGATGCGCGAGGGCTGCGCCGGCCGCACCATGTCAAATATCTCATCCTTCACATCCTCGAAGTTCACAGCCTCTGCTCCGTGCAGCAGCATCTGCTCTTGGATAGCCTGCAATGCAACAACAAATATTATAGACTGATTTTTTGGTTGGTGCCCTTAAATAGCAACAATCTTACAAGAGAGTAAGCTAAAAATAATAATAATAATGTTATTAGTAAGACTAAGGATAATTCTCAAACCCTTGACTTATAGGTTGGTATGAGGCTGACCACCCATACTGTAAAAAATGGTTCACATTCCCAATGTCACCCCTGTGTCAGGGAAGGTCGACAAAAGTTGCAGGGTTTATGTTCATTTGAGGTTTGGTTTTAATTTGTAAGTACACATTCAGCATTTGTAAGGTGAACTTACATGTGTCTGTTTGTGGGCATGCATATGATATGAGTTTTGAATGTTAATATATCTTTGCAACTTGATTATAGATTGAGAATTGGAACATGCAAGACTTAACTAGAACATCAAACATTCGAGCAATCTGGAATAATACAAATTATATAAGTACCTAACATCTAAAGACTTTACAGACAAGCAAAACACGCAATTACATATTCGTAAAAAAAAAATCAGAAATGTATTAATTGCTTGTTAGCAGTTTATATGCCTGATTGATGAATGATAGTTACCTTAAAGAAGTAGTTAAGAGTGAATCCGTCCAGGTAGCCCTTCCCGTGTATGTCCAGCACCCTGAAGAGGTAGTGCAGGCTCTGCGGCTCCCGCCGGTACTCCAGCGCCAGCACCAGGTCCAAGTAGGTCTTGTAGTCCATCTCCCCGTCATAGGTGAGGCACTGCTGGAACACTCGCTGCAGGAACACGCGGGTTAGGGTGCCTGAGCCATACCTGCCACAGGACAGCACTACATTGCTTCTCTGCACAGCAACAAATACAAATACTCTTGATTTCTAACTAATTGTTGGGTTTAAGTTGGAATTACAGCCGTTTGACATATTTAGAATTATAATACCTACGCAGTTAACTGATACTCAGTCGTCGTGCTGAGAAGGTGTATCCTGACGACATTGGCTACATCGCTAATGAAACGTCAAAAATAATATAAGTTCTCTTGTAACGGTTCGTCTAACATGCAATTAAAAAGAAATTACTGTGTAGTTATTACAATTGTAAATATGAAACTAACTAAGCTACACATACGGTGTAACTACTAGCCTGCATTATCCCCGAAGGCGTCGCATGTGGCGATTTGGGTCCGATTTATTTTTACAGGTAAGGGCAGCCTCATGCTAACCACTTCGGTTGAAGTGGGGATTTCCTAGCTGCCGAGGAGGCTGGTTCTCATTTATTGTGAAGGCTGAGTAAGCCTTGCCGGTATTTACTTTGTCCGGTAATACATGGACAATCCTTGCAGAATGTGTTATGTTTGAAAAGGCCCTTAAACTCATCTTATTGCCGCTTCATGTTTTCCACAGTAGCACCATAGACGTGCACTAGTCTGGCAGTGTAATGAGGCCGTTGACTCACCCCTGCAGCTCGTCCAGGCTGAGCATGCCGTTGTGGTCCCGGTCCAGGTTCAGGTATTGCCCGTACACCCGCAGCGCTGACGGAGCGGAGAACCAGTTCTTCTCCTGCACTTCTTTGGGCAACTCTTCATCTCGGAGCTGCAAATCAACACCTCTTACAAATCCCAATCCAAGCATACAATGATTTACCGAACTTAAAACAAAACACATCAAATATAAATTATTAGGAGAGATACATTTGGTTAAAATGAAATGCAAACTGAAAGAGGTGAAAGCAAATATGCCAAATATTGTAATGAGATGATTTGAACATGTGGAAATAATGGTTTACCAAGTCTGTCAAAGTTTTTATTATGCAGAGGAAATGTGAAAGGCAAAAGTGGAAAGGGAAGACCTTTTATGGCTTCTAATCTAATCTAAGTTGCAAAATATATGTAACATTAAAGATTCACATTATATGCACTTTCACAAACAGACATGCACAAGTTCGCGCTTAAACATGCCGCATGTGGTCCTACAATATAAAAACACGAATCTCACATGGACATACACCCTGCAATTCTAGCCGACCTTCCCTGAAAACAGGGGTGACATTGGAAAAGTGAACCATTTTCTTCAGCATGGGTGGTCAGCCGCATACCAACCTATAAGTCAAGGAATATATATATTTATATATGAGGATAATTTATTTTTATTTAATACATGACAAAAGAGCGCCGTTTTTGTGTGTGTCACACCTCAAGGGCCCTCCTAATCATGAATGAGATATTTTAAAAAGGTGATGGAACATAGACAACAAATTGCATTTTTAAAATCAACAAATTATAATATGTATGGACATCAAAAACTAACAGAAAACCAATTCTTATTAAAAAAAACCCTAGCCGCCAACATCACAGATCAACCGACATTTCTTTCTGTCCTTGAAACGGGTAATGGGTCGAGAAGTTTTGAAAGAGGCACGCAAGGATAGAAAGAAAAGAAAGCAACTCCCACAAGATGCGGAATGAAAAAAAAGTTACAGTCCCAGGAATCCAAATGTGATTCTAGAAAAGTCGTTAGGATCTAAATATTTTGTTCAGAATTGGAGAAGCGAAGCGGAGAAAGTTCAACTACTTGACAAGTATTAGGGAGGGGGCCCTCAACAGACTCAGGACTGGGGTGACAAGGTGCAGGACAAACCTTCAGAGGTGGGGCCTTCACGACCGTGGACAGGACACCCTGTGCGACTGCAGGGATATCCAGGACTTGGCACATATATCAGTGTGCCCCTTAATTGGTGAAAAATGCACACTGACGGACTTGCTTCAAGGAAATGACAATGCAGTGGCTGCCGCTAGTCACTGGAGATACCTCGCATAGGTGGTTCTAGACACGTAAAGTATGTAAGTAAGGGAGGGGAAGAAGGATGTTACGTACCTCGAGCATGTCATCCAGGAAGCCAGAGGCCAGGATGTCGCTGATGCGGACACGGCCCGTGCGGAGAGGATCCAGGAAGAACAAGAACTTGCGGGAGGCCGTGCACACATAGAAGCTGGCAAAGGAAGCGTCTAACCCGTCCAGGGCGGCCAGGGTAGGCACCAGCTCCAGGATGTACTGCTCCAAATCCTGCATGCACACCATTGAGTTAAAATATAGAGGAGTAGACACTAGTTTACGGCATTGATACATACTTTGGAGCACAGTTGTCTCAATGATGCCTACCCTTAGGCCCGGTAGTTTCATCATTAGCATACGCGCCTAATAGCATAAAAATGACTTACTATAGCTTTATATCTTAAAAACGATATTTTGAAATATGCTTTAGCAAGAAAATAATCTAATAGCAACGAAATTTTTGCTAGCCAATCTTGGGGAGCATACGTTTTATGCTTTAGCTAATTCCAATATGGCGTCTTTTCTCATATGTTATTTACAGCATATGTAGTTGTGAGTCGAATTTTAGCAATTATTCCCTTAGAAAACACACAATATTTACTTCAATTTTGTCATGGAAAGCAACGGTTCAGATGTCGAAAGAATTACTGATTATGTTTGCAGGTGCAAATAGAAAATATTTCGTCTCCCTCAATGTCTCCGAGTATTTGGTAGGAACGCGGAAGAATTCACTCAGCACGTTTGAAATTATTGTCAAGCAAATCACAACGGATTTATGAACCTATCTACAACACAGTTTGTAAAATCCGTTTTTAAATGCCTCACAAATGTTTTACGCACTTAAAATTTAAAATCATATCATATTATCACAGGGCGCCATCATTGTTGACGCATTGCAGGCGGACGTCAATATGGCATCTGACAGTTATAAAAAAACTACCATAGACAAAAAAATCTTTCGTGGCTGTTTACCATGTTATTTATGTGACCAAATGCAGTATTTGAGGTTTTTTTTTTACATTTTTCAAGTTTTGTCACGATGGTAGCCATGATGGTAGCAATGCAATTACTTCGGGTATCTTCGGTATATACTAAAGATAGCCTATAGGCAAAATGGGAATGAAAATACTGTTTTGGTGTTACTATAGCATATCTCGGGCGTAAAATATGCTATATAAACTACTTTAGCTTAAAATGTGAAAATACCGGCCCTTAGGGTATATAGATGCAACATAAGAATAAGGAATATCTGTGTAATATTACGTGTTCCCTGAGGTAGCCGCAGCCTGTGGAGTCGTACATGGCTAGCCCGATCCTGGTCTGTCCCAGCCACATGCGGCGCATCACGTAGTTGAAGAGGGAGAGCACCGACACCACGCTGGACACCTGCAGCTTAGCAAACACCTCCACACTCAGGTAAGGCCTGCAACACAACATCACGCATCAAGAGAATGTAATACATCAATCTGTAAAGGGACAAATACATGGATGGGAAATTTACACAGATAATACTTGTAAATCTAACCTGAAGTACTTCCACATTTTCTTTTCATAAGATCAAAATGACTTTCTCTTCAAATTAAATTAATATCCGACATGGCATTTTTAATATTTACTCCCATTGAGGAATTCCCCGTGCTGACTTCCCTCTGTGAGAGGAGACAGCACACCCTACTGTATGGGTTTACACACAAAGTAGTGAGACTTACTTGAAGTCCTCGTCAGCATCATCAGCTATGCGCCTGTAGTCTGTGTACGTGAGCAGCTGGTCCTGCAGCTCCGGCGCCCCTCCCCCTACCTCCGCGCCCCCCTGCAGCAGCGCCCACAGCCGCTTCAGCTGCAGGTTGTCCAGCAGCGCGCGCCCCCGCGCCTGGAGCAGCAGGGCCCGCGCGTCCTCTCGCAGGTGCCAGGCCAGGGGCTGCCCTCGCCCGGGGAGGCGGCCCAGCAGCGGGGGCAGGGCGCTCACGGGGGGCAGCCCCAGCCCCCCTGACCCCCCAGAGCACAGGGACAGGAACTCGGACACCTCAGCGGTCTCGTTCTCTTCACGTGAGCCTGCTAACACAACAAAAAGTTACAAACGAAAAATTAATGGACAAAAAAGTTATACAACGATACAAAATGTTTTTCAACCTTCATTCTTGCTTATGTACGATTTGAGAGCAGTCTTGAGGTTTTCCATTTTTATTGAAAGAAATTATTGAACTTCATTTTGATTTTTAGATCACATTCGAACCACAGAAACAACTGCATGTTGTGACATTACAAAGTCAGTCTTCTTTTTTTTCTATGTGAACACAAACGGCTAGCACGAAAAGTAATCAGTCATTTTTGTTAAATATGGGTCCTGAATTAAATTTTAATTTTCACAAGAATTGCGCACTTCACTATTTTTAGCCTTTTATTCGTTGAAAGATTCGTGAAAAGATTAATTGAAACTATAATTTTAACAAAACTGAGAGTTTTCAGCATGACAGCTGACCACAGACAATTTCCTTCATTTTCATCGATCTGTCAAAGTGTCAAGTAAAGAAAAGTTTTTTGACTTACAACATGGAGATGCAGTTACTTTGTGGATTAGATTTGTTTCTTGCGCGATGATTAATTTTGTAATGGAGCGGATGACATCATTCCTTCGCAATCCTTAATACTGCCTGCTTGTTGGAATTGTCAGTTACATAAATCCGTCGACCATGGCGCTCTCCAAGGGCTTCAAGGTGCTGGAGAAGTCGTGTCCCCCGCAGCCGCACAGCATCCTGCTGGAGCACCGCGCCATGAGCGAGACGCTGATGTTCGAGTCCGCGGCCGTGGTGGTGCTCACGGCGCAGGAGGCCGAGGCGCAGCGGCGCGGCTACAGCAAGGTGGCGGACGCGTACGGCTGCCTGGGCGTGCTGCCGCTGCAGGCGGGGGACGCCGCGCTGCTGCACCTCGTGCTGGTCACGGGCTGCTGCTCGGCGGGCAAGGTGCAGGACGTGGAGGTGTTCCGCATCACGCAGACCGCCTTCTTCCCGCTGTTCCACCAGGCGCCCGGCGAGGAGCGCGACCGCGTGGCCGAGGTGCGCAAGCTGCTGAACTCCGGCACCTTCTACTTCTCGCGCGGCGGCGCCCCGGACGCCCTGTTCGACCTCACGCTGTGCGCGCAGCGGCGCTCCACGGAGGGACACCCGGGCATCGACAACCGCTTCTTCTGGAACCGCGCGCTGCACATCCACCTGCTGCGGCACGGCGTGCGCTGCGAGCACTGGCTGCTGGCCGCCGTGTGCGGCTCCGTGGAGATCCGCACCGTGTACGTGGGCCCCCGGCAGGCGCGCGTGGCGCTCGTGTCGCGTCTCTCCTGCGAGCGGGCGGGCACGCGCTTCAACGTGCGTGGCTGCAATGACGAGGGCAACGTGGCCAACTTTGTGGAAACCGAGCAGGCCGTTTTTCTGGAGGGAGACTGCACCTCCTACCTGCAGACGCGGGGCTCCGTGCCCTCGTTCTGGGAGCAGCCGGGCATCCAGGTGGGCTCCCACCGTGTGCGCATGTCCCGCGGCTTCTGTGCCTCGCAGGGAGCCTTCGAGCGCCACTTCACCCAGCTGCGCCGCAACTACGGGGCGGTAACCGTGGTCAACCTTCTGGGCTCAGGGTTACTGGGAGGGAGCGAGGGGGAAGCGGCCCTCAGCAACGCCTTCCAGCAGCACCTCGGGGAGGCGTGCCTGCCCCGCCTGCAGCAGGTCATCTTTGACTACCACCAGGAAGTGCGGGGAGGAGCCCCTGCCGCTCTCGCTCGCCTGGGGGCGCAGCTGGAGTCCTATCAGCGGGACTTTGGCTTGTTCTGCTGTCGGGGAGGCACCGTGACTCGCCGCCAGCGCGGGGTCTTCCGCACCAACTGCCTTGATTGCCTGGACCGCACCAACTGCGTGCAGCTGTATATCGGTCTAGAAACTCTGGCAGAGCAGCTGACTCTTCTGGATGTGGAACAAAAGCAAAGCTTCACTCGCTTTGAGGAAGTCTTTCGTCAGATGTGGATCAACAATGGAAATGAAATTAGTAAAATATATGCCGGGACAGGAGCTATTCAGGGTGGGTCCAAGATAATTGATGGGGCTCGTAGTGCTGCTCGTACCATCCAAAACAATCTGCTGGACACGAGTAAACAAGAAGCCATTGATATCCTTTTGCTGGGCTCCACCCTCAGCACAGAACTGGCAGACCGCAGCAGAATTCTGCTGCCCCCGGACATGCTGCACGTGGCGGCTCCGCTGGCTAGGGAGGTCTGCCGGCGCTACTGTGAGTACACAGAGCCCTTGCCTATACGCATCGCCATCGGAACTTATAATGTCAATGGAGGAAAACACTTCCGTAGTCTAGTTTACAAAGATGTGTCTCTCGCGGACTGGCTCCTGGACTCGCCACAAGCTTCATTAGTAGCCACTGCCGATTCTCGAGATACTCCTACTGATATATTTGCCATCGGCTTTGAAGAAATCGTGGACTTGAATGCCAGCAACATCATGGCTGCCAGCTCAGACAACTCCAAGGCTTGGGCGGAGGAGCTGGAGCGCGTCCTATCTCGAGACACCCCATATGTGTTGTTGAGCAGCCAACAGCTGGTTGGAGTGTGCCTGTATGTGTTTGTGAGGCCTGAGCTCACCCCTTACATCCGGGACGTGGCTTCTGACTCGGTGAAGACTGGTCTTGGAGGCGCAACAGGCAACAAGGGAGGGGCGGCCATTCGCCTGGTGCTCCACGGAACTTCCATGTGCTTTGTGTGCGCTCACTTTGCTGCAGGACAGTCCCAAGTGACGGAGAGGAATGCGGACTATGCGGAGATCACCCGCAAGGTAGCTTTCCCCATGGGGCGCTCCCTCAACTCCCACGACTACGTGTTCTGGTGCGGAGACTTCAACTATCGCATTGACATGGACAAAGAGGAGATCAAAGAGCTGGTCAAAGACAACAACTTGCTCCCAATATTAGAGCAAGACCAACTCAACAAGCAGAAGAAAGAGGGAAACACTTTCAAAAACTGTTATGAAGGGGAGATTAACTTTCCTCCGACTTATAAGTATGACTTATTCAGTGATGAATACGACACAAGTGACAAATGTCGGGCGCCAGCATGGACAGATCGCGTCCTGTGGAAGAGTCGGCGAGCAGCAACTGAGCCTGAAACCGCAGGAGAACTTGCCGCCGGAAAACTAATACATTACGGCCGTGCTGAGCTCAAGCAGAGCGACCACCGGCCTGTCATCGCCATCCTGGATGTGGAAGTGTGCTGCGTGGACGCCAGTCTGCGCGCACAAGTGTTCCACAGCGCAGTGAGAGAGCTGGGCCCTCCTGATGCCACTGTCATCATCACTGCTCCAGGAACTGAGGCTGCCTTCACTGACTCCCTCATGGCCGCCTTGTTGGCAGATTTCTCTTCTTTTGGGGAAGTGACTCTGGTGCGCTTTGCCGATGATGAAGCTCTATGGATCACGTTCCGAGAAGGCCGCAGCGCTCTGCTGGCCACTCAAAACCCCGAGCTCACAGTGGCGGGACAGCTGCTGCATGTCTGCCTGAAGACTCCTCACTGGGAGGATGTCACTCGCATGGAGATGGAGCTCTGCTCCAACAACACCATCCCCCTCCACGAGGAGCCGCCCCCCTCTGCCCCGGGTCCTGCCCGCCCTGCGCCCCCTCTCCCCTCCAGGTTGCCCCCCAGCTCCTCTTCTGCTCCCTCTCCCTCTCGTCCCGCCCCGCCCTCTGTTGTCCCACTCACCCCCGCACCTGCACCCCCTCGCCCTGCTGTTCCTCCCTCTCCTTCTCGTGCTGCTCCTCCTCCCCGCCCCGCTCCTCCCCCTGCAGCTCCTCCCGCGGCCCCCCCTCCCCCTCCCCCTGTCCCCTCCAGGCAGCCCATGCCCCCTCCCCTCCCTGCCAGGCCCCGACCCTCTTAAGGTTTCCTTCAACTGTACATAACTATTAGTTAATCAATATGCTTTCATTTACGGTAATCTTGCTTTATGCACCATTTTGTCCAAAGTATTATGATGTTGGGATTTGTTTTCAATAGTTGTACTTGTGTAGTGACTAGAGATGGCCAGTCTTGATAGTATTGACGTAATATTTAAGGTCTTAGTACAACTTTGGCGAGCCCTGTAGTGTGTTACAGGGAATGACAGTATATCTTACTTGTTAATGTATAAAAGTTATATTTTCCTATAACCATTCTGTCTGTAATGTATAAATTAAAATAGCATTTGAATGAATGCAATTTATGTAAATTAAAACAAACTCTGAAAGTAAATGGATTCTATTCTCTGATATATCAATCATTGTAATGCATCTTATCTAATCTAAGTTGCAAGTTGCATCCTCCGTATTATATTACTTCATTGTTGAATTGTCACTTCATCTACGTTGAAGGATATTTGTCCTTCCGCTGTTATTATTTATAAGGCATTCCACAGTGTTCTGCACATTCTTATTGTACACAACACTGCAGCAATCGTAGCACATATTATTGCTGCACAACTTTTGCCTGCCAACAGTTTTCTCTCTTATGGCATGACTGACATAGACCACATACTCTCACTCAAGTACATGTATATCTGATAGCAGACGGGGGGGCACTGCAGAGGCAAATACATGCCAGAGTAACTTATTTGGTTATTAACTTTAAAATTAAATTATGAAATTAATAAGTAGAAGTATTGACACAATATTTTACATTGTGTTGTTCACTTTTGCCTCTGTGCAGGACTTGCCCTTGTCTGGTAAAAATAGAACCTTATAATCTGTCTATGAATTCTGTATGGTCCCTATTTTGTGAAGCAACGCTGTTTGAATGTGTGATGCACCTACCTGGAATTCACCTGCTTTATGTCTGGATCTAAAAAACTATATTTATGTCGTTATAACATTGTGTTACAAATTAAAGTAAGGTCAGGTTGGTTTATGATTCTGCCTTGAGCTGAGCTCATATAAAGAACAGTCGCATTGTTGTGTTTACTATATAAACACTCATATTCTTGTTATTTAATGATATATTCAAAAAATCTATTTTGAAATTGTTATATTTGAAAGCAGTCACAATTTTAGTTTACTTAATTATTTATTTTTTATGATGATGGATAATTTGTTTCCTGTGGCGCCATTTAATGGTCCAGGACCACCTCAAGGGCGCCATGGCTTCTTGAAAACAGCAATGTCCTTAGTCCTTTTCTGAAGTGGTGGTGGGTTGGTTCATTCAAGCATTGACAGGCAAATTGTTCCAGGCAACTGGCCCGGCTACCACAAAGCTCCTGTCTACAAAATTGGTCCAATTGGATGTGTTTATCTGACTTGCTGAGCAAAATGGCCGCAATGTGTGGCTACCCGCTAAACTTTCATATTTAAGCAACAGCTAGAGACACACAGAGTGAAGTCAAATGGCAGACGGCTGCTAATCTGTTGAAGTTAAATGGTTTTACTTTACAAAGCCCCGGCTGTCTGTTTACAAAGCCCCATAGCTCACTGCTGCTCACTTGTTGTATCATATCTTCCATCATTAATACTTGCAAGATAAAAAGTAAAAATAACTTTGTTTACGATTACTTTGAGTACATTTTAATTCCACAAAGTTGTTTTTGCTTTTTATCTTTTAAGATGATCGATTACAAAGTTAATGCCTCTGCAATCAATAAAATTATTACTTGCGTTTGGTTTTGAGAATTAGAATTCTCCCAATATCAATTGACAACGAATAGATTATGTAGAGTGTGATTGTATTGTTATTTAATTAGGTGAATTGTCTTTTTGGATTTTAAAGTAATTAAAAACAGGTTCCTAATTGTTTATTGTTTGTTCTCGGTACAAGTATTTAATATTCCGCAACTAAGTTTGAATAATTTAATATCCGCACTCTTGTTTTTCCATTGGTTTATTGTTGAATATTTAAAACTAATAAGTTCCTTGACTTATAGGTTGGTGTGCGGCTGACCACCCTTGCTGTAAAAATGGTTCACTTTGCCAATGTCACCACTGACTCAGGAAAGGACAGCAAGAGTTGCAGGGTGTATGTCCATTTGAGATTTGGTTTTTATGTTGTAGGTTCACATTAGGCATGTGCAAGCGCGAACTTGTACGTGTCTGGTTGTGAGAATGCATGTAATGTGAATCTCCTATGTAACATATCTTTGCAACTTAGATTAGATTAGAATCCTGAATTATATCTCGTTATTTAATGAACGTTGGGAGATAGAGAGATGCAGACAGCTTGGTTTATTTTGTCAGCTGTCCTCTGAATATTGTGGCATGTGTAAGAACTAGCCTCCGAGGGACACTGCCCATTCATGCGTTATTAAATTATACATATTTATTCCATTTACATGAATTTACTATCCATGACAACCATATAACGTAAACGCATTTATAATATATCTTCACTATCTTTGTTATTTTTTAAGGGAAAAACTAGCTAGAGCTTAAAGGAATGTGTTGAGCATTTTACGAGAAAATGAAGGAATGCGTTGAGAGGCTGTGAACACCTGCTTGTGTACCAACATGCATAAAGTCAGCTAGCTGTAGCAACTTATCAAAGTTCTCAGTATTTTATTTTGGCTTCAAGTCACAAAAGCCTAGTTTTACCGTTAACATAAAAATCATAAATATACCCATTAAATCAATACCTGCTTTCAATCCAGGCCTTTCACTTCTTCATTCAAGGTTGTGCACTACAGAAAATCAAATTACCTACAAGAAAAATCATTTATTTGCTATGATTCAGTTAGTGTGTGTTGTTTTTAAGTTTAGTGACTTATTACTGAATGAAGAAGACAACTTTATCAGAATCATGTATTACTTTTTTATTCAGTCAAAAGTCACATAAGCTACAATTGAGACTACACTCTCCTAAGGTGGGTGATTTGCCTTCCTTTAGTTGTCACACGCAAGGCTGTGTAGGTCTGTTCTCTTGAGACTAAGAAGGTACTGATTCCCTACCATGTCCTCCTATATGTTAAGTTTCAAATGTATAATATTACACATTACAACCTGCTCCACATGCCCCATCTCGTTTAAGAGTTGCCGTGTTCGAGTTGTCACATTTCCAGTTGATAGTTGTCACACTTGTTAGTTGTCAATGTGTGTTATAGTTGATTTAGAAACAAAATATGTGATCAAAGTTTTGTTACGCTTAAATATGTTAATTAAAACCTATATCATTGCATATTTTTATACTTAGTGAGAAATAAAGCACTCTGTTATATCAAGTAGGAGGAGGTAAATGCATTGTTTCTATTGGCACATATTTTGGTTTGATTATGTTATGTATATACAGCTCAATCCCTGAATGTAATTTTTTTGCCAAAAAACAGAATAGAAAGTGTAATTACATAAAAGGTCTGCTCACTGGCTGCGTGTGAGTGGATTAGTCGTTGGATGTACATTGTTATGCTTTAAGCAGGTTCTATTCAATTAAAACTGTAGCTTATCTATTTCACACAATTCATTTTACCACTTTTGGTACAGAGTTACATTTGCACAGTATAGTTCAACGGCTGAGATATTTCTAGCTACATGGAATTTCGGTCCTTAATTTATACAACAAATAAAGATCATTCTCAAAACATGGAGAATTGCTACTTAGCAACTTAGCAACTTTTAATTAACCAGAACATTTGATTCAACCAATCTCCAACAAATACTAATTATATACATAATCGTCTACTCACTTCTAGAGAGACTTCTTATTACACTAACAACCACACAACATCCTACATATTCGCAACAATATGTTGTTTCTTACACGCACATGCCACAGGCTTGTATTAGTATGCGAGTGTGGTGTGTACAGACAGTGGAAAGACTAATGCATTCACACTTAGCTTGCGTGAGGCCTACCACCTAATGTATTGCCTCTTTTCCTGCTACTCTGCGCTTTGTTGAATGTTACTGATGAAAGTCCTTTATTATTATTAGTGCACTCAGTGTATTGTATTGTTAAAGTTATATAACATAATGTCTTTCATCATCCTGTCATCGCTTACACACTAAAGTACTTACATTCCATTACTTTAACGTTTAGATGTGTTTTGAACATAAGTAAGAATATATTTTTAAAAGCGTCAAATTGCATGATGTGCAAACGCAGGGCCAGAGTGTCAACTGACAGCGGTGACCGTGTGGACTGGTCAGCTGTGGGCTCCCTGACATGATCTG
Source organism: Agapetus fuscipes (assembly GCA_951799405.1). Lineage (NCBI taxonomy): Eukaryota > Metazoa > Arthropoda > Insecta > Trichoptera > Glossosomatidae > Agapetus > Agapetus fuscipes. The sequence goes on along the minus strand of OX637336.1, from coordinate 18,392,580 downwards.
GTTCCGGCTGTAGATAAGATTAAATAATACCAATTAAAATCATGAACATAATATTATAACTTTATGTAAATGTTATGATGAAATAAATATTGTGTTGTATTAAATGCTCTTTCTTTTATTCCATCTTTTTATGTTGAAAGCTTAATGGACAGTGTGTTTATTTGGCATGAGGAAAGTGAATCCGCAGCCCCATAAGCAGACTGCTTTACGTATGAAAAAACATTTTTCCTGCTTACGCTTAGTAGGTGAAAATATTTTTTTAGGATAAAATGGACATAAAATTTGAATTTATTAGTTTTTATTCAAATGTCAATTCATCTGTGGACTGCTCTTTGTGGGATGACATAACGCACCCCCAGTTCTTGTTTATCGTATACGCCAATCTTGTCAAATATGACTTTTTCATGCAGTTGTCTTATAAATCAAATTCTACACAATCTGAGCTAAGAAAAACCGTAAAACTCGATAATGTGAGAGTTGTTTTAAATATTTTTAAAATAAATTTCTTGTTTTCATGACACATTGGTCCAGTACACATGCAAACATTGCTCATGTGAAATTTTCTCAATGGCGTATACGATAAACAAGAACTAAGGCAGCGATTAGGTACAAGCCTAAATGACTTGGGGTCTTTAACAACCTAAAACAACATTTATTTTATAGGAGTTTTCAGTTTACACGGCCGGCTGATGATATTGGAGAGTTGCTTTTCGAGATCTGTCGTCGTGGTCTGTGGGAGTTGGAGCTTCCGGACGTTTCTGCGATGGGCTTCCGCGGGGTGAAGTAAATTGAAGAAGATGGTGTTACTGAAATTGTAATTATCACAAGTACATTTTTTAATGTGGAACTTTTTTCTCGGCGAGCAAACGTCCGTCTTATATGGGACTGGCGTCCTTAGCAACCGATAAGGATAACAAAATACTTTTAAGTCTTTCCCCTGGCAACCCGGCAAAAAAAAAGGTTTTTGATTACTAATGTTTTTAGTTCCGTACAAGTACAACGTTTTCTCCGCGAGAAAAATATAAATTGTTTTTTTATTATTTAATGTTTATTATACATGTCTATCTGTTTTCTAGATAATTGGAACAGCACATTCCGTCTCTAGCTAAATGTCAAAATACAGATGTACATAACTTTAAATGAATTTTAGTAACCGTGAATGAATGAGTGCGCTATTTAGACTTTAGGGCCTTCAAACTGCTATAATCATGGTTATTGACTTTTTGTTTCTTCAACATCATACTTTTCAAATTGTAGAAGTTCAGCTTACATTGCATTGAACTATACATGGTAGTTCTGATTTTTATCACGTTCATTATAAGCCGTGTAGGTTTGTACATGCAATGTTTTGTGAACAAACGTCAAAAAAGTTCAGAAATAAGCAAAGCAAAGCAAAGGGAGAACTCCGGAATAGTTAATATAATATAATAATTAGATCTTCAATATATATTCTTATTCTGTGATTCTTATTTATACATAAGTGAACATTTTTAAATTTCCCGACAAAATGCAGCGGGAAGAGAAGCAGCTGGACGCGTCCCTGAACGCCATAATCCTGCGCGTGCACGACCTAAAGAACGCCATCGCCGCCATGATCCACAAGCTGGAGACGGAGCACGAGAGCATCAACTGGCCCAGCTTCCTGGACAACTACGCGCTGCTGTCCGGCCACCTCACGGGGCTCAGCAAGCTGCTGGGCGGGGAGCTGTGCGTGGCGCTGCGCGGGCTGGCCGTGCTGCCGCTTCTGCTAGACTGCGAACGCGACCCCGCATTGGCTGCGCTCACGGAGGGACGCGTTCCCGCCTTTGCGCACGACCTGGTGCCCGACTACCTGCGCACCAAACCTGAACCATTAGCAGAGCAGCGCCTCTTGCAGCTCAGCCACAAAGCTGCAGCGCTTAACTATGAAGCTGCGCAGAAGCAAGTCAGCCAGTTCAACAAGGTGGTAGGGCACGTGTGGGAGATTGTGTCCAAGGGGCGCGAAGACTGGGAGGGAGAGTCCCTGCGCGGGGCCGGCTTGCAGCAAACGCACATCCTTGCAGATACGCACGCGCTCGTGACTGTGGTAGGTACGGGTGCGGGGCTCAGGGGGGAGGCTGGTGGAGGTGCGGGGGGCGCTGCTGGAGGGGCGAGGGGCGCGCAAGGACCAGGGGCACCACCCCTACCTGCCCCTCCGCTGCCCAAGGCCCCCTCAACCATCAAAACCAACATCAAGGCTGCCACACAGATACATCCTTACCAACGATAGCCACATACATGTGCTTATCAAGGACAATTCATTCAAGAGTTCAAAACTATTGGTGTGATTATCAAACTGCATAGCTATTGCTCATCAGCAGTCTACAGTGAATTCGCCGTACAAAAATCAATGATCCGTGTAGATCAAATGTTTTGTGAATAGCATTTGTATATGTACTTTCAATATTGCATTTAGAAGCGCTACTCTGCTGATTCCTTACAACCCTAAATCGACGAGATAGCAATTTGTGTCTAAAAATAGGTGTGCTGTGATTCTTTATCTATGGAGTTCTTTTACAAGCGCTAGCAATCTCCAACTTGAACCGATGTCCAAATTGTAAGGAATTTAGCAGAATAGCTCTTCAGATGTTGGATAAAGCTTCCTGGTTTTGGTCATGATTTCTCAGAAGTTAGCAATTGTCAAAATTGGCAGCAGCGTGTCAGGGTGGCCAAAATTGGGCACCCTGACACGCTGCTGCCGTAACAAATTATGTAATCAGCAGCACTGAGAGCCAGCAGTCAAAAAAGGAGCCGTCCAATGGACTCTGCTCAAGAAATGGACTCGCAAAAAAAAAAAAGTTGGGCAAACGTCACAGATCTACGTGACTAGAATCCCTATCAACCAAATAACAATAATCTGCCTTTTCTCCAGCCACCCGGGGGTTTGATGTGAGAGAGAAATCCCTTCTGGAAAAAGGCTGATCCCATACCTGTGAAATAGATAGGTTAATAATAATAATAATCTAAGTTGCAAGGATATATTCATTCAAAGCTCTCAGATGTATGCCCACAAACAAACACGTGTAGTTCGCGCTTACAAATGCTGATTGTGTACTTACAAATAAAATTCAAACCTCAAATGAACATAAGCCCCACAACTTTTGCCGACCTTCCCTGAAACAGGGGTGACACTGGCAAAGTGAACCATTTTTTACAGTATGGGTGGTCAGCCTCATACCAACCTATAAGTCAAGGAAACCTATAGGTTCTAGGCCCTAAATATAATCCAATTTTGATGCATGTTACATGATCGGACATTAAAAGCGCTTACTTTCCTGTGAGAAACAATGATTTTGTAATTTTGCAAAAAGATAAAATGTTATGTGGAAACAATTGAGTACCATATTTTCATGTTAAGAATCAAATGATTATTTTTTAAGTACTTTAAAAATCATTCAATCTGCCAACATAAAAACCCTATACACTTTCAGTAGACATGGGACTGCAGACTTGGCAAGTGTCGGTAGATCTTGCTTTATCTATTTGAAGATAGAAAGCAATTAAACATGGCAGCGCATCAACATATGAACACCATATCGTTTACCCAGTTCCACACTGTAATATTTCAAAATACACTGTTTTGAGATATGGCCTGTTAAAGTTTCATCTGATTTTCAATACAATGTTAAATTATGAATACTCGTATATGCCTCTTTTATGTTTTTTATGATATTTTTAGACTTGGATTTATCATTAGAAGGAAAGTACACATTTATTTCTGTGTTTTATACAAAACTATTTCAAGATATTGCAATGTGTAATTGAAAATAAAGTTAGATGTATAAATCTGTGCCTCCTGTGAAAAGGGATACAACTCAAAAATCATCATTTTACAGGAGAGCAAAAACAAGATTTAAAAAATTCTAATTCATGAACTAAGTGGGCTAGGTTACACATAAGTACCTTATTTTGTAGATAAAAACATTCACTTTCACTGTGCATACTAATTTTTATGGTTACTATTATAGTTTACAAATAATTTATTAAACTCTGTCAGTTGTACCTTTTTTTTGCCTGTACTTGTATCATTTATTACGTGATAAATGATACAAGTCGAGTTATATTATATTGCACCTATAAGTTGTCTTTGAGTAAAGTGATACACAAAAAGCTTAATATTTTTTAAATTTAATAACTCATAAGATAATGGTCCAGGCAGAATGTTGCTCAAACTAATTATAAAAATACTACCCCAAAGACACAATTGTTGTACTTAAAATAGTAGTATTTTCATAATTTACCTGAATCGTATAACTTGGCTAAAATTCCAGTCAAAAATTGGTGTAAAGTGATATAAGTCGAAATGTATCAATATTCACGATAGATTTGTAAAAAACAATGTGTGGATCAATTACTAAAAGGGATACAACTTGACTTATATCACTTTTCACGTTTTTTTGCCTAAATCCTGCCAGTTATATTTCCTAAACTATAGCAGATAGAAGAATGTGAGTAAGACCAAAAAATCGCTAATTTTTTTGTTTATTTCTATGTAAAAATCTCAAAAAGGGTATAACTCGAGTTGTATCACTTTTCACAGGAGGCACAGAAATACATTGTGAAATAATCCGGTGTATGACGAAAATAAAAACGATATCGACTTGTTTGGGTGTGGAATTGAAAAAACAGAGCTTCTTTATAATATAGCTGGTAAAACTCAAAATCGTGAATTTCGGACTTATTACAGTGTGGAACTGAGCAATCGATATGTGTATTTTTCACAAAAAGACAAAGTGTATGGTACAGCAATCAACTGCTAACGTGCCGCCAGGTTTCCGTTGGTCTGCAGGAACAGCTGAGTTGCTGTCAAACAGTCTTCATTAATTGGGATAAAAGGAGTATGTCACATTTTCTATTAACTTTATGAATTATTTATATTAATGATCTGAATTAACTTGACCGGTGTCTTACATAAAAATAAATATATTTGTAAATTAAATTTGTCATTGTGGTTTTATTTGATCAAAAAACTGAAATAATTGAATGTATTTTACAGCACTAAAAATGATAACATGGACATTGATGAAATTTCTTCTAGTCAACCTAGTCTCTCCAGGGGTGGAAGTCTCGACGACTGTCGGTAGATCTTACCGTGTCTATTTGAAGATAGGACGGAATAGAACATGCCAGCGTATCAACAGCTGATACATTTTATACGAAACAGTGATCAGCTGTTCACATACCACCATGTTTTAACTTAAAATAGATACATTTAGATCTACTGAAGGCCGTCAAGACTTCTACCCCAGCATTAGGATTCAGAAAAAAAACATCATAATTTAATTTATTCTGATAAAATGAGTTACTGCTTAAATACCCACAACTCATTGCTTTACCATACTGCCCGCTTTACTGTTACCTTTGTTCCTATCCCAAATTCATTTAATTTTATTTAAAACGAACATAAATTTTCTCTCACACAGCTTCCAAACAACGGGCTCAATCAAGTACCAAGCACCACATCAACTCTCAGTGGTTGTAGACCCATTTCTTTTGAAATTCAGACATTTTCCACACTTCTTCTCAATCTTGTTCCTCATTGTTGAGGTTTGTGACCCGCTTGGAAGCAACCACTCTTCTCCAGTTCTCTCTTGACTGCACTGCCCGCAGCACACAAACCACCGAGGTGCCAGCTGCTGTCTTCACTTGATAGGTCCATCATGTGGGGGATCTTCCTCTTCCCCTCCAAGCCACCAATCACAGCCAGTCGTTCCAGGCTATCATTGCCACGCACGTGTCAATATGAATAGAACTGAAGAATACGCATTGTGCATATATTGACCAGAGTCAAGCCATCCAAACGTAGCTCCTGACGAATGGACTCGTTGGTTCTTAGCCGTCCAAAATATTTGGATGTGCCTCCAGCGCCACATTTAGAAAGCGTTGATTTTCCTCCTTTCCGCTGCTTTTATGATCCATGTCTCAGCAACATAGAGAAAAATAGAGTGGACCAGACTCCTGACAAGCTTTATCTTGGTGCTGTTACTCACACCCCGGTCTTTCCAATATTTTGTCCAGCTTAAACATGGCACTTTTGACAATGGCGATACAATGTCTAATCTCTCCTTCGCAAGTTCCTCCATTGCTAATTTAAAATCCAAAGAACTGGGACTCATTTATGATCTAAATTACTTAATTATTACGTATTAAAAGACATGATGTTAATAAAGCTTTTTTTATAGTTTTATTAAAATAGAAATTAAAGCTATTGGTACAAATTATATGTGGGTACAGGTTAGGGTTCATCATAATTATGCAATTTGTACCCTCGTTCTTAGAAAACATCAAAGCTGATTGAGATTTCCGCAGCGTTAGTAAACTACGTGAAAGATAAAATAAATGTGAATGATGAGGAATTATTCAATGAGTGTGATGATGTGGACGACACTGAACTGCAATCTTCTTAGATTGAATAGTTGTGACCAATATCAAATAAATTAAATTGATCTGAAATACTAGCACCTCAGGAATATTCCCACGGAGTGGTCACATACATACTTGTATGTACGTAATACTTGCGCAGTTGTGTTGGTGAGAGATCAGAACTGATTGTGTGAGGGGGGAACTTTAGTTTATGAATTTGAAGCTACACAAACATTGCAGCATTTTAGATTCATGTAAATTTTAACGAGTTTCATTAGTTTTTGTTAATCTCATTTTTATTGTTCATTGGGTGTTAATTGTTATCGTTTAGTGGGACTACATATTTTGTGGCATGTAATGTAATTGTCTCCATGGGCACACCAAGGAGGGAATACTGCACGCTCCTGAGAGAGAACAGGCGAAGACCAGCTCAGTTGACGGTGTTGACCTGCAATGCAAGAAAATCAAGTTAGGTATGTTTTCATCGCAACACCTGAGGGGAGCTTTAGGTACGGTGTACTTACAATATCATCAATCTTGAGGATGGACCTCACAGTCTCGGTGGCCAGGGTGAGGGCGCTGACACTGACCAGGAGAGGTTGCAGGACTTTCTCCGCCGCCATATCCGCAACACACCCACGTCGCACGGAGACTCCAGCATTGTTTTGTCCCGCAGCGTGAGCAGCGGTGAGCTCAGTGAGTGTGGCGATGGGGCTGAGCCCGGCGTTCTCTGCCAGGGTGGCCGGCACCACAGTGAGGGCATCAGCAAATGCCCGCAGGCAGTAGTGGTCAGCTCCAGGAGCGGCCTGAGCCAGCTGAGCCAGGCGCCGTGAGGCAGCAGCTTCCCCTGCTCCTCCCCCGGGCAGCAAGGCGCCGCGCCGCACCAGGCAGCGCACGCAGCACAGGGCATCGTGCAGGGAGCGCGCCGCCTCCGCGAGCATCAGCCTGTTGGAGCCGCGCACAATGACTGTCACTGTCGCCCCAGGGTTAGCAGCACCCGTAATCTAAAAACACAAATACATTCAACATCTCCGACTGACTGAGATGACTCTGGAGGAAATGAAAGAAGTATGTAAGGATAGAAAGAAATGGCGGTCGATCTGTAATGTTGGCGGCTAGGGTTTATTAAAGTGAAATTGGTTTTATGATTTAGTTTTTTTTAATGTCCATGTTTATATTATTGTTTATTGATTTAAAAAATGTAATTTGCAATGTTTGTTCCTTGACTTATAGGTTGGTATGCGGCTGAGACCACCCATACTGTAAAAAATGGTTCACTTTGCCAATGTCACCCCTGTTTCAGGGAAGGACGGCAAGAGTTGCAGAGCTTATGTTCATTTGAGATTGGATTTTTATATTGTAGGTCCACATGCGGTATGTGTTAGCGCGAAATTATACATGTCTGCTTGTGGGAATGCATTTAATATAAATCTTAAATGATATATATCTTTGCAGCTTAGATTAGATTAGATCTCCGCACATAATTCTATATGACGGAAAATCACCTCAACAATAGAATACTTCAGATCTTCTCACCTTAAAGAACTTGCCAGAAGGCTCGCTGACTTCCTCGGCCAGCTCGGCCCTCACCAGGTTTTCAGTTGTGAAGTGATCCAGGGAGGCGATGGGCCGGCAGCCCAGCGTCTTGCACACAAACTCAATGTCTTCCCTCTCCACGTCCTTCACTACTGTGACCTTAATTTTATCCAGGAAGTGAATAGCCAGGTCGGAGAGAGCGTCTCGCAGGATGGACTTTTGCACCAACAGCACGGTGCACTTGCTGGCCTTGATCTTCTTCACAATGTTGAGGATGTACTCGCGCTCCTCCTTCAGGACGCGATCCATGGCCGCATAGTCGGACACAACCACGCTGTGATCCATGTCGGTCTTGGGGGGAGAGATACAGAACTGAATGAGGCCAATGAGAGGTTTCTCCTGTCGCTTAGGCCCCGCCACGTTGGCCGCCCGCTGGGGCAGCACCAGGCCGCGCACCAGTTCGGAGTCCTCCAGCGTGCCCCCCAGGCGCTCCAGCACGCGCACATCCCGTAGGTCGCAGGTACCCCCCGACATGACGCCCAGCACGGCCTTCACCGCGATGGGGGCCAGAAGGGCCACGTGCTGGGACACCACCTTGCTGCACAGCGAGGTGCCCGCTGCCTGAACCAGAGACTCCTCATCCTTCATCTCAATGGGAATGGAGATCTCCTCCAGCACCTGGTGACAAACAATCCAAGGTCATGCTCAAGTAATTGCAGGGAATCTATTCAGTAATAAATAATTTCTATGACAACACTAAAATTAATTAAGGAGTTTTAACTGGAAAATCAAAAACAGGATAAAGTTACTTCACCACCTCCTTCTGGAATCTACACTTACAATCACATTGTCTTTTTTCTAAATTGAACATAAATTGTCATCATAAGATACGACCAGCCCGTAGTCAACTGGTTAGCGCTATTTAGAAAGGTAGCGGATTTGATGTCAATATAAGAGAGGCAGGGAGTACACTCGAGTCATAGCCATCACAAGCAGCTCTACTGATACACAGGTCACAGCTGCTATATAGAGCAGTGAGTCTGGGCTGGAAGTCTCATCACCACGGTAATTCTTACCTACCCAATATCGCTAATATTTGTATGAAGACCTGTCAATCCAAGATGGCCACAAGTAAACAGCTGATTAGTTTTCATACAAATATTCAGTAGGCAAGAATCACCATGGTGATGAGACTTCCAGCCCTGGTCTGGTTTACACTCATGTTACAAATCGTCCTGGTCGTTGTTTGGGATTAGGTTTAAATTTTATTGTAACCTTGACAGCCTGTTGGCATGAGCGCTGGAATGCATCAGAGATGACGGAGGGGTGGATGCCCTTGGCCAGGAGCTTCTCCGCCGCATTAAGCAGCGCCCCGGCGATCACCACCACTGATGTGGTGCCGTCTCCCGCCTCTATGTCCTGGGCACGAGACAGCTCCACAAGCTGCAACAAAAAAACACATTACAGGGTTGCACGTGCGCATAGCCGCTCAGCCGTAGTCCAGTGGTAACACTTCAAACTCATAAATGGAAGGTTGTGGGTTGGAATCCCAGCGAAGCAAAATAAATATAACATTTATATTTTCAAATATGCTCTTCGCTGAGTTGAAAAATTCATAACCCTTTACCAAAGACCGGTCCCCAAACATCCATCCAGCCTCACAACAACTGGGTCTTGCTTGAGAATTGGTGCTTTGTAGCGACTACCAAGTTCGTAAAAAGTCCAATTGATAGCTCAGTTGATAGAATTCTTGCATTCCATGCAGAGAGCAAGGGTTCGATCCCCACCGAGAGTGTCAGAAATGATTTCCCGTTGCGATGTTCATTTCAAACCCAAAATAAATACAGGCAAGGTGTACTCAGCCTTCACAAGAAATGAGAAACCCCCACTTCAACTGAAAGTGGTTAGTGTGAGGTCAGCCCCCTTGCCTGCAAAAATAGGTTCCAAATCACCACAGGCGACACCTTCAAGGATGACGCAGGCAAGAAGTTACACTATATGTGCAGCTTATTTACGTTTTTTAGCGCACTCTACAAATAGTTGTGCATCTCATGATCTTACCATTTTAGCCGCCGGGTGCAGAACATTCATCTGTTTGAGGATGGTAGCGCCATCGTTAGTGATGGTGACTTCCCCGTTACCAGCCTGGATCTGGAACACAACACCAGCAGTGAAATACGCCTCATACATTATGACTAATAACTGATCAATAGGAACTTCATGCGTAGGAGGTTATACCATTTTGTCCATCCCCCGGGGTCCGAGACTGGTTCTGATGGCGTCGGAAACCGCTGCAAAACAAATAAGTAATAAATAAACAACAACATTATTAACAATAACAGTAGTATCATATATTTATTGATAATTCTAAATGTACCTTTCGCTGCATTGATGTTACTTAACCTAATATCGGTAGGTTTACTTTTGTCTTTGTAAACAGACGAAGGCTTTCTGATGGCGTCTCCGCTATCTTTAAGGGCCACCATTTTTTATTGTAGAGCAAATTCTGTGTAATAAACTGAAAAAACAATTCAGAAATCCCAGGATGATAGCGGATTTCAAAAACTTAACCGAATTTTGACAATTCGATTCTTCGAGAATAAATAAGATTATTTTGACAGTTCTCACGTTTTATGTTGCCGTTGTCAAAAATAAAAACATAGACTATATGTACCTCATGGCTGCAATGAGAACGAGCGTAATCATTTTATGAAATCCAAATACCTAATATCTACATAACATCATCATCATTATTCCATTCAAGATTATTATTTAATGCATTCTCACAAGCTGGCACGTAAAAGTTCGCGCTTACACATTCCGCATACGAACTTACAACATAAAAGCCAAATCTCAAATGACCATAAGCCCCGCAACTCACGAGACGTTCGCGCCAGTAGGCTCTTGGCTGGGGAACCGGAAATACATGAATGGTGGTAAATTTAAATTGGCTGCAAGGCGGTAAATTTAAATTGGCTGCAGTTTGAAAATGTTAATCTGAGTATTAAAATCATGATATTATATAACCGTTATTATAATGGCGGTAAGTTTAAATTTCTGGCAGTTTGAAAATATAAATCTGAGTATTAAAATTATGTTATTAGGTATTATTGCAAAAATGTCTTTCAAATTTAAATTAAATTAAAATTTATTTTCACTAAATTTTGTATTTTTAGTTAGGTTTTGGCTGGGGAACCGGAAATATATAAATGGTGGTAAATTTAAATTGGCTGCAGTTTGAAAATATTAATCTGAGTATTAAAATCATGTTATTATATAGTCTTTATTATAATGGCAGCAAATTTAAATTTGTGGCAGTTTGAAAATATAAATCTTAGTATTAAAATTATGTTATTAGGTATTATTGCAAAAATGTCTTTCAAATTTAAATTAAATTGATTTTTTTTTGTAATAGATTTGGTATTTTTTTTAGCTATTAAATATATATCACTATTGTGAGTAAATGGATGTGTGTGTGTAAGTTTCTGCAATCTATTTATTGTAAAGGTAAATGTGCACAACTATTTTTATCTATTTGTATCTTATTTATTACTTTACTTATTTTTATGAGTGAAATTAATTTTATTATTTTAGAATCTTGTTATCTTTTAATGTCAACATGTAATTGGAGCAATACGTAATTTTATTTATTTTCATATTTTTTTATATTCTGAAGTATCCTATCCATTATTGTATTGTTCTAAATCAGGCCTGGCCAACCCAAATTGCACCCCGGGCCGCATTGATGGCCTAAAATTTCCCCAAGGGCCACACATACAAACATTTTACAAAAAAAAATATATAAAAAAACGAAACCACAACCAGATGTGAAAAGAAAACACGCATTGAACCAACAACAAAAAATGTATTTATGTAGTAAACAACATAAAAAAAAATTCAACAATAGAAAAATATTTTAACAATGAAAATTATTAATTAACCTTTAACTTCATACAGGAAAAAATTCTTAATTTTTCATTTCAAAACAATATTAACAATAAAACCAATTATCAGGGACTTCTCCTTTCAGTGCAAGATTTGAGATTCTTTTCGCTTACTTAATTTTTCTAAATCTAGGTATTTCAATATTTGAAGTTACACGCCTTAACTGGTTTTCCAGATTTACGTCTGTTATAGACGCCCTATTTTTATTTTTATTATATTTCATTTTTATTTTTCATCACACATGACCGCGGGCCGCACGTAAAGGCGCCGCGGGTTGGCCAGGCCTGTTCTAAATAAATAAATAAAAATGTGATTATATGGCCCATATATAACGGCGGCAAATTTAAATTCAAAATATAAATCAGTTATCTTTAAATTTTAGTATTATAATCCCGTGATTCAATAGCCCTTATTTTAAAAGTTTAACTTGTTTGCAATAATACCTAATGACATAATTTTAATACTAAGATTTATATTTTCAAACTGCCACAAATTTAAATTTGCTGCCATTATAATAAAGGCTATATAATAACGTGATTTTAATACTCAGATTAATATTTGCAAACTGCAGCCAATTTAAATTTACCACCATTTATATATTTCCGGTTCCCCAGCCAAAACCTAACTAAAAATACAAAATTTAGTGAAAATAAATTTTAATTTAATTTTAATTTGAAAGACATTTTTGCAATAATACCTAATAACATAATTTTAATACTAAGATTTATATTTTCAAACTGCCAGAAATTTAAATTTACCGCCATTATAATAACGGCTATATAATATCATGATTTTAATACTCAGAATAATATTTTCAAACTGCAGCCAATTTAAATTACCGCCTTGCAGTCAATTTAAATTTACCACCATTCATGGATTTCCGGTTCCCCAGCCAAGAGCCTACTGGCGCGAACGTCTCGTCGCAACTCTTGTTGACTTTTTCCTTATCTGATTCAGCATCCTTATCCTATTGAGATAATATAAAAAATTTAAGGTGTGGAGGTATGCAATGTCTTGAATACATAATTATAATTATGCATAAATGTCAATTTTTTGTTTAATTTTTCTTCACAAATAACTATATTGATGCAAATTACATTACCTACTTAAGATGATACAAGTAGATGCTGTTCTTTTTTCAATTTCCAGCACAGATTTTCAGTCACTTTGGTTGGTTTGGGACATAGATCTTTTTTTTTTTTTTTTTTTTTTTTTTTTTTTTCCATTGAGAGGGGAAAATCTTCAAAAGATTCCTGCCATTGTTTCCGCCGGCAGGATATGTGAGATTTTTACTCACTAAAAACCCCCCTCTGCATCTTGCCACACCCTGGAACTGCCGTCAAGCATGACATCGGGGTGTGGTGTGTCTTTACATGCACAGCATGTCTTCACATTTCAGTTGCGTCAATTGGCAAATCTACACTATCTACATTGTGTTAAGACTAATTAATCTACATTAACACTTCTATCAACAGAGACTAGATTTACTACATTTTGGCGGGTCGTGTTCATCCTTCGCCTTACGCGCTCGGCATCCTCCTTCTTTCCGATCACGCGAGAGGCAAAGGTATCCCAGGCCCGCCAGTTCTCTTCTGATTGGAGCATTGACGGTACTACCATGTCCAGGTCTAGTCGATCGACCACAATGGTTGCCATTAATGACCCCCTGTGGTCCGCCCAGGCAGGACACGACAGTAGCGTGTGCTCCGCGTCATCATTTTCTGAGTCGCAGTGCCAGCATGCTGCAGTTGCTTCTTTTCCTATACGGTGTAGGAAAAAACCGAAACAACCGTGTCCACTCAGCATCTGCGTGAGCCGGTAGTTCAGGCAGCCATGCTTCCTCGAGTACCAAGGCTCGAGTTGACTGACAAGCCTGTTCGTCCAGCGTCCTTTAGATGCCGAGTTCCAGCGATCCTGCCACTTTGACAGCGTCAGTTTCCTATGGTGCGGTCCCTTACCTGATTCATAGACTGCTTTGCGCTCAAGCGCCAGCAGATCTATGGGTGGAGAAGAAGCCAGCACCAATGCCGCTTCCTCGGACATGGTGCGGTAGCCGGAGATAACTCTCAGCGCGCTTCTTCTCTGGACGGCAGCCATCTTCTTCCTGTACAGCTCTGTCTCAAGCGCCTGCGCCCAAATGGGTGCCCCATACAGAAGTGTGGAGTGGACCACCTCGTGCAATAGTTTCCTCCTGCATGATTTCGGCCCACCCACGTTCGGCATGAGCCTCCCCAACTGTATCGCTGCTCCGCTTGCCTTTGCAGCCGCCAGATCGATGTGTTCTCCGAAACGAAGACCACGATCGAGTTGGATTCCAAGGTAGCGTAGCGATTTAGCCAACGGCACCTCAAAACCCTCTAGCAGTAGCTTAGGCAGCAGAGGTCGTCGCTTGCGACAAAACAGTACGGCTTCGGTCTTCTGTATGGCCAGTTCCAAACCAGCTCTGTCAAGCCATACCTTTACCCGTCTGAGAGCCTCGTTCCCTATAACTTCAAGTTCACGGGAAGTCCTCCCCTCGATCATCACTGCGATGTCGTCCGCAAAAGCAACAATGCTCGACCCCTCAGGCATGTCCGTCCGCAACAGACCATCGTATAAAGCATTCCACAAGGTCGGTCCTAAGACCGATCCCTGCGGGACGCCAGACGTGATCCGCCGCTTCTCTTCCACACCAGAGGCACCGTGCCGATACTCAAGACTTCGGCCATCGAAGTAACTTTCAAGCATGGCCATCAAATAGTCTGGCACGCGGAAGCTCTCCCTCAGCGCTCTGAGGATTAATTCCCATCGCGCAGAGTTAAAAGCATTCCGGATGTCCAGCGCTATCATGACAACCCGTCGGTGGCTCTTCACCGTGCCCTGCCATGCTTGTCGGATGACGTTGACAACGTGTCCGACTGCGTCAATTGTGGATCTGCCCCGCCTGAAGCCGTACTGCTTGTCGGAGAGACCCCGCTCCGGATCCTCCAGAATTGGCTGAAGTCTCCCAAGCAGGAGTCGCTCAAGGAGCTTCCCGAAGCCGTCCAGCATGCACAGCGGTCTAAAAGATGAGGGTCCGTCCGCGACTGCCTTTTGGACATAGATCTAAATAAGATATAGATGCATGCACAGCGGTCTAAAAGATGAGGGTCCGTCCGCGACTGCCCCTTGGGACATAGATCTAAATAAGATATAGATGGAGCATCTGAGCCGATTTGTGTATCAAAAAAGAGTGCACATGCTTCATACAGACGAGGTCTAGTTGTATTTAGTTTCCAAGCTACGATCATGTTTATGTCTCTTTTTGATGTATGATGTTGATATCTTATGTCTCATTTTGTTGTTGTTTACCTATTATTCCGTTTCCTGGTAAGTTTGCTTCGATGAGAAAAAACAGACGTACCGTCTGTCTAATATATCGATTCTTCTTCTTCGTCGAGTCAAACGCTACACTATTTTTTGCCCAGTGTCAGGCAACCTCCACCGCTCCACTGTTACCCTCCATTAGATCGGCCAGTGAGCAGCTTGTTGGGCAGGCCGGACAGATCCGAAGATCCCCTTGTAGTATCATGTCTTGATTGATGGGTTGGAATATTTGTTTGTGTTTGGGACACCACTGTCCTGGGCTGGAAGTCTCATCGCCACAGTAATTCTTACCTACCGAATATCGGTAATATTTGTATGAAAACTTATTAGCTATTCACTTGCAACCATCTTGGAGTTATAGGTCTTAAAACAAATATTACCAATATTCGGTAGGCAGAATAACCGTGGTGATGAGACTTCCAGCCCAGCCCTTTTGATGTTGTTTCTTCACGCTTCATACAATAAAATAAACATTATTCATTGAGAGATTTTATTTATTCTTTATAATATCTATTTCAATACATTATATATTTTTAACATTATATAATTGTAATAGATTATCTACAATACTTTATCCTTATCTACATTCATATATTTTAAAATATTGATTTATTAGCATTTTGCAATTTACTCTTGAGTAGACTTACAACCATAGATTCTACTCTTATGTGCTATTAGTTAGGTTTGATGTTACAACAAAGAGACAAGAAACTTCTATAGATCATGAAATTATAAACGTATATGTGCATCAATCTTGATAATTGTAATTATGTACAATATTGTAATCCTCCTCCTGAGTTCAGTGTAAGTGCGAGTGATAGTGTAAGTGATACTCTCACAGGAGGAACTCGTCATCTAGCTGTGTGAGGTGGCGAGGGTCGCCAGCTGGCAGAACTTCAAAGCTAACACTTGTACGTGTACAAGCTGAATCTGTTTATTATACACATTTCCTACATCAATTATACTACACCCATCACACACACACGCGCACACGCACAACCAAGTTATTCATATATACACACAGGCTAGTTGGGTTCAGTTGAGATGGAAGCCCTTCTCGTTGGTAGCGGCCAGCAGTCTCTCCCGCAGCACTTCTTTGGACGGGTACTCGGGCAGCTTCAGGTAGTGGACACACGTGTTCACCGAGGGGTAGGAGCCCTCTCCCGTGTCCACCTGCACAAACAAAAGGGAGTCACTATCAGTTAAGCACAACCTCGTCCAAATCAGGGACTAGTAGGACATATTAGAGCGTCCTTGCAGGGACAAAAGCTACGAAACAGCGCTCTGCAAATCATCATCGTCATCATACCTTGTCCTGAAACCGTTGACATATAGTTGATAATATGTTGTCACACATTAAGGGTAATGAAAAGTGCTGAATATACAATATATCGGAACCTTAATGCCCGCTTTCCACTGCGAGCGGAGCTGACTCCGTACGGACTCCGCTCGACTAGCAACAGTAAATTTCATAGAAGTGCTTCCACCGACAGCGAGTCAGCGGAGCGGACTGAGCGAGTACAAAGAGTTACAAAAGTGGTCGCAGAGTTGAGCGAGTTTCCAGCGGACTCCGTACGGACTCCGCTCGACTAGCAACAGTAAATTTCATAGAAGTGCTTCCACCGACAGCGGAGTGAGCGGAGCTGACTGAGCGAGTAAAAATGGGTCCGCTGTGTCATGGTCTCGGCCGCTAGTTTTCAACTGACTCCGCTCCCCCGTGCCCCCCGCGCCAACCCGCGCAGTTGCGTGACAGCGATAAAACACATCATACATGATTTACAAAAACACATCATACATTATTTTATTAATTTGAAAATATTAAAATGTATGTTTTATTTCCAACATCTACTTTTTATGTTTAAAGCAAAATAATACATTACTTTTTATGTTTCGAAACAAAAAAAAACTCTTTTATTAATAATTAAAACGTTTGATCTGGGCGTAGGCTGCAACGAGCTGTCACACACTGCACATCATACATTATTTTATAAATTTGAAAATATTAAAATGTATGTTTTATTTCCAACATCTACTTTTAATGTATTAAAGCAAAATAATACATTACTTTTTATTTTTCGAAACAAAAAAAAAAACTTTTTTTGTTAATAATTAAAACGTTTGATCTGGGCGTAGGCTGCAACGAGCTGTCACACACTAGTTGGCTCCGCTAAGCCAGCTGTAGATGGAAGGCAAACAACTCTTTCATCTGACTCATCTCATTTCCCGCCTAGCTCACTCTGCCGAGCTCGTTGGCTGTGGAAGGCAAATACCATTATTTTTTAAAACTCTTTCGCAATGGAAGGCCAAAACTATTTCACTACGCTCCGCTCAGCTATTTCCCGCTCCCGCTCAGCTATTTCCCGCTCGCAGTGGAAAGCGGGCATAAAGGTACAACTGAAAAAGTGACATGTTAAGCTAACATGAGTTTCTCAGATAAATGTGAAAATCCTATAATTTAGAAGTCTTTCATGAACGATTCCTTATAATTAGTTAAATTTTTATGAGAAGTTACTCCCAATAAAAAAATTAGCAAACGATTTTTCAAATCAGTGAATCAGCACTTACTCAGCGATATAGTCACTAGCTGTGACTCATAACTATAATTGGACTTACATGAAATGGATAATCAAATGCCCACCTTATAATTTGACAATATTTAGTGACACTTCTAAAGAACAAAGGAAAAAAAATATGCTTAGACTGTCTGAAGTGTATCTGTCCGAAGTGTATGGCAATGTTTACCTTCTTGACAACAGTGAGTCTGGGATGAAGGTTGGCGAGCCCGCCGGGAGGTAAGCTGGAGCAGCCAGTGGCGAACTGCAGGAAGGCCTTGCGCTCGCCCGCAGACATCTCCACCAACACGTCCACCAGGCGCAGGAAGCCCAGGCTGTCCCTTGTGTACCCCAGCTTGGGCTCCGTGTAGGTCAGCAGGTCCTCGCGGCTCCAGGCGGGCGCCTGCTGGCCGCACATCACCAGGCGCAGCTCGCTGGGTGTGAAGGCGCGCAGGCGGGCGGGCGGGAACACGCAGCGCATTCCGGCGCGCAGGGCAGCCACCTGGCGCGCGATGCCCACCTCACACGCCCACGCCCGTGTCAGCTGCACATACTCCTGCAGGTTGTCTGCCGTGATCTCAATGTCCTCTCCTCCGGGCACCAGGGGGGCACTCGTGTAGCCGTGCACGGCAGACGCTGGAGAGAAGCTCATGGTGAGTGCCAGCTGCTGAACAGGCACCCCGCGGGGCCCGGCAGCCGCGCGCCTGCTCTCCCGCTCTTCCTCAGAGAGAGACTCGTCCTCCTGCAGCTGCTGCAGCTCCGAGCACACTTCCTCCAGCTCCAGCAGGAACCTGATACACAACAAACACATTACTAACACACTCTACACAATTATCCCAGGGCATCTAAAGGCATCAGAATTCAGAGCTTTATCATACACTTAAAAGTTTTAATACTTCTCAAAGGATCCATAATATTTGTATTTTCTATGGCACTATTTGCCTGTTGATCATGGGAAAGTTTTGGTTGTAATAATTGCTTGAGTGGCTGGGTAGGCAGCTGCACTGAGTGTCTGTGGGGTAGTGGGAGTGACTTACTGGTGTCGCACAGGATCTATCTCGCTGAGGTCGTGGCAGGTGTGTGAGGAGGGAGGAGGAGCGCAGGCGCAGCGCTCCGCCCCGCGCTCTGCCTCCCCCGAGCACATGATCTGCAGAAAGGCCTGAGACAGGGGCAGGTCCACCAGGCGTCCATCTTGTAATACCTAAACACAATACTTATTTAAATAAGAATTATTTCAATTATATCTTGGATTTAAATTCATACCATGACAAAAAACCATGCTTGATCTGAGTTATTAAAATCAGCACCATAGATTTAAATGGAATAATAATAATGGAAATATCAAGTTGTTGGAAACTGTTTGAGATGTAATAATTTAGAAGAGCAATGTAAAAGAAGAAGATCCAATATAGTAATCTTAAGATGGATGTGAGATTGTTGATTGTTGAGGTTACCTTGGCCAGGAAGACTCCCAGGAACCAGAAGTAGCGGCAGACCTTGTCACATTCAGGAGACTCCTGAGGATATGGAGCAGGGAACAGTCCGCCTGGCTGCACCACGTAGTAGCCCAAGGGAGTAGCGCCTGAGGGCAACAGCACACACAGCTCAGAGACATTTACAACACTCTACAACTGGGCTTACAGCATTGACATTTTAAAATCAGGATTTTTAATGTTGGTAGTAATCAGGGTGGTATGTAAAAGTAGTAAATGTCGATAGTGTAGTTTTGCCAATTGACGCAAGTGAAATGTGAAGACATGCTGTGCATGT
This sequence comes from Agapetus fuscipes, assembly GCA_951799405.1. NCBI lineage: Eukaryota > Metazoa > Arthropoda > Insecta > Trichoptera > Glossosomatidae > Agapetus > Agapetus fuscipes. Next base: position 18,373,051 of record OX637336.1, on the reverse strand, counting down.
AAAGACACACCACACTCTGAAGTCATGCTTGACGGCAGTACCGGAGTGTGGCAAGATGACGAGGGGGGTATTTGGTGAATAAAAATCTCACATACTCTGTTGGCAGAAACAATGGCAGAACCTTTTCCCCTCTCAATTGGAAAAAAGGGTGGTAAACAAACAATAAAATATATTTTATTTAACCCTTAACTTGGCAGAGGCAAAAATTCTTATTTTTTTAGTTTTTTTTATAAAATTTGTCTATCAAAAAAATCAAAGATTTCGGGAAAAATAATTTAAAAAATCCTAGATTTTCACTTTTCTGGAAATCACATGTATCTAAAAGGATACATTGCCAAGCTCCTGGAGAACCACTCGCGCTGTTTTATGTATACAATAGGATACACTGCCAGGCGACCGGAGATTTAGTTCAAAATAAATTTTATGTATATATTATAAAAGGGTTCATTTATTGCGACTTAATTTATTATAAATCAATGATATATATAATATTACAAATGATATGAAAGAAATAAAACATTTTTTTAAGTTTATTTTTATACAAAAAAGTCAAAGTTACAAAAAATCAATTGACCGAAAAGTATCTTGACCACCATAAACTAAATAGTCAAGAATAAGACCTGATACTCCGTTTTTATAATTTTGAATGAGTTTGTATGGGTGTCGTTAAATTTTGAGAAATGGAAGCCGATACAGATGTAAATTATGATAAGGATGGCAAGGCACTGTAACTGCTAATTGCAGCACTTGGGCTCGGATAAACCCGTGTAATGATGGGAGTTAATTGATTGTTGCAGTAGGTATCATTGATTTTTTCATCAGTATCAGAATTTAAAATATTCATTGTTTCCAAGGAGGAATTCAAGGAAGGAGCTGAGCTTGTAGACGGTCATAGAGAACGAAGCTCATCTTCGTCTGTGGATTCATCACTCATATCTGATGATGCTTGCATGCGAGGAACTAAGCTCTATATTTTTTCTATTTGTGTATGTGGTTTACTTTCCAAGAAAGAAAGCATGCCATTGTGTCAACAAAGAAACATAAAAAAAAATTAATAAAGACTAATTCTATGGAGCATTACCCCAAAATATACTTGGAAAAGGGGAATAATAAATTACATATTCTTAAAAATAAGAAGTACAACACTAAGCAAATAAACGATCAAGATAAGACAAACCATTCAGTATTATTACAAAACACTAAAATTCCATTTTTTCTGGAAATAATGCAAAAACTTGTTTTCTCAGAACTGTGCAGTTTTTGCTTTTGTATGAAATGCATACAAACAGTCCTTCTCCCAGCGCTTGGCAGCGTATCTAATAATATACATCGCCCGGCAACACTACTTCTCTAGTCCCTTAGCAATGTATCCTATTGGATACAGCGGAATAAACATTGGAATAACAGATTATTGGACCAATAAAAAATAAATTTTACTATACATGTTGAAACATTAATTATTTGAGACTACAAAATATTTTTTTAATTTAAATTTAATACAACATTTGAAAAAAAAAAGTAAAAGTTACTGTGGCGCCCGCGCCACCCTTTGACCTCGTTGCCATCTCGTTTGAAAAAAACACACAAAGGCTTTTTACAGACGGTTCATTATTTTTTATCATAAACAATACAACCTAAAGAAGAAGATCCAAATATTTTTAAATATTTAATATTTGTAGTCTTGGTCATAGATTTAAATAAAAACGATGTATCTAATAAGATACGTTGCCAAGTTAAGGGTTAAACATACATTATCTTCACTCCTTGATAAAGTAAATCGATAAGAATCCACATGTTATTTCTGCAACATTCAGGGGGTTCTGTTTACTTCACACAGGGCTTGAGGCTTTCTTATGAAGGTGTGCTTTGATGCTTGGTAAAATAAAAATATCATTCTTTACATGTGAATCATCATATCACAGCAGGGTGAAAACATTTATATTGTAATATAAAAGGGTTAGAGGTGTGTCATGTGATTGGCTAGGTGGAGACGAGGCTTGCAGGAGTGTCTCACCTTCCTGCAGGTGCTGGTGAGGCTGCTGCAGGCTGTCGTCGCACAGCCACATGGCGAGGTCGCGGCGCTGCAGCTCGGCAGCCACCAGCGCATAGAACTCCAGGGTGGGCCCCAGCCCCGTGCCTTCCTCCCCGGCAAACTCCACCTCCAGCACTGACTTGCGGCTGCAGTGCACCGTCATCACCTGCAACCAACATGCTCTCAGCACACCCTGTCACACTATATCTCATGCCATTACGACTAGGAAGTTCATTGTTATCCTGCACTCTTCTTGCAGAGTCCTCTCACATATAATCTATAATCTAAGCTGCGAAGATATGTTAACATTTAAGGCTCATATTAAATGCATGCCCATAGACAGGCACATGTAGCACACATTCTGCATGCGTGCATACAAATAAACAAAACCTCACATGAACATAAACCTTGCAACTCCTGCTGCTTTTCCCTGAAACTGGAGTGGCATTGGCAAAAGTGAACCGATTTTTACAGCACGGGGGGTCAGCCTCATACCAACCTATCAGTCCAAAGACAATATTTATAGTGCGGTTTTGTGATGAATCACTGCAAGGGCACTATTCAACTGTAACATGTCTTCAATCCCGACCTAAGTGCACTTACACTCTCTAAGGATCTAAGCTCACGGGTTAAGGCATTCCACAGCACAGGGCCGGCCATGCAAATGATGTCTTTTTTTGTTTGTGTATTTCAAGGAAGTTTGCGTGTTTAAAGGGAGTTGGGTGGAGTGCAATAGAAATTAGAGAATTGTGGAGTTGTTGTCCTTGTATCTATAAGTGTTAGGATAAGAGTTGGACTGACTTGTATGGCCCACTGCAGCAGGTCGGATCCCCTGGGCACCCTCACTCGCTCATGCCTCAGCCGCCCCACACGGAACTCTTGCGCTTCCAGCTCTGCTCGGCGGGGAGACATGCCGGATGAGCCTCTGTAGACAACACACAAGTACACGTTAATTTCATTGACAATAGCATCCCCAGACTCTGCCTGCAGGAGTGGTGGGGCGCTCACCGTTGTCTGTCTTGTGCTTGGTCCCGCTGGGCTTGCAGCCACACGATGGTGCGGGAGACTCCAAAGGCCGTGCAGCCAAAGAACAGTTGGCGGGTCTCAAAGGGGAACAGGAAGGGGCACCAGTCCATCAGCTGAGAGCACCTGCAACACACACAACACAAACATTCACATCCAGAGGAACTGCACTCAATCAATACAACATTAAACATGGATCCATTCGAAATTCTCTCACTTCACTCCGCTGTTGAAAGAACTACATTGGCTTCGTTTTCCTGAGAGGGTGGTCTACCGTGTGTGTTTGATGGTATTTAACGGTTTGGCTCGATCATATCTGGCAGACATGTTTTCCCCCGTTGAGGTGAGTGTGAGAGGGCGGACACTTAGGTCAGCGGGGAGTGGTACTGTCAGGTTGATGCAGCCTCGCCGTCAAATACGCACTAATTTTGGAGATCCTGCTTTCCAGTTTGCGGGACCGATAGAGTGGAACAGACTGCCACCCGGAGTGAGGGTTTCGGAATCGGTTGGCATTTATAAGGGAGCAATGAAACGGCACCTTTACAAAATATCTCATTCATGATTGGGAGGGCCCTTGTATATATATAGTAAAGCATGTGAGGAGGTAGTGACCATTGTGGCTCGGCGTGTGCGGCCAGGGTGAGCGCGTCCTGCAGCTGCTGCTGCAACTTGCCCGTGAGCTTCTTGCTGAGGAACACGTCCACAGGCAGGGTGGGCAGCTCGGCCCGCAGCACTCTCAGCACGCTCACAGCTTGCCACACCGAGCACTCGGATCCTCCGCGACATCCTGCAACAGACAACCCTATTTACTGGCAGCCCAAGAATCAGCAGGACACAGGGATCCTGTAGCTGATGAAGAAGTTGTCTCACCTGTGTTGGTGGGCTCTTCTGTCTCTGCTGCAGGGGCGGCAATGGCAGGGCTGCTGGTGTCCTCCGCCTTTCCTTCCTCTGGCGCACTCTTCTCGCTCTCTGCTTCTTTGTACACGATTCTGCACAAGATCATAGCACCACACATAAATGAAATGTTTTTATTAACCTTAACCCTTTAACTGCCTAAACTTAACGACGATACCATGTTGAAAGCACCGGTTCTCATCAGATCACCAAAGTTAAGCAACATTGGGCGCGAATGCTACCTGGATGGGTGACCGCTCAGGTAGGTACACCGCTTGTTGTTTGCATTTCTTGGACCAGTCCGTAGTCCAGTGGCAACACTTCGGACTCGTAAATGGAAGGTTGTGGATTTGAATCCCGGCGGAGCACAAAAAAATACCATTTATATTTCCACTGGGTTCAAAAATTCATAAACCTTTACCAAAGACCGGTCACTGAAAGGTCCATCCAACCTTACAACAACTGGGTCTTGCATGAGAATTGGCGCTTTCTACAGCGACGACCACGCTCGCAGAGGGCTCTTGAGGTGTGATGCACACAAAAACAGCGCTCACCAAATAAATCATCCTAATATTATTTATATTATTAACCCTTTAACCTAACCTAACCTAACCTTAACCCTAAAACTGCGGGCGATACGCATAGGCGTCAAGTGTAAACTTGCATTCAGTGGGGGTGTCAATCATAGACATCATCCAACTTTGAACTTATCCCTGACTTCTGTGTTAAAGAATTCAAAAACCTGCAAGTGAAATGTGCTACACCTTGTGATTTTTGTTCTTGAATAACTAATACCTGTGACTGCACATAGTTTGTTCACAAGTGTCATCAATCAATAAATAAATAAATAAATATAGCCAGAATATTCAGAAGCGAAAAAGTTGAGCAATACTCCCAGGCATCATTATAATATTCCTTACGTGTATGTGTTGTCAAAGAGTCGTTTGTGTCGATCATGTCTGGTGGAGTTGTTGTTGTTGGGTTGCTGGGGCGGCAGCTGCAGGGTCTGCACTGCACGGAACACCGTCCACTCGGGATGCTGCCACAGAGGCAGCGGAGGGGCTTCCCCCACACTGAGCCACAGGCGCAGGCCGCGGCTCTGTCCCTGGGCGGCCGTGCTGCCTGCTGCCGGCTCTGCTGCTGCAGGCTCCGTGCCCGGCGCAGGGACTTCCAGATCTACAAGTAGAGCACTCGGTTAAGGTATCGTCTTACATTGTGAAATGATGATTATTACATGGTGCCAGGGGTGTGTATCTCATACAGGCATACGCGCATAATAGGTAGGCAATATATGGTATAAAACGCATTTAAGCTTGATATTGAGATTTAAAATTCAAAATTTATCTATCTTGGCTATCGTCAGCACTTCAGTCAATTTCAAACGAGTTATTTTAAAGGAATGGGAGAAAATATTTATCTTGAAATGTATTTGGCTATACCCTATGCACACGCCTGCATGGTGCCAGGAATCTGTGGGATGACAATGTTTGCGAGAGAGCTAGAGGATCATGGAAAGTTCCGAAATCCAGTGAAGACAAGCAAATTACTGGCATCATTTGCACAAGCGCCCATGGAGTGACGACATCACAAAACGGCATAAAGAGATCATAACTCATCATCGTCATGCAAAATTACCTGTAGTTTGGTTGACATTGGTACGACCAGGTCGGGGATCAAAGGCCGGGATTAGGGCAGAGAACTGTCTCTTGAGCACAAAGTCATCATCCCAAGAGCGGCGCTTGGTGTTGGAAGCAGAGGCAGCTCCAGCTGCGCGAGACACGGCCTCCAGTGCCTCGTCCTCCATCAGAGACAGCAGGTTGCGGGACACCATCACCTGCAACACCAACACGCACATGACACATCTGCCACACGCAACACCCTGACTTGTTCAGAACAAAACAAATCATTCAAACCAATGGATGAACCTCTTGATAGTGCGGATCGTCTTCATTGTTGTCATCCATGGCCTCGTCTCCTTCATCATCGTCCTCCAGCTCTGCCAACATGGCAGGGGCGCGGCAGGATTCCAGGAAATCTTCCAGGGACACCTGCACAAAAACACATCAAGTGAGGTTAATTGTTAGGTTTAGGTTGGAATAACGGTCCTTTGACATATTTAAAATTTGCCAATGGGTCCGGATATGTTCGGTGAAGCCATTGAAAGCTGAGTTCAACACCTTCATAATAACTACACAGTTAAAATTTATTAATCGGATATTGAACGAACCGTTATAAGAGAACTTACATTATTCTCAACGTAGCTAACGTCTTCAGGAGACACCCTCTCTACATGACGACTAAGGATGAACTGATTTTTTCAATAACACTTGTCACAAATCAAGGCATACCTTCGAGCGAAGGTAGTAATTATAATTAGGTTTGTAATGAATATTTACACTTTTATTCTGTTTCCAGTCCACATCACCAGATGTTCAGTTCATCCTCAGTCGTCGTGCAGAGAGGGTGTCTCCTGAAGACGTTAGCTATGTCACTAACGAAACGTCGAGAATAACGTAAGTTCTCTGATAATGGTTCATCCAATATCCGATTAATAAATTTTAACTGTGCAGTTATTATTATTGTAAAAATTTGAGAGTAAAGTTCTTGAGTGTCCTTCAGGCTGAAACAATTAGGAAACAGAAGCTGACCTGTTCACTGTCACTGCTAGTTGAAGTCAGGCTAACGGTGAGCGCCTGTGCTAGACATCCTGGAGCCGTGGGCTGGCCAGGAGGTCCCGCGGTGCCGGGAGGACCTGAGGAGAGGCTCGGGTAGCTCTGGGCTGCAGACAGCAATCCTCCCGCAAAGTTGGTGGACATGGCAAGACGCACCAGACTGGAAACACAGTTGGGGCCCCTGCAAGCATAGACACGGTAAAAGAGGAATGTTCAACTAGTAAACTCAACTAAGCTACACATAAAGTGTAACTTCTTGCCGCGTTATCCCCGAAGGGGTCGCATGTGGCGAGTTTAATCTATTGATTTTTACAGGTAAGGAGGCCGGCCTTACGCCAACCACTTTAGTTGAAGTGAGGTTTCCCAGCTACCAAGAGGACTAGTACTCATTTCTTGCGAAGGCTGAGTAAACCTTGCCGGTACTTGATTTTGTGGTTTGAAATAAACACCGAAACAGGAAATCATTTCTGACACCCTCGGTGGGATTCGAACCCGAGCTCACGGCATTGAATGCAAGCACTCTACCAACTCAGCTATCGACCGGAGTAGTTCCCAGAATAGATCGAAGGGTCTAATCTAATCTAAGTTGCAAAGATATGTAACATTGGGGATTCACAGCTATATGCACTCTCACAAGCGTATAAGTTCATGGATCTCCATTGGGAACGATCGAGACCGCGGCACGCTGACGTCAGTCAACAAATGAGTTCACGTTTGCATATGCCGCATGTGAATCTGTCAACATAAGATCCCAAACCTCAAATGAACATACACCTTGCAACTTTTGCCAACCTTCCCTGAAACAGGGGTGACATTGGCAAAGTGAACCATTTTCTACAGCATGAGTGCTCAGCCGCATACCAACCTATAAAGCAAGGAACATACACAACAAATTACATTTTTACAATCAACAAATAATAATATGTATAAACCTCAAAACAAATACAGAATACAAAATTATAAATTTAAAAAACCCTAGCCCTAGTCGCCAACATTACAGATAAACTGCCATTTCTTTCTGCCTTGCATACTTATTTCATTTCATCCAGAGTCTCAGGAGGGTACATGGGTTTGCTCACCTTGGGAAGAGATGTGAGTTGGCATTGTTCTGCTGCTGCTGCTTGGGCTGCTGTGGGGGGTGCGCTGGGCCGCAGCGGCGCGCCATGGCAGCAAATGTCTCCAGCAGCCCCGGGGGCTCCACTGCGCTGCCTCCTCCCCCGCGCCCCGTCAGGTTGGGCTCAGAAGCGCTCATGGAATTGCTTCCTGACGAGCGCGGCGACTCTTTCTTCTCGCTTCGCTCCGAGGACATCTCGCTCTCGCACTGTAAATATAATAGGATAATTGCAGTGGTGGGGAAAATGGTTGAAAATACTATAGTTGTGTAGAGTACATTTCAAGGATCACAGCCATATATTTTTTAAGTAGTAAAAATAAAGACATCACTGATAATTTTCAAAAATAAAATGCCGAAAATTTGAGTCCTGCCAAAACGCAGCGCGGCCGGTTAGCCACGCTGTGACGTCAAAATGACATAGATGGATCCGTCAGCCTTCCTGGGCCCAACGGTTCACTCCAAAGATCCGAAGATCCATCGACGGAATATCCGTCTAAATAAAAAAATGCGCTTTTTTAGCGGAAATCAAAAATGCGTGAATTTTAAAGAGCTATAATTTAGAAACTAAGCCAGATATTATTTTTTTTAAAACGCAGATGCATTTTTAAAAATGTGGTCCATCATTTTATGAAATAAAAAAAGGGAAATTACCCTATTGTGAATAAAAGTTTTAGGCTTACACGGCCGGCTGATGATGCTGGAGTGATGTTTTCCGGGATCTGTTGCCTTGGTCTGTGGGAGCTGAAGCTTCCGGACGTTTCGCCCATTTCTACAATGGGCTTCTTCAGCGTGAAATCTTCACAGTTCTCATCAAGATCATCTTCATCATCATACTTCACGCTGAAGAAGCCCATTGTAGAAATGGGCGAAATGTCCGGAAGCTCCAGCTCCCACAGACCACGGCAACAGATCCCGGAAAACATCAGTCCAGCATTACCCTATTGTGTCAGAGAGAGACGTGCACTGCACAGGAATGAATTAGGCGTTGTGTTGTGTTGATGACTCACTGAGATGTGTAACTGTGACTGTTGCTGGCTCTGAGTTCCTCCAGCAGTTTGTGTGCGTGCTGTTAGCTCTGCGGAAAGCAGACTGTTGGTGGTGTTGCGTACAGCTTCTCCACTCGATGTCTTCTCAGATACCTGTTTACATTAAGCACCACAATTATATTACACACATGTAGATGAGGACCAGAGCGCACAGGCATGTAGTGAAAGGTTTTTTTTATAATAGTAATAACTACACAGTTAAAATTTTATTAACAGTTTTGCAAACATCCATTCGCATCAGGTGGTTAAATTAATACTAAATGGTTTAGAAACGAAATCAATCTTGTATAGTGTCATTGTGTCAGGGTATGAGGGAGGGAGGGGGTGCAGGACCGCCATGTGTGGAGTTTGTGTCATCTGGATCATTTCTTAGGAATTTCTTCCTTGGGAATATGGTCAACAGAGGGGATGAATTAGGAATTAGGTTCTAAACCATTTAGTATTAATTTAACCACCTGATGATGCGAACGGATGTTTGCAAAACCGGTTTTGGAATTAAAATATACTCAAAGTAATCGTAAACAAAGTTGTTTTTATTTTTTATCTTTTAAGATGAACGAATACAAAGTTAATGCCTTTGCAATCAATCAAATTTTATTACTCGGATATTAGACGAACCGTTATAAGAGAACTTACATTATTCTCGAAGTCTTCAGGAGACACCCTGCACGATGACTGAGGATGAACTAATTTTTCATTAACAATTGTCACAAATCAAGGCATACCTTGGAGCGAAGGCAGTAATTATGATTAGGTTTGTCATAATTATTTAAAATTTTATTCTGTTTCCAGTCCACACACAATTGTTATTGAAAAATCACTTCATCCTCAATCATCGTGCAGAGAGGGTGTCTCCTGAAGGTGTTGTCGCTATGTCGCTAACGAAACATTGAGAATAATGTAAGTTCTCTTATTTTCGTTCGTCTAATTTCCAAGTAATAAATTTTAACTGTGTAGTTATTATTATTGTAAATATGTCAAACGACCGTAACTCCAACCTAAACCTAACTATGTAATGTAAGAGTTGCAGCTCACCCTGGAGGCCTTGGCTGGGTGCTCCTTGGCCGGGTAGGGCTTGGTGATGTCTGTGAGGGTTGTGTGCAGCAGGGGCGGGCGCCGCTGCCCCCCTCCACCTCCCCCTCCCACGCTCCCCTCTAGCACCTCGCCCAAGGTCAACGATTCAACTATGGTAGCCAGATCTGAGCAATGAATAACAACACTATATCAACAATAGGACAAGGAAGACATATTTCATTTTAAGAAAGAGAGTTGAAGCAATCAAATCATTTAGTCAAATGTTTTTTTCCTAGATTTTTAAATTAAAACAGTATTTGAATGAAAAAAAGAGCTATGAACAAAGAGGAGATGTGTAAAATAATTCAAATAAATTAAATAGCCGAATATTTATACAAACCGTTAGTGAAGAATCTCAGCGTTCTCAATGTTTCGTTGGCTGCTTATACATCATCATCAGGAGACACATCCTCGTTAGGCGGAGAGCTTGGATTAAACTTTACTGGCACATTTTTATTGAACAACACAGATTTTCCACTAACGGTTCATATAAATATCTGTCTCTTTCATTTATTTTAATCAATCTATAATCTAAGTTGCAAGGATATATTCATTCAAAGCTCTCAGATGTATGCCCACAAACAAACACGTGTAGTTCGCGCTTACAAATGCTGATTGTGCACTTACAAATAAAATCCAAACCTCAAATGAACATAAGCCCTGCAACTCTTGCCGACATTCCCTAAAACAGGGGTGACATTGGCAAAGTGAACCATTTTTTACAGTATGGGTGGTAAGCCTCATACCAACCTATAAGTCAAGGAATACGAGCAATAAATAACATTTAAGTGTAAAAAAAAAAAACAACAAAAACCTTAAAAAGAAATCTATACAAAAAAAGTCAAAAATTTCTTATGCAAAAAATGTAGCAAACTAATAAACCAACATTACAAATCAGCATTGGGGTCGTCCATAAATTACGTCATCGATTTTGGCCGATTTTTGACCCCCCCCCACCTACAATCATCCTATAGTCATTATCTAATGAACCCCCTCCCCCACTTGCTGTAATGATGGATGAGCTTAATAATTAATAATGTTATATTACTTACATAATATTTAGTATATTTTGTAGAAATTGGTATTTACAAGAACGACATCACTTTTGGTACTCGGAAATCATTTGCCATCATCCGCAGACCAGACTCCGCCCCCCCTCAATGCGAATGACGTAATATATGGACAGCCCCATTGCAGATTAATAATCTTACAAATATGTCAACCGTAAATCTAACCTAAAAAGCAGATAATTCAATAAGAATGATATCGCAATATTATCAAGAAAATGTAAATGTACCTAAGCGCAATGAACAATAACACCAGCTGGTGATCACGTCATCACAATAGAGTGAAGCAGGGAGCGTACCTGTGTTGATATGGTGAGTGGAGTTGTTGATGGTGGACAGGTCCACGGTGTGCGGGGGCGGGTGGGGCAGGGACACGGAGTCCGTGATGGCCTCGGCGGCTCTCTTGGCTGTGAGGTTGTCCGCGGAGGCAGCCTGCTCCGTGGACGCCACCGACACTTGTGTGTCTGTGCCTGTGGCGTCGGGCAGGCTGGGGGTGGACAGGCTCTTGCGGGTGTGCAGGTGCCGCGCCGCCCGGGGAGCTGCGGGGCTGCCGGCATCCTCGCGCGCCCCTCCGCCCCCCGCCAGCTTCAAGTCGTACTTGCCTTCTGCTCCCATGCGGTAAGAGTTCCTCACCCCGTGATCCCATCTGAAAATATCATCTTGAATTTAAAAAAAGTGACTTTCAAACACTTCCTTCATATTTGTATTGCAATTTATTAGGTTTGGTGTATAATCTGAGTTGCGAAGATATATTGACATTTAAGGATCATAATTTAATGCATTCCCACAAGCAGGCACATGTAAATTCGCACTTACAATAGTACATGTGTACATACAAAATAAACCAAAGCTCACATGAACATAAACTTTCCAACTTCCCTGGAACCGAGGTGGCATTGGCAAAAGTGATTCAATTTTTTACAGCATGGGAGGTCAATCTTACACAACCTAATAGTCGAGGAACGCATAGTCAAGAATTATTTTATTGAATTTATTTAGTATTTCTTATAGCAGACACTTGTGTGCTCTGAATTCTATTATTGAAATATGATATAGGAACATACAAGTCCATACAATAATGGTTTGACATGATGGGGATGCTGTCCTTGAACAAGCAGAAGCGCTATTCCGCTAAATTCCTTACAACCTTAAGGCGACCAGATAGCGATTTGTGTCCAAAAATAAGGTGTACTGTGATCTATGGAGCACTTTCGCAAGCGCTAACAATCTCCGACTTGTATGGCTATCCAAAGTGTAAGGAATTTAGCAGAATAGCGCTTCAGGACTGTCTCTCTCACCGAACATCTATCCATCCATTGTGCACATCTCCGCAGACGGTTCCCTCGGAGGGCTGCGGGCCGTCCTGGTCCCTCCACTTCCAGTCCAGGCCGCGCACCACGCGCGCCCCGGCCCCCATCTGCCGGATCTGTCCCCGCAGCAGCCGCCTCTCCCGCCTCAGGCGCGCCTCCGCCTCTTTGCCAGTGCTGCCCCCTCCCCCGCCTCCTACTGCTGCGGCTGCTGTGGCCGGGGCAGCTACTGCAGGAGCACGGGAACTCTTCAGCTCCTCACACACACCCACAACCTGCAGGGGGCAGAGCACCACCATCATTACTATCGGAGTCTATTTGTATACTAGAACGACGTATGGATGCGTAGAATAATGTATCTGCGTATTGTTCTCTTATGTTTACAATGTTATATGTATTGTGACCTTTTGGTGTCTCACTGTCAGTCCTGTGCATAGTTGTTAAATAAATAAATAAATCATAAACAAGCTGATGTAATTATAATAAAAATATTAGGATGATTTATTTGGTGAGCGCGGTTTTTGTGTGAATCACACCCTCTGCGAGATTGGTCGCCGCTATAAAAAGTGCCAATTCTCAAGCAAGACTCAGTTGCTGTAAGGCTGGATGGACCTTTAGTGATCGATCTTTGGTAAAGGTATAAGAATTTTTCAACATAGCGAAGAGCATATTTGAAAATGTAAATCATATTTTTTTGTGCTCCGCGGATGTGAATCCACGACCTGCAAATTACGTTGAGTCCGAAGCGTTACCCCTAGACTACGAACCGGTCCTATACGAGTTATACGTCTGATGTATCTTATAGTATTTTTGGTGGGGTATAATGGTGTTCTCAGCTTTACAAGTAACAAGTGACGCTTATAAATGAGCTTAACAGTGGCTGCCAAACTCAGAAAGATGGTTCAGAAAATGGATATAAAAAGTCCATTAGAATTACCCCTCTACTTGTGCTATGGTATATGAAATATTTATTTTATTTGTTATCCTACTGATTTAACAGGGAGTCAATCATTCTTCTTACGTGGCATTGTTAACAGAACGGGCTCGTGAGCTATACATGGTGCAGGTAGGTAGTTAGTTACCTGTCCATACACCTCCAGTCCACTCAATGACAAGTAGTGTGTCTGTCCGCTGGCGTTGCGTCCGTTCTGCTGGATGCGCAGATGTCTGTAAGCAACGGAGGGCTCAGGGCTGAGGGGCCAGGAGGCCGTGGCCCCCGGCTCACACAGGGCGCGCTCGTCCTGGTGGCTCAGCAGCGTGACCCACGACACGCCGTCCCGGGAGCCCTGTAGCAGCCAACTGCGCAAGGCAGAGCGGCCATACCCGCGCGCATGCCGCAGGGTGTACGCCGAGGGCACCAGCCACACTCCCAGGTCCACGCTGAACCAGGCACGCTTGTCATCTCCTGTGTGGCAGTTAAGGGGCTGAGTGTCGCGAGACAGGATGTCTTCGGGGCGGCCGTAAGGCAGGCCGCGTCCGTCACTGCAAGTCACAGTCACTAGGCCGTGAGCTCCCGGGTTCACCCACTCACAAGTCCCGCCGTTGGATCCAATGTAGAAGAACAATCCATTCTCATCAAAGTCATGCTGGAACAATTAAAAACAGAGAATAGAATTTTATAATACTCTCATCCACAATCTTTGATCTGATATTGGAGGTCAAGATGACTTACTTTGCGGGTGAAGGTGACGGGAGCATTCTTTTCCAGAGTTTTGAGGAAATGGAAGGTGCTCCTCTCCAGGTCGTGCCACTGGCGAGCAACAGCACGCAGCAGGAAGCGCTCCAGCTGACGCACCGTCACCAGGGGCTCTGCCCGCAGCGCACGCCCCGAGCGGTCTAGCAGGCCCGCCTCTCCTGGGGCGCGTTCCAGCCTCAGGCGCAGGCGGCGGGTGAGCGCTTGCAGGCCCGGGGCGCACGGGGGAGAGTCATAGGCCACCACAGGCAGGCGCTCCACACTCTCCAGCACGGCCACCAGCTGGCGGGCCAGCGCCCCCGCTGCCGCCGGCTCGGCTGCCGCCCAGGAGCGCACGCAGGCCAAGCGAGCCTCACACTCTTGTTGCCCTCCACACAGGGGGTACAGGAGACCCTGCAGCGCGGCCGCCAGACCCGAAGAGTGCAGTTCATAAGCTGACAGTAAACCATCACCTTGCAAGAGTCTACTTAGCCCCTCCAGAGTCTCCGGCATCATGGTGACCCAGCGAGCTGAAAACATAACTCAGTTAGATGAATCTTAATGGATGCTGAGAAAGAACAATATGGGTTTTCCTGCAATGATAACTCACCGTCTCCCTGCAACTGCAGCTCAGGGATCAGCTTGACGCGAGTGACCCAGTCAGCTAGTTCCGCCACGGCTCCCCTTGGTTCTCGCTGAGCTCGGCGGAAGTGTGAGTCGTGCAGGGCGCGGGCGCGAGCGGCAACTTGTGCGCGCAGCAGCTCGGCACGTCCCCGCACGCGTGTGTTGGGCGTGCTGTGTGCCGCCTCGCCTACAGACCCTGCAGCTGCTGTCCCAGCACTGCTCCAGCCCCCGCCCATCTCAGCACCTGACACACACACACATACACATTAGTAACTTACCCCACGGCAGTGTCAACAACAAGGACTTTTGTCCTTGTGTCCCCACAAGTACAAACATTGGATTGATTGGTTTTGCATGAAATAATAATGCATATTTGTTGGAAAGTTATTAATAAATCTCCCGAGTCTGATAATTAGGGCCCGGATTAATATGTATCAAAAATCACGAAATATGTAAATATAATATGGATATAAAAAACTGAAATATGGAAAAATATGGAATAAAAAACAACTGTTACCCAGTACAAAACCCTTTATTTTAACATCAAAGAACATAAAATATAAAATCAAAGAACTTAAAGTGCCTTATATTTACTCTGCGTCTATCTTTTAAGTCGAGTTGTTGCAGTACACAATAACATGTTTCTTTAAATTTTCAAAATTAAAACCTTGTCTGTTTTTTCGAAACATCGCCTTATACTGACTGAAAGACCTTTCAACATCACAGGATGTGATTGGGGAAAACTTAAATTTGCACAACTCTGAGAGTGAATATGCCTCCTCTGGATTGCCAGCTGCTGTTCCATTTAGCATGTTGTTAATTTTTTGTAGCGTTGTATATCCTTTATTTTTTTCAAGTACAGACTTTATTTTGTTTTTTACCAATTCAGCAACAGGGCCTTCCGCCTCCATAATTGTGGTTTCAATTGTTTTAATGATCTTAACATTTTCTTTTAATGATGTTGATGGATTTTCCAGTGCTTTGATCTGATGTGACAGAAAACAAAAATTGCTTCTTATGTAGATTAGATCATTTCGAAGAGTTTTATTTTCGAAAAGTTCTTTTGCATTTAAAATACTAGCGGATTCATCTTCTAATTCAAAAACAATCGTTTTAATCTCAGTATAATACTCGCAGTAGTACTCAACCGCTGCTAACCACGTACCCCAACGCGTCAGCACAGGTTCTGGTGGCAAAGTATGTCTGGATGCATTTCTTTAAATTTTAAAATCCGACTTGGTGCTTTCAAAAAGATTTTCTTTACATTTGATACCAAACTATCAACATTTTTAAACTGGAATCTCACGCATTCGGCTAGTCTATTAATTCCATGTGCCAAGCATGTTACGTGAATCATTTTAGGTTACAACACTTTAAGGGCATCTCCGGCTTTGACCATGTAAGGAGCAGCATCGGTCAGTAGCAAGAAAACTTGTTCATGTTTAACACCATCGGACCACAAAACACTCATTGCATCGTTGAACAGCTTGGCTGATGTTTGATGGTTGCATTTAGGAAGTTCTTCGCATGCTATCAAAAAAGATTTGCTGGATTTTTCTTCCACTAGGAGCCCAATAATCACATTTCCTATGCACCGGCCCATGGCGTCCGTCGTCTCGTCAATTGCAACCCATATAGGTCCGTCCTGAATTTCTTCTCGAATCGATGCCAAGCAATCCTCGTAAATATCATTTACGATTTTTTTCCGAAATGTGGATTCGTCGGGAATAGATTTGCCTGAGTACTTTTCAAGAAAGCTTTTCAATACAGGATTGTTTACTTTCCACAGAGGTATATCTGCACTCATCATGGCATGACACAAATCTTTCGAGAAAGTATCACTTTGAGAACCGCTGGCTATTGCTTCAGAAAAAAATTGTTGTTTGAATTTGCTTTTCCTTGAGATATTCATCTTATGTTTTGTGGTAGATACATGCTGTGATATTAAGAAACGCTGCTCAGTCGAAACGGATTTTTCGCAAGCATTACAAAACAGTACATTACCATCTGTACTCAGAGACTGGTTTGGGAAATCTTCAATATATTTTCCTAATTTAAACCGCAAAGGTTGTTTGTCCTTGGGCATTATTTCAATGGGCACAGTTAAATAATTCGGATATAATAATATGCAGGAGAATACTTAAATCACGACGCAAGACAAAGAAATTCAATGTGCGCGACACAAGCAGGCGACACGAGTACGCGCGACGATTAACAAGTTGTGACTGGCTGACGACGAGCTGACGTTCGGCCTTCAGGCGAACGCCCGGCCGAGCAGTGAACGGCGAAACGATTCGTTCATTTTTTACTCGTTGTTTTCAGTATTTGCCGCGCCAAACCGCGAACTAATTATTTCCGAAGCGCTATGAAAGCAAAAATTATTCCGTTCTCTCTAGTTTAAGTACCAAACATTAAAAATATGGACTAATGTGATTTTCGTGTGCAAATATGGTCTTAACCTAGAAATATGGAAAAATATGGAAAATAAAATCTGCATTTTCCAGCTCAAAACATCATAATCTATGTAGAAAACTAAATAATTAATGGAAACTATTGAAATAAAAAATATGTATTTACATATTAATCCGGGCCCTACTGATAATGATAAATCAAAACATATTTTTAATAAACAATTTGATTTAGTTACGATGCGCACTCGGTGTGTAAAGATGAGCAGTGACGGAATGGTTACCCCTCGTCAGCATGACTGAGCTTACCTAGTGATGTCTCCGCAGTGAAGGAGTGCTTGGTGCCGCGGTTTGACTCAAAGATGAACCCTGGCAGGTCTTCCCTCAGCAGGGTGGCCTGCTGCTGCCCATCTGAGTTGTGGATCTGAAGTTCTCTCTCCCTGAGGGAAGGAACACACAAATTATAACATTACATCACTTAACACAACATAAAATAAATAAATCCAACTGATTTTTTTGTGTGATTTGAATCACAACTCAAGGGCACAAGCTGAACACACACGCACACTTCCCTCCTGCTGTATAGTCATTACCTGCAGCATGAGAGCGCCCAGTTCCCCACATTGAGCTTGGTGGGTCCTGGCACAGACAGCACAGGCTGAGGACACGCACACTTCACTCCCGCACGAGCTCGCTGCAGCTTCTCAATGAACTCTCCTCGATTTTCTGTAACACAGCGCAAAAGACACCATTAGTCTTGAAGATAACTAAACACCTTTCACGTGTTTATCTCACACATCAACACCTTAAAGGTAAAGCTGAAGTTACATATTTAACTAACATGGGTTTCTCAGATACTCATAAATTCACCTTTGAAGAAGTGTGAAAATCCGATGAAAACACTAAAGAAGTGTGAAAATCCTATAAGTCTAAATCTAATAACTAATAAGTTCACTTACTAAAAGAAGTTACACCCAGTAAAGTGCTTTATCTACGATTTCTCAAATCAGTGAATCATAATTCCTTCAGTTTTATATTTAAAGTGGTGAAATTTATGTTAAAATTAAGAATGAAAATTGTAAACTATGTTCAAAGTTCATTGATCATTCTTTGAACTCGAATTCAAGCTCAAATTGATTGAAAAAAATTGTGTTTGAAATAAACACCAAAACCGAAAATAACATCTGACACCCTCGGTGAGTTTTAACTCCAGCTCTTAACACATTCTAACCCTGTCAATAGAATAAGTAAAAATGCACAAACAAGTTCATCAGAATTAGAGAGAAACAAAGAAAACCATTCCATGTGTAATGTTATCCGGGTATTAGTGTAATTTTGGTAAATAAAAACATTGATTCATTATTATTTATGTTGTGAATTTAAAATGTTATTTAGGAAAAACAAAAAAAAAAAAAAAATTCAATGTTATTTGTTTTATTGATTGTTGAGGGATTCACTTTGTAATCATTTATCTTAAAAGATAAAGAATATAACAACTTTGTCTTTGATTTTGGCGAGTATTATAGTTTCATATCAGTTGCAAAATTTATCTTCATGTGAAGTTTGATGATGATTTTCATAGTGCCATTTTGTGACTACTGTCACTGCAAGGGCGCAAGTTTGGTTTGTTTTGCGTGTACGCATGCAGCATGTGTAAGCAAAAACTTACACGTGCCTGCTTGTGGGGCACGCATTTAGTATGAGCCTTAAATGTCAACAGATACTTGCAACTTAGATTATAGATTACTTCAAGAGTCCTAAAAAGGGTTGGTCATCAATGAAGGTCGTCGATGTTTTGTGTGTACGCATGCAGCAAGTGTAAGCGTAAACTTGCACGTGCCTGCTTGTGGACCTGCATGAGCCTTAAACATGAACATATCTTTGCAACTTAAGATTATGGATTATTAGTAGTTAGTGGTTAGTGCTCCATTCACAACGATTACGCACACATAGCGAGCACGCATATGAAGATGAGTGGTGTACCTTTGCCGGTAAGGGAATCTGAGTTGGCGGCCTCTCCTATACATACACAAGATAACACATGAATGAGTAACACATGGTGATGATGGGGGGAGTGATATAGTGAAGTTTCTAGAGAGCGGCGAAGCTTCTCACCTGTGTTGTCCAGCTGGTGCTCGGGGCTGCCGCTGGAGTACATGGTGGCGAGTTTGCCATCCAGGATGAAGCGGAACCAGCCGTTGCTGCCATTACTGAGCTCAAGGGCCGCTGCGTCGCTCCATAAGTAGAGGCAGTCGCGGCCCCGACACAGGCACCATTCCTTCCACCAATACGCACCTCCCAGGGCCAGCTCCAAGGCGTCCTCTTGGTCATCTGCAACCAGAAAAAGGGCATGATGATGATGAGTTGGTGATTTCTTTATGGCGCCGTTTCGTGATCACTTTTTTTCTATCTTTCCATATCTCTTCAACATGCATCACTTTCCTCATACATACTCATCTCTTATTCTCACTCTGCAGGTTCCATTCTTTCGCAATCTCATATATTTGGTCTATCTATTCCTTCCTCATCTTCCCACCAAGGGCACTTGTGAAATGATGCCAGAGATTTGCTTGTCTTCAGTGCATTTCGAAACTTCCCATGGTCCTCTAGCTCTCTCACATGATGAGGCAGGTGGTGCCAGGCCAGAGGACCAGCAGCTGCAAACGCACACTCTACAAACACTACGTCAACTCTCCTGATCGGCTCTTTAATATGTGACTTGGCTCAAGTTCCTGCTGAGCGTACTGTGACAGTAATAATAATATAAGGATGATTTCTTTGGTGAGCGCTTTTTTTGTGTGAATCACACGTTAAGAGGCCTCTGCGAGCTGGGTCATCGCTATAGAAAGCAGAGGCGGTTCGCCAATAACGTGCAGCCGTTCAATGCACTGCCTAGATTTTATAAAAAAAAAATAGCAAAAAAATGTATATCCTTTTAAAAAAAATATGTTGTGTGGAAGTTGTTTTGAAAGATCGCTGAAGTAAAAATCAATAATAAATAAGTACCGACTTAATTTTATGGAGCGCTCGCGAAGCACAAAGGCGCCGTACATAACATAATATTATAGTTTAGATACCTATGCCTACTCATCGTTCAAAATCCAAAGTGAACTGAGGATTTAAAAAAATTTCATACATATTATGTGGTTGCTCCAAATCCGTGCCATAGAGCGAGAAAGCAGATAAAACATTACCATTTCATCAAGCTAGACAAAGACGCAAAACGGTGGTTTGGTGCAGCGCCGAAATATTATAAAATATTCGACTTGCCTTGGACACAATCGGTGTTATTCTTAGACATTTTCGTCGCCCTTTGAACCCACGTTTTGCTTAATTTTGATTCTTGAACATTTCTGAAGTAGTTAGGCTTGCGTCTCGAGTTCAACGCCCGCCCAAATCTAACCTCCAAATGTATGCGAAGTTAGGCCAAGACAAAACCGCCGAGGAGACGGTTTTGTGGTAGTCATTGGTACAGTCGATTTTGACAACTGCCGTATTTAATATTAAATCGTAAATATTTGCTTTATTACTGTTTTGTTTTGCGATTTGTTTTTGTCATTTTGGTCACATTGACAGAATTCAGCATCTTTTTGCTAATCAATCGCTTTTTGAGGCACAAAACACAAAAAAATAAGAAGCAAAAGAAATCATTTGAAAGATTGAATCACGGCTCGCGGCAAAATTCTTCATATGACACATTTTACAAAACTGAACTTAACTAGATAGTTTAAAATAAGTGAAGAAGATATTCAACACTCCACGAACACATATGAGACACTTTTTCCATCTGAAATAAAATATTTAGATGCATTTCGGACGACATCTGATTTGTTTACAAACAAAACAACCAGCCGTCCGCCATTGTGACCACATTGTGACGTCAGCCCCGCGCGTCCCTGCCCCGGCATATCTGTGTGGTCGTCCCAAACGCATTTTCCCTACATTTAGTTTATTTTTCCCGATCCACAAAAAATATACGGATTTATTTGGCTAATCAATTGTTTTCAAAGTTTTTTTAATTATAAATTGCACAACTAATTTATAAACTGATTATTTGCTTTTATTTTTCATCTTTTTTTTGCGTTATTGTCAATGGTTATTGTTTTAATAATTATTTAAAAACGACTGAAAATTCCCTATTCTTTAAATAATATTTATAAAGTGACATCTCTAGAACAGATTTTTTTTTTAAATACGACATTGAACGGACGTAATTTCAGCCGTCCAAATTTGGTCGCAGGCTCAACTGTTCCTACGTTACACTATGAACAAGAATCAATATTTCAAATTTGGTCTAGTCCGGCGTTGTACCCAGACTAAGTAGTCGCCAGTTAGGCCGATGGCGAAATATGACAAGTAAGAATAACACCGAATGAATCCTCACAATTTAGTCCTGAAGCATTTTTAAGAAAACAATGTTTGTTGATTGAAAATAATATTGAAATCTCGGTGACTCACTTCCATTCCGTTGTTAGTTGACATGTAAACGTACTGTTGCCGGTTCTGTCTGTATTTAGCGTGAATATTTTCAAAGTTATCGTGAATTTATTACAATTTTGTTTTTAATTAATTTTCTGACGATGAATTTGACTTTATCAAGAAAAATCGTAGTTTTTTCGATCATTTTTTTTTATAAAAAGTTGTTATCTTCCTAGATCATAATTCAAAATTATTCAACAATGTAAAGCTAAGTGTAAAAAAGTGAATAGGGTATTTAAAAAGAATATTATTTGAAAGCATCTTGTCTGTGTGGTTGTGAATGATTAATTATACTTTTTTCTGCTTCCCGTGTCTTATTATTGGTTGTGAAAAATCTTGGAGTGAAAAGGTGTTGTCATATGTAGATCTCGCTCACCTTACTAACAAAGTTAAAAAGCATGCACTTTTGCAAACTTATGTGCATTGAGCGTGTAATGCATTTAAATTAATTAGGTCAAACAGATATTCGACAATTGCTTGTGATGTTGGTTGTAGCGAATCAATTAAAATGTTTAATGACAAAGTGCGTCAGAACAGATTATAGAATAATTGTTTGTGTTCAATTTTGTGCTGCATTTGAGTTGGCATTGAGGCTTTCGCTCAAATGAAGAAGCGAAGTATGGATTTACATTTCAAATAACTGCAAGTAGGTATTTGCTCATTTATTTCTTATGCAACAAAACGGGTGCAGGTGAGTACTCTTGTACCTAAATAAACCATTATATTACATGTATGTATTTTTTGCAATTGCATTCCAAGCAAAATGGAAAATTAAAGAAAAATTGAAATTGCAGAAATTTTGAACTGCTAACATTTTTATTGAGGAGCCGCCTTTGATAGAAAGCGCCAATTATCAGGCAAGACCCAATTGCTGTAACGCTGAATGGACCTTTGCCGACCAGTATTTGGTAAAGGTATATGAATAAGTTCAATCCATCGAAGGGCATATTTCAAAATATAAATTGGCATATTTTTTGTGCTCTGCCGGGATTCCCACCTACAACCTTCCATTTACGAGTCTAAAGCGTTACTACTGGACTATGGTCGGGTCAAGGGTAGCGCAGCATGTCTCCGGTGCGCTCCAACAGGACACTAGCACAGAGAAGAGCTTCTCACCAGGCAGGGAGGGCTTGTCTGGAGGAGGCGCTCCCTCGGCCAGTTGCTGCACCTTGCAGAACACTCCCAGGCGGGCAAACTGCTCCAGGTAAATGTCGCTGGCCTTCTGCAGGAGCTCCTCCGCAATGCTCAAGGCCGACAGCTGTCCGTCCTCATCCTCCTGCAACACACACACAGCGTACAGCACACGTACACACCACACACACACACACACAACTGCGAGTAAAAAACAAACAACAAAAACATCAAATCAATCCAATCAGGGGAAAACAATTATATACTGGAAGTTTTTAGTTGACATGTGAACTGCTGAAAGCTGACATGGTGCACTCCATGAATGATAATAAATCAGGCTGATTTATTTGGGGAACAATAATTGTTTTATGAATCACTTAAAGAGTCATAAACAAGTTAAGTCATCACTGGAGACCATGTGTGTGTAAACGTGAGTGTTGGATATTTTGTACCTTGTACTTCTCACACTCTCTGGAGACATCCATTCTAGAGATGTCTTGGACACGCGAGAATAGGCCTTGGTCACATATAAATATAGGCTGCGGTTCTACGAATCTTTAGTGATCCATTAACACCCAAGCCGTGAAACTGCCAATTCAGAAGTTACAAAGTGAACCATATTATGGAATTTCTTTGTTAAAAATAATTAGTGTAAAATAAATCATAACAGTACTCGTAAGTATTTATAATGAAGTGTCGAGCAAGAAGTAATATCTGAGGGAAGTTACCAGCCAGACATCTGTGTTGAGAGCATGAGGGTGAGTTCACGTAAGAAGCAGGAGTACTCTTACTTATGATGCATGATCTCACACCAGGCAGTGATAGTGTAGGAGGAGTGGAAGGGTTCTCCGATGTCTGGTTTCATCAAGTGAATAATTATTACATAAAATGATACTTCAAACATGTACCTTGTTTGGTTTTCAAAAATATATGTAACACATGAATAGTAGCAAAACTCAAACTATCACGAGGACTACATTATTAGTTACTGATGACAGCTGAGATTACTGGGGGCTGTTAACTGTTAAGTCATCCAGGGGCAGAGAGCAGGAAGAGCAGCAGCCCACGGGACAGAGGCGCATGACAATGGCAATGTATGACATTTAATGAATAGCAAACTCCCTACAACACTAGCATTAGGGAAAGAGTGCCGGCACTCCTGGCACAACACAAGTATGTACAAGGTGAGCATGCGCCTCAACTCTCAAGTTACCATTAGAGGGACGCGGGCGGGCGCAGGGGGCGCAATGTAG
This sequence comes from Agapetus fuscipes, assembly GCA_951799405.1. Classification (NCBI taxonomy): domain Eukaryota; kingdom Metazoa; phylum Arthropoda; class Insecta; order Trichoptera; family Glossosomatidae; genus Agapetus; species Agapetus fuscipes. The sequence goes on along the minus strand of OX637336.1, from coordinate 18,349,255 downwards.
AGCCGCGGGGGGGCAGAGGCGGGGACAGGGGCAGAGGAGGAGCCCCGGGGCGACCACCAGAACCCATACTCCGCTTCCTGCAAGCACAACCACTGAACCACGGAAGCAGAAGGCCAGCAAGCAGAGCCACATCCAGCTAGTTTCCTCACTCACCTCGTTGTCGAGCACAGACGCCACCAGCTGGGTGAGGGTCTGCGCTGCTTGCGGGCGACTCAGCTCCGTGAGCAGGGTAGCGGGGCAGTAGTGCACCATTTTCCTCACGAGGCTCAGGCAGGCGCGCCGCACGCCCGGCACCACGGAGCCCAGGTAGCGCAGGCAGAACACGGGCAGCAGGCGCCTGCAACACAACACGTCAATAACTGTATAGAGAATTTCCAGCAGGTGTGATGACGATGATGACTTGGTGATTCCTTTATAGCGCCGTTTCATGATGTAGTCACTTCAAAGGCGTTTGTGCATGTAATGCCAGAAATTTGCATGTCTTCAGTGCATTTCGGAACTTTCCATAGTCCTCTAACTTTCTCACATGAAGAGGTAGGCGGTTCCAGGCTAGAGGACCAACAACTGCACATGCACACTCTTGAAACACTGTGTTTAACTCTTCTGATCAGTCTTCAATACGTGACTTGGCCCTGGTTTCTACAGAGCATAATGTGAGGCTTATTTTGCCGAGGGCAACGGGCTTGATTAAATCAGCGAGATATTTGGTTGTTTTTTTAAAAAAATCTTTGTGGACCATCGAGCATACTTTAAACTCAATGCGCTCTCGGGCACGGAGCCAGTGAAGCTTCTGGAGAAGAGGAGTAATGTGATTAAATTTTGATTGACCAGCAATCATGCAAGCACATGCATTGACGGGCACTTGTATTCTGTTTAATTGGCATTTTGGTCGGCCTGCATATAAGCTATTGCACTAGTCTATTTTCGACACCACAAATGTATTTACTGCGTGGTGGTCATCTCTCACCTCAAGTACACGGGAGCCATCTCCTTGTCTCCCTGCTGCACCTCATGCTCCGTGTCAGTTCCCCTAGTTGCTCCCACCACCAGCCACTCTCCCGGGCACTGCAGGATGCTGGCCACCTCTCTATGTCCTGCAGGAACATCACAAAAGTAAGTACGTGAATAGTCAAGCAACGACAAATAAGGATGGTAATATTTGTAAGCTGCCAACCTTGGTCATGTCTCTCTCTAGCTTTATCCAGAGGGGTCTTTCCATCCTCGTCTCGCAGGTCGGCATTGGCTCCATGTCGCAGGAGGACTTTGGCTACAGCTGGACGTCCAAAACAAGCGGCATAATGCAGGGAGGAACTACGCTGGCCTTTATTCACATCCGCTCCTGTTAAAATTACAAGACAAAAAATCTTATTTAAGCTGTACAAGGGGAGCAACAGATGTGCACCTAAAGTATGAACCTGTGACTGTGACAAACCAGGCTTTGCAACCGCAGCTGGGAGCTCTGGCCAGATGAATTAATTTATAATTCATCTGTGTTGCTGAACAGCACAGCAGTTTCCTTCTCTGATTCAATATATTTGTGTTTTATCTACAGATGCTTTGACAAGTTAAATAGGTACCAATACCTAACACTGAAACTATTGATCAAATTTTGGTCTGGAGTGAGTATACAAGTACACAAGTTATAACGCAAACACTCAGGAGGACTGGGTTCAGAAGGAAAACAAGTTTTAAGGCATGCAGGGAAATCAGGATAGCGATATAATAGTACAGGTAAGTAAGTACAAAGTTGATGATTGCAACTTGATGCCTCACCTCTCTCGCAGAGGAACTCCACCATCTCATGAGTTCCAAAAGCAGCTGCCCAGTTAAGCAGAGTCTGTCCCACGTCATCCATGAAGTTGACATCTACGTTGCCCGAGTGCACAGCCTCTACTAGGGCATCCGTATCCTTGCTGCGGATACAGTCAATGAGCTGTCGGTGTGATTTGTCAGGCTGCTTGGCATCAGCTCGCCGTGCCCCTGCAGGCCCCGCTGGGGGTGGGGCAGGCTCAGGGGGGGCGCGCTGGAGAGCGTGGCGCCCTTCACACAGCAGCACTAGCAGTAGGTCCACCAGCCGCATGCACTCCAAGCACCAGCGCTCATCTGCAGACACAGCGCGCTCCAGCGCCGAGCACAGCTCCAGCCTCACCAGCGTGTGCGTGATGTGAGCGGAGCCCCGACACAGCGTGGACAAGAGGCTCACTACAGTGGACACGGAGGGATGAGCCCCGGAGGGAGTTCCTGACCCAGCGGCAGTAGCGCTGGCTCCTGCTCCCAGCGCCTCCTCCGTGCTCTCTGTCCCCAGGCGCCGCACCAGCTCCTCCACCAGACCTGCCACATCACTCACATGTTCAAATATTTTATCGTGTAATCAAAAGTATAGATTTGTGGTGAGAGGAAGAGGGTTTTTTACCGTGAGCAGCCAGAGGCGCAGGGTCCTGCTGGCGACGAGCAAACCTATCAGCGAGAGAGGCAAAGCAGCGCAGTGCTCCATCTGCCACGCGGGCATCTGCATGGCGCAGCAGACGACTGAGGGCCTCCACGCTGCCCCCCAAGGCAGGGTCTCCCGGCTCCATCTTCCCACAAACTCTGGAAGGTTGAATCAATTAGTGAGACACAATACAAACATGTCGACACCTAAAAGGTAAAACTGAATAAGTTACATATTAAGCTAACATGGGTTTCTCAGACAAATGTACTTTTTTTCCTATATTCTACAAAAACACTAAAAGTATGAAAATCCTAAAGTTTAGAAGTTCTTCATGATCATTGCCTTGTAGTTAATTTACTTACTATGAGAATTTACGCATAATTAAATATTTTATCCACGATTTCTCAAATCGGTGAATCTGTCGATTATTCAGTTTTACCTTCAAGGTGGCGATATAGAAGGTATTGAGACGACACAGTTTGAAATGAGGTACCTTGACACGACCGCCATGGCAGAGTGCAGGGTGTCCTTGTGCACGCGCGCCCCGTGCTCCGTGATGAAGGCCAGCACGCAGGGCAGCCCGCCCCCCTCCCACACGGCGCCCGCCTCCCGCGTGCACACCAGCTCCAGCACCTTGATGCACTGCTCCGCCAGGTCGCGGGACGTGCGGTTGTGCAGCTCCACTGTCAGCAGGCGGCTGCAGATGGCCTTCACTGCTCCATCCATGGCCACAATGCGGCGCGTGCACTCCGCTGTACGCAAGGAAACAACGTTAGGAACCAGTGCAATTAAAAAAATCTTCTACATCAACAACAAACAACACAAACCTGACACATCCAAGTAGTACGTGATGGCTCGGGCAGTGACTTCCAGGACATTGTCCGGAGCCGTCTCATCCAAGAAGATCTTACACAGGGCCGGCAGGAAGGTGCGAGGAGGACAGCTGCAACACAAGAGAAACATAATTGTAGTTCCTGCCTTCCTAAGCTCAGGCTGAGCATGCTGGGACGGAGTAGGGTTTAAAATAGTAAATAATAATTATAATGGGATGATTTATGTAGTGAGCGCTGTTTTTGTATGAATCACACCTCAAGAGCTCTCTACGAGCTTGGTCGTCGCTATAGAAAGCGCCAATTCTCTAGCAAGACCCAGTTGCTGTAAGGCTGGATGGACTTTTGGTGACCGGTCTTTCGTAATCGTATATAATTTTTTCAACTCAGCGAAGAGTATATTTGAAAATATAAATGGTATATTTTTTGTGCCCTGCCGAGATTCAAATCCACAACCTTCCATTTACGAGTCTGAAGCGTTACCACTAGACTATGGACTGGTGTTTACCTCTCAAAGCAGCGGTCCACGTTGTCCGACATGAGCAGCAGCATGCACAGCTGCTCCAGGGCGATGAGCTGCATGTCCCGCTCCTCCCCCTGCCCCGTGGACAGCCACTCCAGCAGCGTCTCCGGATCCACCTCCGACATCTGTGCACACACACACATACATACATATCTACGGTAAAAAGGTAATAGGGCATAAGCGACAAAAACTATTTTTTTCAGGAGAGCAGTTGACTTATGATATCTGTGGACTAGAAATTATTTTAACAAAAATAGACAATATTTATCTGTTTTTACGAAAATGGTCATTAGTAAGAGAACAAAGAACTTCACAGTTGCATTTCCATGTGTACAAAAAAACTCGGGCGAATATAAAAATGTTTCTAGAAAGGTGGCAGCATTGTCGCGTGTGTACTATGTCCGAACCAGTCCGAACATAGTACACATCGCACGTTTAATAATAAAGAGAAATAACTCGAAAATTGGGAAAATCGAGATTTTGTAATAAAACGCAAGAACAATGCGAGAAGAATGCCTAGAATGCGACAGCCGTTCAATTTGGACGAATATTACCGAGTTAAAACATTCGCCGCCTTTTTCATCCCATACAAGTTGTACTGGCTGTCTGAACTTCAAACGCGTTTTCCCAACATTCATGTTTTTTGAGTTATTGCTCTTTATTATTAAACGTGCGACATGCATTATAAATCTTGTGATAAAGTTGACAAATTTTAAAGGAGAAAGGCATTATTTTAAGACATTATGGCATGTGTTACAGGCGCGTGCATAGGGTATAGGCAAATACATTTCAAATATTTGTAACAATTATGCTACTGAAGATGCCTTTTTAAGCGAAAACGTTTGAGCAAAAAAATTACATAAAAAGTGAATTAAAACTCTGTTTTATCCTACTGAATTTATAAAAAATACATTTCAAAATAAATATTTCCTCCCGTTCCTCATTTGAATATGACTGAAGTGCTAACGATGGCTCCAATCAAACTTAAATTTTTTATTTTAAATCTGAATATCAAGCTTAAATTTTTTTATTTACCATTTTGTCTACCTATTAGGAGCATGTGCCTGTATAGAAAGCAAGAAAACATAGAATTAGACACGTAAAAACATGTTTTATATGACCACACAACTGCAACGTTTGACAGGACTGAGACAAATGTGGGCTATGGTATGTATCAATGCAGTAAGTTAGTTTCTGCTGACTTTATGTTATTTCTCGATGCATCCCCCCCACTACCAGGAGCAGCACAGCAAACTGATTGTACTCACCTTTCCTTATGTCTGTGTGGCGCTCCTCCGCAACAAACAACTCTTCACCTGAAAGCATTCCCAGAAACATTAGGACTCACAACAAGTCAACAACAGGGACACACGTACAGTCTGCAACTGTCACACACATCTAAATCTAAATCTAAGCTGCAAAGATATACATCATTTAAGTTTCATATTAAACACATTCCCACAAGCAGACATGTATAGTTTCGCGCTAGCACATGCCGCATGTGGACCTACAATATAAAAACCCAATCTCAAATGAACATAAGCCCTGCAACTCTTGCCGACCTTCCCTGAAACAGGGGTGACACTGGCAAAGTGAACCATTTTTTACAGTATGGGTGGACAGCCTCATATCAACCTATAAGTCAAGGAATACAAACAATTAATTACATTTAAGGATATAAAACCAACAAACACTAAACAATTAAACAGTAAAAATTAAAACCTACAAAACATATTCTATAAAAAAGGTGAAAAATATATTTTTAAAGCCTTAGCCTTAAACGCCAGCATTACAGATCAACCGCCATTTTTTTCGGTCCTTGCATACTTCTTACATGTTCTCGCATTTGTTCCTGTATTTGTATACCTTTTTTCATTTACCTACATAAAAGATGTAGTTAGGTTTAGGTTGGAGTTACGGCCGTTTGATATATTTACAATGCTCCTTGACTGATAGGTTGGTATGAGGCTGACCACCCGTGCTGTAAAAATCGGTTCACTTTTGCCAATGCCAACCCGTTCAGGGAACGGCGGCAGGAGTTGCAAGGTTTATGTTTATGTGAGGTTTTGTTTATTTGTATGCACACATGCAGAATGTATAGGCGCGAACCTACATGTGCCTGTCTGTGGGCATGCATTTAATATGAGCCTTAAATGTTAACATATCTTTGCAGCTTAGATTATAGATAATAATAAATACATATTTACAATTTATTGCTCGGATATTACATTATTCTTTAAGTTTTGTTAGCGACATAGCTAACGTCTTCAGGAGACACCCTGTCTGCACGACGACTGAGGATGAACTGATGTTAGACGTTAGCTACGTCGGTAACGAAACGTCGAGAATAATGTAAGTTCTCTTATAACCGTTTATCTAATATCCAAGTAATAAACTTTAACTGTGTAGTTATTATATTGTGAATATAAAAGATAAAGATGGAGCATCTGAGACGTATTGTGCACCAACAAGTGCGCCCTTGGGTGTCAGCTTCATACAAACAAGGTCTAGTTATAATCAGTTTCCAGGCAGCCGTCACGTTTATTTCTCTTTTTAACGTTAATAACTTACGTCTCATTTTTTCATTGTTAACCTTAATATGAATCTTAAATGATATATTTCTTTGCAGCTTAGATTAACATTTAACGCATTGTGTGATCATGGCATGTTTACTACTAAGGTAAGAAACAAATGTAAGTACATTTATGTCTTTTATATTGATTGATGCCTTTATCTTCTAGATCAGTGATTCCCTAACTATGGTACGCGTACCACCAGTGGTACGCGACGCTTCTTAAGGTGGTACGCAAGCAGCCATGGCCATAGGAAATACATACTTAGTTAATAATAAGATAAAACGTTTTTCAATTTCGCGCTTAAAGTTAAGTACAACTGAGCCAAATATTTCCTCTTTTGTTTCGAACATGCAGCACCATTTTTCAGACTAAGACAGGCCTGTCCCGCCACGATTACAAAAATACTAATGTTGGACACCCCTGCACTAAGAGTATTGTATTTTTTTTCTATAATAAATAAATAAGCATAATGTTTTCATTAACAGTTGCAGTTTTTATTACTTTACCATTTGAATGATTTTTTTAACTGTTGCTTTTCAGTGGTACGCCACTGATTTATAATTTCATTAGTGGTACGCGAAATTAAAAGTTTGGGAACCACTGTTCTAGATGAAACTATTCACAGGTATGAAGGATGCATCAAAATGTATATCGAGGGTGATCTGGCAATAAGTCCTATCTAATTTTTTGGTGTTTTTTATGTGTGATTTTGTCCTGTGTTTTATTATAATAAAACTAGTAACAATTTTCATATTTTGTCAAAATAAACAACAAGCGTTGTGTAAATAAACATTTACGTATTTTTTTTTTATAATCATGTGACTGAGACATTATTTATTAAACACATTTTAGTCTCTCCTGCAAAGTTGCCATTTTCGAGATAGGACTTATTGCCAGATCACCCTCGATATGCTTCAGTAAAACTGTCCGTCAGAACAGAAAAACCTACTTCACATTGCCCACTTTCACCCATCTTCAAGGCCAGCCGGCAAGAGTTGTCGAGTGTGTTCATTAAAAATGAGGTCGGAACATTTTTCTTGGCAAGCAGACGTCAGTCTTGTATGAGACTGCCTTCCTTAGCAACCAATAAAAAAATATTTGTAGACTTTTTCTTTAGCAACCCCGTCGGGTGACGACGCAATATTGTCTATGCCAATTCACGGGCATACTTCATCACGAAGTACATACATACCCGACAGTGCTGTGCGCCCTGCAGGAACTCCCTGGGACGCCTTGCAGGATACACGCAAAACTTCCTTGAGATCTCTACTAAAAACTGTGCTACATGGTGATCAGAGAGTACTGGCAGTGTAATTAAAATCTGAGGCAAATCCACGGCTCATCCGCTGCCTGAAGTGAATTTTCCATGGATCAACTATGCATCAAAATTTTAGTGCATAGCAGTAAGCAGGAAACGCGTCGCCTGATGAAATAGTGCTACAACGCACGCTACTGCAGTGGTGTGGGTGTCTCACATATACCGTTTATTTCCTAGTTCCTCGGCTGGAAATCCTTAACAAAGGAAACATTCCCTTCATTACAAGTGTGCTGGCGCGCGGTGCTCCTCTGCCGCGGTACTCCGCAGTCCGTCTCTCCTTACCTAATGCTTATTATTAAATACATTTCTACCGTGAAGTAACAAACGTCAAACGTCACATTGCAAAAAGTGCTCAGTTCCGTCGTACGTGTTAAATTTGCACCAACCTGCAGTGAAAATGCATATGCTGATGATGTGGTTTGCTTCACAGACGGCATAGCAGGCAGACAGTCATCGCAATTTTGAAGATTGATAAACAAATAATTCTGAAAAAATAAAACTCGGTCCAAAGAAAGTACCTACACAATACAAGTAAAACCAGTGACGTGAAAACTGCGTTGTCTATGAGCGATTTCACATAATCGAAATTTCGAATATTTGGGCGAAATACCTACTCTGATTTAAAAAAGATAATTTATTTTATAATGAAATATATCTTACTTTTTTTGTTAAAAAAATTTTTTTTTCAGTTTCTGGTGATCGAAATTTTTTTTGGACTGTATGAGTTTGGTTTTTTTTACAAAAATACAACTTTTTATGATAACATATTTTGTTTTTTCAAAAACTGTTGTTAAATTGAGTTGAAAATATCAACAATTTATTTCATTTGTATTATTTTCCACACATTCAAGTCAACGAGAAGGCTAAATAAAAAGATTAAAATGTATTTCGCTCGTTCCTTGCGTAGAAGTAAAACGTCAAGTGTCAAAAAAAAAAATGACAGCCATATTTTCTTTATAAAAAAGAAAACGTTTGACGTGGCTGATGGAAGCAGTGTTGCCACCTTAGCCCTTTTGGGGCTAGATCTAGCACTTTTTTCTGTAGGTGAACTCGTTGTTTAAAGATTTAGCCCGAAAAGGGCTATCTAGCCCTTTTCATTTACTTAAAAATATTGTACGAAAATCTGAAATTTGCGCCATGCTAACATCGCGATAACATTGAACTTTCGCTATTTTTGTCATTTATATTGTTTTTTTTTTTTGGTAGATACCATTTGTTCGATTATGGCAAGATATCTATGGCAACTAAATGATTCTTAACGGAAAATTTGTTAATTTTAGTTTGTAAACTAACTAATATTTTTAATTTTTGAACCTAATTTTGAAAAAAATTATTGTGATTCAAACTTAAAAATAAAAACAAAGTTGAAATCATTAGTCCAGGTGTTTTATTAGCCTTTTTTTTTACACCAACTCTTTTTGTGCTCCTTTTAGCCCGATCTAGCCCTTTTTAGCTTCTTCAATTGCCCCCATTACTAAAACTAAGGTGGCAGCACTGGATGGAAGTGCAATAAAAATAATATAATTGTTGTTGTCTTTCGTGCATTAAGTAATGCGTGTTATATAAACAAGGCTATAATTAGTGATATTATTTTATTTATCAGCCAGCTGGTGGAAGCGCCCCCTGTCTCTCCTTCCGCCACAGCCATTTCACCAGTGACATTCCCGGCTTCGCAGTCCGCGCATCCCCTGTAACTCTAAACCAGCAACTCTTCAGTAATGGTGAGGATTGCGATGTTATTTTATTGTAATGGCCGATATTTATTTGTTATTATCTGTGGTGTGCGCAGGAGCTGCGTGCCGGCGCGGAGTGAAGTTTGTGGATTATGTAAACGAGTGACATTGGTGTGACCTCTGCCGCTTAATTTCAGTACAAGAAGAGCGATCCTTGCGAAGTAACATGAAAAAAATGTATAAATATGAATAAGCGGTAGACACTAGACTTCCTGGCTCATTTTAGGATCTTCAATTAGAATCTTCCTACTTTATTGTTATTAATGATAATAATAATTGGACGGGTCCGTAGTCTAGTGGTAACTCTAGCGGACTCATAAATGGAAGGTCGTGGGTTTGAATCCCGGCTGAGCATACCATTTACATTTTCAAACATGCTCTTCGCTGGGTTGGAAAATTTATATACCTTTACTAAAGACTGGTCACGAAAGATCCATCCAGCCTTACAGCAATTGGGTCTTGCTTAATAACTGGCGCTTTGTAGCTAATATAATCTAATCTAATTTAAGCTGCAAAGATATATATCATTTAAGATCTATATTAAATGCATTCCCACAAGCAGACATGTATAATTTCACGCTAACACATGCCGCATGTGGACCTACAATATAAAAACCCAATCTCAAATGAACATTAGCCCTGGAACTCTTGCCGTCCTTCCCTGAAACAGGGGTGACATTGGCAAAGTGAACCATTTTTTTTTTACAGTATGGGTGGTCAGCCGCATACCAACCTATAAGTCAAGGAACATACATGACAGCGATGACTAAGCTTGTAAAATGCCCGTTCGTTGGCTCAGTTGGTAGAATGCTTGCATCCCATGCCCCCTCGGGAGCTGGGAAACTCTCACTTCAACTGAAGTGGGCGGCGTAAGGCTGGCCCCCTTACCCGTAAAAATAAATAGGTACCGAATGGCCATATGCGACCCCTTTGGGGATAACGCAGGCAAGAAGTTACACTGTATGTATAGCTTAGATGCTTTGCGGACAATTTTATATAGTGTCATTTGGTGGCACTAGCCACCCCAAGGGTACTTATCAAGATATCGCACGCTTAATAATAAAGAGAAATAACTCGAAAATTGGGAAAATCGAAATTTTGTAATAAAATGCAAGAACAATGCGAGAAGAATAGGTAGAATGCGACAGCCGTTCAATTTGGACGAATATGACCGAGATAAAACATCGGCCGCCTTTTTCATCCCATACAAGTTGTACTGGTTGTCTGAACTTCAAACGCGATTTCCCAACATTTTTGTTTTTCGAGTTATTGCTCTTTATTATTAAACGTGCGATATATGTCTGTGTTTTTCTAGAACTGGATAAATCCCTCTATAAACAGTCAGCACATGCATAATTATATTTGGATGATTTATTTGGTGAGCACTTTTTTTGTGTGAATCACACCTCAAGAGTCCTCTGTGAGCTTGGTCGTCGCTATAGAAAGCGCCAATTCTCAAGCAAGACCCAGTTGCTGTGAGGCTGGATGAACCTATGGTGACCAGTCTTTGGTAAAGTCAGATGTTTTTTTTCAACCAAGTGAAGAGCAAATTTGGAAATTTTAATATTATTTCATGCTCCGTCAGGATTCAAACCAACTGCCGTCCAGTCACAAGTCCAAAGTGTTAACCACTATACTATGGACGGGTCGCATTATACTAGATTATCGGATTAGTCGGTATTATAGATAGATTATAGATATAGAATAATATATGTGAGCATTTTTGAATCTTTATCTGTAATTTAAGTTTCTAAGATATATGAACATCTAAAATTCATATTAATGCATGCCCACAAGCTTGCAATGAATGATGATGACATCTGTATACTTTGTGTCAAAGAAATTGTCTATCAATCCAAGCGTGGAAACTAGATCACTGCTGAGATTTACTCCATGTTTATACCAACTTTGGAGATGGAGGATTGCTAGATGATTTCTTTGACACAAAGCTTACAGATGTCATTGGATTAGTATTAATCAATCATTGCAAACTTGTAGGCATGCATTTAATATGAATTTTGTTCATATATCTTTGCAACTTAAATTAGAGATAAAAATTCAATAATGCTATGAGGTATTGACTGTGTGCTGATGGCATGTGATATTGCAGGAGCGCCCCATCAAGGTAGTAGTTACCGGAGCAGCGGGGCAGATCGCCTACTCGCTGCTGTACCAGATTGCCTCGGGGGAGGTGTTTGGGCGCTCGCAGCAGGTGGAGCTGCAGCTGCTAGACATCGCTCCCATGCTCGGAGTGCTGCAGGGCGTGGTCATGGAACTCCAGGACTGCGCCCTGCCGCTGCTGGCCAAGGTGCTGCCCACCGCTGACCCTGCCGAGGCCTTCACTGGAGCGGACGCTGCCTTCCTCGTGGGGGCCATGCCGCGCAAGCAGGGCATGGAGAGGAAGGACCTGCTCTCTGCCAATGTGCGCATCTTCAAGGCGCAGGGAGAAGCCCTCGACAAATATGCCAATAAAGATGTCAAGGTGCGTATTGAGGAACAACTCATAGCATAAGTTGCTTGATTTTGTGTTTCTGGGCTTTGACCGTGGTCCATAGTTTCTAAACATAAAAATAAAAATTTCAACAGAAATGAGGAGGGCTTAAAATGAAACAAAACTTGGCTGAGCACGATTGAAGTTGTGACGCAGGGTAGTTTTACATCAAACAATCAAGCCACGCCCCCTTTATCAATTACAAATAAATAGATGCCGTGTTTTGTACAAACTTTAGAAGTGAGCAGAGCTCCGAAGAAGTCACACTGAGGTGACAAAACGGCGCTGAAGTCTTCAAGAAGTATCAAGAAAAAGAAGCAAAAACTATGGACCACGGCCGAAGCCCGGAAACAAAATCAAGCAGCTGAATCCGGCCGTGAAAGCCTAAAAAAAGTCTTGTATCCCTCCAACTCTCCCATCCTACAACACATGATTTTTTTTGAGAAAGCAGATAGGAAATGTTCCCTGCCTCATGTAAGAAGAGCTCCAAGGGGCAGGGAGGCCTAGGGATGCCTCTTGTCAGGAAACTACATGGCTGGATGGTTGATGGGAGTTGACTTGGTGTAGGAAGGACTTAATGGAGAAGAAAGGCTTATGATTGATTTCTGTTTGCAGGTTTTGGTGGTGGGGAACCCAGCCAACACAAACGCCCTCATCTGCTCCAAGTACGCTCCTTCCATTCCAAAGGAGAACTTCACGGCGATGACGAGATTGGATCAAAACCGTGCTCAGGCCCAGCTGGCCAGTCGCCTGGGTGTGCCGGTGGGGGAGGTGCGCAACGTCATCATCTGGGGGAACCACTCCTCCACACAAGTTCCAGATGCCTCCGCCGCCTACACCACCACTCCTGGGGGGCAGAAACTGGTTAGCGAGGTGCTAAAAGACGATGCCTTCCTCAGTGGAGAGTTTGTGAAGACGGTGCAGACGCGAGGAGCGGCCGTGATCGCTGCTCGCCAGATGTCTTCGGCGATGTCCGCTGCCAAGGCTGCAGGAGACCACATGAAGGACTGGTGGGGCGGCACTTCCAACGGCACCTTTGTCTCCATGGGCGTGATATCTGACGGTTCGTACGGTGCTCCCGCTGACGTGGTATTTTCCTTCCCCGTGCACGTTGTGGATAAGCGCTGGCGTATCGTGAAGGACTTGCCCATCAGTGACCGCATCCGGGGCATGCTGGACGCCACCGGCCAGGAGCTGCTGGAGGAGAAGCAGGAAGCTCTCTCCGTGTGCCAGAATTGACTGGCTCGACTCTGAGGCAGCCTCGGTTCTGATAGCCTCAGGGCAGTCCATCAGGGATAGCCACCCATAGCACTCAGACAGGATCCTGACAATAATTGTGCCAACAAGGCAACTCCTGTTCATTTAAATGTATATTTTCTCACCAGTTTCTTTCCATAGCAATAATGTTGTTACATTTTATAATATTTAGTTGAAGGAGCATTTATTTTACTAACAGTATGTACCTTGTTTATTTCACTCAGCAACATCTGTACACCATACATACTTATGTCATATCAATTACTATGATTACTGATTTTGTAAACCAATATATTTTTTTATTGTTTTTGTAAGTCATAACGTTATGTACGTATGCATTTAAATATGTGCTTTATTTTTTTCATTTTAAATAAATTATAATACTTTGTTGACAAAATAGAAGTTTTATTTTTATTTTTTGTTATCTGTTTTAATTACATAAAAGTGTAGGAGACAACCATAGAGACAACACTTTTATGTAATTTCTGCTAATCTAGAGGACTATCTGAGAGATCCTTCTTGTTATATGTATACTTTTAGAGTATGTAATAAATATTAAACTTACAACTTTGACAGATCGCCCTCCCAGTTCTTTTTTTTGACTTATTTACCATTTTTTTCAAAGATGACCTTCAAATGGAATTGTCATCACATTGTAAATAATCTGAGCTAAGAAAAAAATATAAAACACAATAATGTGAGAGTTTTTTTCAATATTTAAAAAATCAACTTTCAGTTTTCATAAGTCACATTAGTACAGTAAATATACAAACACTGTGAAATTTTCTGTAACTGTAACTCTGTCGTCATTCTGCTAGGGGTGGCCAGAGCCTCTGCAGAGTTGCCTGTTTGAGTTCGGTTGCGGTTCTCTGTTGGAGAAAAGACAAACAAGCACTAAGGGGGCGACATGTCAACATTTATTATAATCAAAAGGAAGCAGTGAAGTGCAGACCTTGTGAGGGCAAAATAAGTAGAGGAAGTCCTCTAAGTCACGACGTTCAGATGACATAAAAAGGATTGCTGGTGACTGGATGCGGAAGGCCCAGGATGGAAGTGCCTCGAGAGATATGGGGGAGGCCCATGTTCAGCAGTGGATGAGTACCTTGGCTAATAATAAAATAAAATGATGATTCATTGTGTGACTGCTGTTGTTGTGAAAATCACACCTCAAGAGCCCTCTGCGAGCTTGGTCGACACTAGAAAGCGCCAATTCTGAAGCAAGATCTAGTTGCTGTCGTTGCTGTTCATATGCCTTTGGTACAGACCATTTATGGTACAGACATAAATTTTTCATCCCAGCAAAGAGCATATTTGAAAATATACATAACTGATATATATATTTTTGTCCTCTGCTAGGAATCGAAGCCACGACCTTCTTTTTCAGAGTCCGAAGCGCTAACCATTAGACTACGGACAAATTCCATAGGCAACAAATTGCACGTCACACGGCCGGGTTGCTATAGAAAAGCAAAACTTATAATTTGTTATTGATAGCCAAGGACCCTAATCTCATAAACCTGTGACGTTTACATGTCTAAAAAAAAATTCAACATCGAATTAAGTTCAGAGTTCATTCTGAAAATAAATAAATCTTCTGAAAAAAGTTTATCATTGAACAGTATCATTGTCCGGTCGATAGCTCAGTTGGTAGAGTGCTTGCATTCTACCCCGTAAGCTCGGGTTCGAGTCCCACCGAGGAGGGTGTCAGAAATGATTTCCTATTTCGGTGTTTATTTCAAACCCCATAATAAAAATACCGGCAAGGTTTACTCAGCCTTCACAAGAAATGAGTACCAGCCCCCTCGGGAGCTGGGAAACCCCCACTTCAACTGAAGTGGTTGGCGTAAGGCCGGCCCCCTTACCTGTAAAAATAAATAGGTTCAACTCGCCACATGCGACCCCTTCGGGAATAACGCGGCAAGAAGTTACACTATATGTGTAGCTTAGTTGCGTTGCGTTTAGTAAATAGCTTCACATCTCCCAAGCAAGTTGATTCATGATTAAGTAAAGTTGGGCAGTTTAAATGCCTTCTTAAATAATTTAAGTTCAAAAGTGTCTACTTTTTAAAATTTTATGCACTATTTTCTATTTGTATTATATTCATTGAGTTATTATATTATCTTGCCGGGGAATTTGTAAAACAGTCATTACAAACGTTGTGCATTATACGACCCTGTTCAACTTGTGCAGGAGTTGCGAAGCTATAGGTTGTCAACAGCTGGCAGAATGTAAACACCGTGGAGCACGATGGCCCAAGAAGAGCACCTAACCTGCGCAAATATAATCAAAGATGTCCATAAATCACTGAGACAGTCTGCTCGCAAGCATGGATTTGACACAGCCTGGAAGGAGCATTGCTCTCAAAAAGAATCTTTGCGAACTTACGCAGAAGCCATGAAGCTGTTAGGCTCCACGTACTGGGAGCAGAACGCCAGGGACCCTGACAAGGCCGCGCAGTCCCGGATAGAGTGGATCACCTCCGCCTGCCGAAACTACTTCCTCAACGGAGAGTTCAGAGTGAAGCGAGGCAAGGAGATCGTCGGATGCGAGAAACATAACCTCAAAGCTGACAAAAACAATCTCACAGATGTATATAAGAGAATTAACGTCCTGGACGTGGGGAGCTGCTATAATCCGTTCAGGGAGTGTAAGTTTATGAATGTTCTGCCTATTGACTTGTTTCCTGCGTCTTGTGATGTGCTGCAATGTGATTTTCTGAATGTAACTATCAGTGAAGAGGTGAAAGCCGATAGCAGCAGCATACAGGAGCTGGCGGGAAGTACTGGTAGCATACAAGAGCTGGCGGACAGTACCGGTAGCATACAGGAGCTGTCAGCTAGCAGCTATGACGCGGTAATCTTCAGCCTGCTTCTGGAGTACCTGCCACACTCTTCTGAGCGCAAGCGCTGCTGTGAGAAGGCATACAAGCTGCTGAAGAGGGAAGGCATTCTCATCATCGTAACACCGGATTCTAAGCATGTAGGAGCTAACGCTAAAATATTCAAGACCTGGCGCTACACGCTAGCCCTGCTAGGCTTCAGCCGCGTGAAGTACGAGAAGCTGCACTTCCTGCATTGCATGGTGTTCAGGAAGTGCCTCAGCTCGCAGCTGGCGCGGCACTGGGCCGACACACACAGGGAGCCCTACATGGGCCCCCACATGCACATCCCTCAGGATCACCAGCCCCTCACAGAGGACACGCAAAACACACAGGACACGCGGGACAGCCACACAAACAATCAAGATAGTAATCATGAAAGTACCCTGCATCTATTCAGCCATCTACCTGAGCTGTAATAGCTAGATATATTTTTGTTTTGTTTTCAAGAACAATAACAGGTGATTGCTGTTTGTCATTTGGACTTCTTCTCTTTTGGTTCCTCTTCTATCGAAGATCATCGGTGATCTTGGATGCTGTGGCTCGAAAAAGGGGACTTCTGCCGAACCAGTGTCGCTGGTTTTTTAGTCACAATGTCCTTCTGCGTCCTGGAGTTCTTCTCCCCTCAATCTTACCCTGTATGATGAGGTGAAGAAGACTGTATTTCTCATTTCTCAAAATGTGACCGAAGTACATTAGCTTTCTCTGCTTAATGGTTGGCAGAAGTTGGAAGATCTCTCTTTAAAGAGAGATGGACCAGCAAACTTGCAGTGGAGCTCAACAACCTCTGTACCTGAATAACCTGACCAGATAGCAATATGGGAACAAGACTGTCTTAGCTGAATCATTTGTCAAACATTTTTGTAGGGAAAACAGGACCTCAAGGAGTTTTGTAAAATATTGTTTATTGATCCATACAATTTTATGAAATGTTTGGTTATTTTAGTTTCTCTTTATGGGAGTTTTGACGTCAACAGTCTGTTTCTGTAGCTGTATCAGGTACAGCAATGTAATATTGTAAATTATATAAAATATTGTAATATAAAAATATTGTAATAATGTAATATTGACCATACAATTTTATGAAATGTTTGGTTATTTTAGTTTTTCTTTATAGGAGTTTTGACGCCAACAGTGTGTTTCTGTAGCTGTATCAGGTACAGCAATGTAATATAATAATATTAGGTTGATTTATTTGGTGAGCGCGGTTTTTATGTGAACCACATCTCAAGAGCGCTCTAGATGTAGATGCATTGAATGTCTTTAGGCTGATTTGTTGCTCCCTAGATACCAATAAGTAGAAACCAACTGATCTCCTCAATGTGGAAGTAACACCTGTAAATTGATATTTATTATTCATTATTTAATTCTTGTTACTATAGTTAAATATTTACATAGTATTAAAAATTAATCTATTTTTTATGTACCTAAAAATATTGTTATACTGATAGTGGACGAAAATAAATGTTGTATGTCTTTCAAATTATAAAATGGTTTTGAGAAAAATCAAAAAAAATGTTTTTTTTTTTTTTTTTTAAATAGATTTTTGGAAATGAATGCAATCCACCAACCTATTTTACCTGGCCAGTTGTCTTCATGCGAAAGCAGAAGCTTGTGTGCATGCAACGGCATCTGTTGAACCAGGGTCGAAGTTATCGTCGCGGGATTCGAACCAGCGTTATCCGGTTCCAAATAACCTGTCTTGATCCCCGCGGCTATAACACCGACAAACTCAATGGGCCTTTTATTCACCACCAACCAAGCAAGGAACGTTGATCTTTTATGAGACTGCCGTTTTTAGCAACCAATGACAAAAAAAATTGTACGCTTTTTCCCCTGCAACCCCGGAAGAAAGCTCATGATAGGTCAGTTGGTAGAGTACCTGCATTCCATGCCGTGAGCTCCGCTTCGAATCCCACCTAAGGTGTCAAATAATTTCCTGTTTCGGTGTTTATTTCAAACCCCAAAGTAAAATACTGTCAAGGTTTACTCAGCCTTCACAAGAAATGAGTACCAGCCCTCTCGGGAGCTGAGAAACCCCCACTTCAACTAAAGTGGTTGGCGTAAGTACCTGTAAAAGTAAATAGGTTCAACTCGCCACATGCGACCCCTTCAGGATAACGCGGCAAGAATTAACACTGTATGTGTAGCTTAGTTGCGTTTTTTTTACCCGCTCGGTTGACAACACAATATTGTCTATGCCCAATTAACGTGCAGATTATAATGCGCTAGACCAGGGGCTCCCAAAGTGTGCGCCGTAGAAAGTAAAGAGGGGCACCTTGAGTCGATCCTTTATCATTATCCTAAACCACAAATATTCGAGGGTACCTATAAAGCTTACTTAAGTAGGGCGCCGTGACTAAATACCATTTGTCTTGTCTTGTATCCTGCCGCCTTTCCTCTAGGGGTGGCCAGTACCTCCACACAAGTGCCTCCACTTGACTCTGTCCTTGCATACTTCTTTCATCTCATCTAATTTCATCACTCTTTTCATGCATGCTCTTCTCTTGTTTCCACTCTGTAGATTCCATTCATTCGCAATCTCATTTATCTGATCAATCCATTGTTTCCTAGGTCTTCCCCTTCCACGCTTACCTGTTACATTCCCTTTATACACTCTTTTTGTCAGTCGGTCTTCATTCATCCTTTCAATATGTCCAAACCATCGCATCACACTTCTTTGAACTTTCACTTTCACGCTTTCTTTTACTCCGCATTCATTTAGAACCCATTCGTTTCTCACTCTATCTTTGATTGATCTAAATAAAATATATAGATGGAGCATTAGCGTATATATATCCGATCCACATCATTGTTGCCCTAAATGATAGTGTATGCCCCATTTGCAATCAGTTGCAGCGTCGGCAAGGAAACATCGAGGTACCTACATGTAAATTGAAGACAACTGTCATGCGAAGATAGCCTGACAGTTTCATCAAATTTTCAAATTTCCCCATATTTTATTTTTATTTTACTTTATTAGGAGAAAAAACAGATACAGACACAGTTGCAATAAACAAAAAAGTGGATACATATAATTTAAAATGCCTACATCCTTAAAAATTTCCCACATATATATTATAAATTTAATGTAGCTGACATAAAAATATAAAAGAAGTAGAGGAAGTCAAAATTCAAAAGTAATAAAATTAGTAAAAGAAACAAAAATAACAAGGAGAAACAAGAAGAGTAAACAAAGAAAAACATAAGAATGTAAAAGTTAAAGAAGAATAAAAAAGAAGAACAAAAAGCCCAATCAGCACCTATAAACTGGGTGTAAAAGACATTTTATATATAGTTTTCATCAAGTCCCCCCTAAAGGAGTATTTCCCCTTATTAAACAAATCTAAATCATTAAAATATTTATTAAAATCACTGCACATTCTATGAATAGAAATAAGTTAATTTAATGAAATAAAACTCATGATAAGCGCGTGATGAATTATTACAAACAAAAGCATACAGTAAAAAACCACAAAATATAAAAAAAAACTCAGTTCTTCATACTTATACCCATTATTTGACGATAGATTTTTTTTCTTATATTAGACGCATTAATCGTATTTTTTAAGGTTTATTTAGATATAAATACAAAAGAAATAAAGATATTAAAATGTAAATAAGCATATAAGACAACTTTCAGAGATGCTCCTTTAAAATAACGGAGAAAAAAATCTGCTGATATTCATAAAATTATCAAAAAATATTCTATTACATAAAAGTAAGATACAGTCAGTAATGCGTCTTTTTTGCTTAAGTTTTTTTTAGTTCCTACACAACCTTAAATATAATGCACTGATTTTTTTTAAAAATGTGAATTTATTCGTATTAAGTTATTTTTCCTTACATTTTGGGAAACGTATGTTGCTGTTGTGTTGTCAGCGGCCCCTGATGTTGTCATGGAGATCAGAAAGAGACAGAAACATAACAAAATTTCTAATGTTTCTTTCTCTTTCTTTCTACAATTTTGTGGCACAACCGTTTGTATAGGAAAACACTCACGTGCTCCATCTATGTATATTATTTATATCGATGCTAAATACTATACTTGTAAGTGCGCCGCGGGCTGAAAAAGGTTGGCAGCTCCTGTGCTAGACCAACTAATGTTTTGTTATTGGTTGCTTAGGACCCCCATCACAGTGAGAACAATATTTTTTTGCAGAGGCTCTGAACACCCTTAACGGAACGGCAAGAGTTGTTGTTTCAATGCTATATTTTGACTAAAGATAAAAAATGGGACGTCTTCAAGCCGGGTTGCTAGGTAGCGCTAACAAATATTTTGATATTTTAGTTGCTATGTGGCTACCACCTACTCATGCTGTATATATATTTTTACTTTTGAAAATGTCACTCCTGTTACAGGAAAAGGCGGCAATAGTTGCAGGGCTTATGTCAAAAAAGTTTATGTAACGCTCGCTCTTTGGTTAGTTTTCTGTATCAGCTGTTGGCGGCATTGTTGATTATCAGTGTTTTTATACTCTATGGTATTCGTGATTTGACATTTGACGTTTTAACAATGTTTACAAATGACGTGTATTAGTTTTAAGTTGAAGTATTATTATCTCGTTGCATTCGTCACCAGAAGTTGATCAGCCGAGTGGTAGCTTTGTGTATTGTAGCATAGTGTACTGTAGGGCATCAGTATGTGCGGTGACAAGCAGCTGGCCTCCCTGCGGGCGCTCATCCTGGTGGGCGGCTATGGCACGCGCCTGCGCCCCCTCACGCTGAGCCGCCCCAAGCCGCTCGTGGAGTTCGCTAACAAGCCCATCCTGCTGCACCAGATAGAGGCGCTAGTGCAGGCGGGCGTCACCAAGGTGAGTCCTGTCCCGGCTCCCCAACACCCTACACTATTAAATTGTGTGTTGTCTCCCACACAGTCTTGTTATGATGCTTGTGTGTTGGTTGCAGGTGATCTTGGCGGTGTCGTACCGCGCTGAGGAGATGGAGAAGGAGCTGAGCTTAGCGATGTCCAAGATGGGCGTCTCGCTGGTGTTCTCCCACGAGCAGGAGCCCCTGGGTACTGCGGGCCCCCTGGCTCTGGCCCGGGAGATCCTGGAAGAGAGCACGGAGCCCTTCTTCGTCCTGAACTCTGATGTCATCTGTGAGTTCCCCTTCAGCGAGCTGGCGAAGTTCCACAGGAACCACGGGAAGGTACGCATGATGTTCTGTTACTGCTGCTAGCTGGGCCTCTCCAGCTACTGTTCTACATGCTGCACTATTATGATAATGCATGTTTATATACATCCTTCAGGTAGAACGCAGCAAGAAGTTGCACTACGTGTATAGCTTAGTTGAGTTGTCTATATACACAGCGCAGTGCAGTTGCTTGTTTTAGCAAAGCCTCGGACTGTGTGCTGTTGCTGTTTCAGTAATGTATTTGTCAGCAAATAATTAGACCTCCCCTTTTCCTTGTGTACACATCTAATTGTTGTAAGTTAACCAAATAAACTGGTGACCACAAACAAAGGAAAAATGATCTTTCCATACATTCAAGGTGCACATTTCATATGTCGCTTCTGACTGCTTTATGTCTAGTAAAAATGGTTACTGACAAATTGATTGAATGTATTCGAAAACACATCCAATTAATGTTTCTACAAAAGGCAAGATTTTACCAATGCGTAAAGCAGGAGCGACTCGTCTTGATCCAAGTCGCTGGACATCAGGTCACAAACTAAACGACTCCAGTCCCTTCAAAATGCTGCAGCCAGGTTGATATACGGCGGCTCCAATACTGCCATATAACTCCTCTCCTTGAGAACTTGCACTGGCTTTGCATCTCGGAAAGAATAGACTACAAGCTTTGCTTGACGGTCTTTAAGACTCTTCATTGGCTGACTCCTGACTATCTGCACTTATTTAAATGAAAAGGGAGTTACACTGAGGTCAGCTAGGTCTTGTGTCAGTTTGTTTGGAATTGCCGAAAAGACAGTCATGCACAGTCTGCGGGAACTGCTCTTTCCGTGTTGCCGGGCCAGCGGAATGGAATGCTCTCCCAGAGAGGCTGAGAGTCCAGGAGGATGAGACAGCCTTCAGGAAGATGCTGAAAGCATTTCTGTTTTCCCGTAACAGCCCACATGCGCCTTTGTAGTGATACAAATCACAAAAAGGCGCATATAAATTTTGTTATCGTGCCCAGTGGTGACGATTTAATAGCGTCCAAGCCTATCAAATAGAAAGTACGCAACATTACGCTGTTTTAGCGCTGGCACTAAGAACACTTCCTGTTTGACAAAACCTTTATATGATAGCAACGTTAGTTTCTAAAATTCCAAGTACGTGATTAGTTGCTTAAAATCCAGGAAACAATCACACACCGCTGTTTGGTGTGAGGTGTCCTGTGATTGGGAATTCAAGCACCAATCACAAGTCATGTAGAGTTTTGTTAGAGAGGTCTAGTGGTGTTGTTGGTTAGAATGTTACAGTTGTGCCGCGCGGTTATTTTCTTCTGTTATAAGATAAGTGTGTATGTAATTTGCAGGAAGGGACAATAGTCGTGACCAAGGTAGAAGAGCCTTCCAAGTACGGAGTGGTGTGTTACAAGGAGGACGGAGAAATAGAGAGCTTCATCGAGAAGCCACAGGAGTTTGTGTCCAACAAGATAAATGCAGGTACAGGAAACTGCTTCAGACTATTTCCCACTGAATCACCATACCAACATGGTAACTTTGTATATCTTACTTAGCACACAGTATTGTGGAAGCCCCTTTTGGGACGCTGGTGGAGTGCTGGCGCCTTATTCACAAGGGAATAGGGAAAAAAAGAAGAAGATAATAGGGAGAGAGAAAAATAAGAAGGGCCTTCATGCAAAAAATCCACCCTAGGTTTTTTGTTATAATTACAATGCTTGCTACAAAAAATATAGATACAGGTTGTGTGTGGAGATATAGCAAATTCTTGGTTAAAAAATCTCTTTTAACGGCTTATTTAATCAATTTAAGGTTGTAGCCAAACCGGGATTAATGATTTTGATGATCAGTATTTTTTCGCATTCTAGATTGCATTTCTTAAATGATGTTTCATTTGATTTATGAGTCAGCTTTGTGGCTGCTAATTATGTGAAATTCAAGCTAGCTGACTTAGATTTCAACCAACTAATTTCAAGTAGTTGGTTTGGCCATAAGTTGTGTATGCCCTTTTGCTGATGTCTCATGTGCTGTGCTGTGTTGCAGGGCTGTACATCTTCAACCCGTCCATCCTGTCTCGCATCCCGCTGCGTCCCACCTCCATAGAGAAGCAGGTGTTCCCTGCCATGTCCAGCGAGGGGCAGCTGTTCGCCATGGAGCTGCAGGGCTTCTGGATGGACGTGGGACAGCCCAAAGACTTCCTCACAGGTAAAAACATAACATATATTCAACAACTGCTTTCAGTACCCTAAATGTAAAATGTTTACATAAATTCTTTGGCCAAAAAAGTGAATTCTTAATGTTTATATATCTTTCGAACTAAGATTATAGATTATATATTTTTTGTCATTACTGAAATATATTTACTGCGCAGACAATGTGCGTGTTGAAATTAATATTTTCAGTGAATTTTGAAAGAAAAATGGCATTATTATAGAACATACCTACAAGTGTAATTATTGAGTGTCAAAATAAAAGATAGAGAAAGCAAGAAAACATAGGATTTCACATGATTATTGAGTGTTAAGGTGCTGTGGTGTTTGACAGCTCGGTGAATGACAGGTCCGGTGTCTACTTACGTTAAAATAGTTTCAGCTCCAATGTATTAAAATTCAATAGTTAATTGTCATTTTGCTAGAAAGGTGTTTTCAGAGAACTGTTGCTGTGGTCTGTGGGAGCTGGAGCTTCCGGATGTTTCGCCCATATCTACAATGGGCTTCTTCAGCGTGAAAGTGAATTATCACAGTTTCATTAAGATACTGTTACTGTATCCTGCCGCTCCACTAGAGGTGGCCGGTACCTCCGCAGATGCGTCTCCACTACTTCTTATCTCTTCTACATTCATCACTTTCTTCATCATACTCTTCTCTTATTCTCACTCTGCAGGTTCCATTCTTTCGCAATCTCACCTATTTGGTCTCTTCATAATTCATCATCTTCAGAAGATCATTTTCATAATTCACTTTCACGCTGAAGAAGCCCATCGTAGACATGGGTGAAAAGTCCGGAAGCTCCAGCTCCCACAGACCACGGCAACAGATCCCGGAAAAAATCTCCAGCATCATCAGCCGGCCGTGTAAGCGTAAAACTTTCATTCAATTGTCATTTTGTTGATTGAGTATTGGTGAGCCCAGGTAGAGCGTGTGTTGTGTTGTAGGCATGTGCCTGTACTTGTCCAGCGTGAGGCAGCAGCGCCCCGCCATGCTGCACAGCGCTGCGGGCGTGGTGGGCAATGTGCTGGTGGACCCCACGGCCCGCATCGGCAGCGGCTGCCGCATCGGTCCCAACGTCACCATAGGACCTGACGTGGTCATAGAGGACGGTAAACACAACACTCATTTACCTTTCTATTGTTATCACAAAGACTGCAAAAACTCATTTAGCAACTTTGCATTAGATAATAATAATAATATTGGGATGATTTATTTGGTGAGCGCTGTTTTTGTGTGAATCACACCCTCTGCCAGCTTGGTCGTCGATTTAAAAAGGGCCAATTCTCAAGCAAGACCCAGTCGCTGTAAGGCTGGATGGACCTTTGGTGACCGGTCTTTGGTCAAGGTATATGAATTTTTAAACCCAGCGAAGAGCATACATATTTGAAAATATAAATGATATGTTTTTTGTGGTTCGCCGGGATTCAAAGCCACAACCTTCCATTGACGAGTCCAAAGCGTTACCACTAGACTGCGGACTGATCTCTGGTTCTTAACCTTTGTGCGACTTTGATGGCTTTGTTATCAGTAGGAACCACAAGGTTAGAGACTGCATTCTATTGACACATACTATATCGTGTTATTTAACAGAAATATACTGATATATTTTTCCATTCTAAAAGCTCTCCTGATAAATAACTTATCCATGGTTTGGACATTCACCAGGGAGAGATGTCATTTCAGTTTTGAACCTCACTGTAAAGCGTGGTGTTGTCTGCAGGAGTGTGCATCAAGCGCAGCACCATCATGCGCGGGGCCGTGGTGAGGTCGCACGCGTGGCTGGACGGCTGCATCGTGGGCTGGCGCTGCTCCGTGGGCCGCTGGGTGCGCATGGAGGGCTGCACCGTGCTGGGGGAGGACGTCATCGTGCAGGACGAGCTCTACATCAACGGGGGACAGGTGCTGCCTCACAAGGCCATCTCCTGCTCCGTGCCTGAGCCCATGATCATTATGTGAGCACAGAGATCATCATCTTCATTTGAGCAAAGAGCTAATCATCATAATGTGAGCGCAGAGCTCATGATCATCACACAAGGCCATCTCCTGCTACATGCCAGAGCCCATGATCATCATGTGAGCACAAAGCTCAGCATCATAATGTGAGAGTAGAGCTCATCATTGTTATACTAGCACAGAGACTATGATAATTGTGTGACCGCAGTGCCAGGGGTTTAAGTCTCTACCTATTTGAAGATGGGACGAAATAAAGCATGCCTGAATAAAGCTGCCAAAAGCGGTGCCTGAACAGCTGATCATTGTTCCATATAAAATGGATTTGCTATTGCTACGCTGCCATTTTTTATTCTGTCCTGTTTTCAAATAAATACAGTTCGATCTATTGACGGTCGTCGAGACTTCCACCCCTGTAGCACTATTCTGCCAAATTCCTTACACTTTGGATATCAATCCAAGTCGGAGCTTACTAGCGCTTGCGGAAGAACTCCATAGATAAAAAATCACATTACACCTTATTTTTGGACACAAATCACTATCTCGTCGCCTTAAGGTTGTAAGGAATTTAGCAGGATAGCTCTTCTGGTCACATTTTAATCTGTAATAGTTGATCAGGCCACTAAGTCCTGCTGAGCTCTGTCGCAGTGAAGAACAGCCGCAATACTGCATAATGATAGCAACTTATTGAATAAAAATGAATCAATTTTGTACACTTATTTATAATTTATACTTGTATAATATGGACTTTCACTGAGTGTACCACCATACCCTAAAAACGTATTCAAATGAATAATAATTTTTAATGACAAGACATCTGAAGATTATTTCATTGTGTTTTATAAAGTTTCATAAGGGTCTTAGATGATAATACTATTATACTGCAAGTATAAAATGTTGTGTAAATTCCCCTCGATCAAGTAAGTAGAAAAAAATTATGAAATCTAGATCCCTAATATGGGGTGGTGTTTTATTTTTTATGAATTTTTCTATTTACGCGATTGAGAGGAAGTTACGCAATGTTTCGTACTTCGCGTAAAGTTTTAATACTTGCATTTCACAGGTAAACAATCTGCGTCGTTGAATATAAATGAATGTAGGTAGTGCTGTAGTGAACAGTAGATATTTTCAATGAATGAAATAATCACTGCCATTTTTCAGTATTTTTTTTACGTTACGTAATGAAATATTGTGCGGACTTCCACTTTATATTTTTAAATGTGTATGAAAACAACATTGACTTATGATATCTGTGGACTAGAAACTATTTTAACAAAAATGTCGTCCTTAGTTAGACAGAGAACAAATATGTTCAATGTGTCTTTTTGTTGTCAACAAAAAAAATTTGGTGAAACTATGAAATCTTTCCAGAAAGTTGGCAGCATTGAAATTCATGCCTGTGCAAAAGTGCACCCGTTTTAATGTGTTTTGATCGGTCAAATTGACAACTTTTAAAGAAAAAAAAACATGTATTGGGTGACGAAACACAAAATGGAGAATGTAATGCCCGTTTTCACCGACTCCTTCTAAACCGTCACCTAGCTAAAAGTATTTAAATATAAGAGACTCTTTAAACGGGTACCTAGCACCGTTGAGTTTCACGAGTGAAACTGTCACCTAAAAATCGGTCACCTAGCTAGGAGCCTGTTTAGCAAACCACTAGTGTTGTGAAACTCGATTTTTGTAAATTCGAAATGTATTTTATGGTTTATAAAATAATATACACATTTCAAATAAAAACAACAAATGAATATTTGATGTTTATAATAATATCTTGATACGGCACACTTTTTGTGTAGGCCCTGAATTTCGCCATCCGTCGAACTCCTTGACAAAACTTAACCCTACACGCTGATTGGCCGGCGTTCGGCAGGACACCGGCCGAGCCGAATTTACTGTAACAAAATTTATGTGTTTAGTTGTAATAAAAAGGGAATAATTTGTCACAAGGTTGTCGGCCTGTTGGCCCGAAGACCGGTTCTGTTTGTAATTTGTACTGAAAAGAGAAAAAGAGAATAAAAAAAACGAAAGTAAAAAAGAAAACCCTTCAACCAAGTCTTCCTCATTATTAAAGAGAGGGTATCAATCTACCATTTACGCTGCAAATATTATTTGTTAATTGAATTTTTATCTTTACAATGGTGTGTACATAGTATATTTTGATATGCACACACTATAAAAAAAAAGCGTAATGTTGCCGGGTTGCCGGCTTGTAGTCTGCAGATGCATTCAGATGCGGTTTTGTTGTTGTTGACAATTCACATTCGACATGTAAAATCGGCATTTTCAAATATACGGCGGTCACCAATCAATTATCAAATTAAAGAAGAAACATGGTTCAACTTTTCAGAGGCTGACCGCGAGAAACTTGTTCAATCCTGCTACATGGGGCTACATTTACGCCTCTCACGTCTGTCACAGATATCAGCTGATGGCTTACAGTGGCATAAAATTGTAATACCTCTAATCAGTTATCCCCGTGTGTCACTGAATTGTTTCTGTACAAAACAATAAGTAACAATCCATCTGAAGGATATCATAAGGCCTGTGATATGACAAATTTATGGTAGGTACCTATAAACATCGATCAATGTAAAAGATCGATGTTTTTAAATACGTAATAAATTCATGGACGATAATAGTTATTCCACAATATCTTTACCAAAACTATATGTGTACAGCTCTGTTGTCCGAAAATATAAAAATTACTACAATTTTATCCAGCAAGGAGCTACATGATTGTATTTTTGACAGCCGATATCCGCACCAAAAATCGATGTCATTCTTATCGACATTTTTTTACCTTTCTCAAAACTTTTTGGACGTAGATAAGTCCTAGCAACTTCTTTATCCTCAAGAGTTTCTAAAAAAACAAGGATATCGGCGTCCATATCCACTTATTTGCAGTTTAAACATGACATAACCTCACTGACAGGCCGCTAAAGTGTCCTTTAGCGTAAGAGACAGTTTAGGGAGCGGAATATCGGGCTCGCAAATATAAGAAGTTCTTAGCGAGTTAAGAGGTTCTTAAATGCTGGTGAAAACAAAACTGGTACCTAAATATTTTTAAACAGCACTTTATCTTTAAATATTCTTGGTGAAAACGGGCATAAGAAAACATTGGATTTCACATGATTATTAAGTATTCTGTGGTGTTTGACAGCTCTGCAGTTGACAGGTCCGGCTGATAGGTGAGCCATATAGTGTGTATCAATGGCGTAAGTTAGTTTCTTCTCCATCAATGTTATAACTCAATGGAAAACAGTAATTGTAAAACTTTTGTAATTTAACTTCAAATAATAAAATTTAAAATGTGCAGGGCTGTATTGTGTCTAAGGAAACCTTTGTAGGCCAAAGCCACTTTCATTTGATTTGGAAATGCCTTTGACCTGCATCAAATTGTTTCCGGAGATATGTGAGCATAACGTATACGCACATGGTAGGGATGTTATGGATATGAAGTTTTGGAAACGGAATTGTTTCGG
Organism: Agapetus fuscipes; assembly: GCA_951799405.1. Lineage (NCBI taxonomy): Eukaryota > Metazoa > Arthropoda > Insecta > Trichoptera > Glossosomatidae > Agapetus > Agapetus fuscipes. The sequence continues at coordinate 18,320,444 of OX637336.1, read as the reverse complement.
ATATCCGTTAGTTTCGGTTACGGACATGAAATTTTTAAAACATTGTTAACGCATAATAACAACAAATAAGCAAATAAATTGTACCTCTTGGCTTTATTTCTAGGCTGTCATTTTGTTTTACAATCAGTCATATCATCCCCCCAGTGCTTGTTTGGCATATCTGCCATTTGATTCAAACACGACCTTTCAATGAAATTGCCTTTAGAATCACATTCTACACAATCTGAGCTAAGAAAAAAACTTAAAACGCGACAGTGTGAGAGGTGTTTTGTATATTTTCATAATCGATTTATAGCAATCATAAGACACATTGGTCCAGTAGTAGACACATACAAACATTGCTCATGTGAAATTGATGGACGTAAAACAAACAAGCACTTAGGGGGCAATATGATAAATTATGATAGCTATTCATTTAAAATGCAACAAAAAAATCATAAAACAATACATTTGTTTTTTTTATTACATTATACTATTATCCGAAACTTTCATATCGGTTTTGTTTATGGATATTTTTTTATTTTGTATATCAGATAGTTTTGGTTACGGATACCCATAACATCCAAGGGCGTACCCAGGATCAAATCCAGGGGGGGGGGGGCAGTTGCCCCTCCCTGCCCCTTCCTAGTTACGCCCATGATAACATCCGTATTACATGGTCGTGCATGTCTCCATCACGAGCGTTGTTTGATGTATTTCTCTGCAAGTCACATTTACTTTGTAAGTTTAAATTAATTAAGATTATGTTTTTTTTAGATTTATCGAAAATAATTAATTTTAAAGCACATTTATTTTAACTTTAATGGAAACCAAAAATTAAAAGATCAACAGCAGAGATGGAAGGCTATGAACAAGGTTTTACAGGTTACTTGTATGTTTAGTTTGGGAGTGCAATTATTTTATTATTATAAACAGAGTATTTGAATTTTACTCTTAGATTTTATTTTCATACATGTGTATCCCTCTTTCTTTTGTCTTGGAAAGCAACCAATCATGTAAATGGGAATTTGCATAGTCTATCATGTTTTAATTTGAATTATTTATTATTTAGTAATTCTTTTATGCCTGCCTTCTCACAATGTCTCTTGACAGCCAGAGGTGAAGTGTTATTGCAATATGTAGCTAGTAGACATATAAGATGTGCATCCGTTGCAACGAGGTGATCTACAGCTACATTGCTATATGTGATACATAAACCTGTATGAATTTTGGCAATTTGGCAAAGATCTTGTAGAAATTTCTGCTGGTTTCAGATTCAAACACTCTGTTGGTTGGTTTTAAGTTTCAGTTTTATTCTTCCTTGTAGATTAGGGAAATGAAAGTGTACAGAGCCCACAAAGCACTTGTATAGAAAACCAAATTTTCCCACCCTCAATACAAAATAAAACAAATTTGTTATTTACACATCATAAATAATTTGAATAGCCCGAGCAGCATAAACATTCAAATGGTAGGTATTGAACTTACATACAAATCAATAAATAATCCAGTTGAGATTTGCCTTTATCAAAACATTACACAAGACCTTTGCCTGATTTTCATTCCCATTATTTTGAATTGTAATCGCAGCTGTCGCATTCCAGTCATCTAATTAGCTGCAACTCTCTGCAAGTGTACACCTTTCACTATCTTCCTTTACACCACTCGGCCAGAGTCTATCCTGACTAGCAGTGCAATTAATAACAGTTTTGTCCATTTTCCTGAATAGACTGATGTCTTATAAGGTGCAAGAGCAATGTACATAATAAAAAACTATTAAGCTACACATATAGTGTATTTTCTTGCAAGTGGAACATATTTATTTTACAGGTAAAGGGGCCGGCCTTATGCCTACAGCTTCAGTTGAAGTGGGGGTTTACCCGCTCCCTGGTACTCACTTCTTGAGAAGGCCGAGTTTGAAATAGACACCAAATTTTTGACACCTTCGGTGGGGTACGTACCCGAGCTCTCGGCATGGAATGCAAGCACCCTATCAACTGAGCTAAATATTATTTAAAATCACATCTATTTGGTAATGTGCCATATTGTAGTCATAATATTTTACATATTTTATTTTCATATCCATGTTATCATAATAATTTTATGTACAGATAAGTTTCTTTCCACACGCTGCAAAAATTGTTTATTGCAAATGGCTCCGTGTTGACATTCTACAAGTAGGCAATCTGCTTTCATGCTTGTTGTGCAATTAGCTCCTTTTAGCAAAATGGTAACACACACATACAGGTATACACAACTTTAAATTAAGTTAGATGACAGCTATTTGATGTCGCTGTTACGACTTTAGGGCCTTCTGACTGCTATGATCAATGTTTATTACTTTTTACATATTCAACAAAATATTTCTTTAATTTTAGCAATTTTGTAAACGTCATGTTGAACTATCAAAAGTGACATAATAGAAGATGGCGGTATTAGTTCAGGTTTTCACCACATTCATTTCAAGCCGTGTAGGTCTGTTTACACTGTGATGAGATCTAAGAATACAAATTGTATCGAAAACATTTGTCCGCCCAGTCAGCTGTTCCCACGCCGCCATTAAAAAAAAAAAAAATTAAATTAGGCTGATTTATTTGGTGAGCGCTGTTTTTGTGTGTATCACACCTCAAGAGCCCTCTGCGAGCTTGGTCATCGCTGTAGAAAGCGCCAATTCACCCAGTTGTTGTAAGGCTGGATGGACCTTTTGATGACCGATCTTTGGTAAAGGTTTATGAATTTTTCAACCCAGCGAAGAGCATATTTGAAAATATAAATGGTATATTTTTTGCGCTCCGCCGGGATTCGAACCCACGACCTTCCAGTTACAAGTCCGAAGTGTTACCACCTGGACTGCGGATCATCTTTATCTGTCGTATCATCGGCCATCTTTAAATGCTTGCTGTTTTTAGTATTTATTGAACTTGTTTAGTTATTTTAAAGATCCCGTGTCGGAGACTTGGGTTCAATCTTCCTATTTTTTTGTCGCAAACTTTTTAGTCGTAAGTTGGGTTATCCATTTATTTTTATAGGTAAAGCAAGAGTACTTACATAATGCAACATGCCAAGTACATCGGAGCATTCCTTTAATTATATATTAATTATGTAATTGTAATGAAATTTGCACAGCTGTGTTTTGTATCAATAATAAATATTTTATCACCGTCACCTGAAAAGGAAAATTGGTAATTTCATATTTGATGAACGAAATAAATAAAAAAGTTATTGCCAATGTTATATATATTTTATTGTGTTCATATACTTAATGTAAGATGGTTCTACAAATATTTAGCACTCTCTTTATGGATAAAACTACAAGAAAATATAAGATTTATAAAAATGGATTAGATTATCTAACTCAGAAAAGTCGCGGAGTGTGAAATGTTGGCATCTACATGTAAATGGATTAATTATTGAATAATCAAAAGATGAACTTCAATATGGGTGGTCAGCCTCGTACCAAACTATAAGTCAAGGAACTCAGATAATAAGTTATTTATTACTAAGGTCCGGTATTTTCAACATTAGCAGATGTGCCTTTAAACTGATAAAAAAAAAAATACCCACATGATTGAGTTTTGTACATGAAAATAAGCTAATATGTCAATCTGTTAAAAATAATAAACAGTCCATACATTTTGTGACTACATATTTATAATGTTCACTCCATACACTTGTATACAGTACATCAATTATTATTTTTTATTCCTTCAACAGTTATAAAGGCAAGTACTTACAAAATTACATGAAAATATTGAAGTGAACATTATTGTGTATCTGACAAGTACAGAATAGTTTACACCACAATAATCAAGCCTGTGTATTGTGGTGTAAAATGAAACGGCAACATTTCCTCAAAAAAAAAAACATTTCCTGTGTGGATTGTCTTACATTCAACAAGATATTCCATTTATCTGTGTTCAGATCAACAAAACTTGTAAATTTTCAGCCAGAAAAAACAAAGAAGATTCGCCCTTCCTCATACATGCTTCCCGTACTGATAAACATTTTTTAATTTGATTATTTGATGTAAGAATGACGTTTTGTAGAAGTAAATCACATTATCTACAGATGACAAAAGACACCTCGTCCCCTTAGTGCTTCTTTGTCTTATTTACATCAGAGAAAATTTCACATGAGCAGTGTTTGTATGTGTACTGGACCTATGTGTCTTATGAAAACTGGAAATGAATTAAAAAAAACTCTGAAAAGAATGTGTTTTACACTGTTTTCTTACCTCAGATTGTATAGTTAGATTGAATGTGATTCTTAAGATCAAATGGTAGATTAAGTTCTAGATTGTTGGAAGATGGAAATTCAGCGTCAACGTTAAGTAAAATTTACAAATAAAACACCAACTGCCATTACTCACTAAAGGCATTCTGCCACCATTGTGTCTGGTCTGTGTAGCTTTTTTTCTATCCAGCACGGAATTGGAAGTCAGTAGTGTATGGAGATGTATGAAAGCTTTCACACAGTTTGTCTGGTAATCCATAGACAATCCGGGCAGAATGCGCTGCGTCTGCGATGGCCCTTTGAGTAGATTATCTTGAGAGGTGTCTGGTGTTGTCGGATTAGATGAACTTGTTGTTGGCGTAGTACTGCTGGTGGGACGAGGAGTACCTGGGGTCGCTGCCGTAGGAGGCGGAGGCCCCCCCCGCCCCCGCACTGCCTCCCCCGCCCCCGTAGCGCCCACCGCTGCCCCCTGCGCCCCCACTGCTCCACATGTCACCTGCACACAACAAAACATCATTACCACGTCCAGTTGACCTCAGCTGACCTCAGTCAGCTGCCTGGACATCCCTGCAAGAAGGCCCCGCACTGTTTTTGGAGACAGGGCATTCAAGACAGCCGCTCCAATGACTTGAAATGCTATTCCCGCCTCACTGAGGGAACTGGATATGGAGAGACTATTTAAAATAAGTCTCAAGACTTGCCTCTTCGTTCAATCATATGGACAAGCGCCTTTGTAGTGACACACTGTTATATAAGGCGCTATACAAATTTTGTCTTACAATTATTATTAGTTCCTCCTCACCCGGGCTGGAAGTCTCGTCACCATGGTAATTCTTACCTACCAAATATCGGTAATATTTGTATTGTCACAAACTTGAAATGCGTACATGCACCTGTACACGTATACATACACGTAGTGTGACGAACTATGAAGTCTGAGTGCCTGCGCGCAGGTGCCTATACATGTCAGGTTGAACCATCTGGAAATACTCCGTGATTGCGCTAGTGCATAACGTTCTAGTGAAAGAATGATCTACAGAACGCGAGAAAGACCCTTTTTGTACCCAATATAAGGGACTGAAATGGTATGGAGAGTCAGTCGCATAGAGCAATTTACCTTCGACATACCAATAAACAGTGATTGTCAAGTTTTGTAAAGTTGTGCAAAATAAATTCTGTAAAAACAAATCATTGCATTTTAATTAAAAATAGAAACCAGCAAAAACGTAACAGTATGAAGACTAATCGCTGTTCACTTGCGGCCATCTTGGATTGACAGGTCTTCATACAAATATTACCGATATTCGGTAGGTAAGAATTACTGCGGTAATGAGACTTCCAGCCCAGTTCCTTCTTACCTAGCAAAGCTTGCTACCTTATGAGAATGAACCTCCTACATTGAAATATTTGTGTAGCATACAGAGGTCTAATCTAAATCTAAGCTGCAAAGATATGTATCATTTGAGATTCATATCAAATGCATTCCCACAAGCAGACATGCATAATTTCGCGCTTACACATGCTGCATGTGGACCTACAATATAAAAACCCCAATCTCAAATGAACATAAGCCCTGCAACTCTTGCCGACCTTCCCAGGGGTGACATTGGCAAAGTGAACCATTTTTTACAGTATGGGTGGTCAGCCGCATACCAACCTATCAATCAAGGAGTCTTGTCTTGTCTTGTATCCTGCCGCCTTTCCTCTAGGGGTGGCCAGTACCTCCACACAAGTGCCTCCACTCAGTCCTTGCATACTTCTTTCATCTCATCTAATTTCATCACTCTTTTCATGCATGCTCTTCTCTTGTTTCCACTCTGTAGATTCCATTCATTCGCAATCTCATTTATCTGATCAATCCATTGTTTCCTAGGTCTTCCCCTTCCACGCTTACCTGTTACATTCCCTTTATACACTCTTTTTGTCAGTCGGTCTTCATTCATCCTTTCAATATGTCCAAACCATCGCATCACACTTCTTTGAACTTTCACTTTCACGCTTTCTTTTACTCCGCATTCATTTAGAACCCATTCGTTTCTCACTCTATCTTTCAGTGTTTTTCCTGTCATACTTACAAGTACAAGCAATTAATACAATCAAATATATAAAACAAATAAATTCTAAGCAATTAAACAGTAAAAAATTAAAAAACTAGCATAATTTTTAAATTTAAAAGCCTCAGCTTTAACCGCCAGCATTACAGATCAACCGCCATTTCTTTCGATCCTTGCATACTTCTTTCATTTCATCCAGAGCCATAACCTTTTTCATACAAGCTCTCCTTTTATTATGACTCTGGATATCCCAGAGGTTATAATATTAATCCGAGTTGCAAAGATATATGACATTTAAGATTCCTTTTACATGCATTCCCACAAGCAGAGATGTATAAGTTGCGTTTACATATGCCGCATGTGGACTAACAAATTAAAATCCAAACCTCAAATGGACATAAACTCTGCAACTTTTGCCAACCCTCATAGGTGACATAGGCATAGTGTACTATTTTTTACAGTATGGGTGGTCAGCCTCATACCATCCTATAAATCAAGGAATAATAATCTATAATCTAGAGTAGCAAAGATACATTACATTTAAGATTCATTTTACATGCATTCCCGCAAGCAGAGAGGTATAAGTTGCTCTTACACATGTCGCGTGTGAACTTACAACATAAAAACCCAATCTCAAATGAACACATGCCCTTCAACTCCATGCCAAACTTCCCGGAAACATTGGCAAAGTGAAAGATATATTACAGAATGGGTGGTCAGCCTCATTCCAACCTATCTATAATCTAAGTTGCAAGGATATATTCATTTAAAGCTCTCAGATGTATGCCCACAAACCAACAAGTGTAGTTCGCGCTTACAAATGCTGAATGTGTACTTACAAATAAAATCCAAACCTCAAATGAACATAAGCCCCACAACTTTTGCCGACCTTCCCTGAAACAGGAGTGACATTGGCAAAGTGAACCATTTTTTACAGTATGGGTGGTCAGCCTCATACCAACCTATAAGTCAAGGAATTTGAATATATTAATGAAATAATAAAAAAGAACCAAAACAAATATACACTGTCGAGGGGATAAGGCATTGACGACTATAACTTCGACCCTGGCTCTACAGATGTCATTACATGCACGCAACCATTCGCTTTCGCATGAAAGCAAACTGGCAAAATAGATTGGTGAATTGCATTTATTAAAAAAAACAAAGAAGCATTGTCGAAAGTGCTCAAGGAAAAGCTTTGTTTTTAAACTTTTATACAGAATATAATATTTCCTACAATTGACTTTTTTCTCGGTTGGCAAACGCCACACTTGTATGGGACTATGGTCCTTAGCAACCAATATATTCATTTGCCTTTTCCCTAGCAACATAAAGAGCTATTCTGCTAAAGCCGACGTGATAGTGATTTGTGTCCAAAAATAAGGTGTACTGTGACTGTTTATCTATGTAAGTATTTTGCAAGCGCTAGCAAGCTCTAATTTAAATTGAATATTCTAAGGAATTTAGCAGAATAGCGCTTCTGGTCATGAGACATCACATTTTGACACCCAAGATTTTGTTTTTAAGAAATTCTGTGCGGGAGACTCCCAAGATTTCAGAGACTCTAGGGGTCTATGACACTTGTTGTAGTGCCGCAGCCGTGTTTACGAGCTTGGTCGTCGCTTCAAAGCCCCAATACTCAAGCAAGACCCAGTTGCTGTAGGACCTCTAGTGACCGGTCTTTGGTAAAGGTTTTATGAATTTTTCAACCCAGTAAAGCGCATATTTGAAACTATAAATGGTATATTATTTGTGCTCCGCCGGGATTTGAATCCACAACCTTCCATTTACGAGGCCGAAGTGTTGCCACTGGACTACGGACCGGTCAGGGATCAAAATTTTATCCGAGTTGATTCATCGCAGATCTTAAACTAAAAGAACCAAATAAAAAGCACAATTTTTCTAACCATATTATGACAGATGGGGCCTTATGTTTGAAATGTGGGGTATAAAACGCAACGCAACTAAGCTACACATATAGTGTAACTTCTTGTCTGTGTTTTCCCGAAGGGGTCCCTGTGGCGCTTCGGGACCTATTTATTTTTACAGGTAAGAGGGCCGGCCTCACACCAACCACTCTCAGTTAAAGTGGGGGTTTCTCAGCTTCCGGGGCGGCTGGTTCTCATTTCTTGTGAAGGCTGAGTAAACCTTTGAGATCGAACCCTTGCTCTCGGCATGGAATGCAAGCATTTTACCAATTGAGCTATCGACCTTTTAACAAGCTTGATTGTCGTCGCTACAAAGCACCAATTCTCAAGCAAGACCCAGTTGCTGTAAGGCTGGATGGACCTTTGGTAACCGGTCATTGGTATAGGTTTTATGAATTTTCAACCCAGCGAAGAGCAAATTTGAAAATATAAATGGTATATTTTTTGTGCTCCGCCGGGAATCCAACCCACAACCTTCCCATTCAGAGTCCGAAGTGATACCACTGAACTACGGACCGGTCAAATAGACCGGTATAATTTGTCAATTGGCTGGCCTAGACAGGACGCATCGCAACTAGGGAATGCAATCTCGGTATACCGAGATCTTGAAATACCGAGATCTTGCATCAATCTTGAAAGACCAATCTCGCATTAAAAACAGTGCGAGATCAAGCGACAGCGCGCCACGTGTGCTATCAGCGCGCGAGTGACGACGCGGGTGGACGCAATGCTGTTGGTGTTGCCTCTCTTGCTCCTACACCTACCCAATCTACTTTTGTGTCAATACAACTCGACAAAGATGACAACGTGCCACTCTCTGCAGTCTCTGCTAGAAACTTGCAGCTTTAAACACAGCGGCGGCTCTTAAACCAATCACTTCAGGAAGAGTTGGAAAATACCCTAAAATCATGTAAACGCTCTACTCCGGTTCCAATGCACACTTCAATGTTGACCCTAGAATCCAACATCAAAAAAGAAATGCACCTCTTTGAATATGGCGGATCAAGAGGAAGACATTAACAGTATGCCTATGATAGTCTGGTGACAATAGTGCCGACTAGCGTGGAATCTGAGAGGGCATTTTATTCAGCAGGCTACGTATTGTCTCACGTAAGAAGCAGATTATCTGATGAGTTTTTTTCACAAATCCATGCCATGAGTTAACTGACATATTCAATGATAGTCTATGATTCTGATTAGTTTGTATTTCTGATTCTAATAAAATCACAATAAAAGTTTTTTTAATCTACTTTACTTGTCAACCTAAAGCAAAATGCCACTTTTTAGCAAAAAAAATGTAACCATGTGGCCACTAAATGCGAGATCTTACAAATACCAAGATCTCGCGAGATAGGATTTACATAATCTCGCAAATACCGAGATTGCAATTTTGCTGCAAGATTGCATTCCCTAATCGCAACTAAGCTACACACATAGTAAAAAAAAAAAACTGCAACGAGTCTAGTGTTCCGAAATCGGATCACTAGGCTTGAATGGGTTAAATGCATTCCGACAAGCAGACATGCATAATTTCGCGCTCACACATGCCGCATGTGGACCTACAATATAAAAACCCAATCTCAAATGAACATAAGCCCTGCAACACTTGCTGATCTTCCCTGAAACAGAGGTGACATTGGCAAAGTGAACCATTTTTTACAGTATGGGTCGTCAGCCTCATACCAACCTATAAGTCAAGAATTTAATATTATCATTATATTTTGATGCAGTGTAAAAATATGCCTCAGCTTGTTTTTGTTAGCCACTGAAAAAAAACTTTATTTCACTGTCTTTTGAGAAAAATAATTGGATAGGAGATATGTTTTGTATCTTTGGAGATGTTTAATATCAAAACCAAGAGTTGGGTGGTTGGATTACGGCAGAAAATCGCTGACGTTCTAGAGGTTAATGAATAAATATTTTATTGGTATGCGTGGAATGTAATGAATAACACTTAGGTTGGAAGAGGCATTGAAGACACATCTTAACTCTACAGCACACTACTCTACTTAGCAATAACAGTCGTGAATCAGAACCATGGAAAATAATCATTGCAATAATTTGGTCAGCGCAGTGTTGGCAGAGCTCGCTGTAACATGAGGGCCTGGGGTATCCTTCATCAAGATGACATCACACTCTGTGAATGCGGAGCCCAACAGTCCATGGATCATCTTCGGATCTGCCCGGCCTGCCCAACAAGCTGCTCACTGGCCGATCTAATGGAGAGTAATGGTGGAGCAGTGGATGTTGCCCGACACTGGGCAAAAGTAGTGTAGCGTCTCACACGACGAAGAAGATAAAGCGCAGACACCGGGCAGAACATTTATTTATTTTTATTTTCTACATGATAAAAGAGTGCCGTGTTTGTGTGTATCACACCTGAAGGGCTCTCCCTATCACAAATGGGATACTTCATAAAGGTTCCACTTTTGTGTTATGTGGCACAGCCGCTTACAGACACAGAGCACAGAGGCAGAACACTGCCAGTCTCAGATGGATATCATGGTGCAGACCACTGCTAGTCCCAGACAGATATCACTGTTGCAGAGCACTGTCAGTCCCAGACAGATATCACTGGGGTAGACCACTGCTAGTCTCAGACAGATTTCATGGTGCTTACCACTGCTAGTCCCAGACAGATATCACTGGGGCAGACCACTGCCAGTCCCAGACAGACATCACTGGGGTAGACCACTGCTAGTCCCAGACAGATATCACTGGGGCAGACCACTGCCAGTCCCAGACAGACATCACTGGGGTAGACTACTGCTAGACCCAGACAGATATCACTGGGGCAGACCACTGCCAGTCCCAGACAGACATCACTGGGGTAGACCACTGCTAGTCCCAGACAGATATCACTGGGGCAGACCACTGCCAGTCCCAGACAGACATCACTGGGGTAGACCACTGCTAGTCCCAGACAGATATCACTGGGGCAGACCACTGCCAGTCCCAGACAGACATCACTGGGGTAGACCACTGCTAGTCCCAGATAGATATCATGGTGCAGACCACTGCTAGTCCCAGATAGATATCACTGAGGCAGAGCACTGCTAGTCCCATCACTGGAGTAGAATCCAGCTAATGCTATGTGGCACACTCACTCACACACAGTCAAAATCTCCTCATCACAGAGAATAAGTTATACTCATTTGAGACTACTGAGATTACGCAACTCAAACGCAACTAAGCTACACATATAGTGTAACTTCTTGCCGCGTTATCCCCGAAGGGGTCGCATGTGGCGAGTTGAACCTATTTATTTTTACAGGTAAGGGGGCCGGCCTTACGCCAACCACTTCAGTTGAAGTGGGAATTTCCCAGCTCCCGAGGAGGCTGGTACTCATTTCTTGTGAAGGCTGAGTAAACCTCGCCGGTATTTATATTATGGGGTTTGAAATACACACCGAAATAGGAAATCATTTCTGACACCCTCCTCGGTGGGATTCGAACCCGAGCTCACGGGGTAGAATGCAAGCACTCTACCAACTGAGCTATCAACCGGACTTAATATAGCTGCCAACAGTTTGCAGCTAAGCTGCCTATTAGAGACATCAACAAGTGTGTAAGAAATGTCAGTGTTCACCTTTGGCGCGGCTCTTCCATTTCAGTGCTCTTAAAAAGTTTCGGTGCATCATTTTTGGTTGTTCCATTCTCATCTCCGTTGTTTTTTTAACTCTCAGAGTGAGGGAAGAGGCATACTCTGCCACAAAGTCCATCATGTCGAGATTCCCATGTTGATTGTCGGGATTTTGTATCCTTTCAGCGAAAGCCTGGTTGAGTGGCTCATATTCTGTCATGACCACGATTTTCTTTCCGTTGAAGATGTCCCTGAACCTCAGGATGGCCTCTGTGACGGCCCTGAGCTCCCGCGCAAACCTGTCGTGCGCATCCACATCACCAGGCAAGCGCTGGGAGAAATACTCCAGGGGCCGCAAGGTGTTGCTGTTGCTAGCCTGCTGTAGCACCCCCCCCATGGTGCGCTCAGTGGTATATGTTGCAATAGACATTTCCACATTTGCTTTCACGATAGCCAGTTGTTGCGCCCGGTAGAAGTTTGTCTTGGTTAGCTGGAAGTCCAGCTGCAGGAGAGGAGACCAGGGCAGGGGCATCTGGCCTGCCCCCTGGTGCACAGCTTCCTGCAGGTGCAGCGTGGCCTCAGCTGCTCGGGCCACATGCCTGTTGAAGATGCTGATCCTCTTCAGGTAGGTGCGTAGCTGCTTGTAGGTCTCGGGGACAGGGGCGGTTGCGACGATCTTCACCTTCTTGCCACAGGGCATGAAACCACCATCGGAGATTAGGAAGCCAGCAAACTTGATGCTGGTTTTGCCTGTAGACATGTTAGTCTTGTTGAGGGACAGGCCGTGAGCCTTGAGGCGAGCGCACACCACGCTGATGTCCAGCCCGAGCTGGAGTTTGCTCTCTGAGGCGATGAGGAGATGCTTCTGATAGGGACAGCAGAAAGGAAGATCTTGGACGGCTCCTTCGATGCATCTGTACAGGGTTTTCGGGGCGTTGAGCAAGTTGGCCTGTAGTCGAGTAAACTCAAACAAGCCAAAGGGGGTGATGACAGCCGTCTTTGGGATATCCTCCTCGCGTATGGGGATCCGGTAAAGCTTCGACGACACCACTAGCTTTTTGAAGACCTTCTTGCCGGACAGCTTGCAGCTCAGGTTGTTGAATGAGGGGACGTAGTGGTCCGGCGCAGTGATGGCATTTAGAGCAGTGTAGTCTGGGAAGATGGCTACTTGGCCGTTGGATGCCCTCTTGACGCTGATGCAGCTGGCCCAGCAGCTGGTGGAGGGGCGGCACTGCCCCGCGCGCACCAGGTTGTCTATGTAGGTGCGCACCCTCGCCAGCACCTTCTTGGGCATGGGCTGCAGCAGGGCCCTCACCGGCGCCTGCTCAGTGACAATGTGGTGACACACGCTGGCTGGAACACCACACAACAACTATTATACAACATGCCCTACGTCTATATAAAACATGAAACCACAAGTGCTATGCTGACACCCTCGTCACCAAGTGCACCATCAATTCCATCGGTTACTTTAGTTTTATATTATTATGTTAGGTACAGAACATGAATGAATTTATGTCCATGCGACTTCTGTTTCTTAGTAACTAAAGTAACAAATGATCAAGTAAATAGTGTGTACTTGGCGAAGAAGTGTAGAAGTGAAAACTGATATACTTGTCTGCGTGTACTGATTGTCTATTGGCATGCATATGCACATTTTGCAGGATCATATCCTCGTTGCAAATTAAGTTATCTGAGAAGAAAACTTGTGAGTGCATGCTGTGTGCAGTTGACCTTCTTTGAGAGAACCAATATCTTTCACATGCATACAAATGTGTACAATTAAAATACATACTCATACACGTGACAAGTTCCAGGCTAGATTATTTCTCTCTATTGAATTGATTAAGCAATATGCACTTGTAAATAAAATAATTAAGTATTGTTACCTAAGATCTCATTATCTTGATTTTGCCATGTTTCAACCCCCTCTGACAGGATGTCATGATCTTGATTTTGCCATGTTTCACTCGCCTCCGACTGGCTATCATGATCTTGATTTAGCCATGTTTCACTCTCCTCTGACTGCATGTCATGATCTTGATTTTGCCATGTTTCACTCTCCTGTAACGGGATGTCATGATCTTGATTTTGCCATGTTTCACGCTCCTGTAATGGGATGTCATGATCTTGATTTTGCCATGTTTCACTCTCCTCTGACTGCATGTCATGATCTTGATTTTGCCATGCTTCACTCTCCTGTAACGGGATGTCATGATCTTGATTTTGCCATGTTTCACGCTCCTGTAACGGGATGTCATGATCTTGATTTTGCCATGTTTCACTCTCCTCTGACTGCATGCCACGATCCTGATTTTGCCATATTTCACTCTCCTGTAACTGGATGTCATGATCTTGATTTTGCCATGTTTCACGCTCCTGTAACGGGATGTCATGAGCTTGATTTTGCCATGTTTCACTCTCCTCTGAATGCATGCCACGATCCTGATTTTGCCATATTTCACTTTCCTGTAACGGGATATCATGATCTTGATTTTGCCATGTTTCACTTTCCTCTAACTGGATGCCAAGATCCTGATTTTGCCATGTTTCACTCTCCTGTAACGGGATGTCATGATCTTTATTATGCCATGTTTCACTGTCCTTTGACTGAATGCCATGAAACGGTTCACTCTTATCTGCCTCAGAATAGATGATTCTCGGCTTGAAAGCCTCAATGAGCCTGATTTTCGTGGACTGAATAGGCGTCTGCTCATCTTGGAACATGCTAGCAATCTTTGGCTGGTCTGTCAGAATAGAGATGTCCTTCCCAAAGATGTAAGGTTTGAACTTTGTAGTTGCCTTGCATAAAACAGTAAGTTCATTGTCAAAGGGAGTGGAGTAGGAGTCCAGCCTGAAGCTGAAATAGGCCAGCGGCTGCCAGGGCGCATGGGGCCCCGTCCTCTGCTGCAGCACACAGCCCCCCACGGGCTTCAGGACTCCACTAGGATGGAAGTAGCTGCGTACAGACAGCTCCGCGCCCTGCACATAGTGGCTGAGTCTCTGCGCTTGAGACACATGCCACTTGCTGTGAACAAAGTCTGCGATGGCTTCATCCGTCCACTGCAGGTCAGCGCTCATCTTGGTGCCTGGGCCCCCACTGCTGAGCAGGTTCAGGCTGGCTTGGGCTTCCATGATATTGGGCAAGTACTTGCGGTACTTAGTCAGGACCTCCAAGTACTTGCTCAGCAGGTTGCGGGTCTGGGGCCTCTCACAAGACAGCAGCTCCTCCACCCTGTCGGGGTCGGGCAGAGAACCTTCCGCTGTTATCAAGTAGCCGCCAAACTTAATGGAGGGCTGATTGAAAACACTCTGGGCCTCGTCAACGAGGATCCCTTCTATGCCGAGGCAATGGGACAGCTGCTCCAAGTGCTGGCGGTGAGAGACCTCGTCCGGGGAGGCGATGAGCACAATGTTCTCGCACAAGCCCGCGAAGAAAGGCAGATCTGCCACTACACGGCGGATGAACCAGTAGAAGGTGTCGCTGGCGTTAATGAGGCTGTGATGCAGCCTGGTGAACTCCAGCAAGCCCAGAGGAGTGTGAGTTGCCGTCTTCCAGACATCTTCCTCAGCAATGGGGATCAAACTGTAGTCCCTCAGGATGCTCACTGCGCTGAATCGGCTGCAGCCAGCGTGATTGTACTTGATGATGTCAAAGTTCAAGGCGCGCTCAGAGGTGAACGCGGTCATGAGGTTGAGGTTCGTGTAGTTGGGATGAATGTCCTCCAGGGAGTCCGTGGCAAGGTTGCTGACCCAGGGACTGCTGGAGGGCCGGCAGTGTCCCTTTGCCAACATTTCCACCAGCCGGGCTTGCACCGCAGCTAGCTTCTTAGGCTCTACGGGCTGTAGGGCTACATTCAGCACCTTTTTTTTTTTCTTAATTCTGATAGCATGTGTGACTGGGGGCAATTTTGGTCTCGCTACGGTGTCTCCAGAAGCTGAAAACGTAATAATGATTACGTTTATTCAGCAAATTCTAATGTCTGATGGAGTCTCTACACACCCCGCTACTGTAAGCATCTATAAGTGAAGTTATCAAGCTATGTTAACATTTAAATTTCAAATTAAATGCATGTCCCCAAGCAGACATGCGTGAGATCGCATTTCCTGATGATGATGAAAGTGAAGATGCTGCATGCACACTTTCACATTAAAATCCAATCTCAAATGAATATAAACCCTGCAACTTTTGCCTAACTTCCCTGAGACAGGGGTGGCATTGACAAAGTCAACAATCTTTTCCAGTATAGGTGGTAAGCCTGATACCAACTTATGAGTCAAGGAATAACTTAAATAATAATAATGATCTTTGATACATGACCAGCCATAAAAATTAACAAGTTAATACAGAAGGAAACAATGGATAATTATTAGGGATGGGCCGAAATTCATTTTACATTCGGTTTAACTGAATTTCAGCAGCTTGAACAGAACTTCGGTATTCGGCCGAAATTCGGTTCGAATGCCGAACATTCGGTGGAAGAAAAAGTGAAACAAAATACCTCCTTGCCCTATTTTTACTGTTATAATTGGGTGTCACAGTAAATTTTATAACGGTAAAATACAAATAAGGCCTTTATATACTCACTCATGGTCATTTATTTTAATAGGAACAAGTGAAGATTAATTTATGATTTGATAAAAAATAAATCTTCTTCCACTCCGTTACATACTCGTACATAGATATTAGATTGAAACCAAAATGAAATACACTTAGTATTCTTCTAACAAATAACAGTAACTAGAAACTATAATGCGTAACTGTTTTTACTGAACCGAAGTTCTTTATTTTAATCGTTCGTTTTTGGTTCAAACCACATTCGGTCCATCCCTAATAATTGTATGTATCAAAACGTTTTGTATACAGAATATTTGAGAATCCTTACAGATTAAAACGCAACACAACTAACCTACACATATAGTGTAACTTCTTGCCGTGTTCTCCCACGAAGGGATCGTACATGGCGAGTGGAACCTATTTATTTTTACAGGTAAGGGGGCCGGCCTTGCACCAACCACCTAAGTTGAAGTGGGGGTTTCCCAGCTCACGAGGGGGCTGGTACTCAGTTCTAGTGAAGGCTGAGTAAGCCTTGTCTGTATTTTATTTTGGGTTTGAAATTAACACCGAAAAGGAAAATCATTTCTGACACCCTCGGTGGGGTTCGAGGCAGAGCCCTCAGCATGGCATGCAAGCACTCTACTGATTGAACTATCAACCGGACCTTTATTCCGGACCGAAATCATCGTAACCTATAATCTAAGTTGCAAAGATATATTAACATTTAAAATTCACATTAAATGCATGCCCACAAACAGATACGTGTAAGTTTGCACTTACAAACCCTGCATGTGCACTTAACCGCAAATGAAAATACACCCTGCAACTTTTGCTTACATTCCCTGAAACAGAGGTGACATTGGCAAAGTAAACCATTTTTTAAAGTATGAGTGGTCAGCCTCATACCAACCTATAAGTCTAAAACATTGTGCAAATATCACATTGATTGCGTACATAAACAATGTATAAAATCTTCAACGGCAATCCAAGAGTGATTTGAGTTTTCATACATTTTTTATTTAGCTAATTGAGGTGAATTTACTCAATGTTTTATACTGTACAACACGTTAGTGGCTTGAATTGCAGCAGGACGGTTCCTTTCCGAGTAGAACAATCCATTAACCTCTGAAGCGTCAGCGATTTTCTGCCTAATTCAGCCACCCAACTCGTGGTTTTTTATATTAAATATCTCCAAAGATACAAAACATATCTCCTGTGGGTTTTTTTTATCTCAAAAAACAGTGAAATAAAGTTTTTTTAGTACCTACCAAAAAAAAAACTTTTGTGAAGTTATTATTATATTCCATCATAATTTAGATTACCAAAAAAAAGATAGAGATTCTAAAAATAGATATAGGTACCTCATTAGTATGCGTAGCCACAAAATCCAAATACATTGCAAAAAATAGAAGTTAATGACCCTTTTTATTTACACAAAGATTTTTTTTGAGTGTGTTAGTGTTCTTATGTCAACCAATTGTGGAATTCGGCTTTTTCATGAGTCTGTTTTCAAGGTCAACTTAAATATTATATTTTAAATACCTACAAACAAAAATGAATGCTTTGAATTGATTGGTCGATGGTTCTACCCAATAGCAGTACTTCATGCGATTTTCAATCTTATTGCTGTGTAAAAACTAAAGAAAAATGAAAAAAATCGCGTTTAGTACAATGAGCGCGGATTCCCGTTCCGGCGCTTGAGGGGTTAACCAATCATTATTCTCAAGACTATCTTTGATGTGCCTAACACGATTGCGTAAATAAAAAATGCATAGAATATACGAAAGCACCACTAGAGAGTGATTTAGTTTTCACGAATTTTTCAATTTGCACAATAGGGTAATTGCAGTGGTAGGGAAAACGGTTGAAAATAATATGGTTGTGTAGAGTACATTTCAAGGATAACAACCATATATTTTTTAAGTAGTAACTGTAACTCTGTCGCCATTCCGCTAGGGGTGGCCAGAGCCTCTGCAGAGCTGCCTCCATTTTTTCCTATCCTTACATACCTCTTTCAATTTATTCATATCCATCACCTTTTTCATGCATTTTCTTCTTTTACGCTCACTTTCTATATCCCATTCTTTCACAATCTCCTCAATCTGATCACTCCATACTTTTCTCGGTCGTCCCTTCCCTCTTTTTTCTTTCACACTTTCTTTGTATACGAGTAATTCCAGGTCAATTCAACCAAATCATTTTTCATGACTTTCTCCGATTTTCTTGAAATTTGGTAAGCAGACAGATACTACTTCAAATAGAAACCGTGATTGTTTTGAGATTTTTGTGATGAATAGTTTCTGAAATATGGGGTCACCAATATTTGACCCCGGGTGACCTCGTTTGCGTATCGCGTCACGATTTTCTCAATAGATTCTTTCCTAATTATGCTACAGACCTCAATGAGGGCTCATTTTAAAGCTATTAAAAATTTGTATCCAGAAAATATCATACACATACACTTTAATGGTAACATGTGGAGTTGTGTCTTCTTACATCTGTTGGAGTTCAAAGGTCAATAGCTAAAATACTCCATCTTGGATTGTGCTGTAACTTTACATGATTAAAGTACATACATGTATAAACAATTTCTGAAAATTTCAGCCTGTTATATTCAGGAGTTCTTTAGTAATAAATTATTATTTCAATAAAATAAAGTTATAGCCACATTGTGGTATCCCTATTCACAGCACTTTGGTCCTGTATTTTAAATAAGCATTAAATTAAAAGGCGTACTGTTATCAATGTTGTCTGGTACAATTGAATTAATGAAATTACCTTACTTCTTGTATCTTGACTCAAGAAGTCTTGTTGATTTGTCGCTGTCTTCCTTTTTCATTTTGTATGTTCTTCCTCCACTTCCACCAAGTTCGAAGGAAACAGTTGAAAGAACATCTTCAAGAGACACAACTAATTCGTTATCTCTTGCTGGATATGTGAAGGAAGGTGATGGTCCATGTGGATACAGGAATCTGATTTGCAGTTCATTCGAAGTCTTCATTTTCTTCAATACAAATCCAAGCCACCATTGGCCTTCGTACTGTACCGTAACAAAATCATTCACCTCGTCAAAAGATACATTCTTATTAGTTGTTACTACAACCTCTTCGTTTGAATCTGAAGTGGAAAACTGTTTCACTATCGAAGTATTTGTTGAAGTTGGGATAAATGCATGGAAACTGCGAGTCCCAGTAATAGGTTGGAGTAGGTTGAAACCATTATTTTTTATTTGCCTATTGACTTCAATATCTTCAGTTGGCACAAACTCGAAAACACTGCTTTTGAGATTGTCGTTTGCCCATAGAAACAAGTCCTGAGCAGTCATTATTTGGTTCTCACTTGGTCGTTGGAGACTTGTTCTAGCTGCTAGCCTCTTTACCGACCCGCCAACTCCATCACACGGCCCTTTGCCGTGTGATGTGGCCAAGAAATGCCATTCAGCTATAATACCAAAATCAAGTTCATGATGATACAGATTAGCAAAATTTTTCTTGTTTTTATATTGTGATGCGGCTCCATCAGAGAAATAAAATACTTTGGTTAAATGTTGGATTTTTTGCTGGAGAAGAGGAATGAGTAGTTTTTGAAAGGTGTAAACTGCTACTGTGTCGTGAACAAGTGAATCGGATATAAATACATAACTAGTATACTCTAGTTTTGACTGATGCACATAATAACATACAAATGGGTGCAGCGTGGCCTGGCTATTGGTCCAGTGGAAGCCTTGTGCTGCATCTTTAACAACAAAGCTATAATTTTCTGCGAAGTCACCTGATACAATTACTTCACCGGGCTGGAGCTTAGATTTTATTTGCTGAAGAAAAGCAGCCTGCTGTTTGGCAATAAAATCGTGATTTCGTAAAAGTTCAAGTTTATCAAGGAATGAATCGATGAAGTCTCCTGTTGTTTTTTGGACCGTATCGAGATTGCACCGATCGGTTGTCTGCAATTGTTTATAAGACATTTCATCAATTATGTTTTCATCGAACAACTTTTCCAAATCATCTCTCAACTTAGTTGTCCCTGGGCAATATTGGCATAGTCCTAAGTGGCAATCAGGCTGCTGAGGGGATTGACACATCATGCTTGTCAGAATATGATAGTATGTTTGAAACTGGGAATCTT
The DNA here is from genome assembly GCA_951799405.1 of Agapetus fuscipes. Taxonomy (NCBI): domain Eukaryota; kingdom Metazoa; phylum Arthropoda; class Insecta; order Trichoptera; family Glossosomatidae; genus Agapetus; species Agapetus fuscipes. The sequence goes on along the minus strand of OX637336.1, from coordinate 18,299,984 downwards.
GAGATAGTGTTGCTTATTTTGAACATCATCAATTTAATATTTTGATGGATAGTGCACACACAAACAGAGTGCGTTCCTGAAGCCCCTGGCAGAACACAGTATTTTGGTCGCAGCTCTGCAAATTTAGAGAACCCTACCTTTAAGTCCGGATGTTTTTCTTTAAATGCTCTGTATGTTTCTTTTAAATTAGTTAAAACAAGTCTCTTCTGATGTTGAAAACGGCATTTGCCTTCCTTAACTGATATGTAATCTTTTTTACCAGGCAGCATTCTGCTAATAGCATCGTCTTCATACAAATCCTGAATAAGTTTCACTCTAGTTTCTGGTAGCAGCTTGCCCGGTTTGCGATTTGTTTGTTATGAACACTAACATCATAAGTATAACCAAACAATATTGAGAACATTTTGTCCAGAAAAAATAAGATGGATTTAAAATACAGGACAAAATTGTGCTGTGTAGGCCTATAGTTACACTACAATGCAGCTATTACTTGACATATTATAGAAAGAATAATTTATTACTAAAGAACTCCTGAATATAACAGGCTGAAATTTTCAGAAATTGTTTATACATGTATGTACTTTAATCATGTAAAGTTACAGCACAATCCAAGATGGAGTATTTTAGCTATTGACCTTTGACCTCCAACAGATGTAAGAAGACACAACTCCACATGTTACCATTAAAGTGTATGTGTATGATATTTTCTGGATACAACTTTTTAATAGCTTTACAATGAGCCCTCATTGAGGTCTGTAGCATAATTAGGGAAGAATCTATTGAGAAAATCGTGGCGCGATACGCAAACGAGGTCACCCGGGGTCAAATATTGGTGACCCCATATTTCAGAAACTATTCATCACAAAAATCTCAAAAAAATCATGGTTTCTATTTGAAGTAGTATCTGTCTGCTCACCAAATTTAAGGAAAATCGGAGTTGGTGAAAAAAAAAAAAATCATATTTTGGTTGATTTCATATGGAATGACTCATACATACTTTGTCAGTCTATCATCATTCATTCTTTCCACATGCCCAAACCATCTCATCACATTCTTTTGTACCTTAACTTTCACATCCTCTTTCAAATTACATTCATTTTTACCCATTCATTCCTAACTCTATGCCTCAGAGTTTTTCCTGTCATGCTTCTCAAATGCTTCATTTCCACCGTACATACTTTACTCATTTCGCTATCGTTCACTGTCCATGCTTCAGTTCCATACATCAAAGTCGGTAACAATATGCCATTGTGTACCGCCATTCTCAGATCCATCGTCAATCGCTTGTTCTTTGCTATTCTTCCTATTGCACCGACCACTTGCTTTCCCTTACACATCCTATTCTCAAATCCTCTTGTCATCTTTCCATTCTTCTCAAACATACTTCCCAAGTATCTAAATTCATCCACAATTTCAACTTTCGTACCATTCAACATAAACGTGCATTCTTCATTTTCATCCGTTCTGTCAAAAATCAGTACTTTCGTCTTACTTGCATTAATTTTCAACTTGTTCACACACAGAGCATGGCTGAGACTAGAGAGCATTGCCTGAAGTTCCGCTGCTGAGTCAGCAATTAATACTGCGTCATCAGCATAAAGCAGAACTCCGACATTTCTCTCTCCAATCTGTATGCAGTGTCCTTCCAGATTCGCTTGTTTAACACAATGAACCATAATTATATTGAATAACCATGGGCTCATTATGCAACCCTGTCTCACAACCTTGTACACATTAAAATACTCGCTGTATTCTCCATCCACCCTGACACACGCCCTGCTATTTAGATAGATGGCGCGTATCGCGTTCAGAAGTGCTTTGTTCACACCATACCTCTCAAGCACACACCACATCTTACTTCTATCCACCGAGTTGAAGACTTTCTCAAGATCTACGAAAGCCGCGTAGACCTTTTTATTTACGGCCAGCTGTTTTTCGACTATCTGTCGAAGCGCGAAAATCTGGTCTACGCAACCTCTTTCCGGCATAAAGCCAGATTGTATATCTGAGACCTTCTCCTGGGTGGATAATCTTACCCTATGGATAAGAATCTTGCATTGCACTTTACCTGGCACACTAAGAAGGCTAATCGGTCTGAAGTTACGGCAGTCTTTTTTGTCGCCTTTACCTTAGTAAATTGGCACAATGACCGCCTCTCTCCAAAGTAAAAATAAAGATATCATTGATAATTTTCAAAAACAAAATGCGGAGAATTTGAATCCCGCCAAAAATGCAGCGTGAACGGCTAGGGACGTTTGACGTCATTTTGACGACAAACGTCGCTAGCAAACTGACTACCTGGGCCCGTTGACACCTAAACTCCGAAGATCTGACGTCATATCTGCCTGAATAAAAAATGACCTGTTTTAGCGGAAATGGAAAATACACAAATTTTAAAGAGCTATAATTTAAAAACTAAGCCACATATAATTTTTTTAAAAACGCAGATGCATTTTAAAAATATAGCCTACCATTTTATAAAAACAAAATAAAAAAGTGAAATAACCCTATTGTGGTAAGTTCACTCGATGTTTTATACAAGAAGCACAGGACATTTTTAAAATTAAACTGTTACATATAAAAAAAAACCTTATCGCCTTCACCAACTGAGTAGATTAACCAAGTATTTAGTAAGCCTTGCATCCCTTTTTCATTACATCCCGAGTCAGTCCTTTTATACGCAAGTTCTCTCTTTATATTGGCATCTATAACCTATATTTTATCACAATAATATTAAGATGATTTATTTGGTGAGCGCTGTTTTTGTGTGTATCACACCTCAAGAGCCCTCTGCAAGCTTGGTCTTCGCTGTAGAAAGCGCCAATTCTCAAGCAAGACCCAGTTGCTGTAAAGCTGGATGGACCTTTGGTGGTCTTTTTTTTTTTTTTAATAAATCCTGTGCGGGAGACTCCCTAGATTCTAGAGACACTGGGGTCTATGACACTTGTTGTAGTGCCGCAGAGGTGTACGAGCCTGGTCGTCGCCACAAAGCGCCAATACTCAAGCAAGTCCCAGGTGCTGTAAGGCTGGATGGACCTTTTAGTGACCGGTCTTTGGTTAAGGTTTTATGATTTTTTTCAACCCAGCAAAGAGCATATTTGGAAATATAAATTGTATATTTTTGTACTCCGCCGGGATTTGAATCCACAACCTTCCATTTACGAGTCCAAAGTGTTGCCACTGGACTGCGGACCGGTCCAAGATCCTTTGGTAAAGGTATATGATTTTTTCACCCAGCGAAGAGCATATTTGAAAATATAAATGTTATATTTTTGGTGCTCTACTGGGATTCGAACCAACAACCTTCCATTTACGAGTCAGAAGTGTTAACCACTGGACTACAGACCGGTCAAATATTGGCATAAGAAAATATAAACTTCAATAGTAGAGTAGAAAAATATATGATTTTAAAGACTCTTTCCACACTTGTGAACTGGTGCAGTGTTATTCATTAGATTCCGTGCATGGTTTCGAGAAACCATTATAAATGTGTACCAGCCCGCTAAACCAAAATCAAGAAAGGGTTCAAATTCATTAGCCAAATAGTTACAATATTTATTTTGGTTTACCGAAACCTGCGCAAACCAGTAGCTTTTTCAATATGAAAAAAATACAAAATGCTTAACATTTTGATAAATACTTAGGTGTCTATACTATTTTTTTGTGGTTTTTAACAACTTTTACGAGATGTTCGGAAACGCTCCCTCACAAACGTTTCCAAGGCTCAAGCTGTCAAACTATGTCACCATTGACAAAATGTCGACTGCAACTCCAAATGAACTAAAAACGCAACTAAGCTACACATATAGTGTAACTTCTTGCCTGCGTTTCCCGAAGGGGTCGCATGTGGCGCTTCGGGACCTATTTATTTTTACAGGTAAGGGGTACATACTGTAAAAAATGGTTCACTTTGCCAATGTCCCCCTGTTTCAGGGAAGGTCGGCAAGAGTTGCAGGGCTTATGTTCATTTGAGATTGGGTTTTTTATACTGTAGGTCCACATGCGGCATGTGTGAGCGTGAAATTATGCGTGTCTGCTTGTGGGAATGCATTTAATATGAATCTCAAATGATACATATCTTTGCAGCTTAGATTTAGATTTAGAAGGGGGCCGGCCTCACACCAACCACTTTCAGTTGAAGTGGGGGTTTCCCAGCTCTCGGGGGGCTGGTTCTCATTTCTTGTGAAGGCTGAGTACACCTTTGAGATCGAACCCTTGCTCTCGGCATGGAATGCAAGCATTCTACCAATTGAGCTATCGACCTTTTTACGAGCTTGATCGTCGTCGCTAGAAGGCGCCAATTCTCAAGCAAGACCCAGTTGCTGTAAGGCTGGATGGACTTTTGGTGACCGGTCATTGGTAAAGGTTTGAAAATTTGAAAATATAAATAGTATTTTTTTGTGCTCCGCCGGGAATCAAACCCACAACCTTCCCATTCAGAGTCCGAAGTGTAACCACTGAACGACGGACCGGAACTAAACATGGAAGCAAATGTTTTTCAAAGCAACTTCATTGTGGCATCTACCACTTTGGTTTAAACACTGTTTAATAATTGTTTCGTTGCCAAACTTGTAGATTTATTGGCCTTGTATTTTTTTTAAACCATTTTCAATCTTATCCAATATGTAAAATCAAACGGATGTATGTATGCATGTCCTGTATGGACTCCTAAAGTATTAAACCAATTGTGAAGAAACTTACATAAGTTATAGTCTTCTGAGCAGAAATATGCTTATACTATTTTCACCAGTGTTCCAGGGAAATTCTATGACTAAAAGAATGGTGAAAAGACACAATAAAGTGGAGACACTTCAACAGATATACTGGCCACCCCTAACAGATTAGCGGCATCAGGGCCTTACATCTCATAAAGATGAAAAGTTCTTACCGAACTACAATCTGTTGATAAATGATAGTCATTCTATTTGGGAGAAGCAAAGAGAGAAATGTTGTCTGTAATGCACCCTCCGCTATTCTTACCCGTTTCAGCCTTCTGACCTAGTGTTGGCCTATGATTAAAACTTACTTTTGAAAGATGAACAAAAGTTGCCTAACTATTTTCCAAAACCAACGATCGCCCCTGAGTGGCATGATATAATAACATAACTAGACGAGCCGCTACAAGGGGAAGCAGGGTACAGCTAGTTGCTGTATAAAAACTAAAGAAAAATAAACAAAAAACCGCTATCAGTGCTATGAGCGCGGATCCGCATTCCCGCACCCTGAAGGTTCAAATAGAAAATACCATCTTTATCCAACAGCAACTCAGTCTGTTGGATTATTGAAGAACAGCTGTATTCACAGTGAATACTTTATGAGGACTTTAGACGTGATACCATACGTGGGTGATCTCAGCAGGAAGTTGTGAAGGCTTACCTGTGGTGGGTTTGGAGGCCCAGGACTGGTGCTGGGCGGGGGGCGCGGGGAAGCCTCCCTTGGAGCTCAGGGAGGCCGAGGAGTGCCAGCCTGACGAGCCCCCGCCACCACGGTCACTGTACTCACGACCTGCCAACACAACAACTCACTCAATTCACAAAGGTCGAATTCAAATTTGAGTTATGTTCGTTTGATTTATAAACATTTATATATTTTTAAGGAATCCTGTGCAGGAGGCTCCCAAATTCTTAAAAAGCTTGGGGGTCTATGTCTTCCCGCAGAAGTGTTACTTGAATTGTTGAAATTGTTGGTATTTACATAATATAATAAATTTTCAAGATTGATTACACTTTTCGGATATTAGATGATCTGTTATGGGAGAAATTACATTATTCTCGATGTTTCGTTAGCGTCGAGTAGTCAACGTCTTCAGCGTGCACCCTTTCTGCACTACGATTGGGGATGAACTGATTCCAATATATCACAATTTAAAAATGTTATTATGTACCCTCGAACGGAGGTTGTAACTGTTTGAGAATGATGAACCATTATTTATAGCCGTAGTCAGTAGTGCATGGAGATGTACGAAAGCTTTCTCAGTTTTAGGCTTATACGGCCGGCTGATGAAGCCCATCGTAGACATGGGCGAAACGTCCAGAAGCTCCAGCTCCCATAGACCACGGCAAAAGATCCCGGAAAACATCTCTCCAGCATCAAAGCTTTCACAGTTTGTTCGGTCACCCATAGACAATCCGGGAAGAATGCAATATGTTTGAAAAGGCCCTTCCTGTTAATGCTAGGATGACATGCTCTAGCCCTTATTTCAGGAAATAGCAGGATGAGAAGTCAAGTATTTGCTGGAGCATGTTAAGTCAGATGGTCACTCACCCTTGTTGGAGTTCCCCTCGGGGTAGCGCTCCCTGGGAGGAGCTGGCTTGCTGTCGCGGCGCCCCGCAGCCTCCTGGGGATGCAGGTGCTCTCCTGCCCAGGCCCCGCCCCCACTGCGGCTCTCCTTGCCGCTGTATCTGCACACAACACCACCACAAACATCAGGCGCGTGCATAGGGTATAGGCAAATATATTTCAGAATAAATATTTTCTCCAATGCCTTTAAAAAACTCATTTGAAATTGACTGAAGTACTAACGATGGCTCCAACCAAACTTAAATTTTGAATTTTAAATCTTAACATCAAGCTTAAATGCGTTTTCTGCCATATATTGCCTACCTATTAGGCGCATGTGCCTTTATGGGATGCACACCCCTGCTTGCCGGTAATTATTTTGAGCTTGGAATAAGAACCGAAACTGGAAAACATTTTTGACACCCTCGTGGGGTGTCCCCCACTTCAACTGAAAGTGGTTGGTGTGAGGCCGGCCCCCTTTTTTTTTTGTGAAATAGCTGAGCATCCACGGTCTCACTGAGTCAGGTCTCTAATTTTGAAAATCCAAGACCCAAAACTCAGGCCCGCCGCACGGAGTCAGGATGAGATGGGAGTCACAGGACTTACGACCGGTCGCTGGTTGGTCGCTGTAAAAATAAATAGGTCCTGAAGCGCCACATGCGACCCCTTCGGAGATAATGCAGGCAAGAAGTTACACTAAATGTGTAGCTTAGTTGCGTTGCGTGGGGATTTAACCCTTGCTCTCGACATGGAATGCACGCATTCTACTGAGTATCGACCGGACTTTTTATGAGCTTGGTTGTCGCTATAGGAAGCGCTAATTCTCAAGCAAGAACAAGTTGCTGTAAGGCTGGATGAACCTGTGGTGACCGGCTTTGGTTTTTTCTTAAATAAATGCTGCTAACTAGATTTGTCTCCACTTATAATACCACACAACTGTTAGCTCATCACAAAGCGCAACAAGATGGATAAAACCAGATCACTGATTACATTTGGGACATTTCGGGGATGGAATTTACTTTACTTTATAATGATTAATCAAGATCGAATTAAAACTTCTCTGGTCTGATTCAAAACTTGAAATCTGTTCGCGACAGACAGCAGACATTATGAAATTAGTGAGTATGGGTAGATGGACAGTGACCTCTGTTCTCTGGGCCGCACTCCGGGGGGTAGAGGCTGGCGGGAGTCATAAGCGCTGCCGTTGCTGGGGTACTTCAGGCTGCTGCTGCTGCTGCTGCCCGCATTGCCAGCTGAAACACACACAATCACATCAGCTCACAGCATTACATCAGGTCACCTTAAGTAAGTAGAAAAAACTGTACAGCAACAGACAATAGCACAACTGTACCAAGTTTTATAGCATAGGAGCACAGCCTTATAAGTCAAGCAATTCACAACAACCTATTAGTCGATGCTGGAGAGATGTTTTCCAGTACCTGTTTCAGGGAAGGTCGGCAAGAGTTGCAGGGTGTATGCTGAGGTGCATTGGTGAGGTATAGCGTTACAAAAATATAATTAAAAATAGATTTAAGAAAAAAAGTGTATTAAGAATGTATTTCAATAAAATAAAAATAAAATGCATTTGGGTTATGTTGTATTGTTTGTATTTCTCGACTTATAGGTTGGTATGAGGCTAACCACCCATACTGTAAAAAATGGTTCACTTTGCCAATGTCACCCCTGTTTCAGGGAAGGATGGCAAGAGTTGCAGGGTGTATGTCCAATTGAGATTTGGTTTTTATGTTGTAGGTTCACATGAGGCATGTGCAAGCGCGAACTTGTACGTGTCTGGTTGTGGGAATGCATGTAATGTGAATCTCCAATGTAACATATCTTTGCAACTTAGATTAGATTAGATCTGACATATTATTAGAAATATTGTGATGACAGAGGTGATATTTACTGGAATGTGAGGAGGTGATGTGCTTGGGCGGGGGCATGTAGTCCCTCTTGAAGTCCCTCCTGTCCCTGTCGGTGTCTGGTCGCCGTCCCCCCCGCTCCCCCTTGTCCGCCTGCGAGCTGAGCGGGGGCGCTGGCGGGGGAGGGCGCTCGTAGCCCCCTCCCCCGCGACCCCCCAGCCCGCCCCCTGACACAGCAGAGGAGCTGTAGCGACTGTCCCCGCCACTGCGCGACTGCTAAACAAACAACACCATGGAATCAATACAGAGACGGACATTCCTTACGGGCAAAAGCAGCCATGTTGCCAAAAAATTCATTGAAATTATTATTTAGCCGTCTTGCGCGCAATTTGCTGATACATATTTACTGCATATTCTCATAATATAATGATTGCGAAGAAACCATGTTTTCTAAAATAGACTAAATATCTGTGCCTCCTGTAAAAAGTAATACAACTCGAGTTGTACCCTTTTAGTGATTTATACATAGAAATAAAAATTATCAGAAAAAAATAGTGATTTTTTGGTCTAATTCACGTTCTTCTATCTGCTATAGTTTCACAGATAATTTGGTGCAAAGTGATATAACTGGATTTCGGCAAAAAAAATGTGAAGAATAGATATAAGTCAAGCTATACCCCTTAAATCATTGCTCCACACATTGCTTTTCGTGCTTTTTGGTATAAGAGCAGTTACATCAATTTTTACACATTATTTTTCAGTAAATTTATCGTGAATATTGATACATCTAAAGTTAGATCCCTTTTCACCAATTTTTCTCAATAATAGTTAGAATACAATTCAACTTGTACCCACAATCTTGAGAGCGCGGATCCACGTTCCGCCACCCTGGAGGATAAAGGCAAATCTATACTTGAATGTACATGCATCTCACCAGTTTGCACACATACAAAAACTAGCTGTTCTGGCGATTATTTCAGGGTTATCAGGAATATGAGTTGCGGTTTCTGTAGTCACCTTGGCGCTGGGATGCTCGTAGGGCAGGCTGCTGCTGGAGCCGCTGTGCGCCATGGTGATGAAGCGGTTGGGGTCGGCGGGGGCGAGGCGCTTGGGGGGAGGCGGGGCGTACCCCGCGGTGCTCCCCTTGGCCGCCCACTGGGAGCTCCCGCTGCCCGGCCCGTACATGTAGCTGCGCTTGCCTCCCACGCTCTCCTCCTCCAGCCTGCGGGAGCAACAAGGTATCAGTTAACGCGGTGGCCTTCACAGATAAGCAATCTGTACACAGAAGTAATGCAATTGCTAAACTTACTCAACATGAGGGGGTTTTGAATAACATTTCTTAATTGAGTTTTGTTTCCCGACCAGTTTCACATCACCAGTTTGCTTACAGTACCCTTAGTATGAGTTGCAAAACTTGAGAAAAGTAAAGTGTACAGAAAGTATTAAAGGGTGATTTTCCCCAAACATCTGCCGTTTTTGTTTGTTTGAACTTGATTTTCTTCATCACTGTAACTCTTTTGCTAAGGGGCCGTCCATATATTACGTCATTTGAATTTAGGGGGGGGGGAGTCTGGTCTGCGGATGATGGCAAATAACGTACGAGTACCAAAAGTGACGTCGTTCTTGTAAATACCAATTTCTACAAAATATACAAAATATTATGTAAGATAACATTATTAATTATTAAGCTCATCCATTACTACAGCAAGAAGGGGAGGGGTCATTAGATAATGACTATAGGATTTTGTGACTGACTTTGTGATTTTGTGAATGACTATAGTATATTGATTTTGGTAGACGTCTGATGGCTTTTGAGGCACTTCAGATCCACAGACACAGAGAAGTGGTCGTGAATATCCAGATCCCTCCTGTCTCCCCGCTGCTTATGTGCGAGGACAAGACCGTCTGATTACATTGTTTATTATGTCCTTGTGTAGGATGACACTGGTTTACTGGTTTTGCTGTTTGATTTTTCGAGATGACTGGTGTAGTGGTGCATTTGTCTTTGTTTCTTGTTTTTAATTGTTTTATTTGTTACTTTTTAGCTTTTTAATTTTATCCTTCTGATGTTTTTTGATCTATTTTTGATAATTTTGACCGTTTTAGCCTCCAACTTTGATTTATACTTATTTCAATCTATCCTTTATCTTGTATACATAATGTCTCACCAAATGACGTTTAATATTAATTCTTATTCTTTCATAATTGCCATAAAACTAATTTAATGTTAACAGAATTTTTACTGAATATTTTACCTACCAAACTGAATTTTATACCTTTTGACCAATTTTATTTTATTTATTTTATTTTATTATTAAAATGGACTTATAATTAATTAATTAGTTATTACCTAATAGATCTTCTCTTACTTGTTTAATTTATTTAATTATTTCATTAATTTAAAATCTTACTGTATGTGTTTTACCTACCTGACATCATTTGTGCCTATTGACAAAATTTCATAAAATAAAATTAATTTCTGTAATCAAATCATACCTGATGATGACCTTCTAGGTCGAAAACGTTCGTAATTTTGTTTTAAAGATTTTAATCTTTTAAATAAAGTCTATAGTGAAAATAAACAGTGTTTTGCTTGAAAAATTTCATCCAAAAATTATAAATTGAAACTATAGGATGATTGTAAGGGGGGGGGGGGGGTCAAAAATCAACAAAAATCAACAAAAATCGATGACGTAATTTATGGACGGCCCCTAAGTGTAAGAAACAAAAACGACAGATTTTGGGGGAAATCACTCTTTAATATTTTCCGTAAACTTTACTTTTCTCAAGTTTTGCAACTCGTACTAAGGGTACAGGAGGTAAATTAACCTGTCGAGTACTGCATGCACAAAATGAGGGAATGTGTTTTTACAGCTTTTGTTAAGAATCTTTTACTGTAAGCTGTCTACATTGTTATTTTCATTAATAGAAGTTTTGTAACAAACATAATCCATAGGGGCGATGTCAGAAATTTCCATTAATTTCACTGATAAGAAAGTTTTGTTATTCAAATCTTTGGAATTATGTACATGCGGATGATTAAGTTATTTTTATTTTCTACATGATAAAAGAGTGCCGTTTGTGTGTGCCACACCTCAAGAGCCCTCCCTATCAAGAATGGGATATAATATAAAGGTGCCTTTCAGTGCTCCCTAAAAGATGCCAACAGATTCTGAAACCCTCACTCTGGGTGGCAGTCTGTTTCACTCCATCAATCCCGTGATCTCCAAAATTAGTGCGTATTTGACAACGAGGCTACGTCAACCTGACAGCACCACTCCCAGCTGACCTCAGCGTTGGCCCCCTCACACTCACCTCAACGGGGGAAAACATGTCTGCTAGATATGACAGAGCCATACCATCAAACACACTCTCAGGAAAACGAAGCTAATGCAGTTCTTTCAACAGCGGAGTGAATTATGTTAAAAAGCAAAACATTAATGAAAGTTGGTAGGTTGTGACGGGCAGAGGACATTAACTTACACATACAAACATAATTATTATTTTAAAAAAACTCCATCAAGTCAAAGAAATTAGTATTCTGTACATAATTAGACAACAGAGACAAACTAAATCTGGGATGCAGTTGGTAGTGGTGGAGGTGCGGGTACCTGATCTGCGCCCTCTTGAGCTCCAGCCTCTCCAGCTCCAGCTTCTCCCTCTCCAGCTTCTGCCGCTCCTTCTCCAGCCGCTGCAGCTCGTTCTTCTCACGGATTATCCGCAGCCTGGAACATCACGCAACACACACATTTATTATATTTTTTAGCATATCTCTATTCACACAGTGAAAGTCCATTGTATCTTTTTTATAATTCAATTGGAAAAACAAAGTTTTACTTCACTTTTCTTTGGGAGCATGTTTTTATATATTCATTTTCAAATTTTTTTTTAAAACAAAAATTCATAGACAAAGTTTTATAGAAATATGAGATACGAAATGTATTATGGTTAGATATAATTTAATGAAATAAAAATAAAATGTGTTAGGTTATATGGAACAAATTGGTCCATTGGGCAAGTACAATCACAATTAATGTTAAAAATAGGGGTCACTGTCAAATAGGCAAAATTAAAATGAAAAAAACCATCATTTCAGACACCCCTGATGGGATTCAAACCCAAGCCCTCGGCATGGAATGCAAGCACTCTGCCAACTGAGCTATCGACTGGACGAGCCTGGAATTAGATTTCTGGACTACTTCTAGAATGACTTCCCAAGAAATGATGCTGCTGAGAAAGGTAGCAGTAAATACAGCATACTTAGGATTTTTTTTCCACCTTAAGGATGTTGGCCACTTAGTCAGGAGATCACCTCCCGAACATGTTCACTAACATCACGCTCACTGCGGCTTGAAGTCAAAACTTAACAAAAGATGCTCAGAACCGAAAACCCTTTTGCCCTTTCGAAACCGTCCACTTGGAACCAGCTGCCCCCAAAAGTGAGCGCCAAGGAAGGGATCGAGAGCTTTAAGAAGGGAATAAAGACCCATTTCTTTACCGCCGCGTCAAGCCTGAAAGCACCCTTGCAGTGACAGTAGTCACGAAACGGCGCTCTACGAATATCATCACCAGGGTGTAATTTACAGTCACCGAGCCTTTAAATTCCTTCACATATGGCTATCATTGCTTGCTTGTGTTCTGAGCCACCTTGTCTTGTTTTACACTGGAGAGAGTGTTAGCCTCACGGGAGGGCCTTCTGCCACTTGCATCTATGTAAATATTTTGCATGCGAGTCCTGTGACCCATGGGATGGATATAGCGTGGGTCAGAGGAGGGGAACACGTATGCTAAAAGGGAGCAGTAGTTATCTCTTTATGCTCTATGGTTGATGAGCTTCCTCTCTATGCGCTCCTCTGTATGCTGTAAGAGAGCAGTGGTTACCTCTCTAGGCGCAGCTTGTCCCTCTCCTGGTTGATGAGATCCCTCTCTATGCGCTGCCTGCGCTCCTCCTCGCGCAGCTTCTGCTCCGTCTGTCTCCGGCGCCGCTCCTCCGACCTCACCTGGCGCGCGCGCTCACGTGCCCGCTGGTCATCGCGCTCTCTCTGTAACACAGCACACAAGAACATGAGTAAGCAGAACAGATAGTTTCTAGAAATATGTCAACATAAACAAGTCTGTGTTGAAAAGAGGTACTTACCCTGATTTTGGAGAAGGAGAGCACATCTCTCCCCACTATAGGTCGGCGGTGAGGACTGCGGCCACTTCTAGGACGAACCTGAAAATACAACGGCTGTTTCACTATAATATAGAATGATACTTCCTTGACTGATAGGTTAGTATGCGGTTGACCACCCATACTGTAAAAAATTGTTCACTTTGCCAATGTCACCCCTGCTTCAGGAAAGGTCAGCAAGAGTTGCAGGGCTTATGTTCATTTGAGATTAGGTTTTTTATATTGTACGTCCACATGCGGCATGTGTAAGCGCGAAATTATGCATGTCTGCTTGTGGGAATGCATTTAATATGAATCTCAAATGATACATATCTTTGCAGCTTAGATTTAGATACTTAACTTATAGGTTGGTATGAGGCTAACCACCCATACTGTAAAAATGATTCTCGTTTGCCTATGTTGCCGCTATTTCAGGAAAAGTCGGCAAGAGTTGCAAGGCTTATGCTCATTTGAGATAGGGTTTTTGTGTTGCAAGTCCGCATGTGTACACGCAATACATATGTCTGCTTGTGGGAATGCATGTAATACATCTTTGCAACATAGATTATACATCCAGTACAACTCCAATTATCCAAATCAGTGTGGATCAGACCCCATTTGGATACTTGAAATTTTAAATAATTGGACTTTTTTTACAGAAAGACGACACCCACATCAAACAAAACAACACACAAACGTGAAAAAGCACTGGCACAACAGCAGGCCAACTACAGACTGACTGACAGACATGAATCATGAAGCAGTAGCCCTGCAGTGAGTGCTGGGGCAGTACCTGGACGGCCTTGCGCCTGCGCTCCTCCTCCGCCTTGTTGGGCTTGGGCCCGTCCTGCGTGCGCGCTATCTCCACGGTGTCCTTATCCGAGGCCGCCTCATTAGCGCTGCCGGCGTCCGCAGCCGACACGGCTTCCTTCCCGGCTGCAGCTGCATCGTCAGCTTTCACCTCGGACTTGACGTCCAGCTTGGGCTTGGCCTGAAAATGTGAAATTACCAAGTGAGCATCTTGTCACATAATGTTACTAAGGCCGTGTTCGGGGAGCTAGTTTGAGCACTTTGAACGCTTACAGTAAAAATCGTGGTGGGGGTAGCTCGATCGCAAACCTCCCCGAACGATAAAAAGCGAATTTCATATGTCAAACACACAGCAGCTGTCAAAGCTCGGCAGAACGGATGCAGATTTATCTTGAAACGCATTATTGAGCCATGATTCTAATATTTCCAGCAGAATTTTCAATTATTGAAGAGCTTTTGATATCTCGAATCCATTATTTAACATAAATAATTGTGTCTAATATTCGTGTTGTTGAGGTTAGCTTTCAACTGTCAGTGAAACTGTATGAACCATTGGTGTGAAGTTGGAACGCTTCAGCCGACCCACCTTCGCAAAAAAGCGAAAATAGCGAACGGTCGAGGCGTCGTGCGTGACGTCATACCTCATAATATTTGCTTACGATGAGCTCCCCGAACGGTGTGTGAGTGCTTGAAGCGCTTGAAGCGCGCTCCCCGAACACGGCCTAAGCTACACATTTTCTTCATTTTTTATTTGAAATAAATTCCAAGTACCTACATTTATTTCTTTAAAGCTATTACATTGTTCATTAATTTGTTGCTAAGCTGTACCTCACCAAAAAAGAAACTATGCTCTCTTGTGTAACTTCTTGCCGTGTTTTCCCCGAAGGTGTCCCATGTGGCGAGTGGAACCTACCACAATACTTAACCTCTAGTGTGCTGGCGATTTTTAATCTTTATCCAGCAAACAATCCCTTGGATTTGATTTGAAATATCTCCAAATAAACAAAACATTTCTGCTATGGGGCCGTCCATATTTTATGTCATTCGAATTTAGGGGGGGGAGTCTGGTCTGCGGATGATGGCAAATGACGTATGAGTACTAAAAGTGACATCGTTCTTGTAAATACCAATTTCTACAAAATATACACAATTTTATGTAAGATATATAACATTATTAATTATTAAGCTCATCCATTATTACAGCAAGAGGGGGGAGGGGTCATTAGATAATGACAATAGGATGATTGTAAGGGGGGGGGTCGAAAATCAGCAAAAATCGATGACGTAATTTATGGACGGCCCCTCTCCATTTTTTTTTATCTCAAAAGAGAGTGAAATAAAGTTTTTATAGTGCTTAAAAAAAAAAAAAAAAAAAAATTTGCACTGTCTCATAATATTATTATTACGAAAAAAAAATAGTTGTAAAAATAGACTATAATATTATTGTTGAAAGTCACATACACATTTTCGATACACACATGTTACAGATCAATGTCCCCTTGGAATGTAAAAGAAACATTTTATTGCTTATGTGGGAGTGTTTTGTAAAGGAATTTAGAAGATCAACTTCCTAGAGGTTAATCTCCAAATATGTTATTTATTCATGGCAGAGTTCATAATACATTACTGAATTTTCAAATGGAGAAAACAATGAACTCCAAACATTTATTATTACTTTTTTTTATTATATTGTATACTTTTATTATATACAGTTACAGTGGGATAATATATAAAGAAGTACAATGAACAGTTTACAATACCAGTGAATAAAACACTCAAAGCATTAAAAATATCCCTGGACTATGTGGCGTCATTCATAGTAAACGTATATATAGTGGTGGATGGAGTGCTCACCTCGGCGGGCTTAGTGGGCTTGAATGCGCGAGGATGTCGTGACCGCGGCCCCCTCCTGTTGCCCGCGCCGCCCGTCTCTCTGCTGAGAGGCCCGCCCGACATGACGCTGGCACTGGAGCCGCTAGTCTTCTCTATGGAGATCATGCGCCCGTGTAGCTCTGCAGACAACACAACACATTCACACATCTGCATCACCACAGAACAAAGCCAACAAAACACCACACAGCTAGCACCACCGCTATGATGGATCAGGACATTGACATCCACAAGTCCAGTCGATCTAATCTAATCTAATCTAAGCTGCAAAGATATATATCATTTAAGATTTATATTAAATGCATTCCCACAAGCAGATATGTATAATTTCGCGCTAACACATGCCGCATGTGGACCTACAATATAAAAACCCAATCTCAAATGAACATAAGCCTTGCAACTCTTGCCGTCCTTCCCTGAAACAGGGGTGACATTGGCAAAGTGAACCAATTTTTTACAGTATGGGTGGTCAGCCGCATAACAACCTATAAGTCAAGGAACATACATGACAAATTACATTTTTAAAATCAATAAACAAGATAATAATAATATTAGGATAATTTATTTGGTGAGCGCTGTTTTTGTGTGTATCACACCTCAAGAGCCCTCTGCAAGCTTGGGCGCCGCTGTAGAAAGTGCCAATTCTCAAGCAAGACCCAGTTGTTGTAAGGTTGGATGGACCTTTCAGTGAGAACCATGAGAATGAGAACCAACCCCTTCGGGAGCTGGGAAACCCCCACTTCAACTGAAAGTGGTTGGTGTGAGGCCGGCCCCCTTACCCGTAAAAATAAATAGGTCCCGAAACGCCGCATGCGACCCTTTTGGGGACAACGCAGGCAAGAAGTTACACTATATGTGTAGCTTAGTTGCATTTGCGTTGAGCTAAGAAAAAAACGTAAAACTCGAAAGTGCGAGAGCTGTTTTTAATAATGTAAAAATCGATTTGTCAGCATTCATAAGACACATAAGTCAAGCACAAATACGAGTACAAACATTGAGAAATTACCTATGATGGACAAAGACTTCCCACGCCTTGAATATGATGATGATGAGAGCTAGCCGGAAGTAAGTATCCCAGGCACATCCTGGAGGTAATAATAATAATAAAGTGAGCGCTGCTTTTGTGTGTATCACACCTCAAGAGCCCTCTGCAAGCTTGGGCGCCGCTGTAGAAAGTGCCAATTCTCAAGCAAGACCCAGTTGTTGTAAGGTTGGATGGACCTTTCAGTGACCGGTCTTTGGTAAAGGTTTATGAATTTTTCAACCCAGCGAAGAGCACATTTGGAAATATAAATGGTATATTTTTTTGCTCCGCCGGGATTTGAATCCACAACCATTCACAAGTCCAAAGTGTTGCCACTGGACTACGGACCGGTCCAAATTGGTAATGTTGTTAGAGTGCTTGCATTCCATACCGAGAGCTCGGGTTTGAATCCCACTGAGGGTGTCAGATTATATATCTTTGTAATTTAGATTATAGATCCAGAACTCATCTGAAAACGCATTATCAGGAGCAAGGATTCCATAACCTTGTGACTCCCTAGTCTTATGTTATTGTCTTGTCTTGTCTTGTATCCTGCCGCCTTTCCTCTAGGGGTGGCCAGTACCTCCACACAAGTGCCTCCACTTGACTCTGTCCTTGCATACTTCTTTCATCTCATCTAATTTCATCACTCTTTTCATGCATGCTCTTCTCTTGTTTCCACTCTGTAAATTCCATTCATTCGCAATCTCATTTATCTGATCAATCCATTGTTTCCTAGGTCTTCCCCTTCCACGCTTATATGAAATATTAATTGGTTCACCAACCCCTCTCTGTGATCTCGCATTTGTCATCTGTGTTCAAGTCTGCAAGTAGAAATATGTGCTTAACCTCTGTGATTTTTGTTCTTGAATAACTACTGTGACTGTTCACAAAGTTTTAAGTGTTGTTAATCAATTAAGGTAGTAAATCAATAAATGTTTTAAAAAATGCCCTTGAAACATTATTCTGTACTGGGGGTATTCATATAGCTAGAATATTCAGAATCGAAAAGGTTAATCAGACTGACCGGTCTTGTGCAGGTTCTTGATGCAGCTGTCGGCGTCGGCCCCGCTGGCCATGGTGACGTAGCCGTAGCACCGGCTGCCCGGGGTGCGCGCGTTGGTCACCACCTTGGCCCCGATGACCTTGCCGTGCTTGGAGCACAGCTGCTTGAGGTCCTTGGCGCGCGTGTGGCCCGACAGCCCGCTCACCCACAGGTTGCGGCTGCCTCCGCCCGCGCCTCCCCCGGGGGACAACAACTCCTTCTTGTCATCTGGATAACGAGGGGCACATTGTTGTTAACATCAACACGCCCGGTATTTTCAACGTTAGCCGAGCGACTTATACCGAATGAAAAGGGAGAATTTATGGCAATCGTGTAGATAGTGTTTTTATCAGTTTAAAGTCACATATGCTAACGTTGAAAATACCAGGGCTGGAAATCTCATCACCACGGTAATTCTTACCCACCTAATATCGATAATATTTGTATGAAGACCTGCCAATCCAAGATGGCCACAAGTGAATAGCTGATAAGTCTTCATACAAAAATTACCCAGACCTAAGGCCCAGTATATTAAGTTTAGTAATATTTTAGTAAACTATTACCTACTTTTATTTTACTCAAAATGATCAAAACACCACTAGAACAGTGCATATTTAATCTGGAGAGAGGACAGACTCAAATTCTTCACTCTTCACAGTGGGCAAGATGCATATTGTTCCTCCAACCGCATCAATAGTCTAACATCAAAAACAAACAGCTGCTGTCAGTGAAGAAGTTAAATATTTCCTAAAATTGCATTTTAGTTAACTTTACCAGATTTGAAAATACCAGGCGTAAGTAGTGCAAAATCCAGTTGCAGATGAAGTGCCAAGAGGCCAACACTGAGACGGCGTTGGAATTTTTCTTCTAATCTGCCCATGCCCTTTATCAGTACTGCTTTGAGTATTCAGGGACAAATTAATAATGAAAAAGAAGATGGAAGCTGGCTCATCAGTAAAAACAATAATATCATATACTAGCAGTACCCGGCGTGTTTCACTACGCCATTTGGGCATATGGTATCAATTTTTTTCTACAGATAAAAGAGGAAACAACAGGATCAAAAAAAAAAGTGTGCTAATCGGAATCAAGCTTCACACAATTTATCTCTAGGTTAATCTTCACGTTTTCTAAAAAAAAAGGTCTAGGTACAACTGTTAAGCAGCAGAGTCCATTTATATTTAAGATAAAAAAAATCGGCTATGTAACGTCACTCATCTAATCTATTCTAAGTTGCATGGATATAATTGTTACATTTGGAATTCACATTAAGTGCATGCCCACAAGCAGACACGTATAAGTTCACACTTGCACATTCTGCGTGTGAACCTACAACATAAAAACCCAAATCTCAAATGAACATACACCCTGCAACTCTTTGCTGACCTTCCCTGAAACAGGGGTGACATTGGCAGAGTGAACCATTTTCTATTTATAGTTGGTCAGATGCATATTGACCTATACAAGAAAAGAATATAAACAATAAATGAAATTTTATAATCATACAATTAAAGAACTAATCTATAAAATTCACTATACTCTTTGAGCAAAGTGAAGAAATAAATGTATTCCAAACAATCAGGAATATTTTTCAATGTAACCGCACTGTGAAACGTATGCAGTTGGGGAAAATGCTTCATACAATATGATGCACTTAAGTGTTTTTTCAACTATCTCCATAAAAGTGTTTAATTTATGTTGAATTTTTGACTCCCTGTCCTGTCTTTATCCCGGCCACGTGAATTCACATTTTTTCCCCACATTTAAAATGTGCTCTATCCATTATTTCAATAAGTGAAAGTTTTAGGTTGTGCACACGGAACATTTTCTATTGATAACAAAATTGTAAGTCGCACGGCCGGGTTAGGTAAAAGGCAAACATTTTGTTTATCTTGGTTGCTTTAGACCATTGTCACATAGAAGAAAGACGTTTAACCGCCGAGAAAAAAACGATCTTTAAATTTGTGGTGAGTATATAATTTTACAGAAATGCGTTTTTTGAAAAAACAACTATATTATGTATATTTTAATTAAAAGTATGTTTCAATAAAAGGTTTTAATAATAATAATATATTTCAATATGGTCTTCTAGTTGTGACCTACGAACTTTCGTTTATCGTATTTTTTATAAGTGCGGGATATAAAAGCTTCTTACATTTCTAAAATTCAACTTGGAATACTTGAATAACATTTTTTAATTTGGAACTTTTGTCTAGGCCAGGGATCGGCAACCTTTTGAGTCGGAAGAGCCAAAAATTACAAATTTCAAAGTTTTTCCTTGACTTATAGGTTGGTATGAGGCTGACCACCCATACTGTAAAAAATGGTTCACTTTGCCAATGTCGCCCCTGTTTCAGGGAAGGTCGGCAAGAGTTGCAGGGCTTATGTTCATTTAAGATTGGGTTTTTATATTGTAGTTCCACATGCGGTATGTGTGAGCGCGAAATTATGCGTGTCTGCTTATGGGAATGCATTTGATGTGAATCTCAAATGATACATATCTTATTTTGGATTTGGATTTGTAAAGAGCCACAAATGTTTTCTTGCCAACAATAAATAGCGTCGATGGGGCGGGGGGAGGGTGGGGGGTGAAAAGCGAGTACAAGTAGCGGAGAGATCGTTAATCGATTTAGAACGATTTAGTTTTTTTCGATCAGAAGTATAATTCTGTGTTTTTTTTATATTTGCGTATGAAGCTAAAGAGCCGTAACTTCACACCCAAAGAGCCGCATGTGGCTGGTGAGCCGCAGGTTGCTTACCCCTAACCAAACCGATATCGATCCACCATATTTGTAAAAAGTCCGGTCTATAGCTTAGTTGGTAGAGTAACTGCATTCCATGCCGAGATCTCGAGTTAGAATCCCACCGAAGTTGTCAGAAATTATTTCCCGTTTCAGTGTTTATTTTAAACCCAAAATAAAATACCGGCAAGGCTTACTCAGCCTTCATAAGAAATGAGTGTCAAGCCACTCAGAAGCTGAATAACATCCATTTCAAGTTGGCGTAAAGTAAAAGTTACTGGGTTGTTCATTTTAGATTTGGATTTTAAATTATGAGTGGGTACACATGCAGCATTTGTAAGCGTGAACTTACATGTGTCTACTTGTGAGCATGCATTTTATATGAATCTTTAATGTAAATGTATATTTGCAACTAAGATTATGTATTGTAGTTGAATATAATGGTCTTCTTCTATTGGGTGGTTTCAAAATTTACCGACCTCGTTGCTGAAATATCGAGAATTGAGAACCACTGTTTATTTGATCACCATCAAACTTCACAGGATTCATTCTAAGAATATGTTACATGTTTCCTGAAAATTTCGTCAAAATCAGATGAGCGGTTTATGAGTCTATAGGGGACATACATACATACATACATACATACATACATACATACACACATCCTTCTTTATAGATATAGATTGTAAAGAAGTCAGATGTTGTGATTACCTTTCTCATCTTTGTTCTTATCTCCATCCGTTGTTTTACTGAAAAAAATCAGAAACATTATAGCAATGCATTTTTCTAAGAACCTCGTATTTACTAAAAAAATAAATACTGAATGTAATAAATGTTAAAATTCTCTAATTTTATGAACTAAAACAAATTATATCATTGATATCCAGTCAAAATTTGGCTGGTGGATTTATTTGCGAAGGTTTTACTAATTTACTTGCTTATAACAATGCATTTATTTCAAAATGGAATAGAATTTTCTACCACATTTTTTCTTACAGTCAGTGATCACATAAAAAATACATAATCTTCAGACAGATTGAAACAGCATTCAAAGCAGACAAGTTTACATTGAAATGTTTATAAATATGTATGTTTTTTTACCTCGGGGTGATAAGATAAACTGTAGAAATATACATTAGTTAATATTGATGGCAAACAACATGGAGACGCAAAACTAGCAACTACAAAGTTTTGCACCACACCTCTAGGTCTGCTGTACCTCCACACACGCAGGACAAGATAACTGCAGCTGCCAGACCAGAGAAGCAGATCCAGGTGTCGTCATCACAGGTGCAGGAGGTCCACATGTGGTCTGCTGCAGGAGCTCCCTGGTACTTGTCCTGCACCCGGTGTCCAGGCGAGCAACTTCCTCTGTTACGTTCATGATGAGACTGCCAGGGGGCGGAGAAGCAACTCGGTGGTGCAAAACTTTGTAGCTAAATGGTGAAGCAGGTGGACGTCCACGGAGGAATCTCAGCTTGTATTCTATACTCCACGATGGATTTCCTTATTCTGACTTAATGCTCCTCAACTCAGTCAGTTTAATATTGACTCGACAGTGATTGGTGACAACCAATAGAGTTTTTTTGTACTCCTTACAACACAAGTATAGGAAGTTTCCTTTTCAAGTGTTTGGTTTTCAAATTTTGACACTTTTATAGCCAACGCTGTATCAGCAGACAGATCCAAAGAGAAATATATCCATGGGATTGTTTACAAGTGTAGCCCTGTCCCCATCATGAGGAGTACAGAAGGCGGAGAGGGTGAGGGATCAGAATGCCAGCAGGTGGACGGCAAGCAGCCTGGCTTTGCTCTCCCCAACACTCCTCACAGCTCTGCAGAAGACAAGCCCTACCCGGAGAGCTGCTACTGTTTTAGATATTTTGAGTCGCTGCATATCCGCGGGGTGAACAGACATCTTACCAATCTTGCGAGACCAACCTAGTATCCTTGTCGTTGCTGGAGGTGTTGGGGTCTGCTGTGGCCGAGGCTTCCTGTGGGGTACCATTGTCAGAGGCAGCGGGAGCGGCCGGGGCGGGAGGCGCAGGGGCGCTGCTGGCGTCTCCTCCTCCTGCTGCAGTCTCCTTCTGCTCAGGGTCATCTGTTACACCAAGACAAGCGCCATCGTGACAAGCCGCTGATGTCCGGGCAGAGGTCGAGCCAGTCTCAACCAGAAGGGAGACTGCGCTTGCGACACCACAATCAACTACCTTCGATTCTTCACACATATTCTTAACACACCTGAAAACTGGATGGAAAATATCAGACATATGGTACACCAACGCCTCTCATTTGTTTATTCTTTTGTACAAATGATAATCAGCTGATCAGCAACATTGCCAGTGACGTGGGCAGCGCATGTTTCACTTCTCACAGAAAGCCTTGGGAGGGCAGACTAGCATGATGTACTAAAGGCAAGGCAGAGGCACACTGTGTTTTAACCGCACACTGCAACTGTTTAAGCATGTCATTATTCACTGTTTTATAAAGTCCCACAGAGTTCACACGCCTTCAATAGTCAATATTACACATACACAGCATCTTCATTTAGAGTTCGGCATTCAAATCATCCTCTCCGTATCTACTGCTGTTATCTCTTCCAGTTCATTAGTTTTGAAACGGCAGCGACCGAGATTCCAACAATCACCATCTTGATTCTTTATTTTTCAAATTCAAATTAAGAGATGCGTGTTCTTGATCTTATTCGCACTTGTCTTGAGGTTGCAGCTAAGTGAGTTTGTTTTATTTATTTCTCCGTGTCCTCTAATAATTTCCACTTTCACGAGTATCTTGAAGTCATGATGTAATGTTCCAGCGTTTCCGCTCGAGCACAGTCACACAAGCAGTCCACCTTCGTCACTCCAGAACACGATTTTATTAATTGTCTTGTTATTTTTGGTCCATCTGGATTGCAGTTTTCTTCTCTGAATTTATATTGTGTAGGTTACGGGTTTTTATTTTTAATGCCGTCTTTACCATTGCCTTTAGTTTTATCAACGTGGAATTTAAAAAAAGGAAAAATATTTACATAAAATGATTCAAGAGACAAACTGAAGAACATACCTTTGACAGCCTTGGACCCAGGTTCTCCCTGTAACAATAACAACATTATTTTAGTAGTTAACATGAGTAATATGGCAGCAATCGTCCAATATGGATGAAGTGCCAAACTTAAAAAAAAAAAAACACGAGTAACGTAAATTAACAGTATTCTAGTGGTAATGCTTATGGCTCCTAATGGGAAGGTTGTGAGTTTGATTCCTGACCGAGCCCAAAAAAATTAACACTTTGAATAAAATAGATGTTAGGTAATTATAATTGAGCCGTGTAAATGCAAACGCCATCAACTCCTTACGCGATGATTTTGAGAAAAATAAACTTGCGTTTTGAACGCAATTTTTTCCCAGTTGGAGATGACGGCGTTTGCACGAAATCACACTTTTTCAATTAAAATTACGAATATTATCTAGGTTTTTAGCAGTTACTTCGTGAAAGTTCATTTTAATAGATTAAAATAAAATATTCTTTGTTACAATTCACATGAGTTTTTATTTTTTTAAAACACTATAATTTTTTTAGTTTATTTTTAGTTTATATTTGCACCTGAAGATGGGAGGTATTGCTTCTCCCGAAACCGGTAGTGTTTTTAAAAAATAAAAACTCATGTGAATTGTAACAAAGAATATTTTATTTTAATCTATTAAAATTACGAAGGATTAAGTGAGGTTTTCATCACATTGCACACAGCAAATGATTTGTTACACTACGCAGAATCAAATTCAATAATTATCTCAAAAATCGTAAAATTTGGAGATGATGGCGTTTGCAGTTATACGACAAACAAAAAAATAAAAAAAAATATTACTGATATTCGGTAGGTAAGAATTACCGTGGTGATGAGACTTCCAGCCCAGGCATCATTAGTTTGTCAAAGCGTGGGCTCAACGGACGACTAAAATATCTAAGAATAGCACCGTTAGTATCTCCGCAGAAATGATAAGCAAGCAAGTACCTCTTCATTGAGGAGTTCATCTTCTCCTATATCCAGATTGAGCCAGGCGGAGTTCTGGTCGTTGTTGATGTTGTCCACGCCCTTCTTGGTGTCCTGCACCTCTCCCCCAGCCTTGGTCTCCTCCACCTTCTGCTCCGCCTCCTTGCCCACCATTTCTTCAGCTTTGGGCTTCTCTTCTGCTACGGGAGCTGCATCGCTTTTAGCCGCCTCTCCGCTTGTGTCTTTGGTGTTGTCGTTGTGGTTGTTGGTCTCCCCCCCCTCCACCTCGTTGTCGTCCCCCTCCACCTCGTCCTTGACTATCATGTCCTCCAGCAGAGACTCATCCAGCTCTTCCTCCTCCTGGGTGCTGTCGCTCCTCGTGGACTTCTTGGCCGGAGTCTTGACTGGAGTTTTTTCTAGACTCGAATCAAATAAATATTCTTCTGGATTTTCCCCTTCGTCTGTCAGGGCCTAGAAAGAAACAAATGTAAACTTTATACTTTTCCGACTGGCGGACACTTGTAATTACACTGTTACTGTAACTCTTTTTTTAATTTTTTTGTTATTAGGAAAACCAACAGCATGACAAACAGGATTAAAAGCAAGAGTAGACACAAGAAGCCGATTACAGGTCCTCACGTACGCTATTCCCCTAGGGGTGGCCATAGTCTCTGCAGATCTGCCTTCATTTTTTCCTATCCTTTCACACCTCTTTCAATTCATTCATATCCATCACCTTTTCCATACATTTCCTTCTTTTACAATCGCTTTGTACCTATATTACATTCTTCCACAATTTCACCAATCCAATCCAACCATATTTTTATCGGTCTTCCTTTTCCTCTTTTTCCTTTCATATTTCCTCTGTATACACTAGCCGCATTCTGTCACCATTCTGCCCTATTTTTCTATGTTTTTTTTTTATATCCAGCACCAGGGCAGAACTCAGTAGTGTAGGGAGATGTAAGAACGCTATAACACAGTTTGTCCGGTAACCCATAGACAAGCCATTATTTTCCGGGATCTGCTGTCGTATCCATCAGAACTGGAGTTTCCAGACGTTTCGCTCATGTCTTTGATGGGCTTCTTCAGCGATGTGATGTTGTTAGTTATATGGCAACAGGTCCCAGGACACAGACCTCAAGTGTTAAACACATCTATGGTTTTGACAGGAAATAAGAATGGAGCGTTTTAAAATGGAGTCGAAGAAGGAGGGGAAACATCACAGAACTAGGTGGCTAGGGGTCTTAGCCAATAATAACAAACTACCAGCTAACTTTTTCCCTAGCAACTTGGCAATTTTTGGTTGATACCATAATATTCTGTTCCAACTCTTTTTCTAACCCAACTTTCTGGTAAATAAAATAACATTTTAGAGACAAAATTTCACATGATATAATTATGTTAATAAGCGCTTATATCTGTAGCTGTTGTTGATAAAAACTGTAACAAATTTGATTGATAGCAAATTAAGAAAAAATAATTATCTGCCTACGTTTTCACACGCGGAGCGATTTCACACAGAATGCGCGCTGATCGCTACGTATCATTTTAACGTCGGAAAAATATTTTAAAAAACGTGTGTTGAAACAGCACGATTGTAATAATAGCCTGACGGATATTTATACAAATGTTGACAAACCATTTCAATGAAATGAAAGAGCGGAGAGGTCGGCCATGGAGGGCGGTGCTGTACCCCTGTTTACTTAGAAAATATCATATTTTAAGCGGACATACCTTAGTTAACCGTTCCATTAGTGTACTTTTCACACCATTCTTATCTAATCCGCGTTTTTCTAGCTCGGATTTTAAATCTACAACTCTTAAATCGCAAAGTTTCCGTCCCTCAGCGTCCGCCATTTTGATTTTGGCGTTTGACCTTTTCGGTCTCTTCACGTCAACACGGGGAAGCGGCGTTCTCTAGACTCTACAAACGGAGCGAGACTTCTAAATATTTGAAAACCAATAGAAATAAACATGAAATAAATGCTTTTTCTTTGCAACTTTTTTTTTTAACAGTGATGGTAAACCACCCGGGTATACTGTAAAAAATGGTTCACTTTGCCAATGTCACCCCTGTTTCAGGGAAGGTCGGCAAGAGTTATCATTTGAGATTGAATTTTTTATACCTACTGTAGGTCCACATGCAGCATGTGTGAGCTCGAAATTCTGCGTGTCTTCTTGTGGGAATGCATTTAATATGAATCTCAAATGATACATATCTATGTAGCTTAGATTTAGATTTAGATGGACTCAACCTTTTGGAATTCTTTCTCGGCGAGCAAACGTCAGGCTTGTATGGGACTGCCATCCTTAGCAAGCTATAACAAAATATTTGTATGCCTTTTCCCTAGCAATCAGGTCGGGTGATGACACAATTTTGCAACACTTGCAGACCTCATGAAAGTTTTTGTCGAAAAAAGGTGTAAGAAATATTGTAATCTATTTTTTTATTGCAAAAATAAAAATACTGTTTTAATGTTTCAATGTTTTATTCGATTAAGATGATAAATTTGAAATAGTAAAATGTCAAAAGTCATAAAAGTGATAAGAACCATACACAGGGCTTAACAATGAAATATATTAAATATTGTTGTAACATATTTTATTGATTTACAAGCAATTCTACTGCAAGAAACAATACCTAATTAAGTAACAATATACATTAACATTATAATAAAGTAATATGATGTTAGGTATGTACAAGAAATAATAAGTCTTATTACAGATTTAAAGCATTTTGTGGTTCTCACTGTATCCTAATAGTGCAGACACTGAGGGAGACTAAGTTGAGAAGTCTTGACATATCTACGGATCATATCTATAACTAGATAGAAAGCAATTAAACCTGATATAGTTTTTCTCGTGAACGTCGGCATACAAAATTACTGCAAATAGAACATGGTCTAACCTGAGAAAAACCATATCATCTAACACTGACCATGAAAGTGAAAGTGAATGTTTAAAACTTTGTTCACCATACAATTTGTAAGAAGAATATAATATTTTGACAGCATGATCAGCTGTTCACTGGCAGCCATGTTTTATAGTATACTATTGGTATACACCTACATGGCTTAACCCTTATCTTGGCAAAGTCCTATTTTTACAAATACTTACTATTTTTTTTGGTTGTTCCTTGTAATATGGTTAGTCTTGATGGAAAATTGTGCAAGAAAAAAATCTTAACTTTTTATTATAGTATATTTTTATATGTTACACCTGTGTTACAATGCCAAACTGTCAACAAAACACAATTGTTGCAAATAAGTTACATTGCCAATAACATATAAGTATAATTTTAATAATAATTTCAAACAGAATAATCATACAAGAAAGGAAACTGATATTAAAACATAAAAATCAATTGTGAATTACAAAGTACAAATTTCTACAATTAAAAAATGTAATTGAAGACAGGAAAATAAAAAAAAACCTATTTTTTATGATGAAAGTCGTAAAAACAATTTCTATTCTCTGTAAAACAAAGTCTGATTTTACACTTCTCACACTCCACTGAGGTAATGCCCTTTGAACACAATCGACACCGACCTCTGCTTGTGCCATGAATCGGAAAATGACTCATATTATCAAAACGTATATCTTGATCGGGTATTGGTTCCACATGTGCTCTTTTAGGTGGGGTTAAATCAGTGGATATTGAAGGAGAGCTTGGACAAAACAATTGACTTTTTTTTGTTGCATTCTATTGAGCAACAAAAGCTGTTTTGCTAAACGTCCTTTAAACTCCTTTAGACGAACAGTTTTGGTCCCCTGAGGAGCTTCCCTGCGGTATAGAAGCCATGCGTTATTTACACAAATATCTAAGATTTGTGCAAATATAGCCAAGTACCACCTGTGTGATCTCATATTAGTGGAGTAAAGTGAAACCAGCGTATCAGCCAGATCAACGCCTCCCATGTGCATGTTGTAGGATTTTATAACTCCTGGACAAGGAATATCCACTTTGGCGTTTTTCTCCTTTACAAATCTTTTCACAGTAGATGTGGGCTCGGCACCAATGAAAGAGTTTGCTAAAATAACAGTTTTATTGTCGACCCATTTGATCAACGTCACTTTGCTTTCATTATCAGAGTATTGTCTCCATGCTCCGCGGCCATCTTTTTTCAATAATTTGTCGGAAATCACGGGACAACCTCGTATGCGATTTGATCGTAATGTGCCCAAACTTAATATGCCATATTCAAACCGCAGATGTTGAATTAGCTCCAACGAGCTGAAATAGTTGTCGAAAAATACAGCAGTGCAAGGCTTATTTTTAATGGATTGGCAAAGAGCTACAACAGTCATCCCACCGAACCCCAAAGTTTCTTCATTCTTTTTAAAGGTAACATTTCTAAACGTGTCTTCTCCACCATACAATATAATATCATAGACTATTCCCGACACACCAGCCCTAACAAATGCTTTGAAGCCCCATTTTTTAGGCTTAGACTTAATGTATTGTCGTCTTGACCCGGCCCGAGTTCCTTTATAAGGAATCATCATCTCGTCTATTGACTGCCGTTTTTCTTCAGCTATGGTGCCGAATTTTTGCCTCACATGTTCTAGAAGAGGTCTTATTTTGAAATACCTGTCGTCATTTACATCATCGTTATTGACAAAATGTAAGCTCCTTCTTAGATGCTGATATCTTTTCAGTGGCATTATAGATGCCACTTTTTCAAATCGTAATTCTTCTGACCAATAGTCTGTGTACGCAGACATTGGCACAATACCCATCAGCAATTCGATGGCCAAAAAGTCCTTTATTTCATTCTTGTTAGTATTTATACATTTGTTGAATTTTTGGACCGAATATAAATTTGTATTAAACACAATATCATCAATTAAGCTGTCATCAAAAAATCGTTGAAAATATTCAAGATACGAGTATTCTGTGCTGTCATTGACATCATGCAAGTCTTCCGGAATAATAACGTTGTGTAAAAAAATTTCAAGAGTCCATTCATAGGTATATTTTGCGTCGTTTTTGTCTAATTGTAGATGGTATGGAAGGTCGTCCTACAGATCGAAGTGTTTGTTGTTGGGTATATAAATGGTTAGGTGTAGAAGTTGATGGCTGATTTTCCATCACCTGATTGCTTGAGGAAATGATTTCTTCTGGATTTCCAACAAAGAGATATTCTATGTCTTCAATATCAACAGCTTCTTCAAAAACGGTGTGCTGTTGTAGCGCAGTTTCCTTATCCAAAATATTTTCAATATCAGATTCTGAATCATCATCAGAATCTTGTCTTGGCTTGGGCAATAAAGCCATTATTTTTTCAGCTCTAGAGCGGTAATACCCTTCCATCTGAAAGAGAAAAATACTTTTTAGATACAATAAATCAATTTTGTTACTGAAAAATAATAATTTAAAAAAATAGCAATGAATTAAAATAAATATGTTTATATTACTCCAACAAATGAGTTGGCAATGTAATACGGGTGTTACAGAACATATTCATTAGTCAATTGGCAATGTAACAAGGGCGTTACATGACTCATTCTTTGGCCAACTGGCAAAGTAACACCGGTGTACAATTTATATAAAACATAAAAAAGGCTACTGAATGTTTCTATAATTCAAAACAAATACAATATTTTCAAAACCAAATAACTAATAAATAAAATGATTCGAATACTTTTTATCTAAACTTAGTGATTGATAAGATATTTCAAGATTACTTACCCCTATTTTTGAATCGCTGCAACGTTGTCCAGACATGTTGACTTACTTATATTTGACAGCTTGTAATGTTACAAATATTCATCACTAGATGGCTCCACTGCACACAATAATGGATGTGTAGCATTTTGATGTGTTGTCACATATAAAATAACGTTGGAGTGTAGAGGAAAAAAAATAAAAAATCCTTAAGCAAGTGTAACACCCGTGTTACACCGCTAAGATAAGGGTTAAAATGAAAGTGGTGGAAATCAAAACTAACGCTGCCATCTTGTACAACGTCACTAATGATAAATAAAATAAAATGGTTCCTCCTTATAAAGGACACAAGTCTCCTGAGGACGTCGGATATGACTCCGACGAAACATAGAAAAATTGTTCTTCTCTTTTGCACGGTCAGTAAAATCCGTTTTTTTCATTCGTTAAAATGTTTTTTGTTTAAATTTACAGTGAGAGAAGTAACTGCCGAAAATCTACATAATATCACTAATGATAGTTCAACGTCAAGTTAACGGAATTGCTACAATTGAAGAAGTTTTAATTTGTTGAAGAAATAAAAAAAGTAATCAACATTTATTATAGCAGTTTGAAGGCCCTAAAGTCGTAAAGGCCCTCATTCTACTGTCATCTAAATTAATTTTAAGCCGTGTACACCGGCAGCTATGCCAAGACTTCTGGGGTAGGAACTGTTACACTTTCATCCAAAAATGAAATAATGGTTACAGAGTGGGCTCACAAGGAATTGCGGAAATACGTAGAACTTTTTCGGAGGTTATATTTGGGTTCTGCCGTAGCTCGTAGAGCGGTTCTGTATTTGAGCTATAGGTTTTGGTGTAGCTCTCTGCAAGGTTCTAAAACTGGGACCCTTTTAGCACTCACGAGGTTAGTATAAGGTTAATATAACGTTATTGAGACTACTAAGACTTACGTGCCGATTTCCATACAAAGGTTGTGGGACCATTTTGTAACATTTTTAAAACCTAAATGGTTACTTGGGTACACATGTTTGCTTGTGGGTATGATTAATTATGAATCATAAATATTTGCAACTTGGAATATATATTTTTACAGACTGTAGATCTTTAATAGACATAAAAGATGGCAAGCTGAAAGAGGTTGTGAGAACGCAGATACTACATAATGTAATGAGATGTCTTTGAAAAGAAAGGAAGGAGATGGGGAAGGATTATTGATACTTGTGAAGGTCTACGTGGATAAGCAGCGCTGGCAGTGGTTCATTCAGGTGGCCAAGATCCATTTCTGGCTGTCATGCTAACAGTGATGATATAGATCATAAGGAGTGAATGCAGAATCTACACTGGAAAAGGTGTCAAAAGTGAATGGTATTATGTTTGATCAGTCTTGCGTTTTCTAGCTCCATAAATGTTTAACCAAGATATTGCTGGTTCAAATCCCTATACTATTTGGATAATAACTTTGTTCTGTTGGTCTTACAATTTGTCGACCGAAAAATGCTTCGGATCTCTTGGCGTGATTGGGTCACCAATGAAGAAGTCCTCCGACATATGCGCACCACAAAGGAACTTCAGCCAACCACTAAGCAGAGAAAGCTGATGTCCTCTGGTCACATTTTGAGAAATAAGTAATAGCGTCTTCTTCATTTTATTATAAAGAGTAAGATTGAGGGGAGAAGAACTCAAGGACGCCGAAGGCAATTGTGGCTGAAAACATGGTTCAACAAAAGCACCAAGTCCCTGTTTCGAGCCGTATCATCCAAGGTCAAAATAGCTATGCTATGGCGAATGCCAATCTTCGATAAAAGTGTCACCAAAAGAAGAAGTTGGCCTCACAACTTCTTCTTTTCACAAAGAATCAATAATACGGAGCAACTTTGTAGGATATATAAATTTCTGTATAATCAGATAAATAGTCAATAGGTGGATATATTATTGTTATAACAATATAAGAAATTCATAGGAAGGTGATAAGACACATTGAATTGAAGAAAAATATACAAAACAATTAATATCTAAAAACTAATTTGATAATCAAAGAGTTAATGTGCAACCATGTTATAGCATTACAAATCTAAGTAAAATATAATTGATAACCTCTGGAGTGCCTAAACCTGGATCTGTGACAACAAAACACACACACATAACAAATGCATGTTTTGTTTACATAACAAAGGGTCACTACTCCCTAACATTTATGTACTTAATTGGACTATGTGACCATTCATAATATTATATGTCTATTTCCTGAGCACTATGTTTTTTTTTTCGTAATCAAAATATTATGAGGCAGTGCAATAAATACGTCATTCCTGATTTCTTACTTTATTAGGTATTAAAAAAATGTATTTTACTGCCTTTTGAGATAAAAAATAAAACAAAAGACATGTTTTGTATCTTTGGAGATTTATTTAATATCAACAACCAAGAGTTGGGTGGCAGGATTACGGGAGAAAATCTCTGGCACTCTAGAGGTTAAAATGATAGATGGAATTTTTGATGTTCTAAATTTGTGAAATAAACCTCTTTTTTTTACTAAGTATAAATGTGCATAAACTTTACAAACAATGAAGTCTACCTAATGACAAGTTATAGTTTTGTACGTAATCAAATATCTAAGGAACGGATTCGGCACAAAATTAGACATAGAAAAAGCGGGATAATATCACAGTGCCCCTAATATAAAATATCATGTAAAATCACCTTACCACAAAAAGTGTACGAACACTAAATACCTCTCCAGGAGTACCGTTGTATATTCTACATATAATTTATTTTACTTACTCAAAACAGGTGAGATTTACGCAATGTTTTATAATCGAAGTAGAGGTCTATGTACCAAGGTAATATTAGTTAGCATACTCCTTAGCAACCTGACCAGGGATGGAAGTCTCGACGGCCATTGATAGATCTTACCGTATCTATTTGATGATAAGACAAAATAAAACATGGCAGTATATCAACAGCTGATCGATTTTACATGGAACAACTATCAGCTGTTCAGGCACCGCCATGTTTAATTCCGTCATATCTTCAAATATACCAACTGCCGTCGAGATTTCCCCCCCCAGGTGATGTCACAATTTTTTAGTCTATTTCATTTGTGCCGACTCCATTATGGCTGCTCTAGAGAGGCCTAGAAGTACAAGGGATATTCACAGCAGTATGTGGGCGAGTATAAATACACTATAGTAATAGCACATATCAAATGAGCTGTTGTAACTGTTATTATAATATAAGTAGCACATTGTTATTCCTCAGTGGGCTGGTGTTTGTTTATCCCACAGACTTCATTTCTTGTTTGACGCAGCTCTTGAACGCCTCCCAGCCTTCATTCTTGGCGTACGACTGGAAAATAAAACAAAAAGGAAAATTATATTCAACAGAAAGAAAGTATTTGAAAATGAACATAGAACGTCTTGATCTTTCAAGTAAATTGAAATCTAAGAATGCCTCTCTGTTTTCAAACATAAAGACAGTTTAAATCCAAGATGCCAGCTGCAATGCAGCTGCAACTAAGCTACACATATAGTGTAACTCCTTGCCTGCGTTATCCTGAAGGGGTCACATGTGGTGATTTGGGACTTATTTATTTTTATGGGTAAGGGGGCCAGCCTCACACCAACCGCTTTCAATTGAAGTGGGGGTTTCCCAGTCCCCGGAGGGGCTGTTTCTCATTTCTTGTGAATGCTGAGTACATCTTGCCGGTATGTATTTTGGGTCAGAAATAAACGCCCAAACTAGAAATCATTTCTGACACCCTCAGTGGGGATCAAACAATGTGATGTCTGTACTGTACTGTACTGTATCCTGCCGCCGTTCCACTAGGGGTGGCCGGTACCTCCGCAGATGCGCCTCCACTTTTTTCTGTCAATAATCAGGGATTTTTTCTAGTTCACAGCACTGTCAGCTGATACACTTTTTGGAAATTCTAAATGCAGGACGGTGCACTTTAGAGTCTTTTCAAACTACAAACGTAATATTGTGTTGAAATTATGACACTTTGTGCTGTCTTTGGTCCGGCAAGGTGACATCACAAATATTCCCAAAATTTTAAATACGAGTACTTCAGAGTCCGTTAGAGAAAACAGACTCCATTGTGGGTGATATAGTGTTTGTTGTGTGACCTTGAACCCCCTGTGCAGGCGATCCTTCATGATGGCGATGAACTCCTTGTAGCTGAGCAGCCCGTCTCCGTCCTCATCAAAGATGGCAAACACCGTGGACACCAGGTGGTGCGACTGGCTGATGCCCGTGCAGATCTTCACTGCGCGCTGGAACTCATCTGGGGAACATGCATTACTTAGTGTTTGTTTATCCCACAAAGATAGAATACCAAGAGAAAGACTGTCTTTCTTTCTCCTGAGAACACATCTCGGTTTGCAATTTTTAATGAATATTTTTAAGTAAGATATTTCCTTGATAATGACGGGTTACCGTTGCCAAAAGCGCCATTTAAAACACCAGTGAAGATAAAAGTGTGTTTTTTTTTTTATTTTAATAATTTAAAATTAATTTTCACAGTGTATATACAAAAAACAACGCAAAACCATATTGTAACAATTTACTTGGGTTCAATTTAATAAAACTTTGCTTAAATTTATTTTACAAAAAATATTTTAGGATTCAGACACATTCGGTTCACAATTAGCTGTCGTACTATCTCTCTCAATGGCTCTGTTACTAGTCCACTTTCAAAGCATCGCCTTCTCTATTTATAGGTGTATAAGGGTTACTTTGGCATACGGAAGACCATGCTAGGATGTTCTTAATTAGAAACTTCGAGCGAACACTAGTAAAAACATCCAAATACCTACATCTAGAGACACACTCATACAAGCAAGTAAAAACATACAGACACACAATCTTAAGTAAACATACACAGACAAACAATCACACATTCATAACAATATAATACTCTTTATTTTAAATGAAGAGTGTCTGGGTCAAAGAACCCATAAGAACAAATACCTCTAATTTTGCGGACAGGAGCTTTGGGGTAGCTGAGCCAGTTGCCTGGAACAAGCTGCCCGTCGACCTTCGCTCAGAAGAGGACTTAAGAAAATGCTGTTTTCGAAGAGCCACAGCTCCGTTGAGATGCTCTATGATCATTAAACTGCGCCATCAGAAATAAATCATCCATCATCATCATCATCATCTGGGATCTGTGTCATCCTTTACCTTTAGAGATGGGTCTATCGGCCAGGGTGTACATGCGCATGGCAATGGCGAAGTCCTCCAGGTTGTTGAGGAACTGGCAGAAGACCTTGAACTCCTCGAAGGTGATGCCGCGCTCGTCCTTCACGCGGTCCAGCAGCCGGTCCAGGTAGTTGTCGTACTGGTCTGTGTCCAGGTACGTGTAGCGCAGCAGGATCTTGGCAAAGTCCACTTCTGATATGGTGTCATGGCCTGCAAACACAAACCACGTATTAATATTCGGTGTTATGGCCGAGGGGGCCAAGTGGCCTGATCTTTCTAGCGTATTTGGATTAGAATAACGTTGGTTCGATCCCCGCTTGGGTCATTTGACCATAACTTTGTCCCTGGTTCAACAGATGTAATTGGGTAATTATTAATTAACAATTCATTAAAATAAACAATAATGAATTATTAATTGTTGATATTAATACCTGTTTTTGGCCAGGCAGAATAGGTTGGTAAATTGCATTCCTCTTTACAAATCGGTTTTTTTGTAAAAGAGACATGACTCCTAATAACATTGAAAATGAATTTAACAAAATGTACAAATCCTTAGTAAATTTTATGGAAACACAGCATAGATGAATTATTATTCTTTAAAACACTGTTTTAATTTCACTTCTATAATCTATAATCTAAGTTGCAAGGATATATTCATTTAAAGCTCTCAGATGTAAGCCCACAAACCAACAAGTGTAGTTCGCGCTTACAAATGCTGAATGTGTACTTACAAATAAAATCCAAACCTCAAATGAACATAAGCCCCACAACTTTTGCCGACCTTCCCTGAAACAGGGGTGACATTGGCAAAGTGAACCATTTTTTACAGTATGGGTGGTCAGCCTCATACCAACCTATAAGTCAAGGAATATGAATAATAAATTACATTTAAATATATAAAAGAACAAAACCTTACAAAGAAATCTATACAAAAAAAGTCAGAAATTTCCTATGCAAAAAATGTAGCAAATTAATACACCAACATTAGAAATCACCATTGCAGATTAGCCGCCACTTCTTCCTGTCCTTGCACACTTCTTTCATTTCATCCAGAGTCATAACCTTTTTCATGCAAGTCCTCCTTTTATTATGACTCTGGATATCCCATTCATTCGCTATTTCAGAAATTTGATCCATCCATACTTTTCTCGGTCTTCCTCTACCACTTAATTTAATAATAAACCAAATGTACAAAATTCCCCATCTTTTCCACTGTCAGAGTTTGTAAAATCCATTTTGAACATGCCTTATTTATTTTAAATTACAAATGATGTGAGAGCACCATTTTTTAGAGTGTCACAGCTCAAGGGCTCTCTCGAACCCTGCAATTGCATTTGACGGTGCGGCTGAACTAGATTGATTGCACCATCCCACGCAGATCTGAGTGTCTACCTCCTCACACCCAACTCAACAGGCGAAATCATGTCAGTCAGATAAGTTGGAGCCAAGCCATTGGTGGCTTTGTATACCATCAGACAAACACGGTAGACCACCCTCTCTGGGAAGCGAAGCCAATGTAGATATTCCCCACTCACATCAATTTATGGTCTTCATTGATTTTGTGTCATTAATTCTTCAATAACTCCGAAAGCTGAGCTGACCTTGCTGCCGTTAAGTTCATAGGAATGATAGCCTAGCTCCCCGCACCTTTAGAGAACTCGTGGAACTCCAGCTCCAGCACCTCGGTCTGCAGGTTCTCCATGAACTGACGGAAGCCCTCGTACTTGAGCTCGCTGGTTCCCTTTTTCCCGAAGAAGTGCACGGTGAGCAGCGTGTCCACCGCGTGCCTCCTCTGCAGCCCCTGCTCGTCGTCCACGTACACCTCCTCGGGAGCCCCCGGAGCCAAGGTCTTGGACACCGACAGAGCCTTCTCTGCCACTTTGGTCTCTCCCTCAGACTTGGGCGCTTCTTCTCCAATTCCTCGCTTGCCCTTCCAAGCAAAGCTGAAGATCTTTTCTAGCTGTAATCATAATATTTCATTTAAATTTATGCTATTTTAGAAGCGAAGAAAGCCTGTGCAATCTCCATTAAAAAAGAGGACAAAGTCTGTAAAAAATGTACTGAATAGATTAAAGTGTTCTATTGATTGTATTTCAGATACAGAATATATGTTTTTTAAGTCTATATATACATTTTGTTGTAAAAAATGTAGGTTATGTTTGTAGACAGACATGCGTGCATATTTACAATCGAGTCATGCAATAATGATAATAAAAAGAGAAATGCATAAAAGAATATTCAAAAGATCAAGGTAGTTACATTTATATTCACAAAAAACAACAAGGACAATGGACTGTGGTCTAAAAAATTATGCTCATATACTAACAGTAGAGTCTTCAAGGCTTGTCAGTAAAAATGGAATAAACTAGATTTAATATGGGTCATATAGAACCAAAGGCGGCAATTTAGGGCTTTTTGAAAAAAAAAATCATCTATATTGCTCCCTTTGGTGTTACATGACCCAAATATTCCTTTAATAAATAAAAAAATATCTTATGGCTTGTCTAGAGGTCTGCTGCGAACTTGAATTCAGTAAAGGGCATAGGATTTATTTTCTAGGAAAAACCATAAACTGTAAAATCATAAATAGACATATTGTCCCCTTGGTGCTTGTTTGTCTTTTGTCAATCAAGAGTTAATTTCACATGAGCAATGTTTGTATGTGCACTGGACCAATTATGTCTATGTATGAAAACTGGAAATTGATTTTAAAAATATTTAAAACAACTCTCACATCATCGTGTTTTAAGTTTTATCTTAGTTTAGATAATATAGAATTTGATTCTGAAGGCAATATCGTTGAAAGGCCATCTTTGAATCAAATGGCAGATAAGCCAAACAAGCACTGAAGGGATTTACCACTTTTATAGACACATAATAATAAAGAGCAACAACTCAAAAAACAAAAATGTTGGGAAATCGCGTTTGAAGTTCAGACATCCAGTACAACTTGTATGGGATGAAAAAGGCGGCCGATGTTTTATCTCGGTCATATTCGTCCAAATTGAACGGCTGTCGCATTCTACCTATTCTTCTCGCATTGTTCTTGCGTTTTATTACAAAATCTCGATTTCCCCAATTTTCGAGTTTTTTCTCTTTATTATTAAGCGTGCGACATGAATTACACTGAGTTGACGTTATGTCAAGATACCTCTTACCTGATTGTACCATAGATAATTATCACAAAGATTGAGTGTAAACCGATGCTACCAACATACAAATGAACACATGTACAATATTTCAATGGTGGAATACAAGTCTCCTCATTGCCACGTCACAATGTAATTTATATGGATTAAAATATGATAACTCTTTTGAATTGTTACAAAATAAACACATTTTTGACAAAACATCACCTCATGATTATTTAAAATACAAAGTAAACGTATGCATAGCTTTACTTATAGGCTGTGAACTTTTTAAAATTCATTTTTTTCCAAAAAATAAATATTTGCCATTAATTAAACCCTTTGGGGATAATGCGGCATGAAGTTACACTGCAGGTATAGATTAGTTGCATTTAATTGATGAGGTTTGAGCTTTGCAACTCTTTATGAGGTTGGAACATTAAAAAAAATGTTTATCTATTAACACAGTGAAAGTCCATTTTTAATTATTTCAAAATTCAAATGGGTAAAACATAGTTTTAATTCACGTATCTATTTATTTTTGTGCTCGGACGTTTTCGCCTAATGAGCCATCTTCAGGAGCAGAATGGTTACAAATAGTTTTATAAAAATAATTTTAAAAACCTCCTGAAGATGCCTCATTAGGCGAGAATGTTCGAGCACAAAAAATAAATAAATACATGAATTAAAACTATGTTTTACCCATTTGGATTTTTAAATAATTAAAAAAATTGCCACGGCTATGTGACATCACTTAAAATAAATTCCCCATAATCAGGGATTTTTTGCTGGCTTACAGCATTTAGTCAGTCAAAGGACACACTATTTATTTTTGAGGCAGACCATAAGTAAAGCTAATGCACTCTTAAATTTAACATTTTTGACAAAGGTACACATTTAATAGGTAGTTATTTTAATGATTTAACATTTTATGACAAAACAAAAACTGTGAAATATTAAAATTAATAGAAAACTAAACAAAACACAATGTCAACTGCGACAATGGAAAATAGTTGGAAACATTATATCTTCTTCTTCTTCTTGCCACTTTTTCACCAAAGGGGAAAATGTAGCGAATGTAATGTACTTATTTTTACAGGTAAGGGGGCCAGCCTTATGCCAGCCACTTCAGTTGAAGAGGGGGTTTCCCAGGAGGCGGCTGGTACTTATTTCTAGTGAAGGCTGAATAAACCTTGCCGGTATTTTATTTTGGGTTTGAAATAAACACCGAAACAGGAAATCATTTCTGTCACCCTCGGTGGGATTCGAACCCGAGCATAGAATGCAAGCACTCTACCATCTGAGCTATCGACCGGATTGTAATCATAAAAATAGAAAGCCTTTACTCATTTTCATTTTGAAGAAACAATAATAAATAATAGGAAATGAATAAGTTGTAGCTATTTTCCATTTTCAGCTTAGATTAGAATAATAATGTAACGAGATGGATTTGTTTGTTAGGTAAAATGGAACATGAGATTTAAATTTGAATGGAAAAAGGAAAACAAAGGAACGCAAAAAAGAGAGAAGAAGCTTGTCTGGCGTGAGAGCCAGAAGCCTGTGTAATTAAGAATAAAGAATATTATTGTGCTGTGGTTAATTGTGTATACATTGAGAAAGAAATAAAAGTAAACATATTAAAGTGTGTATGTTATATTATTAATTGTGTCAATCAGCAGGACAGAAGAAAAACCCTCACAATAACTAAAAGTCAAACAGTGAGAAGACATTTTTAATTTTATGGACACGTTATTCACACACACAACAATCTCATTTAACAAAAAATCACAATGGTAACGCAAAATATACCTGGTGTTTTCTTATAGAAAATGTCATAGTAATCCATTTTGTAAATCCAAAGACAGAAATTTGCATCAGTGGACTGTCAAAATAACCTTAGTAATGATGGCATCTTTGATTAAAAATTGTAAAAACAATGTTTTTTCATAAAAGAAAATATGAAATATGAAAATAAGAAAAGTTGATTGGCTGAGAATCTGCATTCTGAACATTTAATAAGTGATCTAGGGTGAAAGATTTCTTGATGGCCATCGATAGATCTTACCGTATCTATTAGAAAATAGGACGGAATAAAACATGGCGCTGTCACTGAACAGCTGATCTTAGTTCTGTATAAAATGAATCAGCTGTTGATACGTAAAACAAACAAAACTTAGCAAAAACAATAAAACCAAAATACACAAAAAAAACTATAAATATTAAAAATGAAAACTTCAAAGCCTTTGCCTTAGCCACCAACATTACAGATCATGGGGCTTCCACACGCTTGCCAACCCATCACAAGTCAAGCGCACAGTGTGTCGTCTAGAACATGCTAGCTGGACAAAATTTTGTCTAATGGACTAATTTTGTCCAGCTAGCATGTTCTAGACGACACACTGTGCGCTTGACTTGTGATGGGTTGGCAAGCGTGTGGAAGCCCCATCACAATTACAGATCAGCCGCCATTTCACAGTGTAGTTATTATAATTGAAAATATGTCAAATTCCAACTTAAGCGTTTATCAAATTTTGACAGTTTACAATGCTTATTTCTTCTTTAGCTTTACGTATGTTGTGAGTTGGTAAGCCTGAAACAAAAATCACCATAAACCAAAACACATCAGAGAGATGGACACAGCGGAGTGATGCGGGGGACACTTGGTGGTCTCGGGCTGATGCTGGAGGGACTTACGAGGTTGGGGGGCCGCCTGGCTGTCTCCGCGTGCTTGTGGGGCACCAGCTCCTTGGCGCGCAGCTTGGCCTGCGCGCTGCTGCACACTAACCGCAGAAGCTGGCACAACAACAACTACGTCAACAACGGGAAACAACAGCGAGCTGGCTGCCAACAGAAATGACAACTCTAACAGGGTGCAACGTTATATTTACAAGGCTTATTTAAGCTGTAGAATATTTTTTTGAAATTGGAAGTTGTGAATATTGAATAATAATATAATCTAAGGTGCAAAGATATATTACATTTAAGATTCATATTAAATGCATGCTCACAAGTAGACAGGTGTAAGTTCACGCTTACAAGTGCTGCATGTGTACTTATAAATTAAAATCCTAACCTCAAATGAACATACACCCTGCAACTCTTGCCGACCTTCCCTGAAACAGGGGTGACATTGGCAAAGTGATTAATTTTTTTACAGTATAGACGGTCAGCCTCATACCAACCTATAAGTCAAGGAATTTGAATGAATTAAGGAGAAATAATAATCTTGAAAAATCAAGAAAATCATGCGTTGTTTACTTTTGAAAGTCATTCCTTGACCTTTAGGTTGGTATGCGGCTGACCACCCATGCTGTAAAAATGGTTCACTTTGCCAATGTCAACCCTGTCTCAGGGAAGGACTGCAAGAGTTGCAGGGTGTATTGTCCATTTGAGATTTAGTTTTTATGTTGTAGGTTCACATGTGCAAGCGCGAACTTGTACGTGTCTGGTTGTGAAAATGCATGTAATGTGAATATCCAATGTAACATATCTTTGCAACTTAGATTAGATTTACTGTAGAACATAAGTGTAAGTATAAACAAAAAAAAACAGGCAAAATTATTAAAAAGAACACATTTTTTTCTATTACTTTTAGAGCAGGTAATCTTTTCTTTTCCTTCAGTAAAAATTAAAATGTGGACATTGAAAAAAGGAAAATTAGAGTGTTATTTCTATTCATTTAATTTTTAAACAACTTTTGAACTATTAAGTGAATTTTCACAATGTTAATTTATGAACACAAGTCAATTTCAAATTTCTTTAATTGTTAAAAAACTGCAAATCAAAACAACACAGCCACCATTGAGTTATAATATAAAGGAATAGAAACTAAATTACAGCATTGATACATTCTATGGGGCACAGTTCGCTCCCCCAGTTCTTGTTTGCCGTATAGACCAATCTTGTTAAATATGACTTTTTAATGCAGTTGTCTTAAGAATCAAATTCTACACAATCTGAGCTAAGAAAAAACGTAAAACTCGATAATGTGAGGGTTGTTTTGAATATTTTTAAAATTAATTTCCTGTTTTCATAAGACACATTGGTCCAGTACATATGCAAACATTGCTCATGTAAAATTAGCTTCATGGTCTATACAGCAAACAAGAAAAGAATTAAGGCAGCGAGTTGTCCCCAGTGCTGTCAAACACAGCTGTGATGTAGTCATACAAAACATGACCTTACCTGTGAAATCCTATGCTTTCTTGCTTTCTCCATTTTGTGTTTTGAAACCCAATAATTAAATAACTTTTACGTTTAAAAATTGTCAAATATAACAATCAAAAGATTTATAACGCGTGCGCACAATGTTCGCGCAGGCGTAAGTTTCAAAGCTACCAATATTCTGGAAAGATTTCGTAGTTTAACGCAAGATTTTTTCTTTACAATGAAAAGACACTGAAGATCTTTGCTCTCTTTCTAACTACAGACAATTTGCGATTAAGTAAGTTGAAACAGATAGAATGTCTATTTTCGTTAAAATATTTTCTAGTCCACAGATATTATAAGTCAATGAATGACACACCGCTGCCTTAGTTCTTGTTTGCCGTATAGAACATTCAGCTAATTTTACATGAGCAATGTTTGCATGTGTCCTGGACCAATGTGTCTGATGAAAACAGGAAATTGATTTAAAAAATATTTAAAACAACTCTCACATTATCGAGTTTTACATTTTTTCTTTGCTCAGATTGTGTAGAATTTGATTCTTAAGACAACTGCATTAAAAAGTCACGTTTGAGAGAATTGGTCTATACGGCAAACAAGAACTGGGGGAGCGACACATCTTTATAATTAAAACTATTAAATAAAAAATACAAACACAAAGTTTAACTAAGGATATAATAACTATTTTGTTATACGGATGTCTTCTATACATTAACATTTAAAGCGCTTACTTCATTCATTGTTTCACTTTTGTGTATCACACCCCTCTTTGATTAGAAGAGGAATGCAATACACTCACCTATTTTTCCTGACCAGAAACAGGTATTAACTTTATCAATTCGACTGCCCCAAGGAAGAAGGAAGTAACTCCGAAATTTAGGTTTTTGACTTATTCCCATTTCTGAAGTAAACAAATCATTATCTTCATTCCAAGAAGACAGCCGTGTCTCTATATCTTTTAAATTTGTTAATAAATTAATGTAAAAAATAGTTTATGCATTGTACCTACTCCATGGAATAAATAACATTCAATTGGCTTTCCTGCAAAACTATCTTTTTTGACATAGTGCTGTCCTCCTTGGAGCAGTCGAATTGATAATTTATTATTTATTTTAATGAATTATAAATTAATAATTACCCAATGACTTCTGTTGAACCAGGGTCAAAGTTATTACCGATAGGACACGGTGCAGGCGGGGTTTGAGCTTGCATTATTTCAAGAACGCAAATTCGAGTGCCAAAGCCGAACCCTAGAGGCACTATTGTAGTTTTTATAGATTTTCAGTAAAACAATATGGGCAAGTTCAAAATGCATGGTAAGTAAACCGTTCACTAGAGGCGCTATTTTAGCACCATACATTTTTGACATGGTTAAATTTAAACGTAATTAATTTGATACTCGGGGCAATGATTAGCTTAGCATTGTACAGGATTGGTTAGCGAGCAAACACACACAGCATTCAGTAGCGAGCGCAGTGACTCACAGCCTCCGCGCTGTCCTCGTCAAGGTCGTCTCTCTTCTTCACGGAGCCTCCCATTAGCTTCCTGATCTACGTACACGGTACAAGTGCGTCAACAGTGTACCAACCATACATAC
Source organism: Agapetus fuscipes (assembly GCA_951799405.1). Classification (NCBI taxonomy): domain Eukaryota; kingdom Metazoa; phylum Arthropoda; class Insecta; order Trichoptera; family Glossosomatidae; genus Agapetus; species Agapetus fuscipes. Next base: position 18,255,432 of record OX637336.1, on the reverse strand, counting down.
AAACGAGTCACGTACATGGAATAGAAGACGGCAATCTAATATTTTTTCAGATTAGACCATGCTGGAAGTAGTATTAGGATGATTTACTTGGTAAGCGCTGTTTTTGTGTGAATCACACCTCAAAAGCACTCTGCGAGCTTTGTCCTCGCTATAGAAAGCGCCAATTCTAAAGCAAGACCCTGTCCAGTTACTGTCCAGGCTGGATGAACCTATGGTGACCTATCTATCAGAGGTGTGCATCCCATACAGGCACATGCACTTAATAGGTAGGCAATGTATGGTAAAAAACCATTTCAGCTTGATTGTCAGATTTAAAATTCAAAATTTAAGTTTGATTGGAGCCGTCGCTAGCACTTCAGTCAATTTCAAATGTGTTACTTCAAAGGAATGGGGGAAAATATTTATTCTGAAATGTATTTGCCCATACCTTATGTCTGCTATTTATGGTAAAGATATATGGATTTTTCAACTCAGCGAAGAGCATATTTGAAAATACAAAAGGTATATTTTTGTGCTCCGCCAGGATTCAAACTCACAACCTAGCAGTTCGAAGCGTTACCACTAGACTACGGACCGGCATGGTCTATTCGCAACATTTTTATCTGCCAATGTTCCGCTTTCACAAGAAGAAATCATTCTCAAGGCTGTTGAATGATAGTTCAATACTTTAATTAATGTATGATTTTTCAAAGAATGCAAAAATAATGTTTTTTGTTTTTTCAAATATTTATCTCAGTTTTGAAAAAGGTTCTAGATTGACGCCTTTGATTCCACAGGACTCAAATATTTATAATTTTATAACCAACAAAATGTTTACTACATAAATACAAGACATAAAACATTATAAATACCCCATTTTCAAATTTAAAAATGGACATAATGATTTCTAATATCTAGAATAATATTACATGCAAAACAATGTGCAAGATTTGTTTCCATTCCCTGTTTGGAAAGAGAAAGAAGTGTGATGATGAAAGTGATGGAAATATGAAAAAAATATGTACTTGTTTTCTACGCCATGCATTCTAGAACTTTGATCATAAATTTTGCATGTGCATAAATTTTGTAGGTGCATAAATTTTGAATGTGCATTACAGTGAAAACAATCTGTAAGTATTACCAGTAAATTTCTATAATGAATCTGTATTTAACGCTATTTTGATAAGAAAAAGCTATTAAGCTATACATGAAGTGTAACTTCTTGCCGTGTTTTCCCCGAAGGGGTCGCATGTGGTGAGTGAAAACTTTGTATTTTTACTGGTAAGGGGCCTCACGCCAAACACTGCAGTTGAAGTGGGGGTTTCCCAGCTGGTACTCATCTCTTGTGAAGGCTGCGTTAACATTGCCGGTATTGTATTTTTGAGTTTGAAATAAACACCGAAACGGGAAATCATTTCCGACAGCTTTGGTGCGATTTGAGCCCGAGCTCTTGGCATGAAAAACAAGCACTCTATCAACTGAGCTATCGACCGGACTATGATATCGATACCTTAAAGGTAGAACTGAATAAGTGACATATTTAGCTAACACGAGTTTCTCAGATAAATGCACCTTTTTTCTATTTACTACGAAAGAAAACACTACAAAAGTGTAAAAATCCTGTAGTTAGGAGTTTGTCATGAGCATTTCCTTATAATCAGTTCACTTACTATGAGAAGTTACACTCAATAATATGTTTTATCCACGATTTCTCAAATCAGTGAATCAGCACTTTATCAGTACCTTTAAGGTGGGGATATGATATAAATTTATGATTAAGGATTCACAAATGTTTTACTCACAACGAGGAATTCATTCTTGTCGACTCTCTGGTTCCCGTCCGTGTCAAACATGTTGAAGGCAATGCGGAACCCTGACTGCGGCTCTGGAACATGCAACACAGAAAAAATCATTTTTAGGTACGATGGGGGGTGGCCAATTAGCGACGAGAGGTGATGGAGAGGGAAAGGTGGAAGCAACTCCTCGAGGAGGTCAAGACCCACATTGGGTTGTAGCTCTATTTATGATGATGATGACTTATACAATGGAGTCGGAAGATTCATGTCACACGTCAAGGTGTTGTCAAATATTTGGGGCCCCTTGAGCAAGAGGGACCTGGTTTGGTCGCAGACTTGAATCCACCCTAAATTCGAGCCTGATCATGAGCCAAAATTAAGTCTGATGATTCTTATCCAGGCAGCCTTAAAAAATTATGACAAGACTTTTGGTAAGAATAATTTAAGAGAATAAAATGCTTTATTATGTCATTTTATGAGTATTGTTTCATATTAAAATCAGGTTTGAAAACTAATTTTTTGACTTAAAATGCGAGTAAGCTTCATGTAAATTTTGTACACCAGTACCCTTAGTACGAGTTGCAAAACTTGAGAAAAGTAAAGTTTACGGAAAATATTAAAGAGTGATTTCCCCCAAAATCTGCCATTTTTGTTTGTTTGAACTTGATTTTCTTCATCACTGTAACTCTTTTGCTAAGACCATAAAGTGTAAGAAACAAAAACAGCAGATTTTGGGAGAAATCACTCTTTAATATTTTCCGTAAACTTTACTTTTTTCAAGTTTTGTAACTCGTACAAAGGGTACAGCTGTCAAATGCTTGATGAGGTAGGAAATTATTGTTACAATATATAAACATACTGCGTGAAATCAGAATCGGTAATAATATTACTCACTTGTCAAAATAGAGAGAAGGAACAGGTACTCAGTGTAGGAGATGATACCTGGAAAACAAAGTTACATTATTTATTCAATTGTGAATATTAAAAAGTGAAAATCAATATTTCTTTTTGGTTGGATGACAGGTGAAATAATTGTGAAATATACTTACAAAAGTGTTCTATGTTTTGTGGTGAACTTATAAACGAAAAAACGTTCAAATATTTTGAAGTGTTGAAAAAGACGGGTAATGTTACAATTTTCGTTAGTCATAAGTATCGTCTAGTGCAGCGGTTTCCAAACTTTATGCTACCTCTCTTCTTAATCCTATTCCTCATTACTGAGGGTTGTGACCCTTGTGGAAGCAACCAATCTTCTCCAGCTCTCCCTCGACTGCGCTGCCCGCAACGCTCCAACTACCGAGGTGCCTGCTGCTGTCTTCACTTGATCGGTCCATCGTGTGGGGGATCTACCTCTTCCTCTCTTCCCCTCCAAGTTACCGATCACAACCAGTCGTTCCAGGCTATCCTCATTGCCACGGACAACGTGTCCGAAGAACTGAAGAATACGGCGTGTACACATGTTGGCCAGAGTCAAGCCATCCAAACGCAGCTCCCGACGAATGGACTCATTGGTGCGTCTAGCCGTCCATGGGATTCGAAGCATGCGCCTCCAGCACCACATTTCAAAAGCGTCAATTTTTCTTCTTTCTGCTGCTTTTATGGTCCATGTTTCAGCAGCATAGAGAAAAATAGAGTGGACCAGACTCCTGACAAGCTTAATCTTGGTGCTGTTATTTTTTATGCTACCATGCCTGCCTAAAAAGATTATTTTTTTCGCGCCTCTCTTTGTACTTTTATTTCATTTTCGCGCCTCCCTTTCTACGTTTTTTTCTTAATATTCACACTAATACTACTATAGACACATTTTTGGCACCTCCCCTAGCCATAGCTCGCGCCTCCCAATTTGGAAACCGCTGGTCTAGTGTGAAGAGACAGTATAATAATTAATTAAGTTTTTATTGCTATCAAAAGCGAAGTGGGATTAACCGCTAAAAATCTCCACAGTTTGTGAAAAGAGCTTGGATTCCTCGAAGTAATCATGTTTCCGGGAAGCAATTTTGAATTGTAAATAAGAAAATCAGCGATAACGGCTTACATTCATGCCGTTGCAGTCAATATCAAAACTATGAGAACTTTTTTTTTCCTCAACACTTTCCTCTGCCTAACTGCCGGCCCATGGAATGAGTTACCAGTATATGTGTTCCAAACCCGATTCAATCTTTTCCTATTCAAAACCAAAATCAATCGCCACCGCCTTTCAGTGTTTCAAAACAAAGCCAACACAACACACACACAAGCAGCCAACAGCCCTGCTACAAAGGATCAACCACATCACCAACATCACTGCGGCACTACAACAAGTGTCGCAGATTCTCTAGGGAGTCTCCCGCACAGGATTCCTAAAACAACCTTCTGGTAATTACATTTATTTCATACCATTTACTTACCTTTTAATTGAATCAGATAACGATTGCTCACCTTTGTCCCGCTGATTCCTGAACATCTGTGAGGATCCCTCCTTGAGGGACGGTGTCTGGTCTCTCAGCTTTTCTATCTCCTTCAGGGTCAGGCTCTTCCTTTTCAAGCGAGCTGAAACACATATGGAACATACATCAATATTTATTGTACCTACTCATTGGTGACATTGGACATTGGAGCGCAGACAGGCGGTGCGTATTTGTGATAGTGTTTCACCTACCTACTCGCTGTCTTCCGGGGTCCCACAGGGCTCTGTGCTGGGTCCGATCCTTTTCATATTGTATACTGCTGAGATTGAGAGTATTGTTGAAAAATGGGGCCTCATCGCACACTCATATGCAGATGACTGGCAAATATACTCTCATTCTCGGCCAGACATGGCTGAGGACCTCAGTTGCAGGGTCTCTGGGTGTATCGCGGAGGTCGGTGGGTGGATGAGGAACAATGGCCTAATCTTAAACATGGATAAGACGGAGATACTCTGGGCAGCCACATCGAGGCGTGACCACCTTCTGGTGAATAGAGTACCACTCTCCATAGGAGGTAAGCTAATCCAGCCTTCTGATTCGGTAAGACTTCTAGGAGTCTTACTGGATCGTAACCTGACACTGGATAGGCAAATAGATGCCACAATAGCTTCTTCTTTTTTTTCGCTTCGCCAAATAAAGGCAATAAGAAAATGTCTGCCGTCAGATGCGGTTAAGACCCTGGTGAGTGCGTTTGTGATGTCTCGGATTGACTATTGCTCGACGCTTTATAGTGGTCAGCCGAAGAAACAGTTTAATCGCTTTCAATCTGTGTTGAATTCGGCAGCAAGACTCATATTCGGGTTTCCCAAATTCGCTCACATCACCCCGCTGTTAAAAAAACTTCATTGGCTTCGTTTCCCGGAGAGGGTGGTCTTCCGTGTTTGTTTAATGGTATATAAAGCCATCAATGGCTTGGCCCCACCTTATCTGGCGGATATGATTTCACCTGTTGAAATGGGTGTTAGGAGGCAGACACTCAGATCTGCGGGTGATGGAGTAGTCAATTTGGTTCAGCCGCGCCGTCAGATTCGTACAAACTTCGGAGACCGCGCTTTCCGTGTTGCGGGGCCGGTGGAGTGGAACAGACTGCCACCCGGAGTGAAGAACTCCAAATCTGTGGGTGTATTTCGAGGAGCACTCAAGGCACACTTGTTTAGAAAGTCTTATCCATGATCGGAGAGGGCCCTTGAGGTGTGACACACACAAAAACGGCGCTCTCTTATCATGTGTAATTTAAAATAAATCAGCCTGTTATTATTATTATTGGCAAAGTGAACCAATTTTTTACAGTATGGGTACCAACCTATAAGTCAAGGTTTTCTTCATTATTTTTTATTTATATTAGAATGATTTATTTGTACTGGTCGATAGCTCAGTTGTCAGAGTGAATGCATTCCATGCCGAGAGATCGAGTTCAAGTTCGAATCCCACCGAGGGTGTCAGAAATGTTTTCATGTTTCAGTGTTATTTAAAACTCAAAATAAAATACGGGCAAGGTTTACTCAGAATTTACAAGAAATGAGTACCAGCCTCTTCGGGAGCTGGGAAACTCCACTTCAACTGAAATGGTTGGCGTAAGTCCGCCCCTTTACATGTGAAAATAAATAGGTTTCACTCGCTACATGTAAACCGGGCAAGAAGTTAAACTGTATGCGTAGCTAACAAGCGTTTATTTTTTTATGAACTTGAAAATGGATAACTATTTTGATAAAATTATTAACAAATTAAAATAATCAGTTAACCCTCTCCAGATGATTGTTGATAAAATTTGTTTGACTTTCAGGCGACATCTTAATGGAATGGACCAAGGTCAACAACTGTAAGTACATTCTTAAACATTTAATTAACACTTAAGTTAATTGAGACCCAAACATAAAAAAATATTCCTCGGCTATGTGACATCACCCATAGTAAATTCCCCATAATCAGGGATTTTTTGCTAGCTTACAGCATTTAGTCGATACTCATGTGTCAAAGATGGCATTAACAATTTATTATTTTTCATAAAATATCACTAGGAAATTCACATTAATATTGATATTAATTGTAGAAAATATTTATTGTTGTGAAATAACTATGCCAAAAATCTTTTAAAGTTGAATTTCTAAGATATTAAAACGTACTCGGATGTACGTCAAATGGAAATCAAGGATTTACATAATTATAAAAATAAATATAGGTTTTTATTTGACCCAAGCAAAATTGTATACTCTTTGAATAATTTCGCAGATTCAGCCAATTAAGTAATTATCTTATATAATCTAATCTAATCTAAGTTGCAAAAATATGTTACATTGGAGATTCACATTACATGCATTCTCACAACCAGACACGTACAAGTTCGCGCTTGCACATGCCTCATGTGAACCTACAACATAAAAACCAAATCTCAAATGGACATACACCCTGCAACTCTTGCCGTCCTTCCCTGAGACAGGGGTGACATTGGCAAAGTGAACCATTTTTACAGCATGGGTGGTCAGCCGCATACCAACCTATAAGTCAAGGAACACACACACACGACAAATTACACTTTATACATCACTAAATAATAATATCCAAATACAAAATATCCATTTACAAATAAAAACAAATTACAATTTAATAAACCCTAGCCGCCAACATTACAGATCAACCGCCATTTCTTTCTGTCCTTACATACTTCTTTCATTTCCTCCAGAGTCATAATTTTCTTCATACAGGCCCTTCTTTTATTATGACTCTGGATATTCCATTCATTCGCAATTTCGGATATTTGGTCCATCCATACCTTTCTCGGTCTTCCTCTACCACGACATCCATCTATTCTACCAACATATACTTTCTTCGTCAGTCTTTCCTCATTCATTCTCTCCATATGCCCAAACCATCTTAACAAACTTCTTTTAATCTTCACTTTCACACTTTCTCTTGCACCACATTCTTCTCTTACAAAATCATTCCTCACCCTGTCACTCCGTTTTTTCCCAATCATACTTCTTAGAAAGTCTATTTCAACAGTATGGACTTTACTAATTTCACTTTCATTCACCGTCCAGGCCTCGCTTCCATACATCAAGGTGGGTAAAAGTATGCCACTGCGTACCGCCAATCGAGCATTTTTAGATATGTTTTGATTTTTGGCGATACAAGCTGTGGCACCCAGTACACACCTGCCCTTCATTACTCTTCTTTCAAATTCACCGGTCATTCTTCCATCTTTTTCAAACTTACTTCCCAGGTATACAAACTCATTTACGACATCAACATTCATTCCATTAATTTTAAATTCATAATTCATACTTTCATCATCTCTTTCAAAAATCAATACTTTCGTCTTACTTGCATTCAACTTCAGATGGTTACCTAACAAAGCTTCATTCAATCTAGAGAGCATTGTTTGCAATTCCACTGCTGAATCAGATACAAGAACTGCATCATCTGCATACAGTAGAACACTCACTTTGCTCTCTCCTATCATCAATCCACAATCATTAAGTCTAGCATCTCTGACACACTTGTCCATGACTATGTTAAATAGCCATGGACTCATCACACATCCTTGCCTCACACCCTTATAAACTTCAAACCACTCGCTATACTCACCATCAATACGAACACATGCCTTACTATTTTCATAGTTGGCATGCACCGCACCTAGGATCTTATAATTTTTTTTTCTTATTTTTCATTAAAACGACGTGACACAGTTTTGAATTTAAGCCTCCAAAAGATTTGACAGATAAAAAAGCTTTGTATGGATGAGAGACTAGTGCCTCTGGCGATCAGATTTGGGAGTACTCCGTCCGAATGACGCGGTTTATTTTCGCACCCTTTTCAATGTTCCGACCTCATTGTTGTATTAGTACTGATATTGTGTAAAATGCAACATGAAATCTTGGTTTCTCTTTTCAACAATTTCTTAATAATTACGAAATAAATTATTACTACACGAAGTTTTTCTGGGCCGCCCATGATTCCAAGAAAAAACTCGAGGTGCTATTTTTCAAACTGAAATGGGAGTACAGATTGAGAGGCATTGAGGAAGTCTGGACTTGTCACCTTGGCTGCAAAAAGAGAAATTGAAGTTTCCCGCCAAAAATACAAGTCAAATGTCTGGACTTCATTGTACGCATTGCACGCTGATTCTCAACACACGAACACTGAATTTCTAAACTTTTTTTTGAAAACTCCAATAAATTCACACCACGAAAACAACTTTCAAAGATTTTATATCACACCTTTTTAAATGGTTGCCCATCCAAATGTTATATTATTATCTCTGTCCAATTTTTCTGAAAATTTCGTCCAAATGCTTTCAAATAGCTTTGTGAAGAGGCATGCGATTCCCCAAAATATTTTGCCTTTATGCGAAAGTGGATGCTTGTGTGCATGCAATGACATCTGTTGAACGAGGGTCGAAGCTATTGTCGATAGGACGCGGCGCAGGCGGGGTTCGAACCGGCGCTAGTTTCAATAACGCAAATTCGCGTACCAACACATTAGTACGCGTAAGTAACGCTTTTATTTTATTCTCGAAAAGAAAAATGATTTGTACTCCGATCGACATCAAACTTCACAAAATTAATTGCGAGAGTATTTTTTTTTACATAAAAATCTATTGAGCGGTTTAGGAGTCCATCGGAAACATGCATTGAGTTCACAACGGACTGAATTACATTGAATATTGTATAATCTAATCTAAGTTGCAAATACATGTTACATTGGAGATTCACATTACATGCATTTCACAACCAGACACGTACAAGTTCGAGCTTGCACATGCCGCATGTGAAACTACAACATAAAAACCAAATCTCAAATCGACTGCGCCAAGGAAGAAGGAAGTAGCTCCAAAATTTAGGTTTTTGACTTATTTCCATTTCTGAAGGTAACAAATCATTATCTTCATTCCAATATGACAGCCGTGTATCTATCTCTTTTAAATTTATATAATAAATGAATGTAAAATATAGTTTAGGCATTGTTCTCCATGGCATAAATAACATTCAATTGGCTTTCCTGTAAAACTATTTTTTTTTGACTTAGTGCTGTCTTCTTTGGGGCAGTCGAAATGGACATACACCCTGCAACTCTTGCCATCCTTCCCTGAGACAGGGGCGACATTGGCAAAGTGAACCATTTTTACAGCGTGGGTGGCCAGCCGTATACCGCAACATTTAATATTGTATAATTTTTATTTGCGATGCGCTCAAGATTAGGAGCCAATGGTGTTCGGAGAGGTATTTCTTTTAAAGTCGACAATTGAAACGGGAATGAGAGATGGAAAATAAAGCAAAGACACTCTAAAGACAGAGCTGGATTCCGCTCCCCTCCTGCGTTACTGCGCCATGTCTCATCTTTACCCCAACAGGCTTATTCACAACATGTCTGATCCGTAGCTGATCCATGGTTCATTATCGTTTTTTGTACAGAAAATTCACGTTAGGTGGCGGCTGAGCCATGGGTTTGCTGTGAGTGAATAACACCGCAAGTACGCAACATTGCGTCAACTTTCCGCGATCGCGTAAAGAGCAAAAAATGTAAGACAACTAAATAACTCACTAGGGGTGCTGCTTGGTCCTCCGAACGTTTTTATATTTACGCAATCAAGGGGAAATATATCTTTATATTTACAAATATAATCCAATGCAGCGGAGCACAAAAAATATACCATTAATATTATCAAATAATATGCTCTTCGCCGAGTTGAAGAATTCATATGCCTTTACCAAAGACCGATCACCAAGGTTCATCCAGCCTTCGGCAATTGGGTCTTGCTTGAGAATTGGCGCTTTGTAGCGACGACCAAGCTTGTAAAAAGTCCGATCGATAGCTCAGTTGGTGGAATGTTTGCATTCCATGCCGAGAGTAAGAGTTCGATCCCCATGAAGGGTGTTAGAAATAATTTCCCGTTTCGGTGTCTGTGCCATGCCCAAAACAAAAAAAAATATCGGCAAGGTGTACTCAGCCTTCACAAGAAATGAGAACCAGCCCCCCCAGGAGCTAGAAAGCCCCCACTTCAATTGAAAGTGGTTAGTGTGAGGCCGCCCCCTTACCTGAAAAAATAAATAGGTCTTATATCGACACGTACGAGCCTTTCGGGGGTAACGCAGGCTGGAGTGACACTATATGTGTATCTAAGTTGCGTTTTTTTTTTTGTTGAATTGAATATCAGTAATGTTAAGTTGGCCATCTCTAATCTCCGCCATTACTGGCATTCCCACAAGTATTGGAGACTTATTTATAGTGTTGAGGTGTGTTGGGAGGCGTTACTCTTTTCCGCCAGACACTTTTCAGCCACACCAGACACAAAGACGACGCGACGCGGACAAATGCGCGAAAAACGTTAAAAAAATAATCGCACGCAAAACTCACATAATTACTGAATGAACAAACGGTTACAATATATTCACTGAAGGCGGCCATTATCGTTAAAGAGGAAATTAACCCTGTAGCCTCTAGAGGAGATTAAATTCTTACAATGTCATCACAGCCCATTAGAGACTACGTGATTCTCCTTTAACTCCGCTTGTTTGAATGAATGATGGTAGAAGGAAAAAGTACGTATACATAGGAAGTGTGAAAACAAAAAGAGGTAAGGGACGACAGAGAAGGTATGGAGTGATCAGATTGAGGAGATTGTGAAAGATTGGGTTATACTAAGTAAGTGCATAAGAAGAAAATGCATATGAATGAATTGAAAAAGGTATGTAAGGATAGGAAGAAATGGAGGCAGCTCTGCCACACCTAGCGGAACGGCGACAGAGTTACAGTTACAGTCTTCCAGCTTGACACATTTCCTAGCCGGGATCCATTATTTTTGACCTCATTCTCCAAACACAGCCTTGGTCTTCGTACCTCCACTGAGCTCCTGATTGTACATATTTAATACCAGTGATGATGGAATCCCCTGTACTTGCCTTGCCCATCTCAGTTTATTCAAAGGATTAACAACAGATAACTAAGACTTAAATTATATAATTATTGTAATGGCTAGTCGTTATCGTCATCTCACCCTCACTTTTCTACAGCTGGACATAAGCCACACTATTTTGACTAAGACGTTTGTGGTCACTGGCTCCTTATGACCCTGATAAGGTCATCTCGCGGCAAGTCCTCCCGTGATTCTTCAAAGTTCTACAACCAGTGACGGACTCCAGGAAGTCCTGCGGAGTCATGTACAGCTGCCCGCCATCCTGCACGGAGGCTAGCAGGAAGTGCTACTCACGCCTGGGCTCCTGCTCCACCACGGACTCCAGGAAGTCCTGCGGAGTCATGTACAGCTGTCCGTCGTACTGCACGGAGGCGAACTTGATGAAGCGCCGCTCCCGGGACGTCAGCTTCACGGCGCGGGCCAGGGTCTCATCGTACTGGAACATAACACCACAACAATCAGTTATTTAGCACCAATATGCCACTCTGACTATCCTTTGGGAAGAGATCCAGTTACCATGATGTGGCATCGTCCATATCATCAATATTTGTGGAAGTAAAGAGGCGTCGCAACGGGTAAGATGGTCAAGCAGAGCAATACCAAGTCTCTCAATTTTGCGCGACAGAGCAACAGCATTCTGACGTCAGTTCAAAATACTGTAACTGTAACTCTGTCGCCATTCTGCTAGGGGTAGCTAGAGCCTCTTCAGATTGCCTCCATGTTTTCTTATTCTTGCATACCTCTTTCAATTCATTAATATCCATCACCTTCTTTATACATTTCCTTCTATTACATTCGCTTTGAGTATCCCATTCGTTCATAATTTAGTCCACAATAAGTGCACAAATTACACTGCACCCTCTTCTTCTCATGTTTGTGCGTCCTGTCAGATCCCCACGACCTTGACGACCACCCGAAAGAAAGATTCTCTATTTCGGACAACCTGAAACAGTCTCCATCGATCGCATCCCAAAGGTTCATTTTCGTACATTCGGCAAGTCCTATTCACTCTGCAGCTCTGATGGCTATCATTCACAATCTGATCGATGCATTCATTGCAAGGTCTTCGTTTTACATTCCCTTTGTAAAGCTCTTGTAGTCAATCGATCACACAAAGTCAGTCGAGATGGCCAGACTGTCGCATCTTTTTTTGCACCTTTATTCTCGTGCAATCTTGTGAACCACATTCATACTTGAGGACCATCCATCATACGCAGACTGTAGCAGTAACTCTGTCTCCTTTCCGCTAGAGGTGGCAGAACTGCCTCCATTTTTTCCTATCCTTACATGCCTCTTTCAGTGCATTCACATCCATCACCTTTATCATACATTATCTTGGTTTACACTAACTTTTTATATCCCATTATTTTACAATCTCCTCAATCTGATCACTCCATACTTTTCTCGGACGTCCCTTATCTCTTTTTCCTTTCACACTTCCTCAGTATAGGCTGTTACTATTACTGTATGCTGCCGCCGTTTCACTAGGGGTGGCCGGTACCTCCGCAGATGCATCCCCCTTTTTTCTGTCCTTGCACATCTGTTTCATCTCTTCAACATTCATTACTTTCTTAACACATTCTCTTATTTTCACTCTGCATGTTCCATTCTGTCGCAATCTCACCTATTTGGTCTATCCATTCATTTTTTGGTCTTCCACGCTTTCCTCTGACATTTCCTCTGTTAGTCGTTCATAATCCATTCTTAAAAGATGTCCGAACCATCTCCTTGAGCTTGTTTGTACTTCCATTCTCAAATTATCTTTTATACCACACTCGTTCATCACCCAATCATTGCGAACTCTTATCATTCAGTGGTTTTTCCAGTCATTGCTCTCAGGTAAGCCATATCGACCGAACATACTTTACTCAGCTCACACTCATACATCAATGTAGGCAATCATTTCCAAGGCCGAAAGCGATCACCATAAGCTAAGACTGGTCTAGGACAATGAATAATGTAATACTCTGATGATATGCAGATGCTTTCCTTGATGTAGCGATTTGGCAGAGTAAATATTTGCGCAGAGCGGAGAGCTGTTGTCCAGAGATTAGCTAATTCGCGGTAAGTGAGCCCACGTGTGTTGGCAGACTAAACAGTTTACTGGACTACTTGCGCAATACATCTGTGCCACTGACTCCGCGTAAACACTAGAGAGAGATTCCTTTCCCTGATGTACAATTATAATTTGGGAAACAGGGGCGTGCGTTATTGAAAAAAAAAACATTTTAAGTACTTAAATTTATCATAAATTAAACTAAAAAAAACTTTTGGCCGGTCCTTAGTACATTGAAACGCTCTGGAAGGTATGTGGTTCGAATTCCGGTGGAGCACAATATAAATAAGTTATATTTTCAAATATGCTTTTCGCTGGGTTAAAAAAATCATATACCTTTACCAAAGACCGGTTACCATAGGTCCATCCAGCCTTACAGCAACTGTGTTTTGCTTGAGAATTCTATAGCGACGACTAATCACGTAGATTGCTCTTGAGGTGTGATTCAAACAAAAACAGCGCTCACTCAATAAATACAATCCTCACGCTAACCACTTCACTTGAAGTAGGGGTTTGCCAGCTCCCGGGTATCTGGTACTCATTTCTTGTAAAGGCTGAGTGAGCCTTGCCGGTATTGTATCATGGGTTTGAAATAAACACCGAAAAGGGAAATAATTTCTGACACCCTCGGTGGGATGCGAACCCGAGCTCTCAGCATGGAATGCAAGCACTCTACCAACTAAGCTATCGTGCGGACATAAATACACACTATAATAATCTATAATCTAAGTTGCAAAGATATATTAACATTCAAAGCTCATATCAAATGCATGCCCACAAACAAACACGTGTAGTTCGCGCTTACAAATGCTGAATGTGTACTTACAAATGAAATCCAAACCTCCAATGATCATAAACCCTACAACTTTTGCCGACCTTCCCTGACACAGGGGTGACATTGGCAAAGTGAACCATTTTTTACAGTATGGGTGGTCAGCCTCGTACCAATCAAACACTCGTAGATAATTATTTATAACTATTAATAGCTACAAAGTTAAAAAAAAACGGATATTAGACGAACCGTTATAAGCGAACTTCCATTATTCTCGACGTTTCCTTAGCGACGAATAGAAAATAGTTGATATTGTTTTGTCTCCACGCCCCGCCCGTGGCATCTGCTCTTCCTTCGCCTTGACCGTGGTCATTGAACTTTGGGAGCACTTGCTTATGTACACATGACGCAATTACATCACAACAGACTATTTGCACCAAAGCAATCATCATCACTGTGAAGGTCATCTTCACTCTCGGTGGTCTAGCACAGTGATCCGCAAAGCGTGTGCCGCGGCACACTGGTGTACCGTGGTCATCAGTTGGTGTGCCGCGGAAAAAAGTCAAGCTTTTGTTAAGACAATACACCTAGAAATAGCTGAGAGCTATAAGAGCAGGCGCTGGGCGGGACGGCCTCCCCTAAAAAACTAAATTTTCCCAAGGGGCCGTCCATAAATTACGTCATCGATTTTGGCCGATTTTCGACCCCCCCCCCTTACTAATCCTATACTCATTATCTAATGACCCCCCCTCCCCTCTTGCTGTAATAATGGATGAGCTTAATCATTAATAATGTAATATTACTTACATAATATTTTGTACATTTTGTAGAAATTGGTATTTACAAGAACGACGTCACTTTTGGTACTCGTACATCATTTGCCATCATCCGCAGACCAGACTCCCCCCCCCTTAATGCGAATGACGTAATATATGGACAGCCCCCAAGTAGAGGTAGCACATTTTTGGCAGCATATAAAAAATGAGTACCCACTGCTTTCAGAGCGTGCTGTTGCAATTCTATTTCCATTTGCCACAACCTACTTATGCGAATTGGGATTTTCAACTCTTACTTCTATAAAATCGAAAAAAAAACAGAGCGCCTGAGGACGATCAATGAAGAGATGAGAGCAGCCTTATCAACGATTGCTACAATTTTGATCGCCTGTGCTCAGTTAAACAGGCTCACATTTCTCACTAAACATCTTTTCATATTAGGTATATTGATTTTAGTAATAAATAAATATTAAATAGTCGTTGCTTTTTTCTTTGGTGTACCTCTAAATTTTTTTGATTTGATAGGTGTACCTTGAACACAAAAAGTTTGCGGAACACTGGTCTAGCACACTGTCACATGAGATGCGTCTCCGATAAGAGAGCCTTGGGAAATTCATGAACATAAAAATTGTAATTCTTACAGTTTGGTCAATGTTCAGATTCCTGCTGCTTCGCCTTTGTTAATGCCTTCTTGTCCGGTCGATAACTCAGTTGGTAGAGTGCTCGCATTCCATGCATGCCGTGAGCTCGGGTTCGAATCCCACTGAGGGTGTCAGAAATGATTTCTAATAAAGATTTCTAAAAATAAAATACCGGCAAGGTTTACTCAGCCTTCGGAAGAAATGAGTACCAGCTCTCTCGGGAGCTGGGAAATCTCCACTTAAACTGAAGTGGTTGGCGTAAGGCCGGCCCCCTTACCTGTAAAAATAAATAGGTTCAACTCGACACATGCGACCCATTCGGGGATAACACGGCAAAAAGTTACACTATATGTTTGGCTTAGTTGCGTAGGTACCTATTTGTCGTAGCTCATCCTTATTGTTTCTGAATGATTTTTGTCTTGTCAATTTTGTAACAGTGTCCTCTTGAAAATGACGTAAGCGAGTCGAAGGTACTTGAGGTGAAATAAATGCTTAGCTTGTGAGAATAAAACTCTATGTATTGAGATAATCTTGTGGCTGTGGGTTTTGTTTGTGTAGGTATGAGAATGAGAGATGGCTAACTAATTATTCGAGTCCTAAGCCCGCGGCTAATTCTGGTTCCTGCAGTTGTGACTCTTCCTTTTTCAGTCATCCGCGCTGAAACAATCGCAGACTTGTTTATTTGCCAAAATATCGCGGCGCGTCTCCACCAACACTGCAGTACACGGAATAAGATGGCGTAAAAAACTTAAAAGATAAAGTTTTAAACTTTTGTATTCACTTTCAACCTAGTGGACGAACAGATAGATCTAGAATCACTGCTGGGTCGGGTCACGACCATCGGGAAGGCCTTCCGCCGCTAAATAAAGTTATAGCTTTGCATGAGCGTTCTGTGATACGCTTCCCCGGATGGAAGTGTACAAACGGAACGGGTATGAGGATGGGCTTGCGCAACACATTATACTCCCAGGCAGTGAACAGGAGTAATAGAACGAGGAGACCTTCGCGTTGCTTTCATAACCAGCCTTGAAAATGCTTTCTGCTCGTGAATGCGAAACGTCAGCAGATGAAAGAACATGGTCGAACTCAGTGTGTTTGTTTTCGGCATTTGTTCCTAAATGCGTGAATAGATAAGCCCATCGCCCCCTTATGCTTGCATGAAAATCGTCCTTTCAAAAAAACTATAGGAAGACGGGGGGGATTTAAAAAAAATCATCGTCCGATTTCATCTTAGAAAAAACCCAAAAATAAACATTAAACTAAATATGCTGCATGATTATTTACAAAAGGAATAATTACAAACCTTCTACTCCCCGAAGGCTTTCGCATGATGCGAGTGCAACCTATGTATTTATAAAGGCGAGGGGCCGACCTTACGCCAACCACTTGTAGCTTCCGAGGGGGCTGGTACTCATTTCTTGTGAAGAACACTGAAACGTGAAGAACACTGAAACGGGAAATCATTTCTGACACCTTCAGTGGGATTCGTAGCCGAGCTCTCGGCATGAAATGCAAGCACTCTACCAACTGAGCTATCAACCGGACTCTCTCTGAAACAAAAGGGATAGCATTGGCAAAACTGATTTGATTTTTACAGTATGTTTGGTCAGCCTTATGGCTCGTACCAAACTATTGGTGAAGGAAGTTGCCTTGAAATGCGGAACCAGTATTGTCTCTCTCTACATGAGTTTCCTCATACGGCATTTTCCTTTTGGCGCCTAGCTCGTGCAAACTTTTCATTAATGCCGGTGCGCGAAAAATAAGTCCCCCCCTCTCCTCGCCCCCAGACCACGTGACCCCCCCGCCGCGGGGGCAACGACCGGCGGGTCATATTTAAAGAAAGGCGGCAAAAAAATGAAGTGAAAGAGTCGCGGAAAATACCAGAAGAGCAGAGTGACGGATGCGCCGACGCCGCAGACTCCTAGGGACAAGCACTGCGAGTATAAAACATCGAGTGAGCTCCCCTCTATCGCGTAAGCTCGCCTCCATCGCGTAAATATAAAAATATATAGTGACCGGTCCGTAGTTCAGTGGTAACACTTCGGACTCTGAATGGGAAGGTTGTGGATTCGATTCCCGGCGGAGCACAAAAAATATACCATTTATATTTTCAAATTTGCTCTTCGCTCGGTTGAAAAAATCATTAGCCTTTATATTACCAATGACCAGTCACCAAAGGTCCATCCAGCCTTACAGCAACTGGGTCTTGCTTGAGAATTGGCGCTTTATAGCGACGACGATCAAGCTCGTAAAAAGGTCGATAGCTCGATTGGTAGAATGCTTGCATTCCATGCCGAGAGCAAGGGTTCGATCTCAAAGGTTTACTCAGCCTTCACAAGATATGAGAACCAGCCCCCCGGGAGCTGGGAACCCCCCCTTCAACTGAAAGTGGTTGGTGTGAGGCCGGCCCCCTTACCTGTAAAACTAAATAGGTCCTGAAGCGCCACATGCGACCCCTTCGGGGAAACGTAGGCAAGAAGTTAAACTATATGTGAAGCTTATTTGCGTTGCGTTTATCGAAATAAAAACAGTACCCCTTAGTGAGTGACTTAGTTTTCATATTTATTTTTTCATTTTACGCGATTGAGGTGAGATTTTATGTTTTTTATACTCAGGGTACAGAAAGTATAGGTGATGTATTTATGATAAAGAGATGTTAGAAACAACAGCGTGGGAATGGTACTTGGAAGAAGTGAATTGGGGGAAAAATGTGATGTCATTCGGCTGGGTCGGCAGGGAAAAGTAAAGAAATATTTTCTTATTGATTGGTGGGACCGTAGTTCCACATAAGTGTGACGTTTGCCCGTCGAGAAGAAAGTTCTAAATTCAAATGTAGCTCGATTGACAAAAAACGATTCATGATCTAACCTAAATGATAATCGGAATAAAAGATTGCAATCTATATTTTTTTGATGGTTCACTTTGCCAATGTCACCACTGTTTCAGGGAAGGTCAGCAAGAGTTGCAGGGCTTATGTTCATTAGAGGTAGATTTTTGAATTGTAAGTACACACGCAGTATTTGTAAGCGCGAACTTACACGTGTCTGTTTGTGCGCATGCACTTAATATGAATCATAAATTTCTAAATATCTCTTAATAAATATCTTTGCAACTTAGATTATAGATAAGATTATAATTTCGAGAGATCTGTGCTGACAAAAGGGTGATACAAAAATCTGAAAAAAATCTTTCAACCCCCTTTTTTCTTTTCAAAATAAGTGCTAAGATATGCGATTTTTTTAAAATATTTCTTTGGCAATGTTAAAGTTGACTACAATGGCTATAAATTAAAACCAAAATCGGCTCTGTAAATTTAACATTTACTGAGATATAGATTTGCAAATGCAAATAATGATTGAATGCACTTTTAATATTTTGCTTGTGTGGTCTGTAATGCATCTCTGGATACATGCAAGTTTGTCTTCCGGCGAGAAAATTGCATTGCGATTTAAGTTTCCGAAAAAGTGCAGGCGGGCGCAGAGCGGACCACTTAAAATCTCATTGGCTGCGTTAAAAACTGTGAAATTGAAATGGCGCTTTAAGAGAGTAAATAAAATGTAATGAGAGCTTACGTAGATTGTATATTGTAGAATGAATGTAATTTTTTTTTTTTTTTTTAAGGAATCCTGTGCGGGAGGCTCCCCAATTCTTGTGAGTCTTGGGGGTCTATGTCACCCTGGAAGGGTGCCGCAGAGGTGTTGCTTGAGTTCTTGGTTCTGTCGTGAGGCGCTGCAAGGAAGTGGTGATTGATGTTGGTTTTGAATAAAACCGGATTAAATTGGGAAGGGAACACAAATACTGGTAGACCATTCCATAAACGGGCAGTTTGGCAAAGGAATGAGTCATGAAAACGCCAAGTTCTCATAGTTTTGAGATCGACTGCAAAGGGATGAATGAGAGTCGTACTACGAGTTTCCCTTTCTGAAAAGCGAGGGGGAGGGATTAATGAATATTAATATTAATGAATATATTATTAGAACAAGCTCCGTGGTAATATCGATAAAAAAGACTGAGCATTCCAACTTTTCTTCTGTGCTGGAGCGGCTGCAGATCGGATGTCAGAGAAGGATCATTGATCAACCTCACTGCCCTCCTTTGCACAGAATCAAGTTGGTCACTCAACTTCTTGGGCATACCACACCAGAGATGGCTGCCATACTCGATAATGGGGCGGATTTGGGATTTATACAGAGTCAATAACTGGGCTGAAGTAAAAAACCTACGGGCTCTGTATAATATGCCGAGTCGCCGGAAAGCGGAAGTTGTGCGAGACTCAATAGCATCATGGTATTTTAACTCTGATGACAGAGAAACACCAAGAAGATTTAAGTGTTCATGGTTAGAGAGGGAGACATTGTCGAAAGTTGGGAGATAGTTGTTTGGAATCCTCTTTAAGGATATCAGACATGCTTGAGTCTTTTTGACGTTGAACTCTACAAGGTTGTCAGTGCCCCAACGGCTGACAGCCCTGAGATCTGTATTGATCTTTGAAGCTAATGATTCACGAGCAATAGATATCGCTGAACTTTTTGGGGGCTTTGTAAAAGAGAAACCGTCATGTATTGTACTGTCATCGGCATAGCAGTGGATAGGAGCACAGGATAGTAAATCATTGATGTGCATAAGAAAAAGTGTCGGAGACAAGATGGATCCTTGGGGGACACCAGAATTGATTGGTAGCAGGGCTGATTTACTACCATCGATGACTGTTTCGATAGATCTGTCTTTTAGAAAGCTGGAAATCCATTCTATGAGGAGAAGGGGAAGTCCAAATGATGACAATTTGTTAAGGAGGCTGGAGTGCCAAACTCTATCAAAAGCTTTGGAAATATCAAGAGCAACAGCTTGTGTTTCGCCCATAAGATGGAGGCGTCGACCCCAGACGTGTAATATGTAATATGTTTAAGTCATTTAAAAGTCGAGAACATTAAGTGGACAACGAAGAAATAAATGGCGGTTGATATGTAATGTTGGCGACTAGGGTTTTTTAAATTGGTATTTGTTTTCTGCTTTATTTATTGATATAAAAAATGCAATTTGTCGTGTATGTTCCTTGACTTATAGGTTGGTGTGAGGCTGACCACCCATACTGTAAAAAATGGTTCACTTTGCCAATGTCACCCCTGTTTCAGGGAAGGTCGGCAAAAGTTGTGGGGCTTATGTTCATTTGAGGTTTGAATTTTATTTGTAAGTACACAATCAGCATTTGTAAGCGCGAACTACACGTTTTTGTTTGTGGGCATACATCTGAGAGCTTTGAATGAATATATCCTTGCAACTTAGATTATAGATTATAGATATCACTTAGTTATTTACATATTTTGATCAAAAGACAAATACTAGGTTGCAAACTCAATAAAATAAAAAATGCCTTACTACGTCCACCTCTTTCAGTTGTTGGCTAAGACAGATCACCGGCCCAAGTGCAAAAAGTGCAACAAGTCCCATCGGGACACGTGCCGGGAGTGCAACAAAACAAGAGGCAATAGTGTAACCAAAATACAAGAGGGAATGCGCACAGGCTTGAGGTAGGGGTGATAGTGATCTGTTATTCATACAGATGATAATATTATTGGAAATAATTTTAAAAATAAAACAAATCCATAATGCAATTAAATTAAATTTCCGATAATGTTAATTTCTTTTCTATTAATTCGTGAAGTGGAATGCAATCCACCAATCTTGGTTTGCCAGCTAGAATAACGTATTGATTGACATTATCGCAACTAAGCTACACATATAGTGTAACTTCTTGCCGCGTTATCCCCGAAGGAGTCGCATGTGGCGAGTTGAACCTATTTATTTTTACAGGTAAGGGGGCCGGCCTTACGCCAACCACTTCAGTTGAAGTGGAGGTTTCCCAGCTCCCGAGAGTGCTGGTACTCATTTCTTGTGAAGGCTGAGTAAACCTTGCCGGTATTTTATTTTGGGGTTTGAATTAAACACCGAAATGGGAAATCATTTCTGACACCCTCGGTGGGATTCGAACCCGAGCTTTCGGCATGGAATGCAAGCACTCTACCACCTGAGCTATCGACCGGTGAGCTATCGACCGGCATTATCATATTTTGTAATTAATGATTGAAATTTATTAGCTCAGGGTCAGAGCTATCCTGAAGCGCGCCGGCACTTTTTTTTTTCAAACATACGCTGGTCAAATTACCAGGAGCGTGCATTACATGTAGGCACATGCGCCTTATAGGTAGGCAATATATGGTAAAAAATGCATTAAAGCTTGGTTTTGAGAGTTAAAATTCAAAATTTTAGTTCGATTGGAGCCATCATCGTTAGTACTTCAGTCAATTTCAAATGAATTATTTCAAATGAATGGGAGATTTTTTTAAATTCTGAAATGTATTTCCCTATACCCTATGCACGCGCCTGCAAATACGTACAAGAAGGGTGACAATCGGCTGGAGCGAGTAGTCTTTCAAAGCACTCACACAGAGGAATATCTAGTTACTAGGGCGACCAATATGGTGTAACATAACTGTAATCTGTACGAAATAAATAAGCGTGTTAAAATAAATCTGTTAAAATAAGTCTGTTAAAATAAATCTATTGTAAGAAAGTCTGTGTAAATAAACTGTATGGCTAACTTGTGTTGAACTTGTGTTTTAATTAAAAGGACCCTCGGAAGAAACGTAACAATATAACCACCATGCCATAGATATATCAGATATTCAAAGCTCAATTGTTAAACCATAGTGCAATTGGTAACACGTTAGCTTTCGGAATTAGAGGCTCGAATTCTAAACCGAAGGTGTACCTAATGTCATAATTTCTTGTGCTTTGCGCAAGGTCTTAGTACCGGCAAGGTTTATTAAGTCAAAAAATCTAACAGCGATAACAGGCTACCCTTGCAGGGATAAAACGGTAAAAGGGTTCATACTAAAACGTGTTTAATCATTGAATCGGTTCAACGAAACTAAAACCTCTACTACAGACATCAATCAAAATCTCCGAGCTTTCTTTATGATTTTTTTAAAAGTATATTTTCCATAGACGCCGGGCAGTGAACCTCTCATCTGAAAAGGGAGACCCCCAGCACTTTCCCTCTCACGGAAAGTGAAAAAAAGAAAGAAAGATATCCAAGCGGAGTGAAAGCTTGAGCGGAGAAAGTTTACAGAATTCGTTAGCTGGTACTCTATTCTCAATTATCAAAAGCGCGCTTTGGATAGGAAGTTGTCTCCGAGAGGAAAAATGGATTAAAAGATATTTTAAACTGTGGTAAAATTACGGCACTACTAAGTGCTTTTTCTTTTAAATAGCTTTTGTAAAAAGGAATGCAATTTACCAACCCATTATGTCTTGCCAGAAACAGGTATTAACGTTATCAATTAATACTTAATTACTTAATATTTACAATGATTTATTAATTTATAACTCCCCAATGACATCAGCTGTTAAACCAGGATTGAAAAGGAAGTTATTGTCGATAGAACGTGACGCAGGGTTCGAACCTGCGTTAGTGCCAATAACGCAAATTCCAGCGCCGACGCCTTTTAACCCTCGACCATTCCAATGACATTTTTTTTCATCGGTGAATTTTTAAGCTGTGACTGTAACTGTTTCCAGTCGCAATTACTTTAGGAATGGCCAGTATCTCCTCACATGCTTTTCCATTTCGTTCTGTCCTTGCACACTTCTTTCATCTCGTCAAAATTTGACAATCTTTCGCAGCGCAACTAAACTACACATAAAGTGCGACTTCTTGTCGCGTTATCCCCGAAGGGTTTCGCATGTGGCGAGTGGGACCTATTTATTTTGACAGGTAAAGGGGCTGGCCGACCTATGCCAACCATTTCAGATGAAGATTTTTGTAGTGTGTTTCTTTTCTCCTAAAAAATAGAAAAGAACGTGCATTTACCTGAGAAACCCATGTTAGCAAATGATGTAATTTATTCAGTTTTACCTTTTCAACTTATTCCTTGACTTATAGGTTGGTATGCGGCTGACCACCCATGCTGTAACAATGGTTTACTTTGCCAATGTCACCCCTGTCTCAGGGAAGGACGGCGAGAGTTGCAGGGTGTATGTCCATTTGAGATTTGGTTTTTATGTTGTAGGTTCACATGAGGCATGTGCAAGCGCGAACTTGTACGTGTCTGGTTGTGAGAATGCATGTAATGTGAATCTCCAATGTAACATATCTTTGCAACTTAGATTAGATTAGATTAGATATTGCAGGTCCACATGCGGCATGTGTAAGTGCGAGCTTACACGTGTCTGCTTATGGCAATGCATTTAACCCTCTAACTGCGGGTGACACGCATAGGCGTCAAGTGTAAACTTGTATACAGTGCGGCTGTCAACCATAGACGTCATCCAACTTTGAACTTACCCCTCACATCTTGTTCAAGAATTAAAAAGTCTGCATGTGAAATGCGCTAAACCCTTGTGATTGCTGTTCTTGAATAACCAATCCATGTGACTGTGCACATAGTTACTTCACAAGGGTCGTCAATCAATTAAGGTAGGACACAATAAAATTTTAAAAAATGTGCTTGAAAAAGTATTCCTTACGGGGGTATTCATATAGCCAGAATATTCAGAAGCGAAAAGGTTAATATGAATCATGAATGTAATATATATTTGCAACTTAGATTGTAAAAATCCTTTAGGGTACCGATATATTTAAACATAAAATTTTAGGGTATGCAGCCGCCTCACAGAGGTGTTTGTTGCTATCACGATTTCCCTTTCTGTAGAGGTCGCGCTTACACTCGCTGGTGCACTTGTCTCTTTGCTGTGTGGTAATTCACACTTGTATGTGCGCGAGTGCACATAATTCTCTTACACAATGCAGGCACAATAAAGCTCTGCGCACTCCTTGTCCAGGACATATAGGGCAATAAATACATCGACAGTCTTATCAAACAATGCTGTGAGAGAGCAAAGTGCTACGTACAGGTGTGCGTGGATTCTACAGTGTGCAAGTACTTGTACGAACATGATCAAGCTCTCCTCGTAGAAAGCAGTAGGTATGCTGGCAATCTATAATCTAATACAAGGATATATTAACATTCAAAGCCCATATCAATGCATGCCCACAAACAAACACGTGTAGTTCGCGCTTACAAATGCTGAATGTGTACTAACAAATAAAATCCAAACCTCAAATGAACATAAGCCCTGCAACTCTTGCCGACCTTCTCTGACACAGGGGTAACATTGGCAAGGTGAACCATTTTTTACAGTTTGGTTGTAAGCCTCATATCAACCTATAAGTCAAGGAAGGCAAGCGTTTACATATATCGATACCTTAAAGATAAAAATGAATGAGTCGGATAAATGCATCCTTTTTCCTATTTTCTACAAGAGAAAACAATACACAATTAGTGTGAAAATTCTGTCATGAGTATTTCCATACACTTATTTCAATAACTATGAGTAAGTAGGTAGTTACAACCAGTGAAATGTTAAATCCACAATTTCTCAAATCAGTGAATCAGCACTTATCAGTCTATTGGTAACGCTTCGGACTCGTACTCGGAAGGTAGTGGGTTTGAATCCCGGCGGAGCACAAAAAATACATCATCTATATTTTCAAATGTGCTCTTCGCTGGGTTGATAAATTCAGATACCTTTACCAAGTACCGGTCACCGCCTTACAGCAACTGGGTCTTGCTTGAGGATTGGCGCTTTCCATAGCAAGCAGAGGGCTCTTGAGGTGTGATTCATACAATAATCGCGCTCACCAAAAAAAACATCGTAATTTTTATAGTTAAGAAAAATATTGGAGGAAATAAATGCAGATGCAATGTGTTCATGGCAGTGATAGGTGGAGGACCTGAGTGAAAGTCTGCTTCAACAATGGACTGCAGAAGACTAAAGAAGATAAGGATAATTTCAAATTCCTTTTCACTTTATTTCCTTATCGTAAATAACTCCAAAATCTTGATCGTCCAGAAGTTTCGGCTGAATGCGTTTAAAGAGTAAATACTTCGTGACATTGCGCTGCAGTAATCTGGCATGTGTCTGAGAGGAGCGGGGATAAATTGGGCGGTGACAGGTTAGAACAGCACAGTGACAAAAAGTGACATGACTTTACATCACACGACAAAACATCATATGACAAAACATCACAAGACAAAAATCACATTGACAAAACAACGCAAGGACGAAACATCACATGACGAAGACTCACATACCTAAAACAGAACATACAGTAGGGCCCTAAAGGGCACATGAAAAACATCACATTTATTTTGCCTATAATGAGGCTTTGCTTTAACGATAAGCGTAGGGCTGGGTATCCCACCTATAATAATTAATGCATACTATGCTGTTGCAACCCCTGATTGTAGGTAAAGGCGGCTTAAGTTGTATAATTCACGCAAAATATATTAATATTTCCAGTTTTTCATGATTCTTTTGCAGTTTTTGGTATTTTCTAATTCGGGCTGTGTGATGTTTTTTCATTGCAATGAACTTTCCTGTTTTATTTCGTAATTGTGTTGTTTTTTCCTGTTATCTTTCGTCATTGCGTTGTTTTGCCATCTGATGTACTGCCATTGTGAAGTGATGTATTGTCATTGTGACGTAATGTCATGTGTTGTTTTGACACTGCGCTGTTCCATCATGGAACCAAATTGGGAATTATACAATAAAGGATGAGTCGGGATGTGAACCGTCGAGGTCGTGATCTCATTGTGTTGGGTTCGGCAGCCCTAAGCGACAATGTGCTCTGGTTTGGGAGCCACTAAGTGACCGTGGGTTTTGGTTTATCTGCGCAGCTCGGACTATCGACAGGCGTCATCGGCTGCCGGACAGGACACGTGAAGAGCCAACAGGATTTGGCTTTAGGGATGTGAGAGAAGCAGGGAATTATGCGAATTCAATCTAAAATTGCGAATGAATGGAATATCCAGAGTCATAATAAAAGAAGAGCCAGTGTGAAGAAGGTGATGACTCTGGAGGAAATGAAAGAAGTATGTAAGGACAGAAAGAAATGGCGGTTGATCTGTAATGTTGGCGGCTAGGGTTTATTAAAGTGAAATTTGTTTTTATGTTTTAGTTTTTGATGTCCATATAATTTATATTATTATTTATTGATTTAAAAAATGTAATTTGTCGTGTATGTTCCTTGACTTATAGGTTGGTATGCGGCTGACCACCCATGCTGTAAAAATGGTTCACTTTGCCAATGTCACCCCTGTTACAGGGAAGGAGAGCAAGAGTTGCAGGGTGTATGTCCATTTGAGATTGGTTTTTATGTTGTAGGCTCACATGAGGCATGTGCAAGCGCGAACTTGTACATGTCTGGTTGTGAGAATGCATGTAATGTGAATCTCTAATGTAACATATCTTTGCAACTTAGATTAGATTAGATTAATCTGCATTATATGATCCATTACAAAGTTTTTAGACACCAAAAGAAAAACAATGAAAATAGATAGTGTAAATTTTTAGAGCTTGTGTATTTACACAGTGAAAATTCATTTTTATGAAAAAGTTTCAATATTTACAAAAAATCACTGAGTTTTGTTTTTGCACGAAGAAGACCTCTTGGAAATAACATAGGTAAGTCGAAAGTACTTGAATTTCATATTGTACAAAAAATACTTGCACTCTTATCAATCGAGCGACCAGACACAACTTTTCACTGTCGAAGCTATAATTCCGTTCAAAGTCCCAACGATTATAATATCCAGAGACAATAATTGTGGAGAAAAATTAGATATCTGTGGATGTGACGTTAAATTGACTAAATCATTAACTGAAATTTCAAATGAAAGGTAGGCCAAACTGACTATCAGTTACTACCTTCAGAAGTGCTAAAAATACTTCGAATTCGAATATTGCACACTCTTTACACATCCTTACTCTCGCCCTTTGGTGTGGCGATATCATTTAGTTGTTGTCCTCACTTTTACTCCCTAACTGGCGCGCAGAGTTACCTAATGACCATAAAGCCAAACAAACAGTTCACGAGTCAAACACCTCCTTACAAATCAAACAACAACACTAATGGTCTTATAGCATGAAGGTGGACAATGGACATGTGAATTAATGATGACTAAATGCTGGGTTAAGGAGCAATTGGGAACCTAAAATACACACTGAAGTCCAAAATCCATCTGTACTGGGGTGGAAGTTTCGACGACCTTTGATAGATCTTAACGGACCTATTTGAAGAAAGGACGGAATAAAATATGGCGGCGTATCAAGAGCTGATCCATTTTATATGGAACAACGATCAGTTGTTCAGGCACTACCATGTTTTATTCCGTCCTATCTACAAATAGGTGCGGCAAGATCTACCGATGACCGTTGAAATTTCTACCCCTGTACTGTACTGCATCCTGTCGCCGTTCCACTAACCTCCGCAGATGCGTCTCCACTTTTTTCTGACCTCTCATATCTCTTTCGTCTCTTCAACATTCATCACTTTCTTCATTCATACTGGAAAAGATTTGGCATGCGGCTAGGTATGCCAGGTAATTTTTGCACTGGTGGTTGATGGAATACAATTGTTTTATCGGATGATTAACGTAGTTTTATTCGACGCACAAAGAGATTTTTTGAACGAGAATTAAAAAAAATATTCAGTTTTCATTCAAAATTAAAAAGTTACTCGATCAAGTATCAGGATAGCATGAGGTGGACGGAGTCAGCTGTCAGACGGCCAAAAGTCGCACATTGTGATGTTTAATCGCCGGCATGTATCAGGGCGTCACGTAGCACGAGGAGGTGTCTGGTAATTTGTAAGGAGAGCAGCGTTACACACGGTTAGCGTGGGCTGCTGTGATTTAGTGCGCCGTGTATGATAGCCGCTCTACCTGCGAGCAACAGACACCCTCATACTTCTGACTCTCTCATGTAACCCTGTACATCCCAATACCTAAAAGTCAATGTAAGCCAAGCATTCTGACGATTTTCGCTCAATTTGACGCTGTTATCCTGTCGCCGTTCCACTAGGGATGCCCAGTACCTCTGCAGATGCGTATCCATTTTTATTTTGTCCTTGAATATCTCTTTTATCTCTTCAACATTCATCACTTTCTCTCTTATATGCTCTTCTCTTATTCTCACTCTGCAGGTTCCATTCTATCCATTCCTTTCCCCTTCCACGCTTTTCTCTGACATTTCCTCTGTACACTTTCTTTGTTAGTCGTTCATCATCCATTCTTTCAAGATCTCATCGTGCTTTTTCGTACTTTCATTCTCATTCGCACTACGCAGTATTCTTTTGAAAGACTGTAAATAGACAATTTAATTTATGTATCCTACACAATGGCAATAACTTCAGTAACGATTGAAAAATATGATAAACCAAAATGGTTGCACAGACATACCATGCCATTAAGTAAGATAGGTTATAATTGGAGTAGTTAGGTTTAAGTTAGAATTACGGTCGTTTGACATTTTGACAATTATATATATATTTTTTTTAAAACTGAACAATTTTAAAACTTAATTTAAATCGGATATTTACGAACCGTTTGGTGAGAACTTACATTATTCTATAAGTTTCGTCAGCGACGTAGCCGACGTCTTCAGAAACGTAGAGAATAATGTAAGTTCTCACCAAACGGTTCGTAAATATCCGATTTAAATTAAGTTTTAAAATTGTTCAGTTTTAAAAATAAATAAATAATATAATTGTCAAAATATAATTGGAGTTCAAAAAAGTTCGACCGAAATTGAACTGTTTATTCAGGAACCCCTCGCATCTAATTCTAATCCACCAAGAAGTGTCGCGAATA
Source organism: Agapetus fuscipes (assembly GCA_951799405.1). Taxonomy (NCBI): domain Eukaryota; kingdom Metazoa; phylum Arthropoda; class Insecta; order Trichoptera; family Glossosomatidae; genus Agapetus; species Agapetus fuscipes. The sequence goes on along the minus strand of OX637336.1, from coordinate 18,226,337 downwards.
GATAGATTGGAAAACGAAGAATAGATTCGTTCTCTTGACGCATTACCGATACGTTTATTAGCTGTTTTTGTTTTAAAATTCTCTTTTACACATGAGATTTAATACCTACTCGTTTGTGAGGCTTAATTTTAGGCTATATGTGAAAGCAAATATGAATTCAAACTGAAAACAAAACTATGATCAACTATAAGAAAAACAGCTAAATGAGTTTTTAATTGACACCTAGGGTGGAAGTCTCGAAAACTCGTCGATAGATCTTTCCGTACCTATTTGAAGATAGTAACTGTAACTTTGTCGCCATTCCGCTAGGGGTGGCCAGAGCCTCTGCACAGCTGCCTCTATTTCTTCCTATCCTTACATACCTCTTTCAATTCATTCATATCCATCACTTTTTTCATGTATTTTCTTCTTTTACGCTCACTTTGTATATCTCATTCTTTCACAATCTCCTCAATCTGATCACTCTATACTTTTCTCGGTCGTTCCTTACCTTTTTTTCCATTCACACTACCTCTGTATATATACTTTGTCAGTCTATCATCATTCATTCATTCTACTTGCTCAAACCATCGATAGAACGGAATAAAACATGGCGGTGCCTGAACAGCTGATTGTTGTTCCGTATAAAATGGATCAACTGTTCAGCTGATATTTTCCTATTATTTGTTGGTATCACAGATTGTCTATGGTCCTTTGAGTGTTGCCAGGAGTTATTAAGCCGTATAATTTCCGCGCATCTCCTTCAGATTCCGCAAAGGCTTCCGCTCCATACATCATCCGCTGAATTAATTGAGACGTGGCAACATACCACACTTAGCACGTGTAACAAATACTTGATTCACGGAATACGAGCGGCGAGTTTTTGCTGACTTTTCTCAGCGCACCCAATCACAATTATGTAATAACTCATCGGGTGAGGGCGGTAGATGCTAGGGGCGGTTTTTATCCCAAGTTTTTGCAACTTTTTTAGCCAGAATATAATTTAATGGTACAATCTAACGCCGCCAATAACATTTACTGGGTATAATCTAGGTTGAAAAGATGTATACCTAAACATTAAAAATTCATCAAATGCATGCTCACAGACACGTGTAAGTTTGCGCTCACAAATGCTGAATGTCTACTAAGGGGCCGTCCATAAATTACGTCATCGATTTTGGCCGATTTTCGACCCCCTTATAATCATCCTATAGTCATTATCTAATGACCCCCCCCCCCTCTTGCTGTAATAATGGATGAGCTTAATAATTCATAATGTTACTCGTATATTACTTGCATACTATTTTGTATATTTTGTAAAAAAAATTGTATTTACAAGAACGATGTCAATTTTGATACTCGTACATCATTTGCCATCATCCGCAGACCAGACCCCCCCCCCCCCCCTTAATGCGAATGACGTAATATATGGACAGCCCCTAACAAATAAAAATCCAAACTTCAAATGATCATAGCCCCTGTAACAATTACCGACCTTCCCTGAAACAGGGGTGACATTGGCATCTTGTGAGGCTGAGTATACCTTGCCGTTATAATATTTTGGGTTTGATATAAACACCAAAACGGGAAATCATTTCTGACACCCTCGGTGGGATTCGGATGCAAGCACTCTACCAATTGAGTTATCGACCGGACAAAGTGAACCATTTTATATGGTATTTGAGGTCAGTCTCATACCAACCTATAAGTCAAAGAATACAAATAGTATTCAATAACAATATACTGTAACTGTAACTCTGTCGCCATTCCACTAGGGGTGGCCAGAGCCTCTGCAGAGCTGCCTCAATTTTTTCCTATCCTTACATACCTCTTTCAATTCATTCATATCCATCACCTTTTTCATGCATTTTCTTCTTTTACGCTCACTTTGCATATCCCATTCTTTCACAAACTCCTCAATCTTATCACTCCATACTTTTCTCGGTCGTCGCTTCCCTCTTTTTCCTTTCACACTTTCTTTGTATACATATTTTATCAGTCTATCGTCATTCATTCTTTCCACATGCCCAAACCATCTCATCACATTCTTTTGTACCTTAACTTTCACATCCTCTTTCATATCACATTCTTTTTTACCCGTTCATTCCTAACTCTATCCCTCAGAGTTTTTCCTGTCATGCTTCTCAAATGCTTCATTTCCACCGTACATACTTTACTCATTTAGATACCCTGAAATTTTGTGCATTGTGGTAGATAAGTCGAACATTTTTTTGTGAATGTTTGTGAAAACAGAAAAATGGCGAATCCGGGTTTCCGCGAAAACTAATTCCGTCTATTTATTCGCGCTTCTATGTTCCTGGAAATTCAACTCGTACTCGTACATTGCATTTTATCACCTTTAGTGAAGTCCATTGAAGTTATGGTCGTTTGATGCCGTCACCTGTCACCCTGCAATGTTTGACATCCGCCATTTGCAAGAGTTATTGCCCCCACAGGAATGTCAGTTGATAATCTAAGTTGCAAAGATAAATAAACAGTGATGTGTAGCCAAGCTAACACCGACACATACACGCATCGATATATAAGTCACCAGATGGGCTGTTTTGAAAAACTCTAACTTTAGTCTGTATCTGTAACTCTGTCGTCATTTCGCTAAGGGTGGCCAGAGCCTCTGCAGAGCTGCTTCCATTTCTTCCTATCCTTACATACCTCTTTCAATTCATTCATATCCATCACCTTCTTCATGCATTTCCTTTTTTAACACTCCCTTAGTATATTCCATTCGTTCACAATATCTTCATTATGATCACTCCATACTTTTCTCGGTCATCCCTTAACTCTTTTTCCATTGACAGAGGAAGTATGAAACACTTCCTCTGTCAATCGGTTTAAATTGAGTCCATTCCATAGCTTAGTTGGTTAAATGCTTGCATTCCATGCCAAGAGCTCGGGTTCGAATCCCACCGAGGGTGTCATAAATGATTTCCTGTCAAGGTTTACAATGTGTACTCAGCCTTTACAAGAAATGAGAACCAGCCCCCTCGGGAGCTGGGAAACTCCCACTTCTGAAGTGGTTGGCGTGAGAACGGCCCCCTTACCTGTAAAAATAAAAAGGTCCTGAATCCCCACATGCAACCCCTTCGAGGATAACGCTGGCAAGAAGTTACACTACATGTGTAGCTTAGTGGATTTGCGTTGCGATGTGTACCCAAGCTGATACCTACCAGTGGCGAAGGGTGCCATACAAGCCGGTTTCCATCGGCTTCCCTTTTAAAATGATGTAACAAAGTAGTTAAAAAATATAGGCACAAAGTAAAAAAATACATTGAAAACCAAAGAAACAATACGTATTTTTACCCCATTTAAACCATGCAGTCTACTTTATTATCATTTCTGCCTCATTTTAAACGGGAAACCGATGGGAACCGGCTTGTATGTCACCCTTCGCCACTGGTAGGTATCCGCTTGGGTATTACCTATACATCCCCACCAGCCGACGTCAAAATTTTCTTGTCTTTGGAATTTGTGCCGAATCGAATATTTAAAAGTGCCAAAAAAAGGTAAAAAAGTGTCACAAAGGCGCAGTTGAGATTTTTTTATTTACTTGTTTTATTATTATTGTGACAGCCACGCCTAGCACAACAAGCCGGTGACGTATAGGGTGCTTGGAATACAACGAAACCCTTATTTTGTCTCATTTTATTATCATATTATTCACGCAGATAAAATTTATACGCGCCATTAAATCTAATTTATAACAGATCTACAAAAAAACATCAACCCGAAAAGTGTGATGAAAAAAGCGATGCTGAATTTATGAAACACCCTGTACCTGGTTCCCGCCTTTATATATATCAGGTGTGTCAAACTCAGATGATAATAATATAATCTATAATCTAAGTTGCAAGGATATATTCATTCAAAGCTCTCAGATGTATGCCCACAAACAAACACGTGTAGTTCGCGCTTACAAATGCTGATTGTGTACTTACAAATAAAATTCAAACCTCAAATGAACAGCCCCAGAACTTTTGCCGACCTTCCCTGAAACAGGGGTGACACTGGCAAAGTGAACCATTTTTTACAGTATGTGTGGTCAGCCTCATACCAACCTATAAGTCAAGGAATATGAATAATAAATTACATTTAAATATAAAAAATAACAAACCTAAAAAAGAAATCTATACAAAAAAAGTCAAAAATTTCTTATGCAAAAAATGTAGCAAACTAATAAACCAACATTACAAATCAGCATTGCAGATTAGCCGCCACTTCTTCCTGTCCTTGCATACTTCTTTCATTTTATCCAGAGTCATAACCTTTTTCATACAAGCTCTCCTTTTATTTTGACTCTGGATATCCCATTCACTCGCTATTTCGAAAATTTGGTCCATCCATACCTTTCTCGGTCTTCCTCCACATAATCTTCTTCTTCTTTAGGTGCCACTTCTATCGAAGATTGGCGATAAAAAACCGTAACTAAGCTACACAAGAAGTGTAATTTATCTCCGAGGGGGTCGCATGTGGCGATTCGGTACCGGGCCGGCCTTATGCCAACCGCTTCAGTTGAAGTAGGAAGTTTCCCAGCTCCCGAGAGGGCTTGTTATCATTTATCGTGATGACTGAGTAAACTTTGCCGATATTTTATTTTGGGTTTGATGTAAATACCGAAGTGGCAAATCATTTCTGACACCCTCGGTGGGGTTCGAACCCTTGCTCTCGGCTTGGAATGCCAGCATTCTACCAACTGAGCTATCAGCCGGACTTTTTACGAGTTTGGTCATCACTAATAAGTGTCAATTCTCAAGTACGACGCAATTGCTGTAAGGTTGGATAGGCCTTTTGTGACTAGTCTTTGGTAAAGGAATGTTCGCATGTTCCAATTCTCAATGATTCTAGAACTATCCTTAGTCTTACTATACACAAGGACCAAAGCTCCCTGTGGCCAGAGAAACGAACTGACCGTTGTGTTGTGAAGGTGTAATGTGAACCGGGACCGGGAACCGTATCTGTAATAAGTTGTGTAAAAATAAATCACGCAATTCTAATTGAATTGAACCCGCGAAAATCATTTGGTATGAGGCTGACCACCCATACCGTAAAAAATGGTTCACTTTGCCAATGTCACCCCTGTTTCAGGGAAGGTTGGCAAGAGTTGCAGGGCTTATGTTCATTTAAGATTGGGTTTTTATATTGCAGGTCCACATGCGGCGTGTGTTAGCGCGAAATTATGCGTGTCTGCTTGTGGGAATGCATTCAATATGAATCTCAAATGATGCATATCTTTGCAATTTAGATTTAGATTTCGTCCCAATAGATGACGTTGCGTTATCTGGGTTCGGTAAGAAGCACCGCATTCCCGCGCATTGTTCGCGCCCAACGTTTCGTCCATACATCACGCGAGCATGTCAATGTTGGGACGTTCACGCGGTGTATTTTAACACCTCCTGTGCATTAGAGGCTCATTAAAATATCCTAGTTCACGGGGTGTCCCGATTCCGACGCTTTATGGTCATTTCTGTATAATTTAAACAAATTTGGGCAAGATGAAATCGGGTTACATTTATTGCTACAAAAAAAGTAAAAAGTCAGTTAAAGTCCCCTTCCTCATCCCTACCGCCAGCCCTTGGAGAAATAATGTTAATTTTATATTTTTACTTAAGTTATATTTTGCAACTGTACACAATTGTATATTGTTGCCGAGTACTGACCCTGATGTATGGAAGCGAGTCGTGGACAGTGAATGAAAGAGAAGTAAATAAAGTATAAGGTATAAGTATAAGGTAGAAATGGCTCATTTGAGAAGTATGATAGGAAAAACACTGAAAGATAGAGTGAGAAACGAATGGGTTCTGAATGAATGCGGAGTAAAAGAAAGCGTGAAAGTGAAAGTTCAAAGAAGTGTGATGCGATCGTTTGGACATATTGAAAGGATGAATGAAGACCGACTGACAAAAATAGTGTATAAAGGGAATGTTATAGGTAAGCGTGGAAGGGGAAGACCTAGGAAAAAATGTATTGTTCAGATAAGTGAGATTGCGAATGAATGGAATTTACAGAGTGGAAACAAGAGAAGAGCATGCATTAAAAAAATGATGAAATTAGATAAGATGAAAAAAGTATGCAAGGACAGAGTCAAGTGGAGGCACTTGTGTGGAGGTACCGGCCACCCCTAGAATAATGGCGGCAGGATACAAGACAAGACCCGTAGTACGAGTTTTTCACAATACTCGAAGTATTGAGTATTCGAGAAAAATTAATGTGAACTTGAAAAGCACCTCTGGCAAAAAAAGTTTCGGAACTTGTTATGCCAGAGGTGCTTTTCAAGTTCACATACATTTTCCTCGAATACTCGATACTTCGAGTATTGTGAAAAAACTCGTACTACGGGTACTGACGATTTAAATATTGTTTACGAAACCGGTCGTAAATAAATAAATTTTACTCGCCCCGTAACCACGCACGCAACACAGTGCTAGTTTGATTTATCTATCATTTCATTTAAAGATGACCTTTCAATGAAATTGTCTAATGAATCACATTCTATACAATATGAGCTAAGAAAAAAACGAAAAACACGATAATATGAGAGTTTTTTTTAATCAATGTCCAGTTTTCATTAGACACATCGGTTCAGTACACATACAAACATTGTTCATGTGAAATTACCTCTGATGGACATAAGACAAACAAGCACTAAGGGGAAGACATGCCGCCACCTTCGGGGAACAGCGCGGCGACAAGTTGTACCTTATATACAGCTTCATTTCGCTTTTTAAGTAATCAATTCAATGGATAGCTTTGTCTCTTATATTTTTCAAATTCAAACTGTAACGTCTGCAAATGATATTAAATGTTACAAGGTTCCAATCTACTCCTCCTCCCTTTTTTAATTTTTAGTCACAACTTATTTTTTGTCCCCGCACGCTGTGAGTGCAGTAGTTAGGGCGTCTGCCCCCCGTGACGTCACGCGTCCCGTCTCGAGGGACCCTTGCAACCACAGACCCCACTAACCGCGTACGTGACCCATTGATCGAAATTCATATTCTCAGACACGTGAGTCCAGACGATAGCTCAGTAGGTGGAGTGCTTGCATTCTACGCCGAGAGCTCGGGTTCGAATCTCACCGAGGGTGTCAGAAATTACTTCCCGTTTTGATGCTAATTTCAAACCCAAAATAAAAATACCGACAAAAATTAGGTTTACTCAGCCTTCACAATAAATGAGTAGCAGCCCCCTTGGGAGCTGGGAAACCCCCACTTGAACTCAAGTGGTTGAAGTAAGACGCACCCTTACCTGTAAAAATAAATAGGTTCCACTCGGCAATAGTTACACTATATGTGTAGCTTAGTCACGACAAGACCACCAATGTGAGCCAGTTGCGCAAGCCCATCCTCATACCCGTTCCGTTTGTACACTTCCATCCGGGGAAGCGTATCACAGAACGTTCATGCAATGCTATATTTTTTTTGTGGCGGAAGACCTTCCCGATGGTCGTGACCCGACCCAGCAGTGATTCTAGATCTACCTGTTCGTTCACTAAAGAAAACAAGGCAAAATCCGAAGTTACTGACTCGATGCAACTGCATCGGGATGCGCTCCTTGCTATTTCCTGCTAATCACAAGAAATTTGTGGTTGGCGTCCTCAATCGACCGGATGAACGTCCAGTCCAGGGTCCACGTAAGAGGCGCAAAAGCGCCTGAAGGCTCGATAGTTATTCCTTGTGGACACGAATGTGAGCCATATTCTTTGGTGTTCCCTTTCTTCCCGGTAGACTGTACAGTGCAATGACATGTTGGTGTTAAATTGAGAGCACTAGGAGTCAAGGCCGGTCGTCCGTCATTCCTAGCATCAATGGCATTAGTGGCAGATGACAGATGACCCCCTAACATATGGCATGTCATGCATGGAGACTCCACCACACAGGCAAAACAATCAGCTTGTACCTACCTAGTGATTGGTAGTACGTGCCGAATATCTCGTCTGCTGACTTATCAGCACTATCATTATGACTATCAGCAATCAGGAAATCATTTGAATCATTCGTGACTTATAGCGGGAGGAACAACTGCGACTGCTGTCCAATTTACGACCGTTTCCCCTAACCGGTCCTTAGCTCAGTAATAACACTACGGACTCTGAATGGGAAGGTTGTGGGTTCGAATCCCGGCGGAGCACAAAAAATACACCATTTATTTTTTCACATTCGCTCTTCGCTGGGTTTAAAAACTCATAAACCTTTACCAAAGAAAAGGAAAGACCGGTCATCAAAAGGTCCATCTAGCCTTACAACAACTGGGTCTTTCTTGAGAATTGGCGCTTTCTACAGCGACAGCCAAGCTCGCAGAGGACTCTTGAGGTGTGATACACACAAAAACAGCGCTCATCAAATAAATCAACCTAATTTGAATTTTTTCTTTTAACCCCTCTGAGTCGAATCCAAGCAATATTTGAGTGCGAATTTCTTGTTTATAAATGCATTTTTCTTCTCTTCTTCAATGACCATACAGCCCACATCTCTCCTTGTCCTCCATTATCTTCAGCCTCTACCTGTCTCTGTCCGCGGTCCTCCAGTTTTTCTTCTCAGTTCGTATGAGTACAAGATAATACTTTTTCTTAACCGGTTGCTTTTATCAATCTTTGGATAGCAGCTTTTTCGGCACCACTTTCTAGGGAGTTTGGCATCAAGAACCCACTAACCAAATGGTTTATTGAGTCAGTTTTCCTTGTTTCATAATCCCGTTCGTAGTAATTAACTCAGTGCCTCCAGAAAAAGTCTAATTTGAAATGTGAGTTAGCTTTGGATGCTGCAAATCTCCTGGATGGATCGGGTCAAAAATTATGACGGTCTATCCCGTATCAAAAACAGAACTGACATCTAATGAGAATTGAGAAATATTGGATGTCCGGTCGATGGCTTAATTGGTATAGTGCTTTTTACTACCTCAAGTTACTTACTACTCTCCTGCTTCAGGGAAGGTCGGCAAGAGTTGCAGGGCTTATGTTCATTTGAGGTTTGGATTTTGTTTGTAAGTACACAATCAGCATTTGTAAGCGCGAACTACACGTGTTTGTTTGTGGGCATACATTTGAGATCTTTGGATGAATATATTCTTGCAACTTAGATTATAGATTATAGAAGTACTTACTTTCGACTGACATCATTGTCAAGAGGACACTCCTAAATGTTAATATATCTTTGCAACTCAGATATGATTGAACCTAAGAAAGTGAACCGGTTCCACATGCCAATGCTTCTCTTTCAGGAATAAAGTTGTTTGAGTTATGCATTGAAATGTGTTGCTTTGATCAAATCAGATTAGATAAGATGCGGGGTTTGTATGGAGGATAAATAGTGGAGGTTTATGTGGAATTGTCGGCTGAGGATAGACTCACAAAGCGCTCCCTGCGGGCGGGGAGTGGCCCGAGCCCCAGCTCACTAATCCAGCGTACCTACACCTCCGGGAAGAGAACCCGGCCTTCCTGCTCCACAAACAGTGCGCTAAGCCACTAGACAATGGCGCATTAGTGTAAGTCACAGATAGAGAATCTCAGGAAGTCGGGAGTAATGGTGCTCAGAGAGTCACAAGTAGATTAAATGGTTTTTACATACATATGAGACCGGTCCGTAGTCTAGTGGTAACGCTTCGGACTCGTAAATGGAAGGCCGTGAGTTCGAATCCCGGCAAAGCATAAAAATATATATAATGTAGATTTTTAAATATGCTTGTTGGGTTGAAAAAATCATAAACCTTTCGAAAGGTCCATCCAGCCTTATAGCAACTGGGTTTGCTGGAGAATCGGCGCTTTCTATAGCGACAACTGAGCTCGCAGAGGGCTCTTGAGGTGTGATTCACACAAAAACAGCGTTCACCAAATAATTCATCCTGCCTGCGTGTTTTTGTGATGGTGTGCCTAGACGTGTCTACTTGCTGTGTGTGTGTGTGTCTAGGCGTGAGTGTATGACACTTTGAACTGTTGATACTCCTAGTACTATCTAGAAATATCCATTGTAGAGGCGTCTCGTCTGGTCAGGAACACGCGAGAATAGGCATTGGTCACATATAAATATAGGCTGCGGATCTGTGTAGTTTCAGAGATCCATTAACGACCAAGCCGTGAAACCGACAAGACAGAAGTTACAGAGTGAACCATATTATGTAATCAACTAGTTATAAAATAAATACTGTGAAATTAATTCAACTGCAATTGAACCCGAAATAACTCATAACAATATTAACGCTAGTGATGTGTAGTAGAACATGTGTCGTATAATGAGACATGAGTATGAGCAGTGTATCCTGTACTTCCCACCTCTGTTTGCGCCTTGTATGTCCCCAGATAACAGCACTACAGTACACGTGTCTCCATATCGCGGGCAGTAACTCTGCCGTGTCCGTATGCGATATACGACACACACTCGATACACACCCATGTACTCTGATACCCATACAGATATCCCGGGCGGTTATAGAGCAAGGACTCATTACAAGCATATTATCTAAGATACGCGTTCCTGGAAATGGAGCGGTTACAACAAAACTATACCATCTCTACATTTCGTTATTTTATTCATAACACTTCTAATATATTCAAGAAAATAAATAATTTAAGTGACTAAGGTTGTGTAAGTTTAAACTTTTCGTGTTATTTACAAAAACATAATCCAAAGATGATCAAAAGATTAATGTTTTCTCTGTATGAAAAAAAAACACTTTTCTCGGCGGATTATTCATCTATAATCTAAGTTGCACAGATTTATATTAAAATTTATAAAACTCATTTTAAATGCAAGCCCACAAACAGACACGTGTAGCTTCGCGCTTACAAATGCTACATATTATGTACTAACAAATTAAAATCTAAGTCTCAATTGAAAATAAATCCTGCAATTTTTGCTGACCTTCCCTAAAACATCTTTGACAGTGGCAATGTGAACCATTTTTTACAGTATGGGTGGTCAGCCTCATATCAACCTAGAAGTCAATGGCTTTGATAATAATAATAACAATAATATAAGGATGATTTGTTTGGTGAGAGCTGTTTCTGTGTGAATCACACATTAAGAAGAATTTTATTTAGTTTCTGACGACATGAAGCATCAGTTATTGTGATTTTTGTTTCGTTACCATAGCAACGTATCTCCATGGTTACAACGCACACCTTTTAGAGTGACTGGAGACCTATAAGAACAGGCAAGACCTAGTTTAGGCTCCAGCCCTCCAAAATAAAGTTTGTTCAATATATAGTTCAAAATGTATTTCACTTATTACAGAATTGTATTGTATTTATCTATGGAAATAAAAATTATTATTATTACCTTTAGTGTTGTCGAAGGAATCAAAAGATCTGATACTTATTCATAATTTTGTCACATAAACGTGCCTTATATATCGATGGTACTGGGCCCACAATTTCATCTTGTTCCCCCCGAAATAATATTGTAGGTGTATCTAATTTTTATCAACACAAAGCAAGAGAATCGTCCAAGGAAGACCGAGAAAGTAATAGTTTGATAAAAGCAAGGTTCGTAAACGTGTATCGGATCAGTTTGGGTCCTCGCTCCCATCTGGACCACCAGTTTCTTATCATTACGACTTCAGGAGGTCCAAATTTGGAGTTGGTTATTTTTTTTTTTTATTAGGTATCGAATTACTTTCGGATATTGATGTTATCAAATTCTTACAGTAAGGCTCGGTATTTTCAACGTTAACATAGCGACTTTATATTGAGTGAAAAGTCATGTGACGTGTGTACCTACTGTCATTTTAATGTAATGTCACGTGATGTATTGTCATTGTCACGTAATGTCATGTGATGTATTGTCATTGTAATGTAATGTCATGTGATGTATTGTTATTGTAATGTAATGCCATGTGATGTACTGTCATTGTAATGTAATGTCATGTGATGTATTGTTTTTGTAATGTAATGCCATGTGATGTATTGTTATTGTAATGTAATGCCATGTGATGTATTGTTATTGTAATGTAATGCCATGTGATGTATTGTCATTTTAATGCAATATCACATGATGTACTGTCATTGAAATGTAATGTCATGTGATTTATTGTCATTTTAATGTAATGTATTGTCATTGTAATGTAATGTCACGTGATGTATTGTCATTGTTACTAAATGTCATGTGATGTACTGTCTTGTGATGTACTGTCATGTGACGTATTGTCATTGTAATGTAACGTCGTGTGATGTATTGTAATGTAATGTTTTGTCATTGTTACGTAATGTCATGTGATGTAATTTCACGCGATAAATTGTCATGTGTTGATCTTTCATATGATGTTTTGTCATTGTAATGTCATGTCATGTGATGTTTTGTCTTTGTAATGTTATGTTTTATCGTTGTAATGTAATGTCATTTTAATGTAATGTCATGTGCCTTACTGTCATTTTGATGTAATGCCATGTGATGTATTCAAATGTTATGTCACAATTTTTGTCTCGTGATGTTATTTCATTGTTATGCACTTTTCTGTGGCGTTTTGTCATTGTCATGTCATGTTATTTCGAGTGATGTTCTGTCATGTGACGTTATGTCATGAATTGTTTTATCACTGCACCTTTTATCATGGAAAAATTTGGCACACAGAAAATACAAGGGGAAAAAGATTGGAAGAGATGTTAGTTATTGTTGGTATGTAGAGTGGGTTAGTGGCAGACCTTCCACGGCCATCTACAGTATCGTAGCGAGAAGAACTGCTCCAGAACCGAGTCGTGGGTGCACCAGTGAAAGGATGTGAACAGCATTGCTTAGATAACTGAAAGATGTCCGTACTGACACCTCTAACGATACAGAAATAGAGTCTAATACTCGCACATAAAAATTACAATATTAAAAAATATTGGAAGAGATGTTAGGTCTTATTGCTGGTATGTAGAGTGGGTTAGTGGCAGACCTTCCACGGCTACCTACAGTATCGTAGCGAGGAGAACTGCTCCAGAACCGAGTCGTGGGTGCACCAGTGAAAGGATGTGAACAGCATTGCTCAGATAACTGATAGATGTTAGTACTGACACCTCTGATGGTACAGAATTACTGCACAATAGGGTCTAATACTCGCACATAAAAATTACCGCAACATGGTGCGTGGATAGCTCGGGTTTGAATCCCAAAGAGGTTATTTCAAAACCCAAAATAAAATACCAGTGTACCTACTCAGCAACTTTTGTCGACCTTCCCTGAAACAGGGGTGACATTGGCAAAGTGAATCATTTTCTATAGCATGGGTGGTCAGCCGCATACGAACCTATAAGTTAAGGAACATAGACAATAAATACAATTTTTACAATTAACAAATAATCCATTTAAATACCAAAACAAACACAAAGTTCTAATTTAAATGTCATAGCAAAATTTAAAAGTTCCTTTACATTTTATTGAAAACTACGAATCTTGTCAACAATAAGCACCGTAAGAACATGATATTTTCTTATTATAGACTGTGTATTTTAACCACTGCACCGCGGAGCCTTCACTGCCCTTGTAATTATAGGTATAATTGGAGCAGCGCCACTATCCGCAAAAATAAATAAATTCCTGAAATAAAAGCTCAAGATGGCGACGGCGGGAGGGACGGCCTTAACGATCAAATTAAAAAGCTACCTGCGTTATTTATTTCTTATTAAGACGTGGCAACACTCGCCGGGCCCGAGGGAGAGATTCCCAGCGAAATGGACCGGCTTACTTCATATAAAACATCATATACAGATGCACGCCTGTGTGGCATTCTTGCACGTAAGCTCATTGCATTCAAAAGTAAGAGTGTCGAATGCAACGTTCAAGGCTCATGTTGATGCTCATTAGGAGCTTCATATTTTTTTGGTCTTACAACTGGTACATACAAAATAAACGAAATCTTGGAAGGAGGCATTGGCAAAAGTGAACCAAGTTTGTACAGCATGGGGGGGTTAGCCTCATACCAACCTATTAGTCGATGAATGATAAATTTAGGTCAAAGTAAAATTGGCATACAGATACATTACTAGAAATCACGTGTCACTTTCTTCGAAAGATGTTTTCTGTCATTTTGATTTGGAAGTAATTTTGATTCTGAGAAAACTCCTTGATCCATAATATTCTTCTCATGAACATGAGAGAAAAAATCATTGATAAAAATAAGGAGCTTTACAGTGAAGGAAAAGCGACAACAGTAAAATTACGATATTTTCATTTGCATTTAGTCGGGCGATAGCTCAGTTTGTAGATAGAATTGCCTTTCATGCCGAGAGCTCGGGTTCGAATCCCACTGAGGGCATCAGAAATGAATTGAAACCCAACAAAAATACTGGCAACATTTACTCGGCCTTCACAAGAAATGAATAACAACCCCCGGGAGCTGGGGAACCCGCACTGCAATTGAAGTCGTTGGCTTAAGGCCTCCCTACTTGTATAAATAAATAGGTTTCATTTGCCACATGTGATCTCTTCGGGGAGAACGCGGCAAGAAGTTACACTATATTTGTAGCTTAACGGCGATTTTTAGCGTACTGTTTATGAGATTTTCTTCACATTCCATTATTTTTTTCGCATACAAAAATGGCACGTTTGAACGAACGTGTATATCGGAGTGCACAAGTCCTTTTTCTCTTTGCCTCACGTAGACAGACAGGTATTCGCCAATTTTTTAAATAATTTAGTATGCAGATTAAATCTGCCACGATGTTCGCTTTGCAAATATTTGTTTTAGATTATAATTAAGATATCATTATTATAATTTGACAGGACAAACAAGAAAAGGGTCTGCGTCTTTAAGCAACAACTGCCATCGCTGTCTGTCCCGGGTCCGTCTACAAAATCTCTAATTAAATCAGGGAGCATTTTTTAAATATTAATGAAACGTAAGACGTATCTAGCAAGACTAATTTATTTTGTCTTCATTTTTTTTTAATGTTTCGCAAGTTCTTTTGTGGTATACATACGTTGGAGGACTTCCTCATTGGTGACCCGATCACGCCAGCAGTTCCGAAGCATTTTTCGGTAGACACACATCTCGAACGCTTCAATTCGTCTCTCCAGTGCATGTGTGAGCGTCCATCCCTCCATACCATATAGAGCAATTGAGAAGACATAGCACCTCACCATGCGCTTGCGGAGTTCAAGGTTCGAATCCCGGCGCAACAGTACTTAACTCATTTTGGCGAAGACATATCGTTCTCCCAAAGCTCGTTTGGCTTATTTTACAAACGATTCAAAGATGACCTTTAAATGGAATTGTCTAAAGCATCACATTCTACACAACCGGACCAAAGAAAAAAAACATAAAACACGATAGTGTGAGAGCTGTTTTAAGTTTTTTCAAAATCAATATCCAGTTTTTTCCAGACACATTGTTCTAATACGCATACAAACATTTCTCATGGAAAATTACCTCCGATGGATGTAATACAAACAAGTACAAAGGTGACGATTTAGAAACCAGTAACAAAACACTTATTAGCCTTCTGTCTAGATATTCCAGCGGGCGACGTCACAGTTGTCTTGTCTGTGTCAAATGTGCGAACTCCGTTGTGTAAATTCGTTAAACTATCGATCAAATTACTGGTCCTTTGTGAACCCTTACAGATGAAATTCTATGTGGGTATATTTTTATCGGTGATCAGTGATCACAATCGTACCGAAGATAAAATGTCTTAATCTCTCTCTGCCATGGACCATGGTATAGCTCGCAGCGCAATATGCCCAGTATTCTGTATCGATCATCTGTTCCCAAGTGTAAAGCTTTGAGTTTTAACTGCACTATGGCGCTTATTAAAAAAAACATACTACTCGTAATTCAAAAGCACCCCTGGGGTGGAAGTCTCGACAAGCGTCGGCAGATCTTACCGTATCTACTTGAAGATAGGACGGAATATGGAATATGAATGGAACATGACGGTGTCTGACAAGCTGATCTTTGTTTCATATAAAATGGACCAGCTGTTGATACGCTGACATGTTTTATTCCACCCTATCTTCAAATAGATACGGTAAGATCTATCGACGGTCGTCGAGACTTCAACCCCTGAAGAGCGTCTTAAGCGAACGAAAAATGGATTTATTTACAAATACACACATTTTTCGATCCGCACTGTCTAAGATAAGGCTGCACTAGAAAGCTGCGAGTCTCTGTCACTTCATTGTTCTTCCTTTCTACAAACTGTGTACGCAGGCAAACAACAAACCTTTAGTGAACGTTTCTCCCTTTGTAATCCGTATCCCTCGTGAACGTTTATCGCAAGTAACTCAGCTTCTTTGTGAGGATTTATTTTTAGTAAAACACCACTGTTAAGTTGGAGCGTATGGTTTTTTATTTGAGGGGTACTTTTGAGTATTTTTGGGGCCCTTGAAAGGGGCGAAGGGCCGCTTTGGGGGACAGGGAGGGGGCGCAGGTAGAGCGGAGGCGGACCTGACTTATGGAAGGGGAAAACTAATTTGCAATCGTTAAAGAATTAGGATATAAAGCGGCGAAAGGCGTAACTGCTTTTTTTAAAAGTATATCTTTCTAAATTTCATTCAAATTATTTTGTAATTAAATTTTGGTTAAATGAACAATTTTTGTAAGCATTCACATGTATGCTATATTGTAAAGTTAATTCGTAATTGCTAGAATACTTTGTTTTATTTCTTTTTTTAACGATCTAACACCTTTCGAATCTTAACATATTTCATATAGGTACGCAGTCTGGTCGATAGCTCAGTTGGTCTGTTGCCGTGAGCTCGGGTTCAAATCCCACCGAGGCGAGGGTGTCAGAGATGATTTCCCGTTTCTGTGTTCATTTTAAACCCCAAAATAAAATACTGGCAAGATTTAACTCAGTCTTTACAAGAAATAGGTACCAGCGGGTGCTGGGTTCCTGAGGGTTCAGGAGCTGGAAAACCCCACTTCAACTGAAGTCGTAAGACGTAACAATAAGAACGTTCCACTCACCACATCCGACCGCTCAGAAAGAACTTCGTGGCTGAAAAACCTGTGACAATGGTTCAACAAAAGCTCCAAGTTACTGTTTCAAGCCGCAGCAACTAAGGTGAAAAAAGCCATGATAATCGCCAATCTTCGATAGAAGTGGCACTAATCTAATCGTATCTAATGCAAAGATATGTAACATTAAGGATTCACATTGTATGCATTTTCACAAGCAGACACGTATAAGGTCGCGCTTAAAATGCCGCAAGTGGACTTAAAATATAATCACCCGAGATCTCTAATGAACATACACCCTGCAACTCTTGCCGGTCTGACATTGGCAAAGTGAACCATTTTCTAAAGCATGGGTGGTCAGCCGCATACCAACCTATAAGTCAAGGAACAAAACACTAAAAGGAAAATAATTCGAAACATGGAAAAGAGCATAATATTATTTAAGAAATACGGTTACCCCACTGAGCCCCAAAAGAAAGAGGTGCAAATTAGTTGATGTTTGATTGGTTGCCGAACCCTGCCGACAGTAGGCGGAGACGCACGAAGCTCTCCTGATGGATGTCGGCCTCCTGAAGAGTAAGCGGGGTATGGTAAACTGTACAGGGGAGAGAGGCATTCATCTTCATTACATGAAAGCGAAATTAACAAATAAATTGCAACTAATTTTGCGTTAGATTGCTTTTTTTGATTTTTTGCATTCCGAAATGTTGCAGACGTTAGATGTACGTATTAAATTACTGCACATAATATGAAGACTGAAATGGTTGTAAGAAAAGCGGTCCGGTCGAAAGCTCAGTTGGTAGAGTGCTTGCATTCCATGCTGAGAGTTCGAGTTTGAATACCATCAAGGGTGTGAGAAATAATTTTCCATTTCGTTGTTGATTTCAAGCCTAAAATAAAATACAGAGCAAAGTTTATTTAGCCTTCACAAAAATGAGTACAAGCCCCATCAAGAGCTGGAAAACCCCCAATTCAACTGAAGTGGTTGGCGTGAGGCCGGCCCCCTTATTCGTAAAAGGTCCTGAATCGCCACAAGCGACCTTTTCGGAGTTAACGCAGACAAGAAGTTACCCTACATATGTAACTTAGTAGCGTAATAGCGTAGTAAGACCGGTCCGTAGTCTTGTGGTAACGCTTCAGACTCGTAAATGGAAGGTCTTGGGTTCGAATCCTGGCGGAGCACAAAAAAATACCATTTATAAGATCACGTTAGCCTTATACCACAACCTATAAGTCAAGGTATACTAATCTAATCTAAGTTGCAAATATATGTTACATTGGGGATTCACATTCATATGCATTTTCCCATGCATTTGCACAAGCAGACACGTATAAGTTCGCGCTTGCACATGCCGCATGTGAAACTACAACATAAAAACCAAAATTTCAAATGAACATACACCCTGCAACTCTTGATGACCTTCCCTGAGACAGGGGTGACATTGGCAAAGTGAACAATTTTGTACAGCATGGGTGGCCAGCCTCACACCAACCTATAAGTCAAGGATTACAATGTAAATATATACCATGCACGGCAGTCTCACGTAGCTGCAGCTTATTTTTGATACCGAAGCGGCTGCTTGTATATTGTATTGTCTCACTTTCCTTGTATAGAGTTAATTGTTGTGGGAGTGTCTGCTGTAATGAAGCTCCCATTAGTGCGGGAAGATGGACGCCTTCTGATTGCACGCTGTATCAGATACAGGCGCACAGATTACACTAATCACTGATACAATCATTGAGATGTAACAGGTATGAGCACCGCCCCGGCATTACTCATTGTTGCTCTGCAGGCTGCACTTGTAAACTGTTAGAGGTTGAATTTTTATACAGTACCCTTAGTACGAGTACGAGAAAACTTGAGTAATGTAAAGTTTACGGCAATTATTAAAGAATGATGTCCCCCAAAATCTGCCGTTTTTGTTTGTTTGAACTTGATTTTCTTCATCACTGTAACTCTTTTGCTAAGACCATAAATTGTAAGAAACAAAAACGGCAGATTTTGGGGGACATCATTCTTTAATAATTGCCGTAAACTTTACATTACTCAAGTTTTCTCGTACTCGTACTAAGGGTACTGTTCCTAACAACAATTTTACCGGGTTCAATTTAATAAAAAATTAGGTTATTTATTTAAGATTCGGTTCACATACAGACTCAACATTGCACTTAGACAGCTTTGGTCCTTATTTATACTAAGACTAAGGGTTGTTCTCGATATGTCAGATAGTGACCATAACACTAACACTAATAATACATTTTGGATCTTATATTTCAATAAAATTTTGTCTATAAATTATTGTTTTGAAACCAAATTTGTTTTAAAAATTAATGTATAAAAATATGGGTAACATCTAGGTTTTTAGCAGTAACTTCGTGAAAGTTCATTTTGATAGATTTACACCTGAAGATGGGAGGTATTGCTTCTCCCGAAACCGGTAGTGTTTAGAAAATAAAAACTCATGTGAATTATAACAAAGAAGTATTTTATTTTAATCTATATGGGTAACAATTGTGTTCCTGAAGTTGCCTTTTTAGGCGAAAACGTTTGAGCAAAAAATTTAATAAAAGTAAATTAAAACTTTGTTTTTACAATTGAATTTATAAAAAAATACAATGGACTTTCACTGTGTCAACAGAGATACCCTTAAAAATATAATATGATTTTGTTATCGTTGCAACTAGCCTATAAAGAGCATTTAAATTCACCTGCCACTTATGGGCATTCATAAACTTTCTCCTAATTATATTTTCACACCTAATGGGTCATCTCATATCCTATTCACGCCTTCTGTTGTATCAGATTCCTTTAACAACCAGACAGGTGTAAGCTAGATGGTTCCACATTATTCTCAAGTGAGATATAACCACGGTGTTATTCAGACACATCAAATTCATGGCTCAACCGCTACCTTACGTGAATTTTCAATACAAAAAAAACGATGAGCAATGGATCAGCTAAGTGTAGTGAATAGCCCTATCAGTTATTTAGATGAAGTTCTCTAGTTGGCAGGTCTCCATTTAATCGATGATTTATCACCTCACAGACCCAGGGCAGCTCTTTCTCCAAAATTTCACCGTTTACTGGTGATGCCCTTGTCTATATCGGTTCAATGATGGAACAGAACACTGATAAAACAACATATGACATAACATCACATGTCAAAAAACATAAATCATCAACGGCATATGAAAAAACATCATAAGACAAAAAAGTGTCTTATAATAAGCAAAACAAATGTTTCTGATGTTTTTTTCATGTGCCGTTTATGGTATGTTATCTATTACGTACTTATGTGATTTTTGTCATGTGATGTTTTGACCTTGTGTTGTTTTATCATTGTGATATTATGTCATGTGATGTACTATCATTATGATGTGGTGATGTTTTGTCATTATGATGTTTTGTCATAGCGATTGATTTTCTGTGTTATTCATTCGTGCGATGCACTGTCTTACTGATGTGTAATGTCATGTGATTTTTTTGTACGACGTTATGTCATGTGTTGTTCTGTCATTGTCATGTTCTGCCATGTGATGTACTATAATGTAATGTTAAGTCATGTGACGTTAAGTAATGTGATGTTTTGTAACTGTGTTGTTCTATCCTGCCACCGTCTATATCACACCTACAATTAAAGCTAACATCTCTTTCCTCTGAGGTACCTCACACATCTAAAAACATCCAGCCTACTTACAAGTTACAACCAGTTGTAATGTACCGCCTTATCAATACTTCCATCCGAAGAATACCGTTTTTTGATTATCTTTAATGTAAAAATTTAATTAGTTTTCAAGTATTTCTCCACATACTTACTTGTTTTTTACATACTCGATTTCACCAACGCAGCTAAGCTACACATAAAGAGTAACTCCTTCTCGCATTGTCCCCGAAGGGATAGCATGTGTTGAGTGGAAACCATTCATTTACACACTTTTGAATTAGGTCCGAATATTTTTGAACTTGTAACCTTTTTTTCGTCGAGCAAACGTCAATCTTGTATGAGACTGCCGTCCTTCATAACAAAATATTTGTTTACCTTTTTCCTAGCAACACGACCGGGTGACGACACAATTTGGTCTCTGTCAATTCACCTGCGGATATCATTTCACATAGTAAATTTAAACTTTTTGGCTTATTCAAAAATCTTTGATCGATAAATTTAGGAACGATACGAATCGTTGTATCTCAATTTGTATTTGGTACACAAAAAAATTAATGCCAAAGTTTTTTTGCAATGGAATTTATTTAAATCTATATTCTTTTAAAATATATTCACACGGTATGTAGGTACCTAAGATAAATAACTTTAAAAAACATTTAGGAATGTTCCAGATTATTTTTGAAAAAAAAAAGCATTGTGGAATAAAAAGCAGATCGATTTATATTTTTATGTGAGATTAAACATAAAACCCGGTTCTCGTAAATCAAAGATAATTTAGACATTAACAGGTATTGCCATGACAATAAAATTATAATTTATTTGACACTTCCACGGGATATTTATTATTTATGGTCCGGCCATAAACAAATTAAGGATTTAAGTCTTACAAGATTACTGGCAATATTTGACAGTGCGAGTAGATATATAGGACGATGGTTTTATTTATTTTTATTTTTCATGAATTAGATATGGGTAATTGAGACACAAAATTCCATATTCAGAAACAGTACTATGCGTTGTAACTTTTTTTTTTAAGAAATCCTGTGCGGGAGACTCCTTAGATTCTAGAGACTCTAGGGGTCTATGACACTTGTTGTAGTGCCGCAGAGGTGTCTACGGTCGTCTACGTCGTCGCTACAAAGCGCCAATACCCAAGCAAGACCCAGTTGCTGTAAGGCTGGATGGACCTTTGGTGACCGGTCATTGGTAAAGGTTTATGAATTTTCAACCCAGCGAAGAGCAAATTTGAAAATATAAATGGTATATTTTTTGTGCTCCGCCGGGATTCGAACCCACAACCTTCCCATTCAGAGTCCGCAGTGTTACCACTGAGCTACGGACCGGTCAACTTGTGACAAAAAAGAAAAGTAAAATTGTGCCGAATTGCTATGGTAACATTATTTGTTGGGTTGTCATGGATTCAAGTTATTTAAATTATTGTTATGCTTTTACGGGGCTCAATTTCATAAAAATTGCGGGTAATTATTTTTTACACTATTTATTTTAGATGCGGTTCACATCGATTCGTGTACAGAGTTGCTTTTGAAGTGTATAGCTCGACGCGACGGCTTAGATACTAGTCTGGCTACAGAGCATCTCGGTCTCTATTTATAGGTGAGTACGAGGGTTATCCTCGAAACATTGAGAACTGGCACATGCGAGATTTCGACAGAACATTCGTGTAAACACTCACAAAATCTCGAATAAATACAAATACAATTATTTAAGTACCTAAATCTAAAAACTTAGACTCACACAGACACACAATTACACATTCGCATCATTATAAAGAAAAAACTATCCCTCTTTAGACCTCCCTCATGTACAGGGTAGAGTTTGAGAAAACGGGCCCCTTACCCTTCGATCTTCATCAGTTTTTGTGGTAGTTATTCTCTAAGTCAGCGAGTGACGTAGAGCCACTTAATGAATTCAGAATGTTCCGACTTCGTTAAAAAATATTCGCCATGCAACTCGTTACATTCATGCGAATTTTCAAACCCGCACACAGCACTGAAAGTTGTCATAGCAGTTTGTTTATAAATACGGTATTTTTTTTTATTGACTGAACTTTGCAACCATTCATTTGATACGTTAAAAAAATGAATTATTTATTGGTATTCATTTTGTTTCGTGAGAACTATACGTTAACAAAGACATAAGTTTGAAAATTAAAAAAAAAGGAGTGACATTGGAAATAATGAACATTTTTTAAAACTGATTTCCTTGACTTATAGGTTGGTATGAGGCTGACCACCCATACTGTAAAAAATGGTTCACTTTGCCAATGTCACCCCTGTTTCAGGGAAGGTCGGCAAAAGTTGTGGGGCTTATGTTCATTTGAGGTTTGGATTTTATTTGTAAGTACACATTCAGCATTTGTAAGCGCGAACTACACTTGTTGGTTTGTGGGCATACATCTGAGAGCTTTAAATGAATATATCCTTGCAACTTAGATTATAGATTATTATTATGTGGCCTATATATGTATGCGATTTAGTTAAAAATAATTATGCTCACATTCTCTTTCATTTTATTGAAACTAAGAACAAATATAGTTTTTTTTTATCATCTCCTTTCTAAGCTACACATATAGTGTAACTTATTGTCGCGTTTTCCCCGAAGAGATTGCATGTGGCGAGTGGAACATATAAATGTTTACAGAAAGGGAGCCGGCATTGCGCCAACCACTTTAGTTGGAAGTGGGGGTTTCCAAGCTCCCGAGAGGGCTGGTACTCATTTATTGTGAAAGCTGAGTAAACCTTGCCGGTATTTTTATTTTGGTTTCGAAATTAACACCGAAACGGGAAATCATTTCTGACACCCTCGGTGGGATTCGAACCGAGTTTTTGGTATGGAATTCAAGCACTCTACTAACTGAGCTGTCGACCGGACTCCAAATCAAGTAATTATTTAAATTTGAGTTTAACAGAATTTGCAAAAAGTATAAAAATAGAAAAAAAATTGGTTAATTTAAATCAAAATTAGCTGTTCATTTTTTAACAAATTGATATCTTAATGTAAAGTTGTTTAAAATATTTAAAAAGGAAAAAATAACTTCAGACCTCCCATCAGTGATGAGGAGGGCAGGTTTTGGGAAAGCGGCGCCCTTGGCATCTTGGGATAAATAATAAATAATTAATTATACAGAAATCTCATTATTTTTTAGGGTCAGAACCGAAATCAGTTAATATTATGATATTTTTTTTATTTTTTTTTTTATTTTACTTTATTAGGAGAAAAAACAGATACAGACACAGTTGCAATAAACAAAAAAGTGGATACATATAATTTAAAATGCCTACATCCTTAAAAATTTCCCACATATATATTATAAATTTAATGTAGCTGACATAAAAATATAAAAGAAGTAGAGGAAGTCAAAATTCAAAAGTAATAAAATTAGTAAAAGAAACAAAAATAACAAGGAGAAACAAGAAGAGTAAACAAAGAAAAACATAAGAATGTAAAAGTTAAAGAAGAAAAAAGAGAAGAATAAAAAAGAAGAACAAAAAGCCCAATCAGCACCTATAAACTGGGTGTAAAAGACATTTTATATATAGTTTTCATCAAGTCCCCCCTAAAGGAGTATTTCCCCTTATTAAACAAATCTAAGTCATTAAAATATTTATTAAAATCACTGCACATTCTATGAATAGGAGCTCTTTGACCTGCATTTGTTCGACATTTTGACAGAAAAAATAATTGTGAAGAACGAGATGCGCATCTTGGTATACGAAACTTAATTTGACATAGAAGACCAGGGCAATCCGTTTCCGATAGACAGATACTCCTCAGAGTCAACGCACTCAATATTAAACATCGATTATCAATACTTACCAGATTTAGATGAAGTAGGCGTTTGTCGTAAGAGCGGTTTTCGTAGCTTAACCGATGGAACAATATTTTCGTAAATTTTCTTTGAACCGACTCTAGTAGAGTTTTATACACATCATAAAATGGGTTCCATACAGTCACAGCAAATTCTAGTTGTGATCGTATCAATGAATGATATAAAGTCATATAGCTCGATATCATTTTGAATTTTTTTGTCACACGAAACACAAAACCCATCATTTGAAAGGCCCTCTTGACGACGGCATGTACATGCATGTCAAAAAGTAGTTTGGAATCGAAAATCACACCAAGGTCGCGTATGCAAGATACTCTTTCAAGTGTGTGATTGGAAATTGTATAATTGTAATTGATTTGAATGCGTTTCCTTGAGAAGGTTATAATTTTACATAAGCGTAAGATATGCGAAAATTAGCAAAATGTTGGGCTGACACAGAGTTGAAGAGGGACAGAGTTGAAAAACTTCAATTAGTCCAGTTGGTAGAGTGGTAGAGTGTTTGCATTCCATGCCGAGAGCTCGGGTTCGAATCCCACCAAGGGTGTCAGAAATGATTTCCCGTTTTGGGTGTTGATTTCAAACCCAAATTTAAAATATGTGCGCTCACCTCAATAGCAATAAAAAAGTTCATCCAATATATGTATTAGCAAACGGATCTTGTTTAAATTGACGCTCTTTACAGACTAGCAAGCTCACAGAAGGCACTTTGAGGTGTGTTTCTTACAAAAAATACACAACATTTTTTTTTATTATGTCTATCTATTTTAATATTTTTGGCAAATGAAGATATTCCTTGACTTATAGATTGGTATGAGGCTGACCACCCATACTGTAAAAAATGGTTCGCTTTGCCAATGTCACCCCTGTTTCGGGGAAGGTCGGCAAGAGTTGCAGGGCTTATGTTCATTTGAGATTTGGTTTTTATATTGTAGGTCGGCATGTGTTAGCGCGAACTTAAACATGTCTGCTGGTGGGAATGCGTTTAATATGAATCTTAAATGATATGTCTCTTTGCAGCTTAGATTTAGATTTAGAAGACAAAGGTCTTGCGCGATTCTTAGTGTGGAATGCAGATGTAATAACCCTGACCATGTCGGATGGTCATTAGTTCCGGTTCGGTTTACGGGTTACGGTTAACAATAATGGCTGTGTAGCGCCACGCGACCAGTCCGATGACTTATTTATGTTCCTGGTTTAATTTCACTTTATATTGTGCAGTTTTAGAATTTGCTGAACCAAAATAAAAAAAATAAACCTGACGATGGAAACATTGTTTCCGAAACCGGTCGTACATTATTAAATTTTACTCGCCCCGTAACCTAATACAATTCGTTTTTTACTTTTAATTTCAACTTTTAAAAAATAAACTTTTCAAACCACAAAAAAATTCAAAAGATTTTTGTGAAACACTATGGAAATTCATTTTTAAAGATTGATTATTTTATAAATGAGAAATTAAAAAATAAAAGAAATTATAACTTTGTTTCATTCCACTTTTATTGATTTTTTGAGTAAGTATGTAACAAATATTTTCGGAATCACGTCCATCATCGGGTAACTAACGCAACGCAAAAACGCAACTAAGCTACACATATAGTGTAACTTCTTGCCGCGTTATCCCCGAAGGGATCGCATGTGGCGAGTTGAACCTTTTTATTTTTAGAGGTAAGGGGGTCGGCCTTACGCCAACCACTACAGTTGAAGTGGGGGTTTCCCAGCTCCCGAGAGGGCTGGTACTCATTTCTTGTGAAAGCTGAGTAAACCATGCCGGTATTTTATTTCGGAGTTTGAAATAAACACCGAAACGGGAAATCATTTCTGACACCCTCGGTGGGATTCGAACCCGAGCTCACGGCATCGAATGCAAGCACTCTACCAACTGAGCTATCGACCGGACTAACTAACTAACAATTACTAAAATTAAACTTAAAAATTAAGACAAAGGAGTGGGATCTATTGGTGGTAGTGGAAGGGGAGGAATATTAGAGCCCCAAAAATCACCATCTCCATCCCACATACATATCTATCTATATACCTTACTACCCCTTTAAAATACTTTAAAATATTTTTTAAAAGCGTCAGCCTTTTTTTTTTTTTAAGAAATCCTATGCGGGAGACTCCCTAGATTCTAAAGACTCTAGGGGTCTATGACACTTGTTGTAGTGCCGCAGAGGTGTACGAGCTTGGTCGTCGCTACAAAGCGCCAATACTCAAGCAAGACCCAGTTGCTGTAAGGCTGGATGGACCTTTGGTGACCGGTCATTGTTAAAGGTTTATGAATTTTTCAACGCAGCGAAGAGCACATTCGAAATATAAATGGCATATTTTTGTGCTCCGCCGGGATCCTAATCCACAACCTTCCATTTATGAGTTCGAAGTGTTGCCACTACGGACTACGGACCGGTCCAAGATGCCAACGACACGCGGTATACCTGAGCGGTTACCCATCCAAGTACTGTCCGCGCCCAATGTTGCTTAACTTCGGTGATCTATGGGATCCGGTGCTTTCAACATGGCTAACGTCGTTGACAATAAAGCCTTAAACGCCAGCATTACAGATCAACCGCCACTTCTTTATGTTTTAATGCAATGTTTTATTTATACTCAGGGTAGGTACTGATGTAAGATTAAGTAACAATCTGCATCTGAAGTATAGCTTGTACCAAAAAATGTATAAAAGCGAAAACGCTCACTAGAGGCAGTGTTTATGTTTCCACACATTTTTTAAGACTGCGTGTGTTGAGTTGACACGTTCAGTTTTGTAGTTGGCAGTTTGTCACTTCTGCATGACGCTCCCGTCTGATGCAGTTTCCACAAACATCTATAATCGAACGCTAATGAAATCGATATCTTACAGGTAAAACGGAATAAGTGACATATTAAATTTCCTATCGTTGCGAATGCATAAGATCAAGCGTACATGTTTTTATTGTGTGTGTCTAGGCGTATTTACTTCCTATATACATATATGTGTGTATAAAAGTAAGGATTTGTTATTTTTTACACTCTCTGGGAACATCCATTCTAGAGGCATCTCGAACACGCAAGAATAGGCCTTAATAATAAAATAAATTAGGCTGATTTATATGGTGAGCGCTGTTTTTGTGTGTACCACACCTCAAGAGCCCTCTGCGAGCTTGGTCGTCGCTGTAGAAAGCGCCAATTCTCAAGCAAGACCCAGTTGGTGTAAGGCTGCTGCACCTTTTGATGACCGGTCTTTGGTAAAGGTTTATGAATTTTTCAACCCAGCTAAACTAATTTTTATTTTTATTTTATTTAATTTAATTCTAAATTTAGATTTAGTTTTTTATGTCAATGTATAGGTATATTGTTGTTTATTGATTTTAAAAATGTAATTTGTCATGTATGTTCCTTGACTTATAGGTTGTTATGCGGCTGACCACCCATACTGTAAAAAATTGGTTCACTTTGCCAATGTCACCCCTGTTTCAGGGAAGGACGGCAAGAGTTGCAAGGCTTATGTTCATTTGAGATTGGGTTTTTATATTGTAGGTCCACATGCGGCATGTGTTAGCGCGAAATTATACATATCTGCTTGTGGGAATGCTTTTAATATAAATCTTATATGATATATATCTTTGCAGCTTAGATTTAGATTAAAGATTATATTAGAACTTGTTAAAAATAAACACTGTGAAATAAATTCAACTGTAATTTTATTTCTACGAGAGTAAACAATACATAGTTTCAAAATCCAGATGTAGTTTAGAAGTTCGTCATTAATGTTATTATTTCCTTACAATTAGTTCACTTACTATGAGAAGCTTCACCCAATAAAATGATAAATCTACGATTTCTCACAGCAGTGAATCAGCACTTACTCAGTTTTACCTTTAAGGTGGGGATATCTTATAAATACTTGATGCAAATATTCGCATTGATCTGCTCTTGTTTTGATGAGAATGCGGTCCTGTCTACTCTGCTTTGAGGCTTCGTTTCTTTATCCGCTGGATTAGACCTTTATTTCATTTAGTTATTAATATTTTAACATTGTTTTGACGTATCTTTGACTTATCTTTATTTTGACGTATATTATAATTGATCATTATAAAATATATTTTGTAGCGTAGATGAATTCCATTGATTTTACGTTTCTACTGATGCAAATTTTAATCCAATTTGAGTTGATTTTCATAATATGCTTCTTAGACGCATTTAAATAGATTTATGGAAAAGAATATGCGTGTCTGCTTGTGGGAATGCATTTAATATGAATCTCAAATGATATATATCTTTGCAACTTAGATTTAGATTTTAGATGCAATCCACCAGCCTATTTTGCCTATCCAGTTGTCTTCATGCGAAAGCAGAAGCTTGTGTGCATGCAACGGCATCTGTTGAACCAGGGTCGAAAGTTACGGTCAAGTGGGCTAGACGGAAGATTCGAACTAACAAGGGCGCTTTATAAATATTAATTATCAAAATAAAATACAATACAATAAAATATTTAAAAAAAAAGGTGTTGTCAGTGGACATTTTTTCGGTGAACATTTAGTCGATGCACATTATGTCTGTGGCATTTTGTCGTGTGGACATTGTGTCGTTGAGAATTCTGTTTACGGACATCTTGTCGTGGAACCACGTGTCTGATTATGGGAATATCAAATTTAATAAATCTTCGCAACTTAGATTATACTTTTCCCTTTAATAGATTTGTGAAGAGGAATGCAATTCACCGACCTATTCTGCCTGGCCAGAAACAGGTATGAATATCATCAATCAATAATTCATTATTGTTTATTTTAATGAATTATTCATTAATAATTACCCAATAACATATGTTGAACCAGGGTCAAAGTTATGGTCAAATAACCCAGGCGGGGATCGAACCAACGTTATTCTATTCCAAATACGCTAGAAATATCAGCCCGCTTGGCCCCCTCGGCCATAACACCGACGACCCGTATTATACTTTGCTTTGACGCATTTCTTGCAGCTAAAAATCAAAAAAATTAATAGATATCTTCTCAGAAATCCTGACCTCACGCAAATGCCTCCACAGCCAGGTCACTCTTTTGAGTTTTGACCACCTGATACATTTGTTTTAATGAACGCCAGTATCGGATTCCTGTGCGACGTGGCCGGGTTATACCGGCCGGGACTCGAACCCAGAGTGCCGAGTTGTTTATAATGTCCGGCCTTTACGGGGATCACATGAGAAATAATAAAATGCAACTAATGATGTTAACACCCCATACTGGGGGTGTAAATGTACACTGGATGCGAATCATAAATCCTTTGAACATACTGTAAACAACGAATAAATATACTGACTCGTATTTACAAGGTTTGTTCAAAAATCTACCTAATCATCTTTTATTTTAACAAAAATGTTTTGCTAGCGTATTAGTTTATATTTTACTTTAACTTTAGCTTACGTGACTTTAAGCTGTTAAAAAAATCTATCCACACTGTAACTGTAACTCTGCCGCCATTCCGCTAGGGGTGGTAAGAGCCTCTGAAGAGCTGCCTCCATTTTTTCCTATCCTTACATACCTCTTTCAATTCAATCATAAATATCACCTTTTTCATACATTTTCTTCTTATACGCTCACTTTGCTCATTCTTTCACAATCTCCTCAATCTGATCACTCCATACTTTTCTCGGTCGTTCCTTACCTCTTTTTTCAGTCTATCATCATTCATTCTTTCCACATGCCCAAACCATCTCATCACACACTAAAATCTAAATCTAAGTTGCAAAGATATGTGTCATTTGAGATTCATATTAAATGCATTTCCACAAGCAGACACGCATAATTTCGCGCTCACACATGCCGCATGTGGACCTATAATATAAAAACCCAATCTCAAATGAACATAAGCCCTGCAACTCTTGCCGACTTTCCCTGAAACAGGGGTGACATTGGCAAAGTTGACACACGATTGACAGAAATGCGCCCTTTTCTAATCTAAGCTGTAAAGGTTTATTAACATTTAAAATTAATATTGAATGCATGCCCACAGAGACGTGTAAGTTCACGCTTACAAATAAAAAAAAACAAACCTCAAATGAACATATAAACCTTGCAACTCAGCCGACCTTCCCTGTTACAGGGGTGACATTGGCAAAGAGAACCATTTTTTTACAGTGTAGGTGGTCAGCCTCATATTACATTCCCAATGAATTACTAATTGATAATGTTAATACTTGTTTCTGGCTAGGCAAAATATATTTGTGAATTGAATTCCTCTTTTCAAATCTATTTTGAAAAAATAAACAAAAGTTTCTGCAAGTCTTTACGATCCGTTGATATATTTTCAACCGAATAATTTTACATCAGCTTCAAAATAAGTGACCTCTGAATCCTTTCCCTTTCATTCAAACAAAGTATGTATAATGGTTTTTAACAATATACATATTATAGTATGTAGATCCACGTAAAGCACTCTCAGTTTTTTACATTTTTTCTTCTTATTTCTTCTTATTTTCAAATGTAAATTTAAAGAGCGCCGAGTTAAGAAACACATGTGCACCTACCGCGTTTAGTGCGGCACCTATTTATTTATACATGTATGTTTGTGGAGAAAATATGCATGTACGCAATCCCCTCGGGCTTTTAATATACAAAATTATTAAAAACAATATGAATAATTTGTTATTGAATATGTACTACGTCTCATTAGTCAACAATACAATGAGTATAAAAAAAAACGTTTAATCTCAACTGTAGTTTTATACTAAAAATGTATTCAAAGTAAAACGACCACCAGAGGTGATATTTTAGTTTATATATCGCCACCTCAAAGGTAAAACTGAATAAGTGCTGATTTACTGATTTGAGAAATCGTTGATAAAACATTTTATTAGGTGTAACTTCTCATAGTAAGTGAACTAATTATAAGGGAAGCTCATGACAAAGTTCTAAACTACAGGATTTTTTATTTTCGTGGTAAAAAAAAAACGTAGAAAATAGGAAAAAAGGTGCACCTATCTGAGAAACCCATGCTAGCCTAATAATTATATAATCTATAATCTAAGGTGCAAGGATATATTCATTTAAAGTTCTCAAATGCATGCCCACAAACAAACACGTGTAGTTCGCGCTTACAAATGCTGAATGTGTACTTACAAATAAAATCCAAACCTCAAATGAACAAAAGCCCTACAACTTTTGCCGACCTTCCCTGACACAGGGGTGACAATGGCAAAGTGAACCATTTTTTACAGTATGGGTGGTCAGCCTCATACCAACCTATAAGTCAAGGAATGTCCCCATAATACCCAATTTGATTCCATGATAGAACAGCACAGTGACAATATAACACATGACATTACATCACATGACAGAACAACACCTGACAGTTTGTCACATGACAAAATATCACATGTCATTACATTACAATGACAAAACATAACAGGATTTTCACAGTGGTATTTTGTCTCGTAGAAAATAGGGAAAAAGGTGAATCTATCTGAGAAACCCATGTTAGCTTAATATGCCACTTATTCAGTTTTACCTTTAAGGTATCGATATGTGTACCAATTTGTAGAACTCTAAGTTTGAGTTACAGCTTTATGTTTTATACTTGACGCACAGTATCATACAACATTGTACGCGGGTACAAAACAAAAAAATAATCAAAAATTGATGCAACAATGGACGTGCGTTTGCCCCCAGGGGAATATTTTATCAAAATATTTTTTTTCAAGTTTGGGAGGTCGAAAGTTAAGCCAAAGAATAGAAGGCTTTTGGTTATGTACCAAAAAATGTTTCGTAAGTTGTAGGTATAACATGTGATAAAAAGAGAGGTGAATATTAAATCTCTAGTTTCGATATATGCTCAAACCCTCCTCGTACCCGTCCTGTATGTATGTGTCAGAAGGACCCACAGCACATGGACGCTCATGCAAACCTATATATTTTCTCAATTGGCGAAGGACCTTCCCGTGAAGTTAAATCAACGGCACGACAAAACAAGAACCTCTAGGTCAGAGGCGTGCCCATGACTCTAAAAGTAAATGGTTCGATGTTACTGAAGCTAATAGCATACCTTGGGTGGTACTCCTTGTGGAATTGTTGCTTAATCACTAGTAGCGTGAATAATGATACACATAATACGAAATAATAATAATAATTTAAATCTGCGATAGTTTGGCCACCCCTATTTCGGAAAAATTCGCCAAGAAAGCAGGTATGTCAAACAAAGAAAAACCAGCGTGTCGCTTTGACAACTCGCTTTGAGAATCCTTTCTGCTCGTGACAGCGAAACGTCGGCAGATAAAAAAGCTAATTATTCTTATCGCGATAAGTTTGTTAAAAAAACTAACTCCGTTGGTAATTTTTGAGATTTCGTGCGTTTCTAACCCCCCCCTCCCCCCTTACACTCTATATTCGCTCATTATTAAACAATTGACCGGCTCGTAGTTGTGATTGGAAGGTAGTGGGTTCGAATCCCTTGGGAGAATAAAAATGTTTTTTCAAATATTCTCTTCGCTGATATAAAAAATAATCTACCTCTACTAAAGACCGGTCACCATATGTCCATCCAGCATTACAGCAACTGGGTCTTACTTGAGAATTCATGCTTTTTACAGCGACAAGCAGGTGTCATCCACACAAAAACAACGCTCACCAAAGAAGTCATCCTAATATTATTCATTACACTGATCAACATTTATTTTTTTCGAGATTCCCTTTTGAAGGCTTCATCGAGATTTTCAAGATAATTATAGTGGGTATAATTTATCGAAAGGTTTCATGGCATTTCGATAATGCTGTCATTCCGAGACCTGTTCCTCTGGGTCCGGCGACACGGCCAGATCTCTCGAATATTCCGCATTCCCGAGGAATAAAGATGTCAACACGGCCCGGCGTTGTTATGGCGTCTATTGACGATTCCAAGAAAACCTAAGCATCCAAAACAAAGGCGGCACAAGGAAGAGAGGAATGTGGGAGAGCTGGAAGGTAGCCGCATGGCTGAAGAATGAAAAAACCAACTGTTAATTAAATTAATTTCACCAAAGACTGAGATCTGACCGGTAATATAAACTAAAGAACCCTAAGCGAACAGGAAACACTATGCTGCTCATGTAGTGCGTCTGCTTACCATGTTGGAAGTCTCATGTGGCAAGATGAAACTATTTATTTTTACAAGGGGGCTGGTCTTACGCAAACCACCTCACTTGAAGGAGGGATTTCCCTTTTTGTGTGGGGCAGGTTGTAATTGCTAATAAAGTCTAAGAAATCCTTGCCAGTTCTACGATGTTTGGATTAAATCCCTGAAACAGGGGTGACATTGGCAAAGTGAACCATTTTCTACAGCATGGGTGGTCAGGCGCATACCAACCTATAAGTCAAGGAACATGCACAACAAATTACATTTTTAAAATCAACAAATTATAACATGTATGGACTATGGACATCAAAAACTAACAGAAAACCAATTCTTATTTAAAAAACCCTAGCCGCCAACATCACAGATCAACCGCCATTTCTTTCTGTCCTTACATACTTATTTCATTTCCTCCAGAGTCATAACCTTCTTCATACAGGCTCTCCTTTTATTATGACTCTGGATATTCCATTCATTAGCAATTTCGGAAATTTGGTCCATCCATACCTTTCTTGGTCTTCCTCTACCACGACATCCATCTATTCTTGCAACATATACTTTCTTCGTCAGTCTTTCATCATTCATTCTCTCCCTGACTTGTGAAAATAAAAAGGTTCTACGCAAAAATAAATCCCTTTCGAGTTTAGAGCGTAAGATGCACACTATATTGTACAGCTTATTTTGAAAGTGACAACTTGGATGAGGAATGTTGGGGTGACAGTTTAGCTGTCATTATCGTGCAGTACACAGGTGGGCCATGGCCTCACCCGTGCAGCGTCACTGTGGGCATGTTTACAACAGGACAGACGTAAAAGTGACAGCCCTACACAGCATAAAACAAGACAACCCTGATACTACACGCTTCATACAAAATTACTTAATCATTTAAAAATAAAAACAATGTTTTTCTTCACTAGTTGGTTTATTTTGTCGAGGGTTTTCGGTGTTATCACACCATTAACAAGAGACCAAATAACGAATAAAAAAATTTACAAAATTGAATTCGGGAGGAAGTTTTAAGGGGCGGAACTAGGGTTAGGGGTAAACTTAGGGTAGGGGAACTATGTATGTATGTAGGTTGAGGTTATATACGAGTAATATTTAAAAACTACAATAGACCTTCAGGAGAAAGTTTTTAATCTAAGTTTCTAATATGTATTGACATTTGAAGCTCGTTTTAGTACACATGCTGCATGCGTACTTATAAAATAAAACAAACCTCACACGAGCATAAACCTTACAAATCTTGCCAGCTTCTCGTGAAACCGGAGTGGCATTGGAAAAAGTAAACCAAGTTTTTGCAGCATGGGATAGTCAGCCTTACTCCAAACTATCAGTAAACTTACAAATTTCATAATCAAGTTTTAGAAAATTGAGCATTATTTCTGTGGTAAGATGGCTATATGTGATATGTGACATTTTTTGCAACATTGAGTTATGGATACCGTTGGATTCGTCTCCGCGTGATCTATAAGATGGCAAAATGATATATGTGTAGAGTTTATAGGAATTTGAGATTTTTTTTTTTAATACATTAAGGTTTGGATTTTTCATAGCAAACAAAACTTTAAAATTGCTCTCTTGTAAAATTTGCAAAATGTCACATATCATATACAGCCATCTTACCACAGATTTAATCTTCTGTTACTCTTTACAAAAATAGAGGTCTATACCCCTAGCGAAATGGAGACAAAATTACAAGTACTCGACTTTTTTTACTTTGAGATTCCTTGTTCCTAATTCTAAGTCTAATTCCTTGACTTATAGGCTGGTATGAGGCTGACCACCCATACTGTAAAAAATTATTCACTTTGCCAATGTCACCCCTGTTTCAGGGAAGGTCGGCAAAAGTTGCAGGGTTAATGTTCATTTGAGATTGGGTTTTATATTCAAGGCTCACATGCGGCATGTTTCAGCGCGAACCTAAATGTGTCTGTTGGTTAGAATACGTTTAATAATTAATCTTAAATGTAACATATCTTTGAAACTTAGATTATAGAGTGTTATTTTGATTGGGACCACCGTGTGTTCGAAATTCAAACCTGAATGAATCTTTAATGGCGTTCATAAAGCTGTTTTTAATTCGCCCAAAGGAAACCAAAACCCACCTCGTTACAGCGGTCCCATAAAAACCAATACCAGAATAATATGTAAATCCATGGTCACCCTGTAAATCCCCAACGCACGCGCCTACCCACAAACAATGACTATGTTTATTCACGAGGATAGTGAAGAAAATTACCTGGAATTAAAGTTAATCAGGGGATAGTAAGCGGATACTTGGGTAAGCAAGTACAGGGTGAGCATTATAAAACACGTTAATTGTGGGATAAAGAACTTGTAAACGTTTTGTCAACCACATGCAGGTACTAACTGGAAGGAATTTAGAAGAAAAATATCTAAGAAAAATAAAAAAAAAACAATTATTCGGGTTTCACTTTTTTCATTTACATATCGATGGTTAAAAGGCAGTAGGGCATAAGCGACATACACTAACTTTTTCAGGAGAGCAGTTTAAAGTTTGAGATTGCAAAAAAATGGCTTAACTTTTTTTTTATCATATCGTTATAATCAAAAAAGCTCTAAAATAAAAAAGGCATTTATTGATATTCCTATTAATGTGGTTTTACGATTTTTTTATGTCACAAGCGCTTTTAGGTCAAAAAAGACAACAACTTGTCGGTTACACCAAAACCATACTTCGAAATCGCAGTTGTTTGTTTGGGCATAAACAACACAAAAATCATCGTAGAGCTATGGGAGTTAGCGCATTAGAAAGAGCGGAAAACTTCAAGTAGGATAGCATTTATAACTCATTTTTGATCAAAATATCGCTTAGAAATACTGTCTTTTAATCGTCGATATATTTTTAACCAAAATAGTGATTTGTTAACAGCGTTTTATGTGTGCAGTTCATATAAACAATATTACACACATATATAAGAAGTGATGTGGGCGGCTACAACCAGGCGTGATCATCTTTTGACAACTCGAGTACCACTCTCCATTGGGGGAGAGCTGATTCAGCCCTCCGACTCAGTCAGACTTCTAGGAGTCACACTGGATCGGAACCTCACAATGGGAGAGCAATTGAACTCGACTGTATCTTCCTCATTTTTTGAACTTCGCCAGATAAAGGCGATCAGGAGATGTTTACCGTCGGGAGCAGTCAAGACCCTGGTGAATGCCTTTGTGATGTCACGAGTTGACTATTGCTCAACGCTGTACATAGGTCAGCCGAAAAAGCAGTTCAACCGTCTTCAGTCTGTGCTGAATTCAGCGGCAAGACTCATATTCGGGATGTCTAAATTTACTCGCATTACTCCATTGTTAGGGAAACTGCATTGGCTTCGTTTTCCGGAGAGGGTGGTCTACCGTGTTTGTCTGATGGTGTATAAGGCTGTAAATGGTACAGCTCCTTCATATTTGGCTGACATGTTTACACCCGTTAAGAGGGATTTGAGGCGCCAAACGCTCAGATCTGCAGGGGATGGCGTGGTGGACTTGGTTCAGCCACACCGTCAGACACGCACTAATTTTGGAGACCGTGCTTTCCGGTTTGCGGGACCAATGGAGTGGAACAGACTGCCACCTAATGTGAGGAAGGCAAAGACTGTTGGTGTCTTTAAAGGAGCACTAAAGACACATCTTTACAAGAAATTTTATCCGTGATTTGAGAATTTTGGCCCTTAAGGTGTGACACACACAAAAACGGGGCTCTTTAATTATGTGTACATTAAAATAAATTATCCTTATTTATATATATATAACACTTTGCTATATAGGATCGCCTGATTTATTTTTGCGTGTACCGATTAGACTCTAACCATTAGAGGAACAAGAAAGGGGCAGACCAGCTTCCCGTGGAGGTGACGACCTCAAAGGTAAAAAAAAAACCACACACGGCTGTAGGGTCAGCGGCAACCTCAAGAATGTGACCCCGGCACAATAAAACACCTTCACTGATTAATACACTGATAACTGACTACTCATGTTGTTGTAAAATATTAAATATACAAAGGTGGTAAAGAAACAAGTACACGCTGGGTAACGTGACTAAGCTACACATAAAGTGTAACTCCTTGCCGCGTTCTCCCCGAGGAAGTCGCATGTGGCGAGTGGAAAATATTTATTTTTACAGGCAAGGGGACCGGTCCCACGCCAAACGCCAACCACTTCAGTTGAAGTGGGGAGCTTCTCAGCTCCCGATGGGAGCTGGTACTATCTTGTAAAGGCTGAGTAAATCTTGCCGTTATTATTTATTTGAGTTTTCATTTCTGACACCCTCGCCTCGGTGGGATTCGAGCCCGAGCTCTCGGCATGCAATGCGAGCACTTTACCAACTGAGCTATTGATCCTTAATAAATAAAATAGGGAATAAAGTTGAAATATGCAACAAGAATAAGACAGGCGCGTGCATAGGGTATAGGCAAATACATTTCAGAATAAATGTTTTCTCCCATTCCTTTAGAAAAACTCGTTTAAAATTGACTGAAGTGCTAACGATGGGTCCAATCGAACCTAAATTTAGAATTTTAAATCTGAATCTAATCTAATCTAAAAGATATATAGTATTGGAGATTCATATTATATGTATTCTCACAAACAGACACGCATAAGTTCACGCTTGCACATTCCGCATGTGCACCTACGACATAAAAACCCAAATATAGACCTTCCCTGAAACAGGGGTGACAATGGCAAGTGACCCATTTTCTACAGCATGGGTGGTCAGCCGAATATCAAGCTGAAATTATTTTTTAACAAATATTGCCTACCTATTAGGCACATGTGGTTGTATGCGATGCACGCCCCTAGGATAAGGGTTGAGATTAAAGTGGATGCCCATACAGTAGTAGATGCAGGGTGAACTGTGTGTGGTTCCCACGCGTTGTCATTTCTGTGATGTCAGCGCCCTCTGGGGCTAAATGCTTACGAGGGGAGATGTAGGGAGGATCAGATCACACGAGGAGGCACACTGCGAGTGATGGATGGCTGCGAGGACCAGCAACAAGTGATACTAAACACTTGCACGGGCAGAGAAGGAACCACGAGATATAAATCCGTGAATTGTGTGGTACTATTTAAAAGAAAATGTGAAGAGGAATGCAATCCAGCAACCTATTTTGCCTGGCCAGGATCAGGTATTAACACTATCAATTAAAAGATGATTTTTAAATTAATAATTCCCCAATGACATCTCGCACGTTTAATAATAAAGAGAAATAACTCGAAAATTGGGAAAATCGAGATTTTCTATTAAAACGCAAGAACAATGTGAGAAGAATGCGTAGAATGCGACAGCCGTTCAATTTGGACGAATATGACCGAGATAAAACATCGGCCGCCTTTTTTATCCCATACAAGTTGTACTGGATGTCTGAACTTCAAACGCGTTTTCCCAACATTCATGTTTTTTGAGTTATTGCTCTTTATTATTAAACGTGCGATCTGTTGAAGAAGGCCAAAGCTATTGCGATAGGACATAGTACAGGCGGGGTTTGAACTTGCGCTTGTTTCAATAACGCAAATTCGAGTGCCGATGCCTTGTCTGCTAGAGCATACCAACGACATTTATGAATAACGGTTAAAGAAAAAGGATTTCGTCTAGGAGTGGAGGAAAACAGACTGGAGAGACACATGAACTTAGGTACAACTCCTCTTGCCTTTCCCTGAAACCGTCGTGACATTGGCAAAAGTGATCCAAGTTTTTACAGCATGTGGGTCAGCCCCGTACCAATCTATTACTCGTACTTCATGAT
Source organism: Agapetus fuscipes (assembly GCA_951799405.1). Taxonomy (NCBI): domain Eukaryota; kingdom Metazoa; phylum Arthropoda; class Insecta; order Trichoptera; family Glossosomatidae; genus Agapetus; species Agapetus fuscipes. The sequence goes on along the minus strand of OX637336.1, from coordinate 18,187,122 downwards.
ATTGTTACGATTTTTTAGGTTCGGATACTTTCAAATAAAACACTACTCTTCTTTTTACTTATTTATTTTAGACGTTTATATTTATTTTTACAAAGACACTTCTCAATTATTCCATTACACTGGTTTTAGTTCACTGGTCGAATTTGTTCAATGTATGTGTGAAGCTTGCAGAAGACTGACTCTCAGTGCAAGCAACTTGCACCCTTTTTATACTAAGAGAATCGAATACTCCGGAAGATATTTTTGCTTGATGCTTCTCGAAATACATACCTACTTAGCCTAGAGACTTCTCTATTTACACACAATTATCAACTCTACCCACCAATACAATGAAGAGTTCCTATTACATACCTATAACTAATACCTATACTTATTTTAATACTATCTATTTACATAACAATATTGTGAGATACAAAAAAAACATGTTCTTGCTCGAAAAAATTCAACTTCTTTGTATACTCTGGATAGAATTTTGACTGTCAACCTAACCTCTAATATTATGGGAGATATGTTTTTTGTTGCGCCTCTGTGTATTTAGTGTTTATATGGAACATTTGATTTATTGGAATCCGAGGAGTGAAGTCAGCCCTGTAAAAAGCGATATAAATGACGACAAATGGGGCCTAGCTTCCCGCATGGGGATACCACAAAATACGTCTTACTCTTACCCAAAAATCATATGCAAACTTAAACAGCGCCTCTTGTAAGCGTCCCAATTTCTATGCAATCACTGATAAACGCCATGGTAAAGTTTAAACGTAAATCTTTATATTTGAGGGCATAGAGTAACATTTGTGAGGACTAGTGATTCCACTCGTACAGGGGTACAACCACCAGGCACGGATTAAGGGCGGTTCGAGCGGTGCGACTGAACAAGCCCTAGGGGCCACCGAGACGTTTTAGAAAAATATTCTTCAAATAATTTTTCAACCTAATTTTGTTTGGGAGCCCGGGTTTTTAAGGTATATCTATTCATGACCAAAGGGTAAGAAAAGACTTAATAGAAATTAGTTACAGAATATATTTACTTTTTTGTGGTCCAAATCAAAGGGAGCCTCAGGACCAAAGACGCTCATGTCACTTGTATGAAATTGTTTTACAAATATTTTAACATATTTTTTTTACAAAAATGGCAAGATCAAGTTCCCTCTAATGAGTGTCATAGACCTCTAGATTTTTTCAGATCCGGGGAGTCTCCCGAACAAGTTTCTAAAAATACACTTAAAAACGCCAGTAATGCTTTTGGTTCGCAAGCAAGGTGCTGAATGGATCAGCTCCCGAATACCTGCAAGAACTAATTGAGAAAAATGTGTTGACGAGAGAGGGTGGATACTGAGGTCAGCGCAAACCATTGGCAGCACCCTGGAGCTTCCGAGGAGAAGCCCGACTACCGTGTTTGGCGATCGGGCTTTCCGTGTTGCTGCGCCCATGGCCTGGAACTCTCTGACGGCAGGACTGCGGACAACGGACAAGGAGGCAGTTTTCGGAAAAGCCCTGAAAACACATTTGTTTTCACAATCTGCAGCGCCTTTGGAATGACCAACGGTCATGAAAAGGCGCAATAAAAAATATTATTAATAATAATAAGAAGAAGTATTTTTTTTGTCGCCGGGAGATGTTGAGAGGCTATGGGGGGTGAAAGGCCCCTGACATTCCCTGCACCAGGGCCCCCAGTGGTATTAATCTGGACCTGGGTGCAACACGTGACTATGTTGTGACAGGAGGGCTATACGCACGTCATAAATACATAAATAATACCTAACACCCTTAATCTCATCATGGGAAACTTCATAAAATATTTACTGTACGCACTATTGCATTCCATTTCACGTTTATTTACATTTTTTTCAATATGCTTACGGGGAAAAACCCCTTCTTAATGTTTGCACTTTAAAACACGGTTTAAAACCTCCAGGTGCCGGAACGCAGATCCGCGCTCTTAGCACATATCGCGATTTTTTCATTTTTATTTAGTATTTACACAAAAATAAGATCGAAAATATTGTTGAACATTCTCTTATTGGATTAAACTACCATGAAAAAAGTACTCCTTCTTGAATGTACTTTGAAACACGGTTTAAGGACCGACTAGGTTATTCACATCACATTTGATTCATATGTGATCCATGTATCATTGTTTTTAGGCTCGATGTTCCAAGATCAAACTTCATGTATATAGACGTGGTCATATTCTATTATCTAGGTTTTTAGCAGTAACTTCGTGAAAGTTTATCTTTACAATTTTTTTAAAAATAAGAAAAACTTTGTTTAAATTCACTGTGAGCGTATTCAAATATAAACTCACAGTGAATTTAAACAAAGTTATTTATTTAAAAAAAATAAAAAAAATTATCATATTCAGTTAGTGGAGAAACAATTAGAAATATACGGGAAAAATGGATGTACAAAACAAATATAAATCAAAAGTATTAGATATTAAAATTATTCAATTAATTTAAATACTACACAACAATTTTAAGAAACTGAAAATTAATAAAATATTAAGAAGAAAACAATTAAGTAAAAGAAAAAACGTATTTTAAACAAAAATAATCCAGTAAACAAAACGACAAGATACGACAAAAAAATACTGAAAAACTACAAACTACAAAAGAAATAACAAATAAGATTATAGAGATACTGTTTTTAATAAAGGAAGTGAAAACATTATCACAAAAAAATAAACGATAAGTAGAGAAAAATCAAATAAAATCGTAGTGTAGGTATAGAGAGAATTTTCCTGGTATCCACAATCAGGTAACAATAAATATATATATTTTTTCACGACTTTAATCATGATTGTTCTAGAGATGGGCAAATGGGATAAAAGTAACGATACCTTTTTTTTTTTCAAATATGGATATTTTCTGCGATATGAAAAATATCGACACTTTTTTTGGAGTATCAAAACGATATATTTTTTCTTGAAATGCGTTTCTACCCCCCTCGCTTCGTAGGCGATAATATTAATTTTAAAAAATTTGAAAACTAGTGAAACCAAAACAATGGTTTTTTAAAAACATCATCAACAACATTATATAATTTTTTAAATGATAATTTGGGATATTTTTAAAAAATGATTATGAGGCAACTGAATCAGTCTCGCAACTGAATCAGTTTACTTGAGAAACTTCACCATTTTACCAAGACAAAATGGCGTCCCCACTTTTCGCAGGGAATCTCCACTGCCAAAAAGAAAAATGGCTGATGTATTTGATAATTTTCTGTGTGGATGTCAGGGTACATTAAACATTACTAGAATTAGTGTTGGGACGTGGTGCAAAACAACATCGAAGTGAAATTAATTCAAAGTACATTTTATTAACTCAGCTTATAAAACGGGCATAAATGCAACTAAAAAATGCAAAAAATAAATGCAACTAAGCTACACATATAGTGTAACTTCTTGCCTGCGTTATCCCCGAAGGGCTCGCATGTGGCGCTTCGGGACCTATTTATTTTTACAGGTAAGGGGGCCAGCTTCACACCAACCACTTTCAGTGGGGGTTTCCCAGCTCCCGGGGGGAGCTGGTTCTCATTTCTTGTGAAGGCTGAGTAAGCCCTTGAGATCGAACTCTTGCTCTAGGCATGGAATGCAAGCATTCTCCCAATTGAGCTATCGACCTTTTTACGAGCTTGATCGTCGTCGCTACAAAGCGCCAATTCTCAAGCAAGACCCAGTTGCTGTAAGGCTGGATGGACCTTTGTCGACCGGTCATTGGTAAAGGTTTTATGAATTTTTCAACCCAGCGAAGAGCAAATTTGAAAATATAAATGGTATATTTTTTGAGCTCCGCCGGGAATCGAACCCACAACCTTCCCATTCAGAGTCCGAAGTGTTGCCACTGAACTACGGACACGTCATATCTTACAAATTTATTTCTCAACTAGTTTCGGGAGAAGCATTACCTTTCAATTTCAGGTTTTTCATTTTACACCTGAAATGGAAGGTACTATTGCTTCTCCCGAAACTGGTTATGTAAAAATTAAGCCGACAAGTGAATTTTAATAAAAAATTTAATGAACTTTATAAATTTGGAATTTTAACGACAGTTAGGCCCATTTTACAAGAAAAGCTGTAGATGTTATTGAAATAAGTTGTTTATTTCAAACACACGCATTTGACATCACACGAATATTTGTATACCCTTCTCTCCCGACTGTCCTGCGGTTTTTTCAGTCGTAAACTCTGGAATTCCTCCCTGAGAAGTTCAATCTAGATTCAATGAAAATATATTAAAAATATATAACAAATATAACATTAATTGTACATTGAAGCTTTCACGGCCGGTTCTTGTTGACATAACAATCACTTTTTTCTGGGTTATGTAGCCGTGGTCTGGTAGATTCTTTCCGGACAGTTTCGCCCATTGCTCCGATGGGCATTATCAGCGGTTGGCTAGTCGCTGTGATCTTCTTACAGGATCTGCTGTATTAGAATAAACGCCAGCCTTTGAACATTACATTGCTACGAATGGGCAAGATGTTATTAGTTGTGTTTGGTTTGTCTGTGTTGGTTAGTAGTAAGTCTATGAAGTCTCTAGAAAAGAGTAGATACTTAGGTAGGTACCTAATTTATAATCTCAGTTGCAAAGATATATTATATATAAGATTCGGTCTAAGATATTCGGTATAAGATATCGTCCGGTCGATAGCTCAGTTGGTAGAGTGCTTGCATTCCATGGCGTGAGCTCGGGTTCGAATCCCACCGAGGGTGTCAAAAATGATTACGCGTTTCGGTGTTTATTTCAAACCCCAGAATAAAATACCGGCAAGGTTTACTCAGCCATCACAAGAAATGAGTACCAGCTCTTTCGGGAGCTGGGAAACCCCCACTTCAACTGAAGTGGTTGGCGTAAGGCCGGCACCCTTACCTGTAAAAATAAATAGGTTCAAATCGCCACATGTGACCCTTTCGGAGATAACGCGGTAAGAAGTTACACTAAATGTGTAGCTTAGTTGCGTTTTTTTTTAATTGAACCGCAGTTTTTTTTTAATTTAATCTGCTAAAAACATAAAAAAATTCACTGAGGATAGACAACCAGAAAGGGGGAAAAATATAATAGGTATCTGAAATAAATAAATGTTTTAAACATGAAAAAATTAAAATGAACAACCGAGAAATTAAAAATTAATTGGAGTTAATCCGTGCGAGAAATTTTCGAGGTTTGATGGTGACAGATTAGAAATAGGAAATGTCAGATGTCCTGATGACATTTAGAGGGAGTGTCATTTGCATTCGAGTTATGTCAAAAAAGAAATGGGATTTATATTAAAAATATTTTCGAAAATTATTAAACGCTTATTTTATGTTTCCTATTTTTCTTATATACGTGTAAGTACAATTGCTAAGAGGGATGGGCACAATCATCTAAAGCAGGGGTCGGCAACCTTTTGTTGTAAAAGGGCCTAATATTTTACGTGGGATTTAGTGCGGGCCGCACGTGGTCAGTGGCGGATCTAACGGTCAGCATTTCAGCACATGCTGACTACCCCCCCCCCCCCCCCGCCGCGTCATGTATCGTGAACATTAATAAATTGACGTACGAACTACAAATGAAAGGCAATATTAATTCTACCCCCCATAATAAATCTCATATTGTAGAATCCCCGCCAATTCAATTTGGGAATCCCGTAATTCAGGGAGCTCCACACGAATCGACACCGGCCTACATTAAAATCTACCCACAAATTCTATTCCCCCCTTTGGATAAGTTCGACCACCTTTCGAGTCTAAGATCCACCCGTACGCTTGGAGCACATGCCATTGCCTAAAAAAATGGTATACAAATATTTAAGTTATAAAAATAAAACGCTTTTTGTCCATTTTTACGATTTTTGTTGTATTTGTTTTTCACTCCATTGTGTGTGTATGATATCGTCCGGCACATGCGTTGCGGCGAATATCTTGCGGGCCGCACCAAGACGCCTCAAGGGCCGCAGGTTGCCGACCCATGATCTAAAGAATGTTAAATTTTAATTCAAATAAAATTTCCAGTTTTTTCAACGATTTTTTAGAATATTTTAATGAGTTGCAACTAACTTCCATTTTTTTCAGGTGGGCAGACATTTTGAGGTGATTAGGGTCCTCAGTAACCAATCAAAAAATGATGGTAAAACTTTTTCCTAGGAACTCGCCGAACCGAATTACAGTAGATTTGTTACAATAATCCCAGTATAGATAAGTATCGAAGAAATAATTTTGGTATTTTCGGAAGTCTCCTCATAACCGATTTTGAGCCTACTTATTATTTTTTTTATTATTAATTATTTCTTATACCTATTATTTCAAAAATAGTTGGTAAATTTGTGAATGGCAATTTTTGTTAACTTGCAAAAAGGTTATATTAAATGTATGTCAGCTTGTGAAAAGATAGAAGTTAAATGTGTGTTAACTTGCTAAAGGTTAGGTTATGTTAAATGTCTGTTAACTAGTGATTGGTGAATAATAATAAATTAAGTGAATATTTGAGTTATTTGTAATTTGCGAACGTGCGAAAAGTCAGCAACTTCAATAAACACTCGACGGGTAGGATATGATTAATTTCCTATTACCCAGATCTTATTGCAAAGATTTATCATTTCATCATTTGACAACAGAATGAAAAATTACTTGTTAAACCTAATCTATAAGGTCTTAAAATTTAATGGACCTAAGTGTTGAGTTAAAATAAGCTTATCTGACTTTAAATAAGCTTATCTGACTTTAAATTGAACAAAAAACTACCAACATGATTACCATAAGTTTGTCCCTTTCATTCACTATACCAGGGGTCGGCAACCTTTTGTTGTAAAAGGGCCAAATATTTTACGTGGGATTTAGTGTGGGCCGCACTTGGGCAGTGGTGGATCTAATGGTCAGCATTTCAGCAAATGCTGACTAGCAACCCCCCCCCCCCTCCCCTGCCACGGCCCCTGGGACCCTCTTGTGAGTCATGCATCGTAAACATTAATCAATTGACGTACGAACTACAAATGAAAATTACCCTTAAATAATTCACTATTAATTCTACCCCCCAAATAAATCTCATATTGTAGAATCCCCGCCAATGCAATTTGGGAATCATACGATTCGTTTAGGTGCGCATTCAATACGCTCATTTATACAATTTTTAATTTCATGATAAAGGCTTTTATTTTGTCATTTACTGAAAATCGATTTGTAGTTTTCCGGCACGTGCGTTGCGGGCCGCACCAAGACGCCTCAAGGGCCGCATGCGGCCCGCGGGCCGCAGGTTGCCGACCTATGCACTATACTATAACGTCACTAACCGATGGGCAAGGAACGCTTTGAGTTCCTCCCAAATTTATTTATTTTCTCGGCGGGCAAACATCACAGAAAAATTTAACTAGCATATTATGCCTTAGTAAATAGGTGCATAACAATTTAATTTATCCTTTGTCCTCGAAAACGGCCGTGTAACATCCCGATTTTTTCGTCTATGTAATATGTGCAGACTCCATCACTGAAACACCTTCTTTCAAAACATAACAATCTCCTTTAAGTAAAAAGTTGACTAAAAAGGACGGTAGGTAGTTAAGGGAAAATATTATGTTATGTAGGTATTTACAATTATGCACATCCCTAGTCCATCTATTGTCAGTCGCCATATTTTTTTTATGACAGCTGAAAATTTTTGTCAATAAAAAATGGCTGTCAAATTCAAATTGTTATGTCACATTTTGTTAACTTTTTGCTACACATTTGAATGTACAAATTACAAATTATTACTGTTAATTGATGTTATAGCGTCCGTATTTTAAAAATAAACAATGAATCGGATGCAATGTTTTCACTGCAACCGAATCTTGAATGCGGAAGAAAGGGAAATCTGGGTTAGCGGGTCAAAAATAACTCTGCGCTCCGAAACACAAAATATCAATATTCTGAGTGAAAACTACAATAAACAAGGTTATTTCGAGTTAGTATTGTTAATTTCAGGAGCTATTATATGTTTCATGAGCTAGAAAAGTAAAAAAAAAATGTTTGCGAAATGAATAAAGTCAATTTTGACAGTTCAGTACGAAAAACCAGTTTTGAATTTGGAATAACCTCAAAACCTTGACACTAGCTGTCAAGCCTCTACAAACATTTGCGCAATGTTATGAGAATTAATTTTCAATTGATAGTTGAGATATTGCACAATGTTATTTATAGTTTGCAGCAGATTTAGAATAATATATTAGTGTCATGTCTTGCTGTTGGTATTTCTGTACCCACCTTTGGTTTGAGTGCGTGCACCGTGTTGTGTTCTCTCCACTTCAAAATGCCGTACGCGGCTAACCCGCCACCCAGGATTACTCCACATGTCACCGGCACTTTATTGAACTTTTTCACATTATTTATAACACTGAAACCGCGCACATTCGAACATAATTTGGTTTTGTTTTGGGAGATTTTGGTTGACAATCTGCTCAGGGTGGCCATGACTGGGAGGCGGCCCCGAAATAAACTCACACTGCTCGAGGACACTAGCTCACATCTCAAACCTAATTTTTTTACGATCTGAAATACATCAAATTCTCTACCGCAAATAATCTACGCAGTGTAAATTTTAGCATAGGTGTTGTCAAGATCGACTCGCTTCTGAAATGAATTCAAATAATTTGTTTTCAAAACATTCATAAATTGCGCGTCAACGCGCTACGTGAGTTTAACCTTCACGTCCAATCTTTCCTAGGTGCTGTGAACACACTATACTTCCCTAAAATGTATGGAATACAAATATTCTGCCTTACACTTTATATTATATTGACATAATAAATTTATTTATTATCATTATTTATCAACGATCTCATGCACCCAATTAAATTTATATTATCTTTCATAAATTTTGAAGCCTTTGAATTTTTTTATTGTAAAAATGAAGGTTCACCTAAAAGTACTTAAATATTTTTTTCATAACTGAAATTTTTCACTCAGACCGACTCCATGGATTTTTTTACTTAAAAACGTATCTTTGAGGGAAAATTCGTCATGCCGGAGTTCTGCAAGATAAAACCCCTTCTCTTTGTTTGCAGTTTGGTTTTTACCTTGCAGTCTATTGAAAGTTGTTTTGTATTCAAGTTCTTGTATAGTAGCTTCGCGTCCTTGCATTTATTTATATGGTCACATATTTTCTGCACTTGTTATTTGTATTTATTCAAAGCCTCATTATATTCATTAAAGTCTCAAAACAAATAATAAATTCTGATTATTGCTGTTATTTTTAAATTACCCTCAAAAAACATTTTTTTTTAATTTGTCAGGGTATTTGTAAGTTATTGCCCGTTTACATCCCGCGACCCATCGCGAGGCCGAACATCACCGAACAAGGAAGCACAAGGTCGCGCCGAAATATACGATGACGAGAATGATGATAGGTTAGGTAGGTACTTATTATCATAAAAGTAATATTATTATGCGCCATCAAAATAAAGTAACAATAATGTAGGTTCTTATTTAAAAAAAAAAATTCTAATTGTTACAATGGATTATAGATAGGTACGACTGTTAACCAGTTACCAGAACCAAAATAGAAAAAATAGAAAATATATTTTTTTTAAATTCAATTGGATAAAAAGAAATAAAGAAGTGAATTAAAACTCTGTTTTTATCCAGTTGAATTTTTAAATAATACAAATGGAATTCCTTGACTTAAAGGTTGGTATGAGGCTGACCACCCATACTGTAAAAAATGTTTCACTTTGCCAATGTCACCTCCATTTCAGGGAAGGTCGGAAAGAGTTGCAGGGCTTATGTTCATTTGAGATTGGGTTTTTATATTGTAGGTCCATATGCGGCATGTGTGACCGCAAAATTATGCGTGTCTGCTTGTGGGAATGCATTTAATATGAATTTCAAATTATACATATCTTTGCAACTTAGATTAAGATTTAGACTTTCACTGTTTAAATAGATTAACACTTAAAAATATAATAGAAAATATCAGCTTGATTAAAAAAAAAACCTAAACATATCCAAATTTTTAGTGGATCTTTGATATATAAGTACCTACTGGAAAAACATTTCTATTCAATTAATCATAATGCCTTTTTAAACTATTCTAAATGTTCATATTTTATTAGGTAGGTACTAAAGCATTGTTATTTTATTCCACATACCTACTTGACATAATTTTCTTGTGTTACTGTTACTGTAAGTCTGTTACTCTGTCGCCATTCTCCAATACACCACCGGTCTGCTAGTACATTTTTCTTACAAAACCAACATTCGTGTAAAAAGGAACTTTTTTTTTTTTTATAACTTTTCTCGGATATCTTTGATCGAGCATATTCTTTTATACTTCCCTTTCTTTTCTATCATTTATTCTTCAGACAACGCCGTCTATTCTTTCCACACGTCCAATCCATTTCTATTTTTGCACCTTTACTTTCAGGACCTTCCAAGTCTCTACTGTTATAATATGTATGAAGACGGATCAGCTGTTAACTTACGGCCATCTTGGATTGACAGGTCTTCACCGTATGTATGTGAAGCGTATCTTAAAATAAATTGTGGAAAATAAACAACTGCAATTTTTGTTAAATTTGACCGCGGGTAAAATTATAACAGTAGAGACTTGGAAAGTCCTGAAAGTAAAGGTGCAAAAATAGAAATGGATTGGACGTGTGGAAAGAATAGACGGCGTTGTCTGAAGAACAAATGAAAAGGATATAAAAGGAAGGGAAGTACAAAAGAATATGCTCGCTCAAAGATTTCCGAGAAAAGTTATAAAAAAAAACTTTTAAATTGAAAGAAAATAAATATTACAGATATATGGTAGGTAATAATGACCGTGGTGATGAGACTTGCAGCCCAGGCATCATAAGTTTGTCAAAGCGTTGGCTCAACGGACGACTAAAATGTCTAAGAATAGCACCGAAAGAGTTGCTTTTGAACTGTATTGCTCCACAGCTTAGATACAAGTCTCTTCTGCAGACAGCTTTGGCCCATTTTACAGCAGGTTTAAGGATTGTTCTTGAAACATTTGGACTTCAAAACATGCGAGATTTTGCCAAAATATGCGAATTAATACTCACACAATACCGAAAAGTACAATTATTTAAGCACCTACATCTAGAGACTTCACAGACTTACACTCGTATACATCCACAAATACACATTCTTAACAATGCCTATGACCTTTTTATCCGCTAAGTTTTCACTCTTGAGTTGTATTGTTTATTCCGGAAGTAAAGAATTCCTACGTGACATAAAGCATGCCGCGAGAGGCGCTCTGACGTCAGCAGTCATTCTCACTGTCAGCTGACAGCTCATATTGTATCCCCGACCACTATCTACGTGTATACCTAGTTAGGTTAGTTTTTGTAACTTCTCATGTGACATCAGACAAGCTGTCAAAAGATTTTTTTTCAGGAATTCATTACATACTTTGGTACATGAAAAAAATGATGACTCAACTTGTGTAGAAACACGGTTTTTCTAAATCTTATTCGATGGATGTCGTGGTAGAGGAAGACTGAGAAAGTTATGGATGGAACAAATATCCGAAATTGCGAATGAATGGAATATCCAGAGTCATAATAAAAGAAGAGCTTGTATGAAGAAGGTTATGACTCTGGAGGAAATGAAAGAAGTATGTAAGGATAGAAAGAAATGGCGGTTGATCTGTAATGTTGGCGGCTAGGGTTTATTAAAGTGAAATTGGTTTTAAGATTTAGTTTTTTTTAAGTGTCCATGTTTATATTATTGTTTATTGATTTAAAAAATGTAATTTGTGATGTTTGTTCCTTGACTTATAGGTTGGTATGCGGCTGACCACCCATACTGTAAAAAATGCTTCACTTTGCCGATGTCACCCCTGTTTCAGGGAAGGACGGCAAGAGTTGCAGAGCTTATGTTCATTTGAGATTGGGTTTTTATATTGTAGGTCCACATGCGGCATGTGTTAGCGCGAAATTATACATGTCTGCTTATGGGAATGCATTTAATATAAATCTTAAATGATATTTATCTTTGCAGCTTAGATTAGATTAGATTAGATTCCTTATTGCTGAGGGTTGTGACCCGTGTGGAAGCAGCCACTTGTCGTCACTGGTTGGAAGGGAAAAGGCATGCAAATATTTTGTAATTGATTGCAAAGGACACCAATCCCATAACAAGACTTCTCGCCAAGATTTTTTTTCCAAATTTAAAAACGTTCCGACCTCATATCCGTTAAATTTTTTTGCATCCCAATGTGAATCTAATTATTGTTCTCAGTGCACGGATGGTGAAGAAAATCCTGCGACAGGTAGGTATATTTTTGCGTACAAAAAATACATTTCTGTTACTGGCAACTGGAAAGCAAATGGCGGCGGAATGAGGGCGTCCTGTCAACGCGTTTGGGCGGGAAATGTTGCGTCTGCAATATTGCAATGCAATATTTACTGTGCATGTTATTTATTATTACCCACTGTAACACAATATAAATGCAATTCGGAGTCGATTCCATCTTTAAGAGCGAAAATGAAATCTATTTTCAGGCCTAAGAAGAATCTTGGGTGTACCTACCTAGTACTTTTGTGTACAATGATGATGATGATGATGGATGATTTCTTTCCTGTGGCGCCATTTAATGGTCCAGGACCATCTCAAGGGCGCCATGGCTTCTGGAGAAAAGTAGTGTCTTCAGTTCCTTTCTGAAGGTGGTGGTAGGCTGGTTCGCGCGAACACCGATGGGTAAATTGTTCCAGGCCACCGGCCCGGCCACCGCAAAGCTTCTGTCTGCAAAGTTTGATGTGTTTGCTCTATTGGGCACTATAACCTTGTTGACAGCAGTAAGGGCAGAGCGTAGTGGTCTTTTTGAAGTCCCATCGACAGAGCATAGCTCAGCGAGACATGGGGGTGCAGTGCCGTTCAGGGCCCTATGTACAGTGAGACACAACTTAAATTCCACCCTCTCTCGGACCCTCAGCCAGTGCAGTTCTCTCAGCAGTGGTGAAATATGACAGCTCTTTCCCTGTCGAAAAATTGCCCTGGCAGCAGCATTGAAAGCCATTTGCAGCCGATCAAACAATATGTTTACCTACTAATAGGGTAATTTCACCAAAATAAATTCATGTGGATTTAAATTCCTTTATATTTGCTTATACAACTTCTTGAATTTTATTTTTACTTGCTTTTTTTACAAAGTTATTTATGTTCAAAAAATGAAGTTTGAATTTACGCGCCAAAACGCTCCTTGGATTGAATTTTCGGCTGTGACGTCATTTTATTTGATTTTTTATAGCCATCGCAATACCAGCAGCGTTGTCGATACAAGAAAATGACGTCACGGGGCTACAAATTTCGTTGACAGATCGCACATCCGTTTCAAAACCGGTCAAAATTTTCAAAAGATATTTTTTACATTTAAAATTATATAAACTTATTTTGGACTTGAAATTAGGCCCTTGTTTATATGCTTATCGTAATCTAACAAAATTAAAGACTTTTTACCAAATTCCTCACTATTGCAAATACCCTATTGTATTATAAGTGTTTTTAGGCTTTCATGGCCGGCTTCAGATGATGATGATAATGATGTAGAATCCATCTTTCTTACTACTACATCATTATCATCATCACCCTATTGTATTGTTCCAATAATAATACCTACATACGAGTATAGGTACGTATAGGTAGTTTTACACTAAAAAACTTTTTTTTGTGCACAATACGTTTCCTTTATAACAGTGCACCCTCACTTTAGTCATTGCTAAGTTATTACAAGAGATAACATACCTTCTCGTATAATATTATGTTAGTCCTTTCTTTCAGTCGACAAGCTACTGTTGAAGCAACACGCTGCTAATATTGAAATTAAAAATAATGCTTAAAAAATGACCAAACGACATTTTGATTGAATAGATATCTTCTCGAATACCATTCATTAAAGAGCTAAAAGTTTTCTTGCCCTGCTATTTTTGCTATATTATCTCACCCTATTTATTACTTGATTTCATTGGATCATTTCTTATTTTATATCCTGAATACTTAACCTGTTTTTTTTGTGTCTTCTTTTCTATTTCGTAAGAGATGTGATATAGGTCGCGTCATGTAAAAAGAACGCTGGCGACGAGCTGCGCAGTAGGCGATTTAGGGCCGTTCTTATAAACGCTGGACTAAATATCCGTAAGTAAATCCTCATTTTACTAACGGATGGACGTTAACGGACTGATCTTACCGATGGTCGTCCTATAAAGCTTTTTTAACCGTTTGTTAGTTCTCAATAATGCACTCGTATTTTTGATGATTTTTTGCGTGCATTCATAAACATATGTCATCCGTTTGCTGTCAGAGAAGAAACATAACCTAAAGTTACGTATGACAAACACGAAAACGACTGATACAGTCCTATTTTAATGAATTCTCTATCACTGTCGGAAGAAATTATCTTCAACAGGATAGAGTGTAGTAGTCCAATGGCACGCTAAACTCACCGCAAAAAAATAATGCTTTGACAGCAGACCTAACCTCAAACCTTAACAAACCGACCGGTATCTACCTGGAAACCGTGGGTCGGCTGTCGGTTAGATCCACCGGTAAAATTAAACCGAAAATTTACGAACGAATTGTTATAATACAGAAAAACGAAATTTGTACCAAGTTTCGGTTTATTAGATTTGATATTTAACAAACGGATGTTTATAAGAACGGCCCCGGACTTTTTGGTACTTGCGCGACTGTAACCCATGCGCAAACACACCCCCTCCACTTCTCCTCAGCGTTCTTTTTACATGACGCGACCTATAAAGGAAAATGGGATTAAAACACTGTTTTTTTTCGAAAAATGTTTTATTTATTCATCCTGCGTCTTCACGAAAATAATATTTGGTTACAATACAATATATTTTTAAATAAAACACCTCGTGTGCTCTGTGCGCGCTTTTAATGGCGCCAACAGTCACGCTTACAGACAACACATGAAACATACTCATAATTACAATAATACAGAAGTATGACAACACTAGCGCTTAACTCATTAATTAATAATAATAATAATTAAATTATACATTTGTTATAAATAGCACACAAGCAGAGTCTATGTCACTATATCACTTGGGAAACATTTTTTTTTCTTTTCAAAAAATACAAAACTAACCGATAGCCGATGATTATATTTTTTTTACAATAACTAGTAAAAATTCTACAAAATTTCTTAACAGAACTCGGATGAATACATTGTATAATTTTGATTATATTTTGGTAAATAATTAACTTGACAAAATAAAGTCCGAGATTACATTCTTTAAGCTTTCTATGAAAGCTAATATCAAAATAATCATTTTTTTGACGTCATTTTTTTAAAAACTGATGAGGATGAATACTCAATGGTGTGTTCATCATAAAAATGTTTTTTTTTTAAATAAATGAAACAGCTTTATTAGGAAAACCTTTTAATTTTTTGCGCTTCCAAATACGTTTTTTACAAAATTTTATCAGTAAAAAAGTGTGAATAAAAAACTCCAAAACAAGAAGCATGTAAACCGAAAATTCGATTAACCAATAATTTGTAAATTTACTTCAGAAAAAAAGCACAATGATATTTCATAATTTTTTTGAGTTACATGTCCTCCACTTTAACTGGAGTGGTTAGCGTAAGGTCGGCCTCCTTACCTGTAAAAATAAATAGGCTACACTTGCCACATGCCACACCTTCGGGAAAAACTCAGCAAGTAGTTACACTATACGTGTAGCTAAGTATATTTAATGTACATATCATTGTTAATTTGGGCATACACCGAGTTCATTTTCTCAAAATAACAAAATATACCTACATAGTTATTATTTTCTAATGTTTTCTTACAACAAGTCCCATATAGTTTATAGCAGTTTGAAGAATACTGATCTTTATTATAAAAATTACTTAACGAGTATTGCTTTTCACTACATATTGCGAATTATACTTTTTTTTTTATATAAAAACTGGCATTTCAGCCCTTTTGAGTTTCGTACATACGAGCACAATATACATTGTAAATTCATGTCAAGTTATTTTAAATGAATATTGGGGCCGTCCATAAATTACGTCATCGATTTTGGCCGATTTTTGACCCCCCCCCCCCCTTACAATCATCCTATAGTCATTATCTAATGAACCTCCCCCCCTCTTGCTGTAATAATGGATGAGCTTAATAATTAATAATGTTATATTACTTACATAATATTTTGTATATTTTGTAGAGATTGGTATTTACAAGAACGACGTCACTTTTGGTACTCGTACATCATTTGCCATCATCCATCCGCAGACCAGACTCCCCCCCCCCCCCCTTAATGCGAATGACGTAATATATGGACAGCCCCATTTCAAATTATTTATGCATTTCTTAAATTTCCGTGAACTTAAGGTGTGTTGTTTCCCAACTAGCTTTTTGTTTAAAAAGAGATTTGTGAAGATAAATTCAATTCACCGACTTATTTTGCCTGACCAGAAAAAAGTTTTAGCATTATGAATTAATAATTCATTATTTCATATTTTTATGAATTATTCTAAAAAAAAATACCCAATGAAATCTGTTGAAACTAGGTCAAAGCTATTGCCGATATTACACGGCAGAGGCTGGGTTCACACTGGCGCTTATTTCAATAACGCAATTTCGAGTGCCAACGCTTTATCCACTCGTCCATACCAGCGACAATGTGACTTTAGCTGATTAGAAAAACAACTACCAACTCGACCTCTACAACAGTTGGTTCTTTTCAGCAGAGTATAGTCGTTACACCATTAAATAATAGGATGATTTATTTGGTGAGCGCTGTTTTCTGTGAATCACACCTCAAGAGCTCTTTGCGAGCTTGCTCCTCGCCATAGAAAGCGCCAACTAGACCAGCAAGATCTGGTTGCTGTGAGGCTGGATGAACCTTTTTTGACCGGCTTTTGGAATTTAACAACCCAGCGAATAGTATATTTAGATTTTTTGTGTTTGGCCTGGAATCGAACCCACGACCATTTTGAAAACAACACACCACAATAAAAGATTTTATTTTATTATGCTTAGTTTTTATTTTTTATTGTTCTTGGCATCCATTTCACATTATTTTATTCACATAACACACTTAAATATTACAAAATTACATGGCACATGAATTCATGAAATAATCAAGATATTGTTTTATGTAGTTAACTGATCAGAGTGTGTTTACGTTAATTAACACTATGTCATTAATCGTTAATCGTTTAACTGTACATTAATGTATATTGAGGTAGCTATTTCTACATGCACCGCTCATCCCTTACATTTCTACATAATAATTGTTTCATTATTAATTATGCTCAAAGACTAACAAGTCAATATGAAGCTGACCATCCAAGTTTAATTGGCTCACTTCTGTTTTCCAATGCTACCCCTGTTTCAAGAAAAGAGACAAGAACTGCAGGGTCTTTGTTCATCTGATACCCCGTTTACATTCAGCCACTTCTACTCCCGCGAGTATGGGCGGAGTAAGTGACCTGTGAAGTGAGGCGGAAGTGGAAGAGGGGGGACAGACTAACCAATGGCGCTCTCGGATCGTTACTCTGACTAATACCGCCTAAACTGGATGTTTACTGCCGCAATCGGGAGTGACTGCTGTTATGGGGAGTACGCCTGTTCACACACATGCCCTGCTCACTTCCCTTCTTACTCGCTACGAGCTAAATGTAAACGGGGTTTGAAACTTAGGTTCTCATTTGTTTTTATGTTTCTAATGCACAAGCGCGAATTTACACGTTGTGCTAAATTATTGTTTATATGCATCGGCAACTTTGAGTATAGATTAATTATTGTACAGCGGTTCTTATTTTGACTTTGAGATTTCTCCATATAAATTATTATGTTTATTTGAGAGGCAGTAATAAGTTAAGAGTAAAAAGCTTATTTCTAATACACATGTATACTGATTCGGATGTTTATGAATATACTTAATTCCAATACCTTCATCGAAATACCTAATTTGTATATAATCTGCATTCTTCTTATTTTTTATACATAGCGTCGGTATGTCCAGTCAATAGCTCATTTAGTAGAACGCATGCGATAAAAGTCAAAAGACTAGAGTTTGATCTACACCAAGGGTGTCAGTAATGATTATGAAACCTAAAAACATAATACCGGCAAGTTTTCTCAACAAATGAAAACCTGAGAGCAGGAAAACACCAACTTTAATAAAAAGTGGTTGACCCAAGGCTGTCTTTTTTATTTGTTAAAATAAGTAGTTTTGACTCGCCGAATGTGATATTACGAAAGTTTTTTATTATTAAAAAAAATAGATTTGTGGAAAGGAATGCAATCCACCAACCTAGTTTGCCTGGCCAGTTGTCTGTATGCGAAAGCAGAAGCTAGTGTGCATGCGATGGCATCTTTTGAACCAGGGTCGAACTATGGTCAAGTGGGCTAGACGTAGGATTCGAACCAACGTTACTCGGTTCCAAATACGCTAGTCGAACATGCGCCTCTACCCCTCAGCCATAACGACCGACAAATGCTGTAAGAATTTGCTTTATATGAGTAGCTTAGCTGCAATTGCGTATGAAATGTATTTGTAATCTCATGATGGAAGAAATTTATGAGTTGAGAGATGTATAAAACGTAAGTATCTCTTCAATATGAGATAACAGGACCACCTGTAGTGGATAGCGTCACAGTTATAGCTACATTTGTGGTAATGAGTATTTTATATTTAAAAAAGACTATATCGTTAAATAGATGACTTATTCCTGTGAAAAAATTACGTTAGGTAGGTACATCAATTTTGATTTATAATTGAAAGCAAAATATGATTTTTTAAATTTAAAGCTTTGAGTATTGCACAATCAAGTATTTATTATCTTATTAATTTAAATAAAAACAATTGTGTTAAATTTCACCCTTCAGGTTTATTTTATTTTGTATTCTCCCGACACTGGTTGTATACAAAATAAAATAAACCCAAAAAAATGATATTAACAAAAATGAAGTTTATTTTAAATTTAATAATGAACTTTCTCGAAGTAGCTGCCGAAAATCTAGATAATTTGAATGTTACGAAATAATTTTCAATGATTTATTTACCATATAAAGACAGCAAATATTTGTTGTAAATTATGCACATTATATTGATGCTCGAGCGCTTTCGACTGACATTTTTAAGAGCCAGCACGTATTTTTCATTTCACTTGGATTATTGACTGTTAAAACTTTTATAAATTAATTAAAAATAAACAAATTTGACTGATTTTTAACTAATCCCCTAAGGCCTAAACTACAAGCTAAAGTTCGAATGTATCATTTTAGGACTTTTCTACTTATGACAGGAATACAATCATTTACAATGTATAATACTAGACATATTCTTGCAAATATTTAATACAAATACAAAGATACTTAATTAAAATAATAAAAAGTAAGCTTTCGAATAAATATTTACACTTCCCGTATTTACAATAATTAAAACAAATTATAAATGAATAAGAGAAACAATTCAATAATAAATTCTTCACAAATTTAAATAAAAAGTCACTTAACATAAACAGTCACTCACTTCTCGTAACTTGTGATTCACATATTATAAACTTGCTAAGCACTTTATTAAAAGTATGATAAACATTTTCCGGAAAAATTATTTTAATTAAACATTTACGTATTTTCATAAAAAACATGTGTAATTTTAAAAGCTACAGTTATTTTAATGAAAGCTCTTTCAATATGTCAAAAAGCTTTATGATTTCTATTATGTACCTACTTGAGGTTTTATCGAAAAGTTAATGCGAGATTTTTGTTGTTTAATACTTAGTTTTAAGACCTGTCATAAAATTTTCAACACAAAAAGTTTATACCACAAAAATCTTATTGTGGTTATATGTAATTGATTTGATTTTTACCAGTAAGGTATTGTGATTTAGTCAACAAATTGTGAAAGTACAGAGGCGTTGAGATAGAAATTTAAATAGGACCTTGTTAAGGCTCTCCATTGTGCAATAATGAGAGACGTAAGTTAAAAAAAAATCCCATAAAAGTATTTTGAGAATACCTAGGCTAGAATAGCTTTGATTAGTGAAGTATATTCAACGTTCCTAAGCCCCCGCCTTTAAGACATCCCAGCTGTAGTAGCAGAGCAACAACCAGAGTGTTCCATGTGGCCCAGGAGTTATGTGTCTTCCTCCTCGACCGTCTCCAGCACGGCCGGAGCCATCCGAAAAAACTCCTTCCCGTGAGCTGAGTTAGTAGTGTACTCCCACAGGGTGACGTCTTCCACCTGCGTGCTGCTGGCTGCCTCATCTGCCAAGCTGGTCCACGTCTCATCCTCCACCTCCCAGGAGGAAGTAGTGGGCAGCAAGGTAGTCATGGGGACCTGCTCCTCCAGCGCCCTGCCGTTCTTCCTTCTGTTATTCTTCAATACTTTCCTAGTCCTCTTCTTGAGGTTTACATTAGCTATAGCTGCATCTACGTGTGACATCCTGTTATTATTTCCTTGGAACTTTTTTCCTCTGAACGGTCTTTTGTGTCTTAGATGCGCGTTTGTTGATCCGCTGCTTAGATTCCTAATTACAATTTGTTCCTTCACGCAATCCTCTCCACTAGCGCACCTGTTTGAATGTCGCTGTTTGAGTTTTTGGTTTCTTTGAGGTGGAGGTTCACAGTTGGCTTCTTCTGGTTTCTCTCCCTCCTTGCAGCGTCTCCTGTGCTTCTTGCACGCGTGCCTGGCAGGGTGTTTTTGTGTCTGCAGGAGCGCCGGTGTCTTGGGACAGGTCCTGTTGATGGCCTTGTGTGCTGGCCTGGTCAGCACCCTCACGTACCCTGACAGTTTGCCCAGCGCCCTCCTGGCCGGCAGCTGCACCTTCCTGGGCCTCCCCCGGGCGTCCAGCGCCAGGTACTGCGTCTTCTTGCTGCCGCTCCACCGCACGGAGCTGTACGTGTTGTAGTGGTGCTGCTCCAGCATCTCGTTGAAGATGCACTCGTCGGTGAATTCCTTCTGTGGACAAACAAAGTGGAAATCGATCAGGTGTTGAATAGGAACAAAAATATTTACGTATTCTAGGGATCTAACATAGTATATTAATTTGTTATGTTGAGTTTTAATTATCCAAATCGATTGCGTGTAGACAGAATCAAAAACGTTTCCTTTTTTTACTGAAATAATGAAAGTGATTCGGACATTTAAATATTCGGTGTAAGAATTCTATAGCTGCCAGCTGGTTACTACATTCGGGTGTTGAGTGGCATAACAAATCAGTGGCATGCAAATTTACATTATCTGTTTTTGATTAACGGATTACTTCAGATTTATTGCCAATACTTTTTTACAACATATTGTAATCATTTCACTTTCAGCATGGATTTTTCAGTTTTCACGGCTCTTACGTTTAACTGATTGAAGGTGATATTGATTTAATTACAAAGTACGGGTATTATTTCTGCAAGTAGTCTTTGTAAGAGTTGCAGTGAATATAATCGATTATTTAGAGCAGAGGTCCCTAAAGTGGTCTAAATGGGGTAACTCCAAGGGTCCATTTGACATACTGAGGGTCCTAGAGATTAAAACAAAAATAGTAGGTCGATTAGTTATGGAAACCATTGTTTGAATATAGAAAACTATTGTGAAAATTTTAGAAAAACGAAAAATAAACTACAGGTGGATTATGTAAACGTAACTAAGCTACACATTCAATGTAACTTCTTGCCGCTTTCTCCCCGAAGGGATTGCATGTGGCGAGAAGCTACTATTTATTATACAGGTAAGGGGGCCGGCCTTGTGCCAACCACTTCAGTCGAAGTGAGGGTTTCCCAGCTCCTAAAGGGGCTGTTTACTTTCTTGTGAAAGCTGAGTAAATCTTGACGTAGGTATATGAGCATTGGTTTGAAGTAAACACCGAACCTGAAAATCATTTCTCACACCCTCGGTGGGATTTGAACTCGAGCTCTCGGCATGGAATGCAAGCGCCTTACCTACTAAGCTATCGACCGGATTACGATCCTTTGTTTTAAAGCAAAAACATAAGAAACATAAAAACATAAAATTTGTTTTTGATGAATTTCATAAAATTTAATATTAGTTACAAGTCCGGTCGATAGCTCAGGTGGTAGAGTGCTTGCATTCCATGCCGAAAGCTCGGGTTCGAATCCCACCGAGGGTGTCAGAAATGATTTCCCGTTTCGGTGTTTATTTCAAACCCCAAAATAAAATACCGGCAAGGTTTACTCAGCCTTCACAATAAATGAGTACCAGTCCCCTCGGGAGCTGGGAAACCCCCCATTTCACTGAAGCGGTTGGCGTAAGGCCGGCCCCCTTATCTGTAAAAATAAATAGGTTCAACTGCCACATGCGACCCCTTCGGGGATAACGCGGCAAGAAGTTACACTATATGTGTAGCTTAGATAATAGTAGTTACAAGGGAGGTTAATGTTTTTTTGGAGCCAAAAGAAAAACCAAAAAACTGTTCGAGGGTCTACAAAGCAAGAGATTTTGGGAGCCTCTGATTAACAGCATTTTGGACGCTGTGTGCAGTCAGCCATCCGTCAAACAAACTCCGCGCATTCTTACGACAAAAAAAAAAAACAAACTCCACGTTGCGAAAAACTTGCAATGTTCTATTTACAGTCTAGACTTAAGCGAGTGCTAATTTGAAACTGCAAGAAAGTGAAATTGCATTAAGAGAGGAATTCCGATAGGAATGTGTATTGAAAAATGTCGCACAACTTACAGACGCTCTGTTTTAATTTAGTATTGCCAGATTCACGGCTTTAAAATTTAATTCTTATTTTTCGCTAACACCGTTTTAAGAGGTAAAATATTTTGAGGGAAGCGTGAAAAGGGTAAACATGATAATAAATAACAAGTCTAAACTGCCGCAGAAAGAAAAGAGTGGAGCTGGCAATATACAATGCAATGATTGCGAAATGTTCTAGGTATATCTGTCAATCAGGAAGAAAAATATCAGAAAGATTTACAGAACATAAAAAGACGATAACAATAAAACTGGAATAATTTTTTTTTTTTTAAAATAGCACCATTTGATAAACATAACTTCAATTGAAATTTTTAAAAAGCTACAGTTGCCATCTAACGTTGAAAAAATCATTTTCATTTTTTTAGAAAACAAAACATAAGTGAACTATCCTACTAATATAATAAAATGAACATGGTTTTCATGTTAGTTCTAGGTATTCATTTGTAACAAATTCGTTTTTCTATTAGAATGCACGTTTTTTCCTGTAAAAAAACGAGACAGGTAGGCTACAAATCGGCATGCCTAAATGTCGTCGCGATCCTGAAGCATGGCAACACTCTTCTTCGCCCTTTTCTATTTTTGTCTATCATTCGAAATTCAAATTCTCGCTTCCCGGTAAACGAATTCCTCTTCATTGTTCGGCGTTCGGAATTTAAATTCAAACTTTTGCAATGTTCAACTTTCAAAGCGAGCGTGGATTTGAATTTTATATCGAGCTGGATTTCGCGCAGAGTTCTTATATATAAAAATAATTTAAGTTGCAAATACGCGTTATCATTCGAAACATACATGTCACATAGATACACGATTATGTACATAAACGTTGGTATTTTCGTGATGTAAATTTATAATCGAACGCTTACAAACGCTGCATGTGTATTTACAAAATAAAATACAAACCTCAAATGAACATAATTAAGCCCTACAAATTTTGCCGACCTTCCCTGAAACAGGGGTGACATTGGTAAAGTGAACAGCCTCATATCAACCTATACCTAAGTCAAGGAATCCAAATAATAAATAACATTTATGTATGTAAAAACTACATACCTAACCTTACAAGGAAATCTATACAAAAAAAGGTTTGTGTTAGTTTAATAATAAGTCCATGAAATCTCTAAAAATAAGTAGAAGCTTAGGTAGGTAGGGGCAAGTGGTGTACCTATGGACACGCCGTTTTTTTTTCGACTTAATATTTTTTTTCTCGCAAGTTAAGAAAGGTAGAGAGAAGATTGTTTATTTTATGTATTCATTGTCTAATTGTGCATAACCAACTTATTTTTAGTTTTGTATAATATTGACCTGTTTTGTGTTACGACCTTTCCCCCAAAAATCGCATTTTTGTCCAGAGGTACACTTATGGGTGTGTACCTGTGGACAGGGGTAAGTGTACCTTGGGACAGCATGTGTACCTCTGGACATCAAAAAAATTAAGTAGTTTAAAAATGATTAAACAAAGTATTATTTTATATTTTATTGGTGATAAAATTGCACAAACTTATTATTATAAAAATGACAACAAAACATTTTGATAGCGATTATTAAAAACACGTAATATATATTATATTGTTAGAAGAACCTACCTTATAACAACAAATAATATTAAAAATATATTTTATTTTCCATGTAGAACTCATTCATCTCTTCGGAATCGTATGAATCTGATCCAAAAACACCTTTATCCAAACGCTGCATTTTATGAAAAGTGTGAGGATGCAAAGTTAAAATGAAAACTCTCGATTCTTCTGCTTTTTCGAAAACTTGTATATTTATATGGGAATCGTCGTTATCCATGATTAGGAGAATTTGATCACTTTTTCAAGGTATCACATGAGCAACTTTGATTCGTTTGACCAACTAAAAGATGGATATAAAAATAAATTAGAATAGTCTAACAAGCATTTTATTTTAAGTTGAGTACCGGTGGACACAAGGCGTGTACCTTTGGACGTCCATAGGTACACGAAAAAATGTGTCCAGAGGTACACAAATGATACTAAATTAAAACATCAACTGACATTTAATTTTAAGGTTCAAAATAAGGCAAATGAATGCTCTATCGTTTTAAGCACTCCCTAAACCCTAAATTGGTATTATCATTTGACTAAAATATTTCATAATCACACCATGAAAACTGTTTAAAAATGCATAAAAACTAACTTTTTGTTGCTGAAAACTTGAATTGTAAAAAACGGGCACGTGTTGTAGGTGATGACAAGTTACACACAATTATATTTAGAGCTATCAAAAATGTAATATCCCCGTTTATGTGATGATTTTTAATCTTCTGTATTTCCAGAGATATGATGGTGTCCAAAGGTACACAGCGTCTAGAGGTACACCACTTGCCCCTACCTAATAATGATTTGTGTTCAAGATTAAAAGTGTTCGAATATTCTGCTACGTATCTACGAAATCCAGCAGAGTGGTATGTATCGATTCTCCATGTTTCTAGAATGATCTTAATAATTTGTGTAAATTAGGACCGAAACCCCTGGAGGACCAAATATAAATCAACCGTCGTACTGCTCAAATGTAAAAAATTGTCCGAAAGTGAGAAATAAATTGTATTTAATTAATGAACCGCAGTTTTGATTAGATAGAACCCGCTGAAAAACATAAAAAGATGCAAGTTACTAAACGCTAGAGCAATGCTCGATTGTGCTTCTTGCTGTATTCTTCAGTATCCTTAACATTTTATATTGTGACAGTTGCATTTAGTCTAGTCGCCATTAAACATCACGTGAGTAATGTAGAACAGTTCCCGCCTTAACAGTCTAGTGAAGGAAAAGCGCGGGAAGTCAGCAAGATGGATATCTGAGGACATTTATTAGCACGGTGACTTGGTTAGGAAGGCGGGAACTGGGGTAGATTTACAGACACGTTAGTAACAAACGGAGCTATTCTTAGACATTTTAGTCGTCGGTTGAGCCCACGCTTTGACAAACTAATGATGCATTTGTATGAAGACCTGTCAATCCAAGATGGCCGCAAGTGAACAGCTGATTCGTTTTCATACAAATATTACAAAATGCGGTAGGTAAGAATGACCGTGCTGATGAAACTTCCAGCGCAGGCACTATTAGTTTGTCAAAGCGTGGGCTCAACCGACGACTAAAATGTCTATGAATAGCCCCAAGGCTATTCATAGACATTTTAGTCTAACTTACGTATAATTAACTCTCTTTTTTTCATAAAATTCCCTGATACCAAAAGGCAAAAAGTGCCTACAGCTGAATTTCAGTCCCAGTGGGTACAACTTTATTTTTAAATTGGACGTCGATGAAAAGCCGGTCGATAGCTCAGTTGGTAGAGTGCTTGCATTCCATACCGAGAGCTCGGGTTCGAATCCCATCTAGGGTGTCAGAAATTACTTCCCGTTTTGGTGTTTATTTCAAACCCAAAATTAAATATCGGCAACGTTTACTCGGCCTTCACAAGAAATGAGTGCCAGCCCCCCTTCAACTGAAGTGGTTGGCGTAACGCAGGTACCCTTACCTCTAAAAAGAAATAGGTTCCACTCGCCCCATGCGAAACCCTTCGGGAACAAAGCGGCAGGAAGTTGCGCTATATGTGTAGCTTAGTTGCGTTTTTTAGATGCGATATACATACGGAATTTTCTGTTATTGTTTGTATTCTTTGACTTATACTCGTAGGATGGGATGAGGCTGACCAACAATACTGTATAACATGTCGTCTCACTTGCCAATGTTACCCTTCTGTTTCAGGGGTGGTCGGTAAGATCTGCAGGGCTTATGTTCATTTGATTATAAGAACATTACCTCCATGATTGATTGTAATTACATTGCCTTTTTGAATTAGGTATATTGTAGGTCTACATGCGGCATGTGTAAGCTCTAATTTATACGTGCCTGCTTGTGAGAATGCATGTAATATGAATCTTAAATGTAATACATCTTTGCAACTTATATTATTAGTTTGACTCAATAATTGCTGCTTGGTATATAATATTATTATACTCTTTAGGCAAATTTCACTTTGACATGTGCTCCACATGCAGCCGATACGAAACTGTGTGACTGTGTTTTGCAGGTCAAGAGACCTCTTGTCTGTGACGTCAGATACGGGTCAGGGGGCAAAGTCCGGGCACTCAACTCTTATATTATTATTTCACAGATTTTTCAGACCTCTATTTTCCCAAATACTTTTATAAACCTACGTGAGAGGAAGTTGAAAAACTTGTGCATATTTCTTATTAAAAAAATACGCAGTTGACTATGGGCTGGTCATTTCATTTGAGAAAATAAATAGTCTCCACATCAATAATTCTTTGGGTTTAAATATCCCCCTCGGCTATGTGACGTCAACAATAGTAAATTCCCGATAATCAGGGAAATTTTGCTAGCTTACAGCATTTACTCGAAACTCGTACGTCAAAGATAAAATTAACAATTTCATATTTTGCATAAAATACTTTCATTTAATTGTAAAAAATATATTAAAATGTACTCGGATCTTGATTTGAAACTGAAATAGACGATTTCAATCTAAATCTAAATCTAAGCTGCAAATATACATTATATCATTTAAGATTCATATTAAACGCATTCCCACAAGCAGACATGTATAAGTTCGCGCTAACACATGCCGCATGTGGGCCTACAATATTAAAAAACCCAATCTCAAATGAATATAAGCCCTGCAACTCTTGCCGACCTTCCCTGAAACAGGGGGGACACTGGCAAAGTGAACCATTTTTTACAGTATGGATGGTCAGCCTCATACCAACCTATAAGTCAATAATTCTAATAATTTCGCAAGTTCAACATCTTTATAAGGGTATGTTATTTTGCATTAAAAGACGAGCTTACAACATTTTATAGGAATGTCGAAGATTTAACCCTTAAAAGATTTAAGAGATAAAAAACGTTTATATGGATGAGAGACCAGCACCTTTGGCGCTCAAATTAGGAAGCAATCTAGCCGAATATTGAGGTTCATTTTCACACCCGTTTAATTTCGTCAAATAAAAATTTACACTTTCATACTCGTACAGGCATACAGATTATTATTTGTGATTTTCAAGCACAATTTTAGCATATTATTATACAAAAACGAGGTGTCAATTTATCTTTAAGGTTATTTTGTCGAAACTAAATACTCTGCTGTCCACGTGAAATAGAGCCATTGGTTTCCTAAAAAAACGCGCCGAGATATTTTGAGAATTGCCGTAAATCCTCAATGGCCCGGATCGGATATTTTTTGTCTCAGGTTGGAGTGAGCGGTTCCAGGAACACCTTTGACGGTGTGAGAGGGACAAATAAATATCGGGCATAAATCCAACAGGGACAATAAAGCCAAACATATATCGTACAATGCGATAAAGCCTCATGCGTGCGCTATGGATGGTCAGGCGCGCGTGACATTTTTGCATGTGCCACATGCCAGAAAACATTAAGGGCCGGTCTTATAAACGAGACACCAAATATCCGTAAGTATCTCGGCAAGTTACTAACGGATGGACGTTTACCGACTGATCTTACCGATGGTCGTCCTATAAAGCTTTTTTAACCGTCCGTTAGTTCTCAATAATGCACTCGTATTTTCAATGATTTTTTGCGTGCATTCATGAACATACGTCATCCGTTTGCTGTCAAAGACGAAACATAACCTAAAGTTGCTTTTGACAAATACGAAAACGACTCAGACAGCGCATTTTAATGCATTATCTATCACTTTCGGAAGAAATTATCTTCAACAGGATAGAGCGTAGTAGTCCAATGACACGCAAAACTCACCGCAAAGAAACAATTCTTTGACAGCTGACCTAACCTCAAACCTTAACTAACCGGCCGGTATCTGCCATTAATAATAATAAATAATAATTGGACAATTTGTATACAGCGCCGTTTAGTGGCACTAGCCACCCCAAGGGCGCTTTTATGTGTTGAAGCTTCTGTTAAACAAATGTGTCTTAAGCAACTTCCTGAAACTGCCAACACTGGTCTCTGTTCTCAACTCCAGAGGTAGACTATTCCAGCAGGATGGACCAGCCGAACTAAAAGCCCTGTCTCCGAAACCAGTTCTGTTCCGTCGAAGAGGCAGTTGAAGCCTGTTTACGGCGTCACTCTGTGCAGAACGAAGAGTGCATCGTTTTCCACCTATCTGGTCGACTCTGCACAATTCACACAAGTACGATGGGGCAACTCCTCTGAGGGCATTAAAAACAGAAACACATATTTTGTACTCAATCCTCTCTGGGACTCGCAGCCAATGAAGGCGCCGCAACAGAGGAGAGACATGGTCAGTTTTTCGTCCTCCTAAAAGTAATTTGGCTGCAGCATTAAAGACGGATTGCAGTCTAGACTGCTGAAACCTTGGAAGACCCCAGAACAGACCATTGCAATAATCCAGTCTCGACACAACAAAGGACGCAATGAGAATCTTAGCAGCTTCGGATGTCAAACAGTTTCTGACCCATCTCAACTGCCTCAGGTGAAAAAAACAGGAGCTCACAGTCGAGCTTATTTGCGTACTCATGGAGAGAGTGTTGTCAAGATGGACCCCAAGAAACTTAATTGAGCTAGATGGATATACATCCAGGCCCATTACTTTAATTGGTGAAGAGCCAAGCAAGTGTTTCCTACCAGGAGACGACATCCAGATGAATTCTGTCTTGTCTGGATTCATTCTAAGGCGACACCTTGCCATCCACTCAGCCACCACTTCAATGCACCGGACCATCTCAAGACTACAGGCATCTGTCATAGATGGCTGACAGAAACGACAAAGTAGAATATCATCAGCATAAGAATAGTAGCTGGTGCCGTTCATCAGTACAGTGCTCTCAAGATCATTTGTGTACAGGGTAAAAAGTAAAGGCCCGAGCACAGATCCCTGAGGCACACCACAGTCCATGGGCATACCTGATGACTCACCATCAACATCCACAGTCTGACATCTGCCTTTCAGATATGAAGATAGCAATTTAGATACTCCTCCTCGGACTCCGTACAACCTATCAAGCTTAGTGATGAGTATACTGTGATCAACAGTGTCGAAGGCAGCGCTCATGTCAAGTACTGCCACCATGGCAAGAGCACCGTCCCCAACCGCAGCTATCACATCATTCACAATGCGAAGTAAGGCAGTCTCAGTGGAATGAGCTTTTCTATATGCTGACTGAAACTTAGACAGATATCCGCCTCGCTCCATGTGCTGAGTGAGTTGCCAAACAACGGCCTTCTCAATAATTTTCGATATAAAAGGAACGGACGACACAGGTCTATAATTTTCCACAGAATCAGCTGGAAGGCTTGATTTTTTGAGAATTGGTGTAACAATTGATTTTTTAAGTTCCGTGGGAAAAATACACTCTGTAGTGAGAGACTTGTTGACCAATGCTGACAGAATAGGTGCCACCTCACTTAAGCATCTTTTGACCAGCCATGTTGGAATTGGATCTAGTTTACATTGCTTGTTTGGACATGTGAGTACAAGCTTAACAACATCATTCAACAAGACAGGCTTAAATGAAAAAATAACATTGCAACAATTGTTTGACTCTGGGGGATTAAAAATGGTCGCTGCACTGGATTCTCTTATTCTTCGTAACTTCTCTGAAAAGTGACGAGAGAATTCACTTGCAGGAAGCTCCGGATGCTGAGTAGAACTTTTTCCCAGGACAAAGCTCATCGACTTCCACAGCGCCCTGGGGTTCTTGGCTTCGGTCTCCATTTTTCTGGTCCAGTAGGACGACCTTTTCCTCCTTATCAAAGTCCAATAGATGGTCTGGGCATTCATCCAGGTTGCACGTGCAGTTTCTGTGCGACACCGTCGATACCTCCTCTCAAGGCGTCTCATCTCTGCTTTGCCACATCTGCATTCCTCATCAAACCAGCACTCAGATCTTCTCTGTCTCCTGATGGTTGTTTTGAGAGGAGCGTATTTGTTGATCAGCGAGAGCATGGTGCTATTGTAAGATTTGATAAGTTTGTTCGTGTCTGCCGAGGCAATAAAGTTTTTGTTGCAGATGTCGCTTCCAGACAACTCACATTGAAACTGCTCAACATTAAAATTCCGCCAAGGTCTGTTTGTGATACGTTTAAAAATTGGTTTTGGAGGGTTGAATACCGTAACTGCGGTTACTAGGCGATGATCCGTGTGGCCAATGTCAAGGACTTGACACTGTAGCAGAGGATCACCTGCATTACAAATCACAACATCCAGGATACCACCTGCATCATGCGTCACCTGGTTCACCCGCTGATGAAAATTGAAATCATGCAACATACATAAAAACTTGGTGCTGTGGCCATCCTCCGCTCTATCAAGTCGGATGTTCATATCTCCCACAATAAACACTAGCATGGAATAGGTTGTCAGGCGTGTCAAAAGCTTCTTGAATTCATCGAAGAATAACGTACAGGGAGGCTTGGATCCAGGCCTGTAGACATTCACAATCAACACTGATGATCCACGAGACGTAAACACGCCAGCAATGCACTCAAAAGAAGAAAATTCAGGAACACTCTGTATCTGAGAGACCCTAAAACCATTTTTTACCACTATGACCACTCCGCCATGGTTAGTTATGTGTGCAGATTCAGTGGGTGGCATTTTTCGAGCCTTTTCTATGACAGAGTATCCCATGCTGCGTAGGCGCTTAATGCTGAGGTCTTCACTACCCTCGTGCCAGGTCTCAGTAAGAGCCAGGATGTCTATGCAGTGCTCGCTGATCACATCATCAACAATATCAACTCTCCTTGTTAGTGATCGGCAGTTCCATGTTGCAATCTTCAAGTTACGGTGACTCTGCGTTGAGTGACGACCTCTATTTAACTGACAAAGTTTGACCTTTCTTCCGGAGCGCTTGCCCCGAAATCTTGGTTTAAAAGTCGAGAGTTTGACAGATTGATGCAGGCCATTTGCTGTCAAAACATCAACATCAACAGTGGAGTTCCAATCACGCCAACTTAACAATTGTTCAATGCTGTAGCTGATCATTGGTAGGTAATTTGCACTTGACGCTGGCGCTCCTGCTCTTTAGCAAGATTTAACACATAGAAGAAGAAGTTTGCGCTCATAAATAACAGTTTGCAACAATAATAAGTCATTTTAAAAGTAAACAATTAAAGTTCGCAAATCAGTTATAATAACACAAGAAATGCACTGCAAAAGTCACAAAAAGCTCAAGCAACACAAAAACAGCAAACTATGACACAACAAAGACAAATTTGCCAAAGACTCGTAATTTTATTTTAAACTCGTAAATTTATACATTAATCGATGGGTCGGCCGTCGGTTAGATCTGTCGGTAACTTTTACGGAAATAAAACAAACGGATTCTTATAAGACGAAAATTGTGACGTTTGTATTATATTTCGGTAAATTTGGTACGACATTGAACTAACGGATGTTTATAAGACCGGCCCTTAAAGACGTTCGTACGAGCTTGGGCATCGAAAATTGCGTTAAGGTTTCATTCATGCAACATGCATTTTTGCATGCGTCTGATCCCAGAAAAAATCATAAATAACCATTCAAAAAGGCAATGTAATTACAATAAATCATGAAGGTAATGTTCTTTATACATCGATGCAATCAATCGTATTGTTGCGAGCTTGGAGTACGTGCGCTTGTACACACCTACATCAAAATGATTACACACACTGAAGCACGTAATACAGAAACATCTAGGAGTATTCGTGCCTTGGAATGACACTCTAGTGATTGTGTGTGCGTAAATGTTCTGGTGGTGGAATAGCCCAGAAATTGGGAGAAAGATCTCTCCAGTTTAGTATATAAGGGATCAAAATGGTAGGACAGCAGAAATCGCAAGAGAACAATTAGCTCAGCAACACATATAACCAGTGACTGTCAAATTGTGAAATAAAATTGTAAATTGTAAAAATAAATTGTGAAAAATAAATCCTTAAAAATTAAAAAAAACTCGAGTCCTTTGGTTTACGAATCCGTAGCGTCAACCACGAGACTACACACCGGTCTACCATCTATGCAACTTAGATGAATGCAAGATGAAGAAAAGATTACCACTTTTATCAGTAAATAGAATTGAAGAGGCATATTGATGGTTAATTTTTTGGACGAGATGAATAAGAAAAAGAAGATGAAAAACTGACACGCATGAGTGTTCATCTGCAGCAAGAATCACATTTATCGTAACATCGCGATAAAACGACTTTTCTCTACCACGTTTCATTGAATTTGTAGCACTGATATACTTTGTAGGGTGATAGATCGTTTCAATAAAAGACACAACCCCTTTCTGAAGGAATTTTATTGTTCTTAAAGGGTGGGAAATAATAGTTTATTCTCCTCTTAGCAAAATTTATTCTAAGTATTTATTGTAACCATACTGCTGATTTAATTCAGGTTCATTTTTAATAAAATTGCAGTTGAATTTATTTTCAACAAGTTGATTACATAATATGATTCACTCTGTAACTTCTGTCTTGTCGGTTTCACGGCTTGGGCGTCAATAGATCACTCAAGCTTCACAGAACCGCAGCCTATATTTATATGTGACCAAGGCCTATTCTCGCGTGTTCGAAACGCCTCTAGAATGGATGTCTCCAGAGAGTGCAAGAAGTACAATGTACCAAATATACATAAATATATAAATTTTCTTTATTCTTTCCCACCTCTATGGTGGTTGGCCACTTAGTCAGGAGAGCACCTCCCGAACAGTCTCAGTAGTAACATCTCGAATTTAGGCCTTAAGTCATATGTTAAGACGCTCAGAATCACTTTGCATTTTTGTTTGTAAATTTAAAATCCTCGAGCCCTAAACCCTCACGGCTATAATCTTTCAGTGATTTCTGAGCCTCCTTTGCTTTGTGTAAACACTTGGGAAAGTTTAGCTTCACGGGAGGGCCTTCTGCCACTCGCATCTCACATAACTTTTGCATGCGAGTCCTGTGACACATCCCCGGATGGGATGGATATACAGGGCGTGGGTCAGTGGAGGGGAGACTGACCCCTGAGAGAAGGTGTTGTACCAAATATAAAAAACACTCACGTCTACACACACACATACAATTCAAGTAAACACGCCTAGGCACACAATCACATTAGAACACAGGCATGAACTTATACATTCGTAACAATGCATATTCTTTGTACAAAGTTTTATTTATTAAATATCCAAGTTTTTAGGGGTTATATTACTTTTTTAAAAATACTTAAGTATCATGATAAAAACCTTTGTAGTAATGGTCTCAACCCCGATTTTTAGTGGCGCTTTAACCCTTTTTAAAAGCTTATATGACTTAAATAATAAAGTAATTAGAAAATTAAGATAAGATATTGCTTGCAAGTTGCAGCGTAAAAAATACTAGTATTCAGTTAATTTTTGTAGTTTATACATAATATTGTTTTGGTCGTTTCTTCCACTCAAGTTTCGATTAAAATTTAATTAAAAAAAAAAGACGAATACATAAATACTTTTTCATTATTATTCTAATGAAATAATTCTAAAGTTGAGTCTGCGGAACTTCATATATCGCCACCTCAAAGGTAAAAATGAATAAATGCCGATTCGCTGATTTAAGAAACAAATCGTGGATTGCGTGTAACTTCTCATAGAAAGTAAACGAATTTTAAGGCACTTGTCATGAAATTTTTCTAAATTGCAGAATTTTCACACTTTTTCCCAGTTTTCTCTCATAGAAAATAAGAAAAAGAGGTGCATTTGTCTGAGAAAACCGTGGCGAGTTGAACCTATTTATTTTTACAGGCAAGGGGGCCGGCCTTACGCCAACCACTTCACTTGAAGTGGGGGTTTCCCAGCTCCCGAAAGGGCTGGTACTCATTTCTTGTGAAGGCTGAGTAAACCTTGCCGGTATTTTATTTGGGGTTTGAAATAAACACCGAAACGGGAAATCATTTCTGACACCCTCGGTGGGATTCAAACCCGAGCTCACGGCATGGAATGCAAGCACTCTACCAACTGAGCTATCGACCGGACTAGATACTTAACTGCTAGCTTAATATGTCACTTATACGGTTTTACCTTTAAAGTGTCGATATATACAAGGTATTTTTCATTAAAATTACCCAAAACGGAGTTGGCTGGTTCGCAAATTAAGCCACCAATTTGTGTTTAAGGAAAAAAATAATAAACACCGAAAAAAAATTTTTTTTTTGATCAGAAAAAATACGTATATCTACTCGTACTTACCATAGGTACGTATTTATTTTTGCTTGCATTTCTTAATATCTCTGTAGATACATACATACACAAGTACCGAGTGTTTTACGTTTTTTTTTATTAACTTTACAAAAAAAAGTAATCAACCCATACGTTTTGAAAAATAATGTGAGATTTTAGCTGTTAGACTACAGGCGGTAGTTTTACGACATTTATTTGAATACCTCCCGCCCTCCCAGGTACGTTAAGAGGGTGCACTCTTTATCTGCCCGCACTAATGGCGGCTTGTTATTCGTTATTTATTCCCGCCGCGGTAGACAATCGCTGCGATACAATAAAGATAGCGGAGGGCAGCTCTCCTCGCTGCGGGGGTGACGTGGCAAGAGATTTAAAGGGGTGGCGGTGGCAAGAGATTTAAGGGTGTCAGACAGCGGGGGCTGCTACCCTAAAGACGCTGCACTCTTAAACACACCGCACATTGACAAATATAGGGTTGCCACAAACCAGGTATTAGGTATGTATATCAGATGCAGAACCAATGATGGTTACCTAAGATTTTTTTCAAAAGTGAGATATCCTTCACTTACAGGTTGGTATGAGACTGACACCCCATGCTTTAAAGGACGGTTCACTTTACCAATGTCACCCCTATTTCAGTTGCTACTGAATATTTAGCAAATTTTAAATAAATAATAAGTAAATCACTTTTGTGTTCTTTCGGGTTTGACCATGTTCTACTTGCAGCTCCCACATCTGCCGACGTTTCGCTTTCACGAGTAGAAAGCATCTTCAAGGCGAGTTTTCAAAGCGCCGTGGCGGTCTTCGATGTCTTCGCGGACGCGCGTTGAAGTTGAAGTGAAAGTTTTAAACTTTATTTCAATTAATACTTTGTCATTGTCATGCATCCGACAAATATGTGAATTTATAGGATTTTTTTGAAGGTTAAGGGTTCGATCCCCACTGAGGGTGTCAGAAATAATTTCCCGTTTCGGTGTTTATTTCAAAACTAAAATAAAATACCTGCATGGTTTACTAACTCAGCGTTCACAAGAAATGAGTACCAGCCTCGCCTGGGAAACCCCACTTCAAGTGAAGTGGCCCATTTACCTGTAAAGATAAAAACGTTCCACTCGCCACATGTAGCTCCTTCGGTAAAAATAAGTTACACTAGATGCGTAGCTTAGTGGTGTAGTAATATTTTAAGCGGTAGACATATTTTTTGCTATTGAACTATTTTCTTCGTATATTTCAGACAACATCTTACTGTAATTAAATATGAAGTAATTTTAATACCTTGATGGTAATTAATTGCCTTTTGTTTATCTTTTAAGAAATTCTAAAAAAAAAAAACGTTTTTCAGATACGATCTAAGAACATTTGATTTGCACTTTTCATTTGCAATTCTGTCCTAACGATTATTTTACTAAATATGTCTTTACTTTTATGTCATTTTAGGTTGTGTATGTTGTTACTAAATATTTAGCAAGATTTAAATTAATATTTTGCCATCGTTATGCATCCGTCAACGACGATACCATGTTGAAAGCACCGGTTCTCATCAGATCACCGAAGTTAAGCAACATTGGGCGCGGATGCTACTTGGATGGGTGGCCGCTAGCTACACCGCGTGTTGTTGCCATTTCTTGGACCGGTCCGTAGTCTATTGGCAACACTTCGGACTCGTAAATGGAAGGTTGTGGATTCGAACCATTTATATCTCCAAATGTGCTCTTCGCTGGGTTGAAAAATTCATAAACCTTTACCAAAGACCGGTCACTGAAAGGTCAATCCTACGTTACAACAACTGGGTCTTGCTTGAGAATTGGCGCTTTCTACAGCGACGACCAAGCTCGCAGAGGGCTCTTGAGGTGTGATACACACAAAAACAGCGCTCACCAAATAAATCATCCTAATATTATTATTATTGTTACTGTAACTGTAACTGTAACTCTGTCGCCATTCCACTAGGGGTGGCCAGAGCCTCTGCAGAGTTGCCTCCATTTTTTCCTATCCTGACATACCTCTTTCAATTCCTTCATATCCATCACCTTTTGTATGCATTTTCTTCTTTTACGCTCACTTTGTACATCCCATTCTTTCACAATCTCTACAATCTGATCACGTCATACTTTTCTCGGTCGTCCCTTCCCTCTTTTTCCTTTCACACTTTCTTTGTATACATACTTTGTCAGTCTATCATCTTTCATTCTTTCCACATGCCCAAACCATCTCATCACATTCTTTTGTACTTTAACTTTCACATCCTCTTTCAAATTACATTCTTTTTTTACCCATTCATTCCTAACTCTATCCCTCAAAGTTTTTCCTGTCACACTTCTCAAATGCTTCATTTCCACCGTACATACTTTACTCATTTCGCTATCATTCACTGTCCATGCTTCACTTCCATACATCAAAGTCGGTAACAATATGCCATTGTTTACCGCCATTCTCAGATCCATCGTCAATCGCTTGTTCTTTGCTATTCTTCCTATTGCACCGACCACTTGCTTTCCCTTGCACACCCTATTCTCAAGTTCTCTTGTCATCTTTCCATTCTTTTCAAACATACTTCCCAAGTATCTAAATTCATCCACAATTTTAACTTTCGTACCATTCAACATGAACGTGCATTCTTCAGTTTCATCCCTTCTGTCAAAAATCAGTACTTTCGTCTTACTTGCATTAATTTTCAACTTGCTTGCACACAGGGCATGGTTCAAACTAGAGAGGATTGTCTGGAGTTCCGCTGCTGAATCAGCAATTAATACTGCATCATCAGCATAAAGCAGAACTCCGACTTTTCTCTCTCCAATTTGTATGCCATGTCCTTCCAGATTCCGACAACTATGCCCATTTATAAGATTTATTTCTACCTACATGTGTCTGTAATTGTGTATGCATAAAGCGTAGTCCTTGCAACTGACAATAGATCAGATACGTTCGCCAGTACGTCTATAATATTTGTGTCAGCCCTGTTTGTCTCTCCGCATCTAGATTTTCTTATCTCGCAGACATATTACCTTATTTATTAGGGGTATAATTTGTCCACAAAACAAACTCAAAACAAACAACTCCCAACCCTTATAAAAACCAAAACAATACCAGAAATAAAGTCATAAAAATAACTACCAATACACTCACATCGTTCTAATCATAGTATAGCTTCTCGTTTATCTATGAACATTTCGATTTGAAATTATTTAAGATTTATCTGTCATGAATGGCATAGCTGAGATTCTTGCTAGTTCGGAATATTTTTTGTACAGGTTTACCGATCATGATATATTCAATATAACGATGCTTTAGAATGAGACGTCACGGGTTTTTAACCGTGTGGGAAAATTCACAATTTGTAACAAAATGCATGTCAACAATCCTACATATTTTTGGATACATTTGGTCCGGTGGATAGCTTAGTTGGTAGAGTACTTGCATTCCATGCCGAGAGCTCGGATTCGAATCCCACTGAGGGAGTCTGAAATGATTTCCAGTTTTAGTTCCTTGGCTTATAGGTTGGTATTAGGTATCCAGAGTCATAATAAAAGAAGAGCTTGTATGAAGAAGGTTATGACTCTGGAGGAAATGAAAGAAGTATGTAAGGATAGAAAGAAATGGCGGTTGATCTGTAATGTTGGCGGCTAGGGTTTATTAAAGTGAAATTGGTTTTATGATTTAGTTTTTTTTTGGTGTCCATGTATATATTGTTATTTGTTGATTTAAAAAAATATAATTTGTCATGTATGTTCCTTGACTTATAGGTTGGTATGCGGCTGACCACCCATACTGTAAAAAAATGGTTCACTTTGCCAATGTCACCCCTGTTTCAGGGAAGGACGGCAAGAGTTGCAGGGCTAATGTTCATTTGAGATTGGGTTTTTATATTGTAGGCCCACATGCGGCATGTGTTAGCGCGAAATTATACATGTCTGCTTGTGGGAATGCATTTAATATAAATCTTAAATGATATATATCTTTGCAGCTTAGATTAGATTAGGCTGAACACCCGTACCGTAAAAAAAATGGTTCACTTTGTCAATATCACACCAATGACCGATTTACCAATTCACCAATGACCGGTCACCAAAGGTCCATCCAGCCTTACAGCTACTGGGTCTTACTTGAGAATTGGCGTTTTGTAGCGACGACAACCAAGCTCGTAGAAAAAGTCGATAGCTCAATTCGTAGAATGCTTGCATTGTATGTCACGAGCAAGGGTTCGATCTCAAGGTTTACTCAGCCTTCACAAGAAATGAGAACCAGCCCCCCGGGAGCTGGGAAACCCCCACTTCAACTGAAAGTGGTTGGTGTGAGGCCAGCCCCCTTACCCGTAAAAATAAATAGGTCCCGAATGCGACCCCTTCGGGGATAACGCAGGTAAGAAGTTACACGATATGTGTAGCTTAGTTGCGTTTTACACCTGTTTCAGGGAAGGTCGGCTATGTTCTTTCGAGATTGAGTTTTTATGTTGTAAGTCCACATGCGGCATGTGTAAGCACGAACTTATAAGTGTTTGCTTATGGGAATGCATTTAATATGAATCTTAAATGTGATACATCTTTGCAACTTGGTTTATAGATTATATTATAAATAAACATGAATCGATGAATGTCTATCATTTCTGACACTCTTCATGGGGATCGAACTCGTAGCCCTCTTGAATGGAAAGCAAGCAATCTAACCACTGAACTTTCGACCGGACTACTGCCGGAAACCAAAAAGACACGATAGATATTAGGATCATTTGTAAAAACAAAATGTAGGTACACAAATATACTACAAAAAGAGAAAAAAAAAATGTAAAAAAATTGTACATATTTACGTGAATTAAGGAAGCAATCCATTATTCCTATTCGAAATTGTTTTTAAGTCAAAATTGTCTTCAAATCGTCGTTTTTTTATTGTTCCGTTAGCATTAAAAACTAAAACAAAAGCCATGAAGAGAGATAAGGGCGAACTGAGGGGCCACCCAGCCTCTGGTTGTTATAAACTACCATAAAGTATATCTGAATTTGAGGGAGAGGGGTAATATGGAAATAAAGGCTCCAACAACAATAAACCATAACTAGGAGAGCTATTAATAAAGTCCTTTATCGATAATGTATCCCGGATTGATATTTCTAGCATTCGATATATATTTATTGATTTACCTTTACCCTTCTAGGATGTACTACTGTAACGTGAACAAGGATTTGTGGAGAATTTATTTAAAAAAAAATAGATTTTTTATGAGGAATGCAAATTTTGTACGGCCAGAAACAGATATTAACAATTACGAATGATAAATAATTGTTTCAATATTTGAATAAATTAATAATTAATATGACCGGTCAATAGTCCAGTGGTAACGCTTCGTAAATGGTAGGTCGTGGGTTCGAGTCCCAGCGGAGCACAAAAATATACCATTTATATTTTCAAAAATGCTTTTCGCCGGGATGGAAAATTAATTGCATATGCCAAAGACCCATCCCAACTTACAGCAACTGGGTCTTGCTAGAGAATTGGCGCTTTGTAGCGACGAACAAGCTCGTAAAAAGTCCGGTCGATGGCTCAGTTGGTAGAATGCTTGCATTCCACGGAGAGAGCAAGGCTTAGATCCCCACCGAGGGTGTCAGAAATGATCGCCCGTTTCGGTGTTTATTTTAAACCCAAAATACGAGAACACACCGTCAAGGTTTACTCAGCCTTCACAATAAATGAGAACCTGCCACATTGGGAGCTGGGAAACCCCCACTTCAACTGAAATGGTTGGTGCCCCCCTTACCCTAAAAATAACAAAACGCAATAACAAAATATTTGGATGCTTTTTCTCTAGCAACCCAGCCTGGTTACGACACAATATTGTCTACGTCAATTCAAGTGCAGACCTCACTCATTAGGTAGCGTATTTTTAAAAATACGTTTTGCTACAATTACATACAATAATTTTAATAAAATATTGAAATGGATCCTATAGAGCAGAGTTCCTATTTGAAAATCAGGGCAGTACTTGGGAGGTCCTGCGCCCTCCTCATCACTCAAGATATTTCCTAAGCCGGCTCTGATTAAGCCAATCACTTGTGGTCCAATCTCTCATGCAGCAGAATAGGAAGATGAATAATTGAGTCTCTACTGTGATAAGCACTCGTGAGAAATGGAATAATGACCGATAGGTAAGAGACAAGATGGAGAGAGAGAAACGAGTTAGAAAGAGAGAGAAGGTAGCTGTGTCAGGACGTGATCCATATTTCATACAGATATCGACACCTTAAAGGTAAAACTGAATAAGTGACATATTTTTTTTTTTTTTTTTTTTTTTTTTTATTTTACTTTATTAGGAGAAAAAACAGATACAGACACAGTTGCAATAAACAAAAAAGTGGATACATATAATTTAAAATGCCTACATCCTTAAAAATTTCCCACATATATATTTTAAATTTAATGTAGCTGACATAAAAATATAAAAGAAGTAGAGGAAGTCAAAATTCAAAAGTAATAAAATTAGTAAAAGAAACAAAAATAACAAGGAGAAACAAGAAGAGTAAACAAAGAAAAACATAAGAATGTAAAAGTTAAAGAAGAAAAAAGAGAAGAATAAAAAAGAAGAACAAAAAGCCCAATCAGCACCTATAAACTGGGTGTAAAAGACATTTTATATATAGTTTTCATCAAGTCCCCCCTAAAGGAGTATTTCCCCTTATTAAACAAATCTAAATCATTAAAATATTTATTAAAATCACTGCACATTCTATGAATAGGAGCTCTTTGACCTGCATTTGTTCGACATTTTGACAGAAAAAATAATTGTGAAGAACGAGATGCGCATCTTGGTATACGAAACTTAATTTGACATAGAAGACCAGGGCAATCCGTTTCCGATAGACAGATACTCCTCTCCACATATGAAGCAAGCATTGGTTTTTCAGATAAATGCACCCTTTTCCTGGTTTCTACGAGAGAAAACACTACAAAGGTGTGAAAATCCTGTAGTTTAGAAGTTTTACATGAGCACTTCCTTATAATTAGTTCGCTTACTATGAGAAGTTAGCCCCAATAAAATGTACAATCCGTGATTTCTCAAATCTACCATGTCTATGTTTAACAATAATATGAAACAAATAGTTATCGTATTTGAAACAATGATATTAAACATTATTTTTCAAGATGGAATTTCAAAGTTTATTCATTAAAATATCACTTAAATTGAAAAAATAAAGTAAAAACGATTTCGATAACTTTGTAGAAAGAAAGCATTGGTGGAGGTAGCATTGGATTTTTTATCTTCCTCATGGAGAAGAGAAAGATAAAAGCATGTTATTGAAAACGAAACAACGAGAACACAAAAGAGGACAATAAAGATGTGCCATTAAAAGCAGAAGAAAGAGAACAGAAAATAACTTATTTATTTAAATGAGAGTGAATACCTACACCAAAAAATTGAAAGAGAGAAAGGGGAAGTGGGGAAGAACCAGAAATGTAAGATGCGTGTCGTACATACAGCGCTGTAAGGCAGCCCACAGTTGTCCATGCAGAGGAACAGGCAGCTGGCCACGCCTTGGATGCGGACCTGGCCCAGGCTGACCGTGGTGCGCTGGAGGACAGCTGCAACAAGAGAGAGAGGAGCAAATCAGTCAAACATACAGGAGGGGGAGAGCTGCAACAAGAGAGATAGGAGCAAATCAGTCAAACATACAGGAGGGGGAGAGCTGCAACAAGAGAGAGAAGAGAAAATCAGTCAAGTAAACAGTTGGTGCGCTGGAAGGTACCTATCTTCTTGAATAAACTACACATACTCAAGAAAAATGGAAGCCTCTTGCGTTGGTTGTTCTTGTTCAGGAAGTTGTCATTAAAGGGTACAGATCTGAGATCTTTTCGATTTCTTCAAGCGTCCCTCAGGGCTCCTATTTTAGACCTAAATCTAAATCTAAATCTAAGCTGCAAAGATATGTATCATTTGAGATTCATATTAAATGCATTCCCACAAGTAGACATGCATAATTTCGCGCTTACACATGCCGCATGTGGACCTACAATATAAAAAACCCAATCTCAAATGAACATAAGCCCTGCAACTCTTACCGACCTTCCCTGAGGCAGGGGTGACATTGGCAAAGTGAACCATTTTTTACAGTATGTGTGGTCAGCCGCATACCAACCTATCAGTCAAGGAGTACCTACAAGCAATTAATACAATCAAATATGTATATAAAACAAATAAACTCTAAACAATTAAACAGTAAAAAATTAAAAAACTACAAAACATATTTTTTTAAATTTAAAAGCCTCAGCTTTAACCGCCAGCATTACAGATCAACCGCCACTTTCGTTTAATGTCTATACTTTAGATATTGTACACAATGTGATGATAATTATGTCTAAATCTTTATTATTTGTCGTCAGTATTATTTTGAATCATCTTAATCTTCTTCTTTTTACAACACTAATAATTTATTGATGATTTATAATAATTCCTTTCTTAATCTTTTCACTTTTTCTTATGCCCATCAATGATTTACTATCCTGTGCTCCTATCCACTGCTATGCCGATGACAGTACAATACATGACGGTTTCTCTTTTACAAAGCCCCCAAATAGTTCAGCGATATCTGTTGCTCGTGAATCATTAGCTTCAAAGATCAATACAGATCTCAGGGCTGTCAGTCGTTGGGGCACTGACAACCTTGTAGAGTTCAACATCAAAAAGGCTCAAGCATGTCTGATATCCTTAAA
Source organism: Agapetus fuscipes (assembly GCA_951799405.1). NCBI lineage: Eukaryota > Metazoa > Arthropoda > Insecta > Trichoptera > Glossosomatidae > Agapetus > Agapetus fuscipes. The sequence goes on along the minus strand of OX637336.1, from coordinate 18,143,622 downwards.
GAGGATTCCAAACAACTATCTCCCAACTTTCGACAATGTCTCCCTCTCTAACCATGAACACTTAAATCTTCTTGGTGTTTCTCTGTCATCAGAGTTAAAATACCATGATGCTATTGAGTCCCGCACAACTTCCGCTTTCCGGCGACTCGGCATATTATACAGAGCCCGTAGGTTTTTTACTTCAGCCCAGTTATTAACTCTGTATAAATCCCAAATCCGCCCCATTATCGAGTATGGCAGCCATCTCTGGTGTGGTATGTCCAAGAAGTTGAGTGACCAACTTGATTCTGTGCAAAGGAGGGCAGAGAGGTTGATCAATTATCCTTCTCTGACATCCGATCAGCAGTCGCTCCAGCACAGAAGAAAAGTTGGAATGCTCAGTCTTTTTTATCGATATTACCACGGAGCTTGTTCTAATGAGCTCCATTCATTAATCCCTCCCCCTCGCATTTTAGAAAGGGAAACTCGTAGTACGACTCTCATTCATCCCTTTGCAGTCGATCTCAAAACTATGAGAACTTGGCGTTTTCATGACACATTCCTTTGCCAAACTGCCCGTTTATGGAATGGTCTACCAGTATCTGTGTTCCCTTCCCAATTTAATCCGGTGTTATTCAAAACCAACATCAATCACCACTTCCTTGCAGCGCCTCACGACAGAACCAAGAACTCAAGCAACACCTCTGCGGCACCCTTCCAGGGTGACATAGACCCCCAAGACTCTCAAGAATTGGAGAGCCTCCCGCACAGGATTCCTTAAAAAAAAAAAACGTATATTTTTGGAAAATTAGTAAGCTCTGTACATACTCCTTGCAGTAAAACATAGTACACCACGAGTCCTCAGGCTTTTGTATGAGATCGCGTGTTGTGTGGGGAGCCAGACATTACTCATGTTAAGTCAACGCTGTATTACCGATGCCAGAAGTGGACCCAGAGAAAGGGCAGTGAGAATTTTTTTTAATGTTTTCTAATGATTCCTAAAAGATCCTTAATATTTTGGTTGTACGAGATTAATCGTAAATCCATCCATTTATAATTTATATTACATATGTAATTTTGACTTAACATAATTTAAACTGTTGAACTTTTCTCGGCGAGTGAACTTCACATTTGTATGGGAGTATCGTCCTAAAGTCAAAACAAACAATACCAAATGTTTAAATATGCAAACCGATCGTGTGTTAATATAGTTTTCTTTATGCCACTTCACGCTTGGAATCAATTAATCAGGTAGTTTGTTTCTCAAATTAAAGTTACATTAAGTTGAATCACCAAACCTATTGTAACTCATTTTGTGTCTGCCAAGCCTCTTTTTGTATTTATTTTTTGTTCATTGGTTGACTTTCACGATTACGCGCCCCTAGCTTCCTCCCCGTGTCTATAACTCTACAGAAAGCGCCGCAGCTTACACACAGCCCGCAATACAAATGTAATGTATTAATAACCGTAGTAATAATTATTAATGTGAGCCCCACAAATTATCGGTAAGCCGCCATCGGGATATCTCAATACTTGTAGGGATTTTTTTTCACTCTTATTGGAGCGCAGGATTTCTGATTGCGGCGGAGATTTATTAACTAAATACCGTTTAATCAGAGGCGAGCACTCCGTAGAGGCGAAAGTATGCAACAAGGAGTAAAAATCCATTTAAGAGCACTTTATATTATATCAAAATGTAATTTGTCGTGTATGTTCCTTGACTTATAGGTTGGTATGCGGCTGACCACCCATGATGTAAAAATGGGTCACTTTGCCAATGTCACCCCTGTCTCAGGGAAGGACGGCAAGAGTTGCGGGTGTATGTCCATTTGAGATTTGGTTTTTATGTTGTAGGTTCACATGCGACATGTGCAAGAGCGAACTTGTAAGTGTACAGTTGTGAAAATGCATGTAATGTGAATCTCCAATGTAAAATATCTTTGCAACTTAGATTAGATTAGATTATACCCTAAATCTGACGTTTTTGTTTCTTACACTTTATGGTCTTAGCAAAAGAATTACAGTGATGAAAAAAATCAAGCGTGTTAATTCAATAAAGTTTAAACCAAATATATAACTTAAAAATTTGCACCACAAAAAAATACTTTAAAAACACGTTTTTTTCACATTTTTAGCGTTTTTGTCGTGTGTGCTGTATTTTGGAATTATTTGTTTTCTTTTTAATTACAGAACTAAACATTGCTTAGTACAATAGCAGGCCAATTTTTTTTATAATGTCAATAGTTTTTGAGTTTGACAAAATTGCCAACGCCATGGAAAGGTGGCAACCCAAGTAACCATTTAGGTTTTAAAAAGGTTACAAAATGGTCCCAGAACCTTTGTATGGAAATCGGCACGTAAGTCTTAATAGTCTCAATAACGTTATATTAACCTTATACTAGCCTCGTGAGTGCTAAAAGGGCCCCAGTTTTAGAACCTTGCAGAGAGCTACACCAAAACCTATAGCTCAAATACAAAACCGCTCTAAGAGCTACGGCAGAACTCAAATATAACCTCGGCAACCTTAATTTTACCTCAATATAACCTAGCAAGACAGCTTTTACGTACTAAATTTAGTCTTGGATTTAACTCTTACACAACTTGCAACTCGGGTTCTCTCGCTCTCGCTCGGGTGAGCGAGAGCGAGAGAACCCGAGAAACATCTCGCTCTAGAGCGAGATGTTTCTGTGGAAGATTTTTTACACAGCCGTGAATTGAAATACATATTATAATGGCGCGTGCGCGTCTTACCAAGTTTCAAAATGGATAGATAAGTATGAGTTGAATTCAAACAAAATAATAAATGGCTTTAAGAAATCAGGGAAATGTAAAACATACTGCGAATGGCACTTTATCGTGATACTTTAGGATAATAGTTCTGTATACGACACGGGCCCTTCGTAACTTAAAAAAATTTAGATTTTAATATATATATTTTTTGTAAATCAGGTGTTTGGTGGGAAGTTGCATTATAAATAAAACTTATATTAATACAAAAAGGCATGTATTTTAAATCGCATAGCATACCTTATTAAAATTTTGCCTTATTGAATTAAAATATTGCTATTGATTAAGATAGTTATTTTTTTTTAACGAAAAAATATGGCTGCCGTAAGAAAATTACTAGTAAGCATTAAAATGAACCTTTTTAGAACTATAACAGCTAGAATCTCTTAAAATGTGCCTAAATAAGAGCTAAAAGTTATTGCCAAGAGCTTTTCAAGACTTATCAGCCGCGAAAGTAGCCGCTAAGAAAAAAATGTTGCTTGCATGTTTTGATGGTGTTAGTGGATGGTGCTTGGATCACGTGTTTACGGAAAGTGTGCTAACAGCTACAGGCTCCTCAGAAAGTGCAAGTAAGTTTTTATTTTTCAATCCCTTTGAAAAAATACATTATTGTATTGTTTATTTTTTTTTAATTTAAATCCATAAAACTCAGGTTTAAAGATGTTTAAAGATAAAGTGTAACTTCTTGCCTGCGTTATCCCCGAAGGGGTCGCATGTGGCGCTTCGGGACCTATTTACTTTTACAGGTAAGGGGGTCGGCCTCACACCAACCACTTTCAGTTGAAGTGGGGGTTTCCCAGCTCCCGGGGGGGCTGGTTCTCATTTCTTGTGAAGGCTGAGTATGCCTTTGAGATCGAACCCTTGCTCTCGGCGTGGAATGCAAGCATTCTACCAATTGAGCTATCGACCTTTTTACGAGCTTGATCGTCGTCGCTACAAAGCGCCAATTCTCAAGCAAGACCCAGTTGCTGTAAGGCTGGATGGACCTTTGGTGACCGGTCATTGGTAAAGGTTTTATGAATTTTTCAACCCGGCGAAGAGTAAATTTGAAAATATAAATGGCATATTTTTTGTGCACCGCCGGGAATCGAACCCACAACCTTCCCATTCAGAGTCCGCAGTGTTACCACTGAGCTACGGACTGGTCATCCGGTCTTCTTCATCTTTGTATATTTGCAATACCTACTACATGTTGTATCGGGTTTTGCATATTATATTTTACAAGATGATAACATTCAGCTAATGCCAAGTTTTAAACCTTAAAATTCCTCTATTTTATTGATTACAATTTTAAAACTGGAATGTAATATTCTATGTTTTTGTAAAATGCGCTCTTCGAGAAACGTAATCAAGATTAAGAATGTTTTTAAAAGTGGTAAATTCATTGAAAATGTCTTTTTTTATCTCGTGAAACTTCAAACTCATTCGTAATATGAAAAAACTTGTTTTTCCAATTTTGTTGAAAATGTAATAATCTTTAAAAATGAGGAAATTATTTTATTCTAGAACAAAAAATTTAAATAAAAAAGTAGAAATATTGAAAAAATATTCAGTTTTTCGGGGCTACAGGTAATTACAAAAATGTACGAGTTCGAAAACTTGGCATTTGATGAGTCTAATCTACATATTATACAATATATCCAAAAACCAGTGCTAGATTTTATTTTTTACTTTCTTGCTATAGCTGAAGGCTATAAAGAATGTCTTGATTTGGTGTGGAAAAAAAATTTCGAGGTTTTCACGGAAATAAGTTGTCCTGGTGTAGGACATGCCAAAAAACACTATCTTTTTCAAAAACGTCCATCTGTATGTGTGTGTGTGTGTGTGTGTGTGTATGTATATGTGTGTGTGTATGTGTGTCACTTTCCAAAGTATAAGACCTAGAGATACCAAACTTTGGCTACATCAATTTTTTTGGACATATATTAAGTATGAATAGCATGGCATTACACCAACTTGAAAATTCAAGATGGCTGACATACAAAAAAAACATAAAATTGCACTTTTCTCAAAAACGGCTCCAAGAATTTTTCTTAAATTTTCAAAATTGCCATTAATTAGTTTTAACTTAATAAATAAATTATGGCAACACTCTTACTAATCTGTGTCTATGGGTTGCCATATGAAAAAAAACAACGATTGTGAGTTTTTCGAAAGTTAAGTGGTTAACAAAGATATAATGTTCTACAATATTATAGACAGTATAAATTTCTACAAAATAAAAAAATTTTTTTTTTGAAAAAATAAATATAAAGCACCGTTTACACGACCTGAAATTTTAAATCGAAAATATTAGAAAAACCTATTAAAATGCAAGATATTTATATTTGTTTTAGGTTTGATAGAAAGAACAAGTTTATCACTTTAATTTGCAATCAAAGATTTTTTACTTTTTTGAAAATTCAATATGGCGTCCAAAGAGCTGAAAACTTAAAATGCGATTTTCTGAAAAACGGCTCCGACGATTTGTCTTAATTTTTTTGTGAATCCATTTATAAAATAGTGCTATCTAATAGTTATAATCATTTCTTCATCATAATCTCGGTTTAGGGAGTTACCATTTAAAAGAAAAAAATAAAGGAAAAATTCTCGGCACTTAGAGGGTTAATAAAAAAATAAAATAGCACAAACGTAAAACAATAATGATAATCTATATATTGTCATTATTATTTTTTCCAAAAAGTGAATAAAAAGTATAGCCACCATACAAAGTGAAAATTTTTCCATACAAAATGTTTTCGTAATTTTCTTGGTAGTCAAAGGATTAAAATTAGAAAAAAGGCTGTGATTCTTAAAATTTTATAAATGATGATGATGATGATGGATGATTTCTTTCCTGTGGCGCCATTTAATGGTCCAGGACCATGTCAAGGGCGCCATGGCTTCTGGAGAAAAGTAGTGTCTTCAGTTCCTTTCTGAAGGTGGAAGTAGGCTGGTTCGCGCGAACACCGATGGGCAAATTGTTACAGGCAACCGGCCCGGCCACCGCAAATACCAATAATAATCAGTCATTACTTTTTCAAAATATAACTAAAAAGTGTACCCACATTACAAAGTCCTAGTTTGCATACAGAAGGGTTCAATGACCATCTATAGTAATCTAGAATCTAAGTTGCAGTGAAATATAAACATTCAAAACTCATATCAAATGCATGCCCACAAACAAGCTTTTTTTTTTTTTTTTAGAAAAATAGATTTGTGGAAAGGAATGCAATCCACCAACCTATTTTGCCTGGCCAGTTGTCTTCATGCGAAAGCAGAAGCTTGTGTGCATGCAACGGCATCTGTTGAACCAGGGTCGAAGTTATCGTCGCGGGATTCGAACCAGCGTTATCCGGTTCCAAATAACTTGTCTTGATTCCCGCGGCCATAAGACCGACAAATTACGTGTAAGTTCGCGCTTACGAATGCTGAATGTGTACTTACAAATTAAAACCAAATCTCAAATGAACATAAAACCTACAACTCTTGCCGACCTTCCTTGAAACAGAGGTGACATTGACAAAGTGAATTATTTTTTACACTTTGAGAGGACTGAGAAATGCGAGGAAATTGAGATAAGACTGAATGAAACAAGAGTGGAGGTCGTGAAAGAATTTGATTATCTGGGAAGCAAGTTTGAGTCGAATGCGAAATTAACGAAATAATTGGAAAAGCGCGCTAGTAGAGGAAGAAGTGTAATGGGAACGATTGGAAGAATTGCAAGAAATAGGAAGCTTACGAAGAATATGAGATCGGCGGTCCACAATGGCATATTGGTTGGTGGAAGTGAGGCTTAATGAATGTGAGCTGAGTAAAGTATTCTTATGTAAATATGAAATATAAATATTTAAAATAAGTAGGTATTAGTTATAGGAATTCTGTATTGTATTGTGTGGGTAGGAATCATTGAATAAAATACGTGAAGCATCGAGAAATAATAATTACTATGCCTTTCTGGAACTGTCTAGCAAATATAGGTCTAGATTGTACTGTTTTAAAGAATATAAGAAGGGTGCGAGTGGCTTGCAGGGCCAGTAGTATTCTACAAGCTTTACCACTATATACATTGAACCAAAACCAGTGAACAAAAACCAAGTGTAACGGAATAGTCGAGAATATCTTTGTGCAAATAGATTATTAAAAGTGTAAAATAAACAACTGTATAAGAAGACTAGTATTTTTAATTGAAAGACTGTTGAACCCTAATTTCATAACAGTATGTACGGTTGAAATGGCTTACCTGAGAGCAATGACTGGAAAGACACTGAGTGATAGAGTACGTAATGATTGGGTGATGAACGAGTGTGGTATAAAAGAGAATATGAGAATGAAAGTACAAAAAAGGACGATGAGATGGTTCGGACATCTTGAAAGAATGGATGATGAACAACTTACGAAGAACGTGTACAAAAGAAATGTCAGAGGAAAGTGCGGAAGGGAAAGGCTGAGGAAAGAATGGTTAGACCAAATAGGTGAGATTGCGAAAGAATGGGTCTGCAGTGTGAGAATAAGAGAAGAGTATGTATGAAAAAGGTGATGACAGAAAAAAGTGGAGGCGCATCTGCGGAGGTACCGGCCACCCTTAGTGGAATGGCGGCAGGATACAGTACAGTACAGTACAGAGGTCAACTTCATACCAACCTATAAGTCAAGGATCTTTCTTAAAAAAAAAAAAATTAGGCTGATTTATTTGGTAAGCGCTGTTTTTGTGTGTATCACACCTCAAGAGCCCTCTGCGAGCTTGGTCGTCGCTGTAGAAAGCGCCAATTCTCAAGCAAGACCCAGTTGTTGTAAGGCTGGATGGATCTTTTGATGATCGGTCTTTGGTCAAGGTTTATGAATTTTCAACCCAGCGAAGAGCAAATTTGAAAATATAGATGGTTTTTTTTTTGCTCCACTGGGAATCGAACCCACAACCTTCCATTCAGAGTTTGAAGTGTTACTACTGAACTACAAAACGGTCACAATTAACTGTCAATTTTATTTTGAAATCTTTGAATTGTTTTGAAAATAATACAAAATATTTAGACTTTTTAAAGTTTGTGTATTCACACAGTGAAAATTCATTTTTATAAATAATTATAAAAAATTATAAAAAACACAGAGTTTTATTTTCACAAATTGAGTTTTTATTTCCTCTTGATAATGACGTGAATAAGTCGAAAGTACTTGAGGTGGAAATAAAAACTCAATTTGTGAAAATAAAACTCTGTGTTTTTTATAATTTTTTATAATTATTTACAAAATATTTATATTATGTTTTGGAGCTCACAGGGTGTTATCATTAATAATAAATTGCACAGAATCTGTACTCGACTTTCTTGCAAAAATTAACCCACTGTATGACGTATGTAAAGCTAGAATCATCTACCGGCTTATATGTCGTTTCAAAAAAATATATAATATATCAATTATAAATCAATTTTATTCCACCGCGGTGTATACCTGCATACTCGTACAATATGGATATAGCCATATAAATACTTAAATGAATAGACATATTTGGTTGATTTATTTGTTGAGCGCCGTTTTGTGTAAATCACACCTCAAGAGCCCTCTGCGAGGTTGGTAATCTATAATCTAAGTTGCAAGGATATATTCATTCAAAGCTCTTAGATGTATGCCCACAAACAAACACGTGTAGTTCGCGCTTACAAATGCTGATTGTGTACTTACAAATAAAATCCAAACCTCAAATGAACATAAGCCCTGCAACTCTTGCCGACATTCCCTGAAACAGGGGTGACATTGGCAAAGTGAACCATTTTTTACAGTATGGGTGGTCAGCCTCATACCAACCTATAAGTCAAGGAATACGAGTAAAAAATAACATTTAAGTATAAGAAAACAACAAAACCTTAAAAATAAATCTATACAAAAAAAGTAAAAAAAAATGTCTTATGCAAAAAATGTAGCAAGCCAATAAACCAACATTAAAAATCAGCATTGCAGATTAGCCGCCACTTCTTCCTGTCCTTGCATACTTCTTTCATTTCATCCAGAGTCATAACCTTTTTCATACAAGTCCTCCTTTTATTATGACTCTGGATATCCCAGTCATTCGCTATTTCAGAGATTTGATCCTTCCATACTTTTCTCGGTCTTCCTCTACCACGACATCCATCTATTCTAGCAACATATACTTTCTTCGTCAATCTTTCATCACTCATTCTCTCCAAATGCCCGAACCATCTTAACATACTTCTTTTAATCTTCACTTTCACACTTTCCCTTACACCACATTCTTCTCTTACAAAATCATTCCTCACCCTGTCACTTCGTTTTTTCCCAATCATACTTCTTAGATAGTCCATTTCTACTGTATGGACTTTACTAATTTGCCTTTCACTCACCGTCCAGGCTTCACTTCCATACATCAAGGTTGTATACCACCGTGCACCGCCAATCTAATATTTTTTGAGAGATTTTGGTTCCTGGCGATGCAAGCGGTCGCACCCAGTACACACCTGCCTTTCATTATTCTTCTTTCAAATTCACCGGTCATTCTTCCATCTTTTTCAAACTTACTTCCCAGGTATACAAACTCATTTACGACATCAACATTCATTCCATTAATTTTTAAATTCATAATTCATATTTTCATCATCTCTTTCAAAAATCAATACTTTCGTCTTACTTGCATTCAACTTCAAATGGTTACCTAACAAAGCTTCATTCAATCTAGAGAGCATTGTTTGCAATTCTACTGCAGAATCAGATACAAGAACTGCATCATCTGCATACAGTAGAACACTCACTTTGCTCTCTCCTATCATCAATCCACAATCATTAAGTCTAGCATCCCTGACACACTTGTCCATAACTATGTTAAATATAAAATCTCTGGAAAAAGCGCCAATTACACAAGAAAGATCCTTGACTTATAGGTTGGTATAAAACTGACCACCCATAGTGTACAAAATAATTTACTTTGTCAATGTCACCCCTGTTTCAAGGAAAGTCGGCAAGAGTTGCAGGTTTTATGTTCATTTGAGATTTGGTTGTAAATTGTACGCGAATTTACACGTGTCTGTTTCTGGGCATGCATTTGATATGAGTTTTTAATTTTAATATATCTTTGCAACTTAGATTTTAGAATCTTGAATCTAGATATATAGATATATAGATGGTCATTGAACCCTTTTGTATGCAAACTAGGACTTTGTATGGTGGGTAAACTTTTTAGTTATATTTTAAAAACGTAACGACTTATTATTATTGATATTTATAAAATTTTAAGAATCGCAGCCTTTTATCTTATTTTAACCCTTTGACTACCAAGAAAATTGCTAAAACATTTTGTATGGAAAATTTTCACTTTGTATGGCGGCTATACTTCTAATTCACTTTTTGGAAAAAATAATGATGACAATATATACCTTATTATTATTGTTTTACATTTGTACAACATCATTTTTTATTAACCCTCTAACTGCCGAGGATTTTTCATTTTTTTTTTCTTTTGTATGGCAACTCCCTAAATTGAGATCATGATGAAGCAATGATTATTATCAGTAGATAGCACTATTTTATTAACGAATTCACAGAAAATTTGAGAAAAATCGTTGGAGCCGTTTTTGAGAAAATCGCATTTAAAATTTTCAGCTCTTCGGAAGCCATCTTGAATTTTCAAAAAAGAAAAAAATCTTTCGTTATGAATTGTAGTGACAAACTTGTTCTTTCTATTAAATATAAAACAAATTTAAATATCTTGAATTTTAATGGGTTTTTGTTATATTTTCGATTTAAAATTTGAGGTCGTGTAAACAGTGCTTTATAATATTGTTTTAAAAATATTTATTTTTTAATTTTGTAGAAATTTATATTTTTTATAATATTGTCTAACATTATATTTTTTTTAACCCCTTAACTTTCGAGAAAATCACGATTGTTTGTTTTTTTCATATGGCAGCCCATAGACACAGATTAGCAAGAGTGTTGACATACATAATTTATTAAGTTAAAAATTAATTTGTGGCAACTATGAAAATTTAAAAAGAATTCTTGGAGCCGTTTTTGAGAAAAGTGCAATTTTATGTTTTTTTTGTATGGCAGCCATCTTGAGTTTTCAAGTTGGTGTAATTATATGTTATTCATACTTAATACATGTTCAAAAAAGTTGATGTAGCCAAAATTTGGTATCTCTAAGTCTTATACTTTGGAAAGTGACACACATACATACACACACACACACACACACACACACACACACACACACACACACATACAGACGGACGTTTTTGAAAGATAGTGTTTTTTGGCATGTCCTGCACCAGGATAACTCATTTCCGTGAAAACCTCGAAAACAAATTTTCACACCAAATCAATACTTTCTTTATAGCCTTCAGCTATAGCAAGAAAGTAAAAAAGCGAAAGGTTGTATTACTAAGTATGAAAGAGTCTCCCGGAGAATATTGTTAGTGAGAATGAGATTTGGACGGATGAAAGTTCTACTGATTGCGTGCTACGCCCCAGTGGACTCGGAATGCAAAGTAGTGAAAGAAGAATTCTGGGAAAAAGTTAACATTGTTATGAGAAAGAAAGAAGAAAATGAAAGAACGATTCTACAAGGAGATTTTAATGGATGGGTAGGTATGAGACAAGATTATAGCGAAAATGTGGTAGGACCGAGGGGTAAAGGCGTAGCCAATGATAATGGTAGAGCGCTAATAAGCCTATAAATGGAGCAAAGACTCTTTACGTCTAATACCAGGTTCAACCACAAAAGTATACATTTGTATACGTGGCAGAACAGAGCGGGCAACCGAACAATCATTGATTACATATGTGTGGATGAACGAATGAGAGGGGATGTAAGAGACTCTCGAGATACCGTGGAGCTGTGCTAAACACAAACCACTATTAGCTGCGCTCGAGATTAATGATAGGAGATGTAAGAAGAGGAGCACAAAAGGAATTGGTAAGTATGAAGCGAAAAAAGTGGAAAAAATTAATGACGTAAGTATAAAAAGACGTAAGTATAAAAAGACGCAAGTATAAAAAGACGTAAGTATAAAAACATATCCAACACCGGTCAATTGGTGTAAGATATAAAAAGACTTCATCTCTAAAAACAGAAACGATCACACTGAAATTTTAAAGAAAATCGTTAGAGCCGTTTTTGAGAAAAGTGCAATTTAATGTTTTTTTTGTATCGCAGCCATCTTGAATTTCCAGGTTGGTGCCATGCCAGTCGGCCCATCAAAATCTGTGGTTGTCAATTCTCTTAATCCAAAAATTGGTGTCTCTGCGATCAGTAGATTCGGCTGGGATATACGGTCATACATACATACGGACAGGTTCGACAAATAAGGTTTTTTGCATGTTCTGGTGCAGGACAACTCATTTCCGTTGAAACCTTAATTTTTTTTTCGGTCGAATACAATACTTTATAGCTCCTTCGGACTGCTATAAAGTAACAAAATTTTAAAATTTCTCGGCAGCGGAAGGGTTAATCAAAAATTATTGCCAGCCAATTTGAAAGCCATTATATGTATTTGAGATTCATATTAAACGTATTCTTATAAGCAGACACGTATAAGTTCGCGCTTACACATGCCGCATGTGAACCTAGAATATAAGAACCCAATCTCAAGTGAAATTAAGCCCTGCAACTCTTGCCTATTTTCCATGAAACAGGGTTGACATTGTCAAAGTGAACCATCTTTTACAGTATGGGTGGTCAGCCTCATACCAATCTATAGGGCAAGGAAAATGATCATACCGCAAAACTAAAATTACTTAAGCAGATTGCCTTCATTAATAATACTATTAGCTGTGCTCGAGAATAATGATAGGAGATGTAAAAAGAGGAGCACAAAAGGAATTGGTAAGTATGAAGCGAAAAAAGTTGAAAAATAATACAAATACAAAATACAAATTAAACATTTTGTTTTGAAAATTAAATATCACCTCAAAACAACTTTATTTTATGCTGAAAAGTCATGTGCAGTCCACTGTACATTTAATTTCTGATACGCGCGCTGGGGAATTCTTACGTTTCACAAGATTGCTTTCGTCGCCCATCCGTGCAAATTCTACATCGACGATAACACGCATATCCCTCGCGCTACGAAGGTACGAGTATGTATATACATACTTATTTTCAACATTCTAACTATGACAGAACAGATAATTATTATACAACATAATACAACCCTTTATTATAAGTAAGTGAGTAAAAATGAAGTTTTAAAATACTTTGTTTAATCTTTTTTACGATATTTTTTTTTTAATTTGTGTTAAAATAAAGTACTGAGGCGTTTAAGACAGATTTTGACCAAAAACGGGACTCGACGTAAAGTTTTTTGGAAAATATTTGACTTTAAAATTCATTTCCCGTGAAACTATAGCAGATAAAAAGAATATATACGAGACCATTATTGTTTTAAATTTAATGTTCTTATTTTTGACGTACAAAAATTTCAATTATTGTACTTTGATTTTGAGTTATAAAATATAATGTAACAAATACCGTTTTACCCCCGTTTCTCCTGAACCAGAAGGGTTAGAAATACAAATTTTTGGTATGTTCATTTTCTTGTTACTAGTAATGAACGTAGCATAATTTTTTTTTCTTTATTCTCATGACTCATACAACTTATATCAAAAGATCGATTTATATATTTGTTAAAAAAAATGGCCGCATTCAAAATTCTCCAGGTTTGGAGTACTTTTTTTAATGCAAAAAGCAGGTAAATAATGTAGGTCATCATTTCTTACTAGTCTCTGCCTAGTAGTCGATGAGGTAGTTTGTACCATTTTTTGGGCTTCTTTGAAGAGGCGGCATCCAGAACGCTCCAAGGTAGGATCACCAAAATCTGCAGAAAAGGCATGTACTTGATGCCGGACACCTCCCAAACATATTTCTGCCTGGTAGTCGATGAGGTAGTTTGCACCAATTTTTTGGGAAGGCGTGTTATAAAGCTAAATCTGCCGTTTTTGTTTCTTACTGTGAGAAACAAAAATGGCATATTTGGCTTTATAACACGCCTTAAAGAGAGGCCGCTTCCAAAACGCTCCAGCATAGGAAAAGGCAGACTAGTGAAAAAATGATGTACTCGATGCAAACTACCAGCCTGACCATGTCTCTGCCTGGTAGTAAATGAGGTAAGGTTTCGTACATCTAGCTCTTAGTCCTACTTTACTACGCGCATACAAATTATTTGATTCACTTTGATAGATGATTTAAGCACTAAAACTTACTGATGTATCCATTATTAGTAAAAAAAAAATACGGACTGTACGTTTAAAATTTCCATTCCGTTTTTTTTGTGTCACCCTGTGTCGGTTCATCTTGCAAGACAACGGATATTGCTTTGAAATTCCGTAGAAAAATAACAGCTCTTGAGAATGCCATAATAAAGCATTATAAAATACGTGTAGCTTCTAAAGATAACCTATTGGTTTGGATTCTTACCACGCAGTCCTAATTTGTTTGCCTAGACAAGTATTATGACTCCGTCCAAAAAAAAATATCCCGTTGTTTTTAAAAATATGTTTCTTATACTTTATGGCCTTAGTTAAAGAGTGACATAAATGAAAAAAATCACCCGTGTTAAATTATTATTTATCTTAATTTTAAAGTTAATTACTTGTATATAACTTAAAAAATGACGCCACAAAAAAATATTTAAAAAAACTCGTTTTTTTTACATTTTTTTGCTCGCATTTTGTTGTTTTGTATTTTGGAAATATTTTTTTTCTTTGTAATTATAGAATGATACAAATCCTAGTTTGTGGTGTAATTTTTAGTAGAATGATGTGAACAGTTTTTGCGATAATATGAAAAAACTGAAACTAATTAATTTATTTAATTCTTGAAAACAGTTTTTTCATATTATCTCAATAACCATTCACATTATTCTATTAAAAATCACACCACAAAGTAGAATTTATATAATTCTATAATTATAAAGAAAAATAGTATTTCCAAAATACAAAACAACAAAATGCGAGTAAAAAATTGTACAAAAAACGAGTTTTTTTAAATATTTTTTTGTGGCGTCATTTTTTAAGTTATAATAAAAAAACTAACTTTAAAATTAAGATGCAAAATTATTTACCACGCGTGATTTTTTTCATTGATGTCAATTTTTAACTAAGGCCATAAAGTATAAGAAACATATTTTTAAAAATAACGGGAGTTTGGTTTTTGAACACAGCCTAATACAACCTAAAGCAATTTCAACATTCCGTAGCTTTATGGTAGTAATAATATTAAATAATTATTCTTTGGCTCTCCATTTAGCAAAATATGTCAACCTCTCTAGAACCTAATCAGGAGTCTAAGACAACCTTAAGATGCACGGACAATTAGCTCTTGAAACACAAGTCAAAATAACGTTAATTTAACCTCTTGTCAGCAACTTCTAGATACCAATAATGATGCAATAATAACCAGTTGGTTTTAGGACTTATAAGTTATTCTCAAGCCATTAATATGACCGAATAGCAAAGCATTAACCTTTCTAGGAGACTTCTTAGACCTAAAGGCAATTTTCACAACGTAGGACGACTAAAGTGGTTACTTGGGAAAGGATGCAGAATTTGTGGTCATTTCAGGTTTGGGCTTACATGCAGAATGTGACAAAATATGAAGTCATTTTTTATTCACTTTGCAATTGATTCTAGCCCTCTAGTTCAGAAAACAGACGATCTACCAACTGAACCATCGACCAGAGTAGGTCAATAACCTGGACAGTATAAAAGCTCTCTGAATAAAAGTTTAGTAAGTTGGTTTTCCTTCGAGATAACTTCGTGGAAGGAATTTTCTATCGAGTCAAAGTTGTATCGAAAAACTTTCATACCCCTAACAACTTCGAGGTTTTCTGTTTTGTAGTATTTCTAGGTACATATCGTTCCGCCAGTGCTTGTTTGACTTATCTACCATTTGATTCAAAGATTACCTTAAATGAAATTGTCTTAAGAATCACATTCTACACAATTTGAGCTAAGAAAAAACCGTAAAACACGATAATGTAGGAGTTGTTTTAAATTATTCAAAAATCAATTTCCAATTTTCATAAGACACATTGGTCCAGTACACATAAAAAACATTGTTCATGTGAATTTATCTCTGTTGGACATAAGACAAACAAGCACTTAAACTACGCGCCTCAAGTACCTATAACTTTAACGATAGCGTCTAACCAAAAATAAATGAAGATACTACGATGCGAGCTGCAGCATCTAAAATTAAAATTTACATGATGAGTCATTCCTTTGATGTTCCTTGGCTTATAGGTTGGTATGAGGTTGTCAACCTGTATTGTAAAAAAGGTTCATTTTGCCAATGCCACCTCCTGTTTCAGGGAAGGTCGACAAAAGTTGTAGAACTTATGTTCATTTAGGGCTTAGATTTTAATTTGTAAGTACACATGCAGCATTTGTAAGCGTGAACTATCTTAACAACTCAGATTATTGATTAGGTATAGTCCAGTCGATAATTCAGTTGATAGAGTACTTGCATTTCCATGCCGGGAGCTCGGATTCGAATCCCACCAAGGGATTCAGAAAGTATTTCCGTTTCGGTGCTTATTTCAAACCCAAAAATAAAACACCGGCAAGGTTTACTCAGACTTCACAAGAAACGAGTACCAGCCCTTTCGGTAGTTGCGAAACCCACACTTCAACTAAAGTAGTCGGCGTAAGGCCGGCCCCTTACCATTAAAAATAAATAGGTCTCACTCGCAAAAAGTTACACTATATGTGCAGCTTAGTAGCGTTTTTTAACGATGAAACATTCACTGGATTCACTGTTTTGTCAACGACGATACCATGTTGAAAGCACCGGTTCTTATCAGATCACCGAAGTTAAGCAACATTGGGCGCGGATGCTACCTGGATTGGTGACCTCTCAGGTAGGTACACCGCGTGTTGTTGGCATTTCTTGGACCGGTCCGTAGTCCAGTGGCAACACTTCGGACTCGTAAATGGAAAGTTGTGGATTTGAATCCCGGCGGAGCACAAAATATATACCATTTATATTTACAAATGCGCTCTTCGCTGGGTTGAAAAATTCATAAACCTTTACCAAAGACCGGTCACTGAAAGGTCCATCCAACCTTACAACAACTGGGTCTTGCTTGAGAATTGGCGCTTTCTACAGCGACGACCAAGCTTGCAGAGGGCTCTTGAGGTGTGATACACACAAAAACAACGCTCACCAAATAAATCATCCTAATATATATAATATATTTTTTTCAGTATCCATACATTTTTTATAAAGCCCTATGACGCAAACTTCTATAATTGGAGTAACTGAGAGAGAGAGAGAGACTTTTCTACAAATATATTTTCTGGTATTGCGTTATGTTCTGGAGAATTCCTTTGTAAGCTCCCATAAATTTGACCAACAAGGGGATAGTTTTTCGTTCCTTTAAAAGTTTCCAAATTTTTTCAGAAGATGAAATGATACATCTACGATAGGGACTTGTCTTACTTCAATAAAAAATGCTTAACTAAAATAAAATATGAAAATATTGTAAATGTAAGCTTTCTTTCTCAAGAGCATTTTATACCCTCAACTTGTCGTTTTTGTTTCTTAAACTTTATGGTCGTAGTAAAAAAGTGACAGATAAATCAGGCGTGTTAATTAATTATTCATCTAAATTATTCAGGCTAAACTATGTATATATGTACAACTTAAAAATTGTCAACACATTTAAAAAAAAAAAAAAACACGTTTGTTCACATTTTTCTCGGTATTTTGAATGTGCTATATTTTGGAAATATTTTTTTATTTTAATTACAGAATTATTAATTGTTTCCTCTCATATGATGCCAATGTTATTATGTCAATAGTTTTTGAGACAATATGGAAAAAACAAATCCGTTTAATAATAATAAGACAATATCGTTGTGTTTTTTAGGGTTAAAAAATCTTTAAATTAATAAAACTGGTCTTCTTTCATGGATATATTTTTTTACACTTAGATTTATTTAACAATTTATATTTATTTTTAACAATAAAATTCACATTTATGGTTAAGCACTTTACATTTACTTCACAGTTGGTCTTCAATGTCTTTCTTGTTCAAAAGCAGAGCGACGTATATGGACTAACTCTTGCGAGCCGCTTGCAGCCCTTTATACTCCTAAAGACAGTAGTTGCTAGAAGCCAATTTTGCTGGAATCTTCTAGAACCTAAAGCTTCCATTAGGTACACAATTGAATGTCTCTTTCCTAGGTACCTATAATAATTACTCCAACTTATATCGGCTACACCTAACCTACCTTCCTAACATTTATAGTATTTGTTATTTACATAACAATAGTCGTTTACGAGAATAAAATCGAATCATAATGAAAAAAAAATACAAAATAAATGTGTGTAGGTAATGCCGAAAATTGAAATCATCCTTTTTCACTAAGTATGGCTGTTAACTTACAACACGAGCAGCCAGCGATTATCGCGTCAAACTGTGAAAATACCTACCTACCCAATTGCCGGACTATTTTAATGATGGCAACACCAAAAAAAATTGCACGTTCGAATTTTCAAATTGAATTTAAACATGGCGGATGTGGTTACCAGTTGACTTTTGTAACCCGAGGGAAGAAGGTGCGTGTCGTCTCCTCAAATAACACCTACTTATATTTAATGTGTATTAATGTCTGGTATTATGTTTAATTTTCACACTTAAAACGAGATTTACATCCGTGTAAAATATATTTAATAAGTATAATCTATTCTAAGGCACTGATTGTGATTATATACTCGTATATTTTACTTTTAATAACTGAATTTACCTATGATTGAAGCAACGAAAAGCTTAAATGGATGAGTTTACTAGTATAATTTCAAATTTGATTAGATAAAGCTCGTAATATATAGAGTCTAAAGAGCGAAGACGGTCTGATTGGAGTTTGGTGCAACAGGCTCTTATTGAATGATGTCTGGCCGCTAAGGGCTCTCATCAAACTACCCTCTTTTAGTCTTTAGATGTTATTAAGTGGGAAGTCAGTATGGTTGGACACTCACAAAGGTACTGGAGAGACGAATAGAAGCGTTCGAAATGTGTGTCTACGGAAAAATGCTTTGGATCTCCTGGCGTGATCGGGTCACCAATAAGGAAGTCCTCATATACGCACCACAAAGGAACTTCTGTCAACCATTAAGCACAGAAAGCTTATGCCCTTCAGTCACGTTATAAGAAATGAGAAATACTTCCTTCTCCATCTTATCACTCACGGTAAGGTTGAGGGGAGAAGAACTCAGGAATACCGAAGGACGTCGTGACTTAAAAACCTATAGGTTCAACAAAATCACCAAGTACCAATTTAGAGCCTTAGCATGCAAGGTGAAAATAGGCATGATGATCGCTGATCTTCGGTATAAGTGTCACCAAAAGATGAAGAAGATCATGTGGCTTGTAATTTGATATGCCTGATGTAAACTAATACAAGGCGTCAACCAGGTATAGGGTGTTCATAAATTCAGCACAGTTTTGTTTAATGCACACTTCAAGACAATGGTCCAACCAAAACACCAACGGGGCCATTCTTATAGACATTTTAGTCGTCAGTTGACGCTTTGACAAACTAATGATGCCTGGGCTGGAAGTCTCATCACCACGGCCATTCTTACTTACCGAATTTCGGTAATATTTGTATGAAAACTAATCAGCTGTTCTCTTGCAGCCATCTCGGATTGACAGGTCTTCATACAAATGCATCATTAGTTGTCCAATCGTGAGCTCAACGGGCGACTACAAAGTCTTAAATAGCACCGCAAGCCCCTATTTAGAGCATTCGAGGGGAAAACAGCCACGATAATCGCCGATCTTCGACATCAGAAGCACCAAAAGAGGAAGAAAAACGGTTGATTTTCAACATATTGTCATTAACTGTCCATTTTGCAGCTCGGATGAACTAATTGTCGCTGTTAATCGCCATTGACGTATCCTGTAACGCGATTGGTCGGAATTGGCGCCGAATGAGCATTCGCGCATGCGCACGCGGACTTAATAACCGCGCATTATCTGCACTTTAAGTTGCGCACTCTCCCATTAGCATCGTTTCCCACAAACTACTCACTATCCTGCGTGCATTTTATATCCTCCTTTTTTAATTGCAATTTACGAGCTGCAAAACCGGTTGGCGGTTTTTAATATTTAATATATTTTTGTGTCGCCTTTGTTGGATAAAATTAGCGGCCGTATGTATAAATACCATCGACTTATGATATCTGTGAACTAGAAATTATTTTAACGAAAATATACATCACACATATGTTCCAGCTTCCTTACAAAAATGGTACACTTACAAAGAACTTCGCAGTTGCATTTCCTTGTGTACAAAAAAACTTGGGTATCTATAATCTATAATCTAAGTTGCAAGGATATATTCATTTAAAAAGCCCTCAGATGTATGCCCACAAACCAACAAGTGTAGTTCGCGCTTACAAATGCTGAATGTGTACTTACAAATAAAATCCAAACCTCAAATGAACATAAGCCCCACAACTTTTGCCGACCTTCCCTGAAACAGGGGTGACATTGGCAAAGTGAACCATTTTTTACAGTATGGGTGGTCAGCCTCATACCAACCTATAAGTCAAGGAATAAGGGTGAATGCAAAAAAATCTAGAAAGTTGGCAACATTGCGAATTAATGGCTGACTAAACCAGTCCGAACATAGCACGCACGCGTTAAAAATCTTGTGATCACTAAGATTGACGAATTTTGAAGGAAAAAGGTATTATTTTAAGACATTATGGCATGGTGTCGAAACACAAAATGGAGAAAGAAAGAAAACATGGGATTTGAAAAAAGGAAAACATAGGACGTTTGACAGGAATGGAGACAAATGGGTTCTATAGTATGTATGGATGCAGTAAGTTAGTTTCTGCTCGTCTATGTTATGGGCTCATTGTATGGTACACTCTCCTAGTTTCAACTTTATTCGCTATGGACTGGCCCGGATTAACCCCTGTGGGGGGGGGGGCCTGGTGCAAAGAAAAGTTCGGGACCCCCCCATGCCCCTTCTCCCTAAAAATCACCTCCACCCTATAAAAACATTTTGAGGCCTATTCTGGTCATTTGGGGCCCCGAAGGGTTTTCTTGGAGTTTTTTTTTATTTCTTAAGTTTCGGTTTCTTTGTCTATGCAAAATATATTCTTTTGAGTCAAAAGTGATCAAAATTACACACAACTACATATTTGTAATGATTCGTATTAACCTTAGTAACAAAACGATTTACTGTTGTTTTGACTTCTCCATTCATTTAAGTGAATCTGAATTTAAGATAACTAAAGAAAGTGTGAAAGGAAAAAGAGGGAAGGGACGACCGAGAAAAGTATGGAGTGATCAGATTGAGGAGATTGTGAAAGAATGGGATATACAAAGTGAGCGTAAAAGAAGAAAATGCATGAAAAAGGTGATGGATATGAATGAATTGAAGGAGGTATGTAAGGATAGGAAAAAATGGAGGCAACTCTGCAGAGGCTCTGGCCACCCCTAGCGGAATGGCGACAGAGTTACAGTTACAGTTACAGTAGCACTGTCACCCCGTAATGTCAGTCGAGTGGCAAGGAATGCAATATGCATATAGCCTTAATTCAGTTTACTCGTAATTATTGATAAATGGCATCTCTACTTGCTTCTCACTTACCCCCACGTAAAGTAAATTAAAAACTAAGGGAATGCATTCATGTGCGAGCTTTTTGCATTGATATTCCATGGGTGTGTGCAAGTAGATTATGCAACCATTAAAGTTGGCATGCAATTTTTTAAAAAGGTGGTTCAAAGTTTTCAATGAATAGTTACTTAGAATATCCTTCCAGGCACTTCACTCCAGATGAAGGTTAAGTTGATAATTGGATAAAAAAATGCAAGCGGGAAACGCAATTAATAGGACACATACAATAACATAAGATGTCATATCTTTGTCAATCTGTCAATAGCATCACAATAGCGCACAAATAACCAAGTAAATGGACCATCAGTAGAGTCACATGAATCTGCATACTGCATAAGTGACGTTTTGGTCAAATACGAGTTATGAATGCTATCCTACTTAAAAATTTCCACACTTTCTAATGCGGTAAACTAAGTCAAAATGATAATCTATAATCTAAGTTGCAAAGATACATTACAATTATTCTCACTCCGTGTTCAAATTAAGCCGTGTCAGGACAATATACGATAAAAGAGGATTATGCTCAACTAGCTGAAGTAATTGTTTCGGAATAGGATTATTCTGTTACCTATTGGATTACTGTTACTCTATAGCTCACCAATACTCGGTACTTTCTGAATAAAGTTATTCTATACTCTGTGCTCTATGGACTGTTCTCTTTTGTATCATATTGTATATAAGGTACTTATTAGCAAGAACAGCTGATGCAAATTGTGACAGCGATATGGGGCGATGACCGGATTATGACGTGAATGCAAAGATGGACAGTAGCGGACTGGGTCTGCATATATTGCATGTATGAAGAATCATATCGAAGATCTCATGAGTATGACAGCATAATTATGTGATGGAGAGTTGCTTTGCAGGATCAGTTGCCGTGGTCTGTGGGAGCTGGAGCTTCCAGACGTTCCGCCCATGTCTACGATGAGCTTCTTCGGCGTGAAACTAAAATGATGTGTTGTAAGTGTGTTAACTCCGGGAAATTCAGGGAAAGGCGGCAGGAGTAGCAAAGTATTTGTTCATGTCGACTGCTCCAACGAAGAAGGTTCCAACTCCGAAATTGATGTTTTTGACTTATTTCCATTTCTGAAGGTAATAAATCGTTATCTTTGTTCCAACAAGACAGCCGTGTCTCTATCTCTTTTAAATTTGTTAATAAATGAATGTAAAAAATAGTTGTATCTTCTTCTTCGTCGTATCAGACACTACACTACTCTTGCCCAGTGTCGGGCAACATCCACTGCTTCACCATTACTCTCCATTAGGTCGGCCAGTGAGTAACTTGCTGGGCAGGCCGGGCAGATCCGAAGATGATCCATTGACTGTTGGGCTCCGCATTCACAGAGCGTGGTGTCATCTTGATGAAGGATTCCCCTGGCCCTCATGTTACAGCGAGCTCTGCCAACACCCGTTCTTAGCCTGTTGAGTGCTCTCCACACAGGCCACTCAAGATCCCGTCCAGGTGGGAGACTCTCGCTTGGCTGCACAAAGTTTGCAGGTCGCTCCAGATTCCACAAGTGCAATCTCTCCCCCGCCGGCTCCGCATTCAATAGTTGTATGTCAAAAAAGCATTGTTCTCCATGGAATAAATAACATTCAATTGGCTTTCCTGCAAAACTATCTTTTTTGACTTAGTGCTGTCTTCGTTTGGTTTGTTTTGTATGCACACATATTTGCAAACTTACATACGCCTGTTTGTATGATCCTTGAATGTCAATATACCTTTGCAACTTAGATTATAGAAATACAATCGGTATTACTCACACACATCAAATCCATGGTTCAAACGCCAACCGACGTGAATTTTCCTTACAAAAAATTGATGATCCACGGATCAGCTGTATATCAAATGTGTGTGCATAGCCCTGAGTTCACAGTACCCGTGAGACCACAAAGTAAAATAATTGTGAATGTTTGTTTGTTATATTGGCATCACTGCATTTCTTTGCTGGCCCGCACGGAAGCCTTGATTACCGAATTGCGCGGCAGGGTGCAACGCTCGCGGTGCCGCGCTGTCACTTTGACAGTTGTCCGACAGGAGAGACGGAGGCAAATTACCGAATTACAGCCCACAGGATGTCTAATATCTGCATCGGCAACGTCTAGACATGAGATCTGTTCACTCACTAACTGTTAAGTCACTAACGATTAGGTAACGTGACGTATGCTCAAATATAATTAATAACCAAACATGCTCTTTGCTGGGTCCATATAATGTACCTTTACCAAAGGCCGGTCACTTAAGGTCCATCCAACCTTACAGAAACTAGGTCTTGTTTTAGAATTGGCGCTTTTGTAGTGACGACCAAGCTCGTACAAGTCCGTTCGACAGCTCAGTTGGTAGAATGCTTGTATTCCATGCCGAGAGCTCGGTTTCAAATCCCACCGAGATTGTCGGAAATGATTTACTGTGTCGGTTTTTATTTCAAACCCTAAATGAAATACCAGTAAGGTTTACTCAGAATTCACAGCCTCCTCGGACGCTGAGAAACCCTCATTTCAACTGGAGTGGTTTGTGTGAGGCCGGCCCCCAATACCTAGGTTCCGCAGGCCAGAAGTCAAACTTTATGTGTATCTTAGTTGAGTATTGAGAGATCAATCTAAATTACTTTAATATTTCAAACAAAGTAATCAAGCGTTCTTTTGAACGTTCGCCAAATCAAAATCAAGAGTGAAATCGAAATGCGCGTGAATAAAACATCAGCCGGTGAAATCGAGGACTCGAATAAAATGCAATAGCTTAATCAGTCAGTGATGCCTTAAAATATTTCAGACGTTTCTTATCGGAGGCAATAAAATCAAATAACCCACAGTGGGGCGGAGAGTCTGTCGTGATTTTAAATTTTGAAAACGCCAAAAACTGGTCCAGATCCCGACGTGTGCGGACTCGCAAGCGCTTTGAAATTCCCAAAATGTTTTAAAATTTTAACTGCACTCACTCAATACACGCAGGTACTTCAAGTACACGGAAAGGCTTTTGAAGGGAACACGTTGTTAAAGATCCCCACAGATGATAACTCAACAATCAACCTTCTTGTACGATTTTTTGTGTCTTGTTGAAGGCGTTCAAAAGAGGCTAACATTCAGCAGAATTAACATTAAAAAAAAAACATTTGCCCGTAGAACCGTTTATTTTTTAACATGGAGAGTTAGGTTTGCGTCAGTTTCTTTCAAGAAAAGGCATACTCTTTGCCGTAATTCATCATTCTCTCTTTAAACATATTCGTTTTTACCATTTTCCGGAAAAGCGTCATTATTTGACAGTTACTAGCGCTAACC
Source organism: Agapetus fuscipes (assembly GCA_951799405.1). Taxonomy (NCBI): domain Eukaryota; kingdom Metazoa; phylum Arthropoda; class Insecta; order Trichoptera; family Glossosomatidae; genus Agapetus; species Agapetus fuscipes. Next base: position 18,118,953 of record OX637336.1, on the reverse strand, counting down.
CTTAGATCTGCAGAAAGCACCAAAATTGTAAAGCATGTATTTCACATCGGATTTAGACCTTAGACTTTCAAATCAGTAAATTAGCATTTTGTACAATGATATGACTAATAGGTAGGTATGAGGCTGAAAAGCCATACTATAAAAAAAATGGTTCGATTTGTCAATGTCGGAACGTCGAAAAAAGTTTGCAGGGCTTATGCTCATTTGAGGTTTGAATTTTAATTTGTAAGTTCACGTGCAGCATTTGCAAACGCAAAGTTGCACGTATCTGTGGGAATCCATTTAATATATGAATTTAAAATGTTTAAATATCTTTTCAACTTAGATTTTAGATATTATAGATTACACCTAAATATTTGTTCCAAACTTATCAGCTTAAAGGTAAGAGGGCTTAATTTTAGAACAGAATTGTATAATTATTTTATCACAAGTGTGACGTATCAAAAACGACATCTTTCATTCTCATCCTGTCTCTATCTATTCCTAGATGTAGACTTCCTTTGATGACGATGGATGATTTTTCCTGTGGCGTCATGTAATGGTCCAGGACCATCTCAAAGGGCGCCATGGCTTCTGGAAAAAAATAGTGTCTTCGGTCCCTTCCTGAAGGTGGTGGTAGGCTGGTTCGCGCGAACACCGACGGGCAAATTGTTCCAGGCTGTCATCCGCCGGTAAACATGCAAGAATGCCGCATGTTGAGCGTGCATCACTAGGGCGACATAACACATAAAGTAATATTTATGACGCGGAAAGATCGATGAACGAGGATCGCCGGGGAGACACGAGGTTTCACTTTTTCCTCGCATCTTGGACGATGGAATAAATTGACAAGTGCGCTCTTGAACCCTTGGTGGTGCGTGTGTCCTGGAGGTGGCTCTGTGAAGAATTACTTGACAAGCAAGAAGGACGGAGACGATTAAAGCATGAAGGTGCTTGTGTGAATAACAAACGTTTCCTGGATTTTTCAAATTGAAAAATTTCAAGGATTAACATTCATTTTCTAATTATTTTTTTTAAGTAGGTATATTATCTTGTGTCGTGACTAAGCTACACGTATAGTGTGACTTCGTGCCGCGTTATCCCGTGAAGGGTTTCGCATGCGGGTGAAACCCATTTATTTTTACAGGTAACCACTTCAGTTGGAACTGGGGATTTCCCAGCTTCAACTGGAGAGGTTGGCACTCATTTCTTGTGAAGGCTCAGTAAGCCATGCCGGTGTTTTATTTTGGATTTTGAAATGATACCCTCGGTGGGATTCGAACATGAGCTCTCGGCATGAAATGCAAGCACTCTACCAACTGAGCCATCAAACCCACAATAAATACCGGCAAGGCTTACTCAGCCCTCACAAGAAATGAGAACTAGCCTTTTCGAGAGCTGGGAAACTCCCACTTCAACTAAAGTGGTTTGCGTGAGGCCAGTTTCCTTACACGTAAAAAAAATAAGTCACGATTCGCCACATCCGACCCCTTCGGGGAAAACGCAGGCAAGAAGTTACAATATGTGTGTAGCTTAGTTGCGTTTTTAAAATAAAATATAAGTATTTTTATTTGGTCCTAGATTTGCAACTCATTGTTATTTCTGATAATTAAACCCTGCTCACAATAATGAAGGAACCCGTTCATTTTCACTTTATCAACATCATCGTCATCATCAGCTGTCTTCATTAAAATAGGCAGATAGATTTTTACGGTTCTAATTAGCGAAGAAGTGTACCTACAAGTTTATTTTTTAATTTGAACAATCATCAATGCAAGAAAAAATGTCTACGTGAACAATGGCACGCGCGTCTGATATCCGCCATAACCATCACTCATGGATGACACTTTTGCATACATACCCACATTTAAAAGGGTTCCATGACAAAATGTCCATAGACAGAATCTCCAACGTCGCAATGCCGACAGACAAAACATCCACGCGAAAAAATGCCCACCGACATAATGTCCATTTAAGATTTTAGATATTACATGCATTCCCATTAGCAGACACGTATAAGTTGACGTGTAGCAATGTTTGCATGTGTACTGGACCAATGTGTCTTATGAAAACAAGAAATTTATCTAAAAAATATTTAAAAGAACTCTCGCATTATCGAGTTTACGGTTTTTCTTAGCTCAGATTGTGGAAAATTTGATTCATAAGACAACTGCATGAAAAAGTCATATTTGATTTTTGACTTGATTTGACAAGATTGGCGTATACGGTAAACAAGAACTGGGGGAGCGACATGTGGGCTTACAACATAAAACCCCAAGCTCAAATGAACATAAGCCATGTAACTCTTGCCGACCTAACCTGAAACAGGATTGAATAGTTTTTGTTACAGTATGAGTGGTCAGCCTCATACCAACCTATAAGTCAAGGAATGATTCTTATCATCCTTCTTTGGATCTGAATGAATCAGATACGGCTGATAGAGACGATTTTTTTGAGGGAACACTTCTGAATGCTGCTTATATTTTACGCCATACGATCACACTTGGATTTTAACTATTGGTAAACAAGCAAGAGTGTTGAATGTTGCGTGCTTGCCTAGAGTTACCGTGACTGGCAGAATGGCCGTCTTTACGACTGACCGGTGCGCCGCTGCTCGCCATTCCTTTGCAATTTTATTGTACTGACTCGTTTCTGTTTCTACCGCAAAAATACAGGGTTGTCTCATATTTCAGTTTTGCCATTATCTGGTGGTAAACTACGTAAACGACTGGCCAAAGCGCCGCGTTAAAATCCCTTGAAAACATTATTCCATTTTAAAAAACGAGACATGAGAAAAATTTAAGACGGATTGGATTCTTCAATATGTGAAAGAGCATTCACCTCATCTAATTTCTTACTTTTCTTATTGACTTACGCAACTAAACGCAACGAAGCTACACATATAGTGAAAGTTCTTGCCGCGATTGGTACCCACTTGTTTTGACAGGTAAGGTACACGGGAAATCATTTCTGAAATCCTCCTCGAGATTCGAGCTTTTGGCATGAAATGCGTCATTAATACTTTCTTGGTTTATCTTCAAACCATTAAACTAAAAAAGATAAAGGATAGGTTTCCTTTTTACCGGTGAAATTAAGTACATGGTGCCCTTTTGGAAGGCTATGATTGTATTGTTTGTAGTTCTTAGTCCAGATTTTTATTGTAACTAAATTTCTTAAATTTGTATTAAATTTCTATCCCATCCTTGTTTTCAGGGTCTTCACTGCCAAGCCGCGACTATGCCAATACATACAGAAGCAAGCCTCGTAAAGTTTATTTCCATTATTGCGAGGTTTATGATCAGAAACAGCAACTGAAATAATTATGTAGAGACAAGTGATATCATAATATTATGTATTTGCAATTATTTTCAGAAGAAGTTCTCAGAATGTTATGGCATATCATTATATAACATGCATGCTTAACGACTGAGAGGTCTTTTAAAGTTTGTCGTGGATATTATCAAAATATTTTTGTAAATAAATTAAAGTAATTGAAGGAATAGGTACTGCAAAATTTTATGTGCTTAATCATGTGTGAGGTATGATCGACTGCATTTTTGTAAGCATTATTGTTTTGATGGAGAATATTTTATCAATTAAATAATAAAAAATAAAAAATGCCTAGACCAGTGATTCCCAAAGTGGTCGATATCGCCCCTGGGGGTCTACGGGATACTTGATGAGGGATTTTTATGGAAAAAAAAATTAACTTTGAAAATTGCGTGCCTACCCCCTCCCCCCCGACGGCGATATTTTAGGCGAAAAGCCGCAACAATTATTAGGAGGTCTACGGGAACCTCCAAAATTTTGAAGTCTATGTGAAATAAAAGTTTGGGAACCTCTGGCCTAGACAATATTGTTTCGTCACGCAGCTGGGTTGCTAGAGAAAAGATAAACAAGAAATAGTGTTTAATTAGTAATTTGTTTTTAAGAAAACATAAATTATCAACAAAAAAATTTAGTTATTGATCGCATACGACTGAAGGTTGCTCGTCGGAAAGAAAATTTCAAATTCAAAAATATTCCAATCTCATTGGCAGGATTTTAAAAATAAAAGCATACAATATCCCCGATATAGTATTACTAAAATAAAATGATTTTGTTTGACTAAAATTAAACCAAAGTTTATATTTTCATTTTCAAAAATTTTGGCAACCCTGTTAACGGAATGCCGCCAATATTGGTATATGGACCACAATAAAAAATATTTTAATGAAAAAATCGAGACGTATTAATTTTATTGAGCGATTTAATAGTTGTAGACTTTAAACGGTGTATGGACATTTAATACTACGAGTAATATAAGTAAAATAATATCCAAGTCATCACTTAGATATGATCGCAGATCGGTCATCGGTAATGATGAAACAAACATGACAGCTAATTCATCATCATCAAGTCATGATGCTATTACTGCTGGACATGGGCCTCCTTTTAATAACAATGTTTTTTCACTATTATTTTTTTTACGTGAATTTGAATTTTATAAGTTCATCATTTTGTTATGATTTTTTATGGTGACGATTCAGTTGAAGTTCCTTGACTAATAGGTTGGTATTAGGCTGCTCTACCAAGATATACAAACATTGCTCGGTTTTATCAATGCCACCCCGGTTTCAGGGAAAGACGTCAGAGTTGCAAGGTTTACGAGTATATTCATGTTGGTTTTCTTTTGTATGTACATGTTAAAATTGATTAATCAACTGTAATCTATAATTTGTGATTTAAGTTGCAAGGAAATATTAAAATTTAATAATGCATGCTCACGAGCAGGCAACACATCGCGCTTACACATGGTGCTCGTGTACATACAAGATAAGAAGATATACCAATCCTCACATGAACATAAGTTTTGCAACTCCTGCCCCCTTTCCCTGAAACCGGGGTGGCATTGGCAAAAGTATACCAAGTTTTTATAGTTTGGGGGGTCAGCCAACTTAGATCATAGTGTTACGAATGTGTGATTGTGTGTCTGTGTATTTTTACTTGTGTCTGTGTATCTAGATGTAGGGGCTCAAATAATCGTACTCGTATTTGTTCGATGGTGAGAGTATTTGCTCAAATATTCTAAATAGAATATTCTAGAAAAACCACTCTTGTTCCAGTTCCCAATGTTTCAATAACCATCTTATGCACATGTATTATTATTCTCTTATTCCATTTTAAGTTTAAATAACATTTATTTCAATATTTTAACTCATTTTGTTCAGAGACATGTAAAAATGTAATATTAAGTATTTTTTGTGTATCATTAATATCAGAAAGTTATACAGATATATTGTATAGAAGCTCTCCACGCCTGAGACACAGGTTTTCCTAGTTCAGGCACATGTATTATTTTCTTACTTAAGTTAAAAAGCTGCACCTTATGTTAATCTTCTGTAAAACAGTTTTATGAATAAATTATTATTATTATTATTATCTTTATGCCATGCTATAAAAAGGTCCAATGCTGTCTGTAGTCTTGTATCGGAGCTGGCGAGCAATACAGTACTCTGTGAACGAACCAAATGTGAACGCAAATAAATTAATCTCTACATTACGGGTTCAATTTAATAAAGTTTTTATTAAATTGAACCCGTAAATTATAAAATAAACTAAATAATCACTACCGTTTTTAAAACCAAGTTTTTTTTAAATTGATCCTGTTGTTTTTAGTTCGTATAATCAAGGATACAATAATTTATTGTCCGTTACAGGCAGTATAGAGAATACACGAAAGCCTTGAAATACATATATTAACCAACTCCCACTCGCACAACGAAATGAATTACTTCGTTATAGAGATAAATTACCGAAAATCAAAGATCTTAACTTCAAATGTCCTTAATTAAGAATTTTAATGCCTTACATCAACAATAAGTCTCTTTTTCGATCAACAACTATTTAGGATATCTGTTTATACAGTAATGTGGCTCTCTTTTACTGTAGGGATGGTCAAAGCCTCTTTAGAAGTGCCTCTACTTAGTTTAATCCTTATATATGTATTCAAATATTTAATCCATATTCATCGCGTCACCCCATCCTGAGTTTCCGACATGATATCCTGTGTCGGTGTTTATTTTTAATCCAAAACTAAATATCGGCAAGGTTTACTCAGCCTTCACAAGAAAAGAGTTCCAGCCCCCCTTAGAAGTTTTTTCCACGTTTTTCTGAAACCTGTATATATATTTATATATATTTAAATAGATTTGTGAAGATGAATGCAATTTACCAACCTATTTTGCCTGGCCAGTTGTCTTCATACGAAAACAGAAGCTTGTGTGTATGCAATGGCTTCTGTTGAACCAGGGTCGAAGTCATGGTCAAATGGGCCAGAAGTGATTCGAACCAACGTATTCTGTTCCAAATAAGCTAGTCATCAATAGCGACTTGACTCCCACGGCCATTCCCAAGTAACCTTTTAGGTTTTAAAACAGGTCCTAGAACCTTTTTTAACCTTTTTAAAACCTAAAAGGTTATTTGGGATTACACTGACAATTACAGTATATGCACGAGAAAAACAAACCTACATATCGTCGCCTTAGTGCTTGTTTGTTTTACGTCCATCAAAGGGATTTTCACATGAGCAATGTTTGTATGTGTTCTGGACCAATGTGTCTTATGAAACTGGAAATTGATTGTAAAAATATTTAAAACCACTCTCACATTATAGTGTTTTAAGCTTTTTTATTAGCTTAGACTGTGTAGAATGTTATTCTTAAGACAATTTCATTGAAAGGTCATCTTTGAATCGAATAGTAGATAAGCCAAACAAGTACTGGGGGGAAAGTATCGTAAGCAATTCACGCATTAAAATCGGTCTTCCTCGCACTTGTTTACTTTATATTCTTCTTCCTCTTTAATAGCGATATCGAAATGGCCGCGTCACGACAAAATACCTATTGACAAAATGTCCACCGACAAAATGTCCATTGATAGAATATCCACATTATGTCGGGTGGACATTTTGTCGGATTGACATTGTGTCGTGGAACTGGAAATTGCGAAACTAAAACCTTGACCGGTCCGTAGTTCAGTGGTAACACTTCGGACTCTGAATGGAAAGGTTGTGGGTTCGATTCCCGGCGGAGCACAAAAAATATACCATTAATATTTTCAAATTTCCTCTTCGCTGGGTTGAAAAATTCATAAACCTTTACCAATGGCCCATCCAGCCTTACAGCAATTGGGTCTTGCTTGAGAATTGGCGCTTTGTAGCGACGACGATCAAGCTCGTAAATAGGCTGATAGCTCAATTGATAGAATGTTTTCATTCCATGCCGAGAACAAGGGTTCGATCTCAAGGCTTACTCAGCCTTCACAAAAAATGAGAACCAGCCCTACCGGGAGCTGGGAAACCCCCACTTCAACTGAAAGTGGTTGGTGTGAGGCCGGGCCCGTTACCTGTAAAAATATGTAAATAGGTCCCGAATCGCCACATGCGACCCCTTCGGGGATAACACAGGCAAGAAGTTACACTTGATGTGTAGCTTAGTTGCATTTTTGCATTTTAAAACCTTCACTGTAACCTCCCTTCTTCTCAAAATGCTCTTCAAATTTCATTTTCAAAGCATTCCGACCAATTAGTCCTTCCATCAGCCATATATTCTAATAGTGTTGACTTAATCCTTCATCTCCTGTGCCTAGCTCAGCGATGGGAAACCGATAAGGCTCCGTGGATAAGTGGTTAGAGCGGGAATTTGTCAAGGCGAGATGCCGGGTTCAAATCCCAGGATCATACAGTAAATCAAGCGCTATCTGACGACAGCCGAGAGATTTAGTTTCTAATGTATTACACGTAAAGGGATTTGAACTGTACCCCAACGATGCTATTCTCAAACAGCAAAGCCATGGCTCATCCGCAGCCTACAATGAATTTCCCATACAAAAAAAAACGAGCAGCTATGGATCAATTAATGTTTTGTGAATGAAACTGCAAGTATATATTTTATGTTTAAACTCATTATTGCATCCTGCAATCAAAATGTAAAGAACCAAATTTTTAAAAGAATCCTGCGCGGGAGACTCACTAGATTTCAGAAAATCTAGGGGTCTATGACACTTGTTTTAGTGCCGCACAGGCAGGCCCGGATTAAGGGCGGTTCGAGCGGTACAACCGAACCAGGGCCCCCGCACTCAGGGGGCCCCCACAGGGTCAACAAAACTCTTATATTTGTATCAGTGCCCAGGTCTTTCCGAGCATTTGTGACCAAAGGGGTCCCCGATGACAGACTTAATAGAAATTAGTTTACAAGCATTACAACAAAATATTTTTGGGGTGCAAGTCTTATGAGGCATACGCTACCAAGGGGCCCCCCAAAAGCTAAAAAATATTGTAAAGAAAAAATTTCAACGTACTTTTTTTTTCGGAAAATATATGCATCTTTGAGGTTATGGAAAAGTAGGATGGAAGGGGGGGGGGATTTTCACAGAGGGGGGGGGCATGTAGGGGGCCCCGAGCTTTACCTCGCACCAGGGCCCCCAGAGGGGTTAATCCGGGCCTGCGCACAGGTGTTGGTGATGTGATAACTATTTTTTATCAATAACAATCAACGATGTAAGGCACCCTTGAGGTGGTTTGTCAGAATACCACGCTAAAGAAAAAAATGTCCAATAGATTACTCGTAAAATAAAAAACAATCACAGCTTTATTATTTTATTTTGAAGCAGTCATCCTTGTGAGAATGCATGTAATGTGAATATCCAATGAAACATGTCTTTGCAACTTAGATTAGATTAGATTAGATTGGATTAGATCCTTCAATAACCCATAGGAAAACTTCTTGTGAATTTTTTTTAATTATAATTATTTTTAAAAGCAAGAAGTTCTAATTCATTGAGAGAGAAAGCACATCCCATATTTAATTATTTTGGATGTTTTTTTTTGGTGATCATATTTAGAATTTTTTGTACCTCTTATTTTTTGACTTGCAATATAACTGTAGCTGTGGCCGGCGGTGTTTTTTTTCACTGGAACTGGTCCTGGCGGCATCGCTCAAAATCTCATTCATAAAACTGTCTATCAAAGAGTCATTCATAGACGAATAAATAAATATATATACACGAAATTATAATATATCTTCAGTAGTCCATGAGCAGAGACAAGAAGACCGAGAATAAAAAATATAAGACCAGTATTACGAATTTATTTCCAGTTTTTCATAATAAAAAAATAATGCGCATCGCAAAGTTAACATAATCGTAAAATTTGTATTTCTGACACTTTATATAAAACTACCGTGCAACACCACAACTAAGCTATACATTTATTGTAACTTGATGCCTGCGTGATCTTCGAAGGGACCTATTTATTTTACGGGTAAGGGTAGCCTCACGCCAAAGACCTCAGTTGAAGTGGCAGTTTCCCATCTCCCAAGGAGTTGGGAGATGGGACTGGTTCTCATTGTTTGTGAAGGATGAGTACACCTTGCCGGTATTTATATTGGGTTTGAAGTAAGCACCGAAATGAGAAATCATTTCTGACACCCTCGGTGGGGATCGAACCCTTGCTTGACTGCAAACATTCTACCAACTGAGCCATCGATCAGACTTTGTTGTTATCTTTTTAACATATATATAATACTCGCCCCTACCATCTCGTCATTTGTTTTCTCGGAATTATCCCTTACTAGTGTTTTTTTTTAAAATTTAATTTATGGAAGTTTTGAACGGACTGAAACGTTCGATATATTTGTATGAAATTAGTGTTTCTCATACAAAATGTCAGGAAGCATCAACGGCTGGTCAATACAAAAACCCTGACTGTTGTACACAAAACTGAAAACAAAAATAAATTGTCAGGGGCATGAAATATCTTGCAATTTTTTGTTTGATTAATTAAACCAATAAAAAAATCAGTGAAAAAATTCAAGATATAAAAATACGAAGAACTTTACAGGGTTGTGTATTGACATACTGAAGATTAATTTAAAATTAATAAAGAAAAAAAAGTTTTCTTTATTGCGCCCCCTAAAACTTTCCCCTGAATTGCAGCTCGTATTTGTAAGACGTTATTTTGAAAATGGTGTATCCTGTAAAAAATGGTTCACTTTGCCAATGTCACCCCTGTTTCAGGGAAGCTTGCAGGGCTTATATTCATTTGAGATTGGGTTTTTATATTGTAGGTCCACATGCGGCATGCGTGAGCGCGAAATTATGCGTGTCTTGTCCGCGTGTGGGAATGCATTTAATATGAATCTCAAATGATACATATCTTGGAAACTTAGATTTATATTAGTGTGTTGACACTCCGAAAGTGCTCGAGTTATTAAACTCAACCCACGAAGAAAAACTTTTTTGTTTTCTTTATTTTTCTATATTAGTTTAATGTTAGTATGTATGTACTTTGTAAGAATGCGAAATAAATATAGTTCCCTAAAGAAAAGATAAAAAAAAGTGTTTTCCAATTTTAGTAAAATTAGTGTTATAATATTATTTTTTTATGAATTATAAAATCATGATGCACTTACAAAGGCTGTTTTCATTGTGAAAATAACAACAAAAACATTATTGAAATAAGAATAAAGTGAATTAAAACCATGTTTTACCATTTCAATTTTTAAATATTTATTATTGAAATAATCCACTAATTGTAAAATTGACGATGCATTTTGAAAAATAAATATTTTTTATTTGGTTAGAATTTTTCAAATCCTTCTGTTATACTGTCAGTCAGTAGGTATACCTTTGACTCGTTTGACTTACGGTCAAAGACACTGCTTTGCATCAAAAGGTTGCGGGTTCGATTCCGAATGTCAGATGCTTCCATCAATCACGGCAGACCATTGAGATGTCAGACGTGGATCTGACAGATCACCAGACCACTCTATCTGCCCAAATAAAAACATTCAGTATGTTAATCCACAAAAAAATATTACGTACTTCATCATTTATGAATTATTTAAGACAAATATCCGACTGTCAAGTCGATATCTCAATGGTTATAACTTCTGAATTCCAAATCAGAGGTCTACGTTTGATCGATAAAATGATCAAAGGACTAATATGGGCCAAGCAGTCGCAAGCATTCGATAGAGGCAAATAAACAACACATTTTAGAACTATAATAAACATTTAAAATTTATATTCAATGCATGCTCACAAACAAACACGTGTAATTTTGCGCGTAATTACAAATTAATAATCAAATGAACATAAGCTCTGTAACTTATGCTGACCTTCCCTGAAACAAGGGTGACGTTGGTAAAGTGAACCATTTTTTACAGCATGGGTAATTAGCCTAATACCAACCTATATGTCAAGGGATACAAATAAAAAACAATATTTAATTTAATTTATTAGGTATTTGTGTGAGGTTGGTATGCTGCTGACCACTCATGCTGTAGAAATTAGTTCACTTTGCCAATGTCCTCCATGTTTTACGCAAGGTCGATACGAGTTGCAGGGTAAATATTCATTTGAGATTTGGGTTTTTATGTTGTAAATTCACTTGCGGATGTGCAAGCACGAACTTATACGTGTGAGAATGCGTATAATATAAATCCCGAATGTTACATATCCTTGCAACTTAGATTAGATTAGATTAGTGTTGAGGCTGTGAGAATAATAAGTTCTTTATGAGGAACAATACAACAAGGTTCACCAATAATTGAGAATAGTCTCCATTTTCATTGAATACGTATTGTTTATGAGCCATAAGGTAAGTATTCGCATGCCCAATGAATGAATGAATGAATTCATTAACCAAGGAGCTATCAACTTGTCAAAATGAAATAAAAAACAGTAATTGTGTTTGGCCCCCCTCAGCAGGGCGGCCGCCATCTGCAATGCAGATGATGATGATGATAACGCAGGGCTTACATCACTATTAAGAAAACGCATTTAACATTTACAGACTTGTAATATTCAGTTGCCAAGGGAGGTTCAATTAAAAAGTAAATAAAATAATATTAATATTTTACATGACTGAAAATTCATATTAGTTGATCCTTCGTAAATTTTATAGAAATAAACCAGGTTGATCTTCATTCTTTTCAAACACTTTTCTTTTTCTTTTTTTAACTTACTTTATTAGTATACTAATCTGACCAATAATATGCGTCGTATAACTGCAAACGCCGTCATCTCCAAATTTTACGATTTTTGAGATAATTATTGAATTTGATTCTGCGTAGTGTAATAAATCATTTGCTGTGTGCAATTTGATAAAAGCCTCACTTAATCCTTCGTAATTTTAATTCGAAAAGTATGATTTCGTGCAAACGCCGTCATCTCCAACTGGTTCCAAATTTCGTTCAAAACACAAGTTTATTTTTCTCAAAATCATCGCGTAAGGAGTTGACGGCGTTTGCATTTATACGACTCATATCTTTTCGAAAATTAACAGAGTAGATTGATTGAAACGTAAAGAAATGTTCACTTTTTAATTAACTGGCATTCAGTTTTTTCGTAGACATTTTTTTTCAATTTGGTGTGTACAAACGTCGTGCAAATCAAGACGGCCAAAATGGCTGGTAAAGTTTGTCTGGACATATGCAGCATATGTATGCGTGAACTAACTTGTGCCGATTTGTGAGCATGAATTCAATTTTAGCCTTAAATTTCAACATATTGTTACAAATATGTAGTGTGCGTTGTGGAGTATCTGTTTATCTGTATATAAGTCTCTCTAGAAATAAATAGTTGTTAGGTACTTATAAGGATTTGTATATCTTTAAAATAGCTTGACTGTAAGGTAGAATGTTCTGGCAAAATCTAGCAAATTGCGATTCTCCGTGTTGTTTTTTAATGTAAAATAGGGACCAAAATGCTCAATCATTTTACCACTGTCCTGTACAAGTGTAAAGTGACTGTGTTCAAACGAATGTGAAATAAATTGTTTAAATTAAATCATCGCAGTTTTAATTAAATAGAACCCGCGTAAAAACAGAACAATCTTTGCAACTTAGATTACAGATTGTCAACAACATTTTTGATAAATATTGAAAAATAGCTACCATAATTGTAACAATACAAGATTACAATGATCTTGAACGTCCCTCTTACGTATAAAATGTTGCATTTTGATGCACCGCTTTCATTGTCCGCCAAAACCCGAACAACTTGTCATCATTCATCTGCGGGACCTGCAAGTTATTCCAGGACAGGCTGAACATCCGAGAGGTCCAGCATCCTCAGGAGATCCGGTCCGGCCACAGGAAGCCATCTGTCATCCATGCGGTGCACGTGCGCGACATCAACCCAGATATGTATATAACATCAATTATTTATCTGAGTCGAATTTCTGAAATAGCGAATGGCCGGATTTAGCCATAGGTTTGGTTAGGCACTGGTTTTTTCGTGGAATTCACCCAAGTAATTACTGCACTGCTTGTGGAAGATTGTTTATTTAATTAATTAGTTCACAAATTTACACCAGATTACAAAAATTATAATGGATGAGAACAAGCGGACATGTTGCTGTTGTGAGAGTTCGAGAGAGAAGACGGAAGTAGGATACAGCTGAATTACATTGACATGAAATTGGTAGCAAAAATACCATAGAAAAAAATACAAATGTATCATTGGTAGGTATGTATGTTAAATTCTTAACAGCGAATGAATGGAATATCCAGAGACCAACTCACACGAGTATGTTACTGTATCATACGTGTGTTACTGTACCATATTACTAAATATAAAATTTGATATTTATATCCTAAGGATATAGGCACAGGTTTCAGGGGCCTATTGCCCCTCAAGTTAGTTCCCCCCCCCCTCCCTTAAGATCCCAAACTTTTCCCCTGGGGCTGACCGCTTCCAGGTTGGGAACCACTGGGCTAGGCAATGTTTATTTTTGCGATAACGCAGAAAAGATTGTAACTAACTCAAGAGAAATGTACAAAAAACTACACATTCAACTCAAGAGTTATTTATTTTCACCCATTTATCTTTCTTTCTTTTCCAGAGTTCATGTTATTACTGCTAATTTACATAGTTGTAAATATTTTGAAGCTGTTTTATCATGGAGTGATTGTATATTTCACGTGAGGATTGATTTATGCAATGCTGAACTAACACTACATGTGTCATCTCTCCGTCCACAGATGTCACCGATGACAGATTATCATTTCTACCGCCCACCGAGATTTCAACTTAATTTAAAAAAAATACAGATACAATAAATATACAGAGTTTTAGGCTTACACGGCCGGCCGATGATGCTGGAGTGATGTTTTCCGGGATCTGTTGCCGTGGTCTGTGGGAGCTGGAGCTTCATCACAGTTCTCATCAAGATCATCGTACTTCACGCTGAAGAAGCCCATCGTAGAAATGGGCGAAACGTCCGGAAGCTCCAGCTCCCACAGACCACGGCAACAGATCCCGGAAAACATCACTCCAGCAATAAATATACAGTTAGAATAAAACAAAACATTTGCAATGTCTTTTTCCCCACTGCCCCTTTTTGTAGGCTGGAAATCTATAATCTATATCGCAGGCACAGGTAAGTTCGCGCTCACGCATGCCGCATGTGTCGTACAAAATAAACCAAACTTCATATGAACTTTGCAATTCTTGCCGCATTTTCCTGAAAATTGGTAAAGGGTGAACCAAGTTTTTACAGATTAAAATAAAAAACTTCTTTGTTACAATTCACATGAGCTTTTATTATTTTTTAAACACTACCGGTTTCGGGAGAAGCAATACCTCCCATCTTCAGGTGTAAATATAAACTAACATACAAATACAATACATTATGACGTGAGGATTTGAATTACTGAGGGGGAGGGGGGTGGAGTGTTATGTGGGCGGGGTGTAGTAGGAAACATAGAAAGTAGGGGAGAAGTGTTAGGAAATATAATACTATTTAAGAGATTATTTACTGAATTAATATTTTTTTGGATTTCTAGGTTTTCAAAATTATTCATGATTTTACCTTTGTAGGGAATGGAGTGAAGTAATGGAGTGGTAGTCTTTAAAAAATAATAAAAGCTCATGTGAATTGTAACAAAGAAGTTTTTTATTTTAATCTATTAAAATGAACTTTCACGAAGTAACTGCCAAAAACCTAGATAATATAAGTTTTTACAGTATTGGGAGTCAGCCTCATACCAACCTATTAGTCAAGGTCTTCCCGTTCATTCAAAAAAGTTATTCCTAAGAAAATACACCACCTATGCATATCGTCCCCCCAGTGCTTGTTTGGCTTACCTAGCGCTTGATTCAAATGATAATCACATTCCATACAATCTGCGCTAAGAGAAAAAACCTAAAACACGATAATGTGAGAGTTGTTTTAAATATTTTAAAAATCCAATTTCAGTTTTCATAAGACGCACTGGTCCAGCACACATACAAACATTGCTCTTGTGAAATTACCTACCTTGACATAAGACAAACAAGCACCAAGGGGGTGATATGGGTAAAAAAATAAACGTAGGCTTGACCAGTGGCGAAGGGTGCCATACAAGCCGGTTTCCATCGGCTTCCCTTTTAAAATGATGTAACAAAGTAGTTAAAAAATATAGGCACAAAGTAAAAATATACATTTAAAACCAAAGAAACAATATGTATTTTTCCCCCATTGAAACCATGCAGTCTACTTTATTATCATTTCTGCCTCATTTTAAACGGGAAACCGATGGAAACCGGCTTGTATGGCACCCTTCGCCACTGAGGCTTGTAACCAAACGACTCCAAGTTGCTTAAGTTTTATTTGATGGGCAATGACGCTATGCCCTCAGAGACCGTTTGAAAGAATGTGGGTAAAAGAAATATAAGGTGAATGAAATGAGAAGTTTTAAAATATGTAGGATCTGGTAATGGCCGCCAGCTTGGATTACAATTTAAAAGTTGCCTTCCTTGTAAGTTAGTTGAGCCGCCAGAAGGACTCGAACCTTGATTGGGACTTAATCCTTCAACAGCCTCTTACCAGTGAGCGACTTAACCTAACGAGTGTCAACGGTTAGGTTTCATGGTAGTTACAAATTGTGAAGTGACTTGTACTTAAAGAAGGTTCGAGATTAATACAACTTTTTTAGAGATGGTGTATTTACACAGTTACAATTCATTTTTATTAGAAGTATAAAAAATAAAAAGTGTGTCCCAGTTTTTAATTTAATAAAGCTAATTTTTAAATATCTTTGTATCTGCTCGAACAGTTTCATAGTGAATTTCTGCAAGTTTTAATTTCTTTGACTCTTTCAAATATCCTATGTAGGTGCATCAATTAACAGTAAATATATTAAAATCACAAAATGTATAAGTAATATGCCGACATAATCAGTTATCAGTTTCGCTTTGAGATTCATTTTTTTCGGCTAGGTATAAAATAATTTGTGAAGGAATATGTTTTTCATCAATGGGAACACTACTGAAATTTGAATTTGAAAATGGATCGCTTCGGTGTTTACAGCATTTATTTAAAATTTATCCAGGTAGGCTAAAATATACATCAGTTAGGTAGGTATCTTAAATTTATAATTTGACTCCGTTTTCTAAATAAAACCAATATAACAAAACTATTGCTGTTAAAAAGGTTTTTTTTTCAAATAACCATTTAGTTTCAGAGAAATTAGACAGAGATAGTTGTTTCAAATTTGCGGAATAGATGTTATGTTACATATTATATGTTACTAAACGTACAACCTGTGAAAGTGTGTACCTATACGTATCTGTTTTATGTTTATTACGTTTCTGCAATGTGCATTAGAAGTGAATCTCAAATGTGTATAAATTTCAGCCCATAATATTGTGACATAATTAAATGAAATATTGTATTTTTGGCGGCGCGTGATTATAATATCCAGTTGTTTCTGCATCAAACAAAGATGAAATATTTCCCATAAAACCTTTTTATTTTATAATTATAAAAACATCCATAAAGAAGCCGTCAGAACGTTAAAAAAAACGTCGGCTCCATACAAAATTATATCCAAACAAAATACATATTATTATCTGAAGAATAAATCATAAAATAACATCAGAACTCTCAATTTCCGTTTAAACTTTAGCAAAGCGTTTACCAACAATTAGTATGGAAACTTAAAAAGCGCCTCTGATGAGTGCAATAGTTACAAGCAGAAAACGCTATCTTTGAGTTTTATATTTAGGTACCGAACACAACAATGCATAATTTAGGAATTTCATTGTTCAGAGTGTTGGGTAATCGCATTATGTTGCATGTTGTTTTAGAGCTTTATCTTGCGTACAAGGAAAATAAAACAAGATTATTTTAACATAGATAAAATAATTGGGAAAAACTCCCGCTAAAATATGTAGTGTTACTCACAAAGCATTTGATCCACGGCTGATCCATGGATTACAGTTTTTTGTGTGGAAAATTTACGTTAGGTGGCGGTTGAGCCATGGATTTGCTGTGTGTGAATAACATCGATAGAGGCTTTACAAACGCAGAGGAAAATAACGTTAAAATAACAGTTTATAATTTTTTGCTTCCAGCTAAATAAAATTGCTTAATTTTAAAAAACGATAAAAATCATCTTACAATATAATAACAACTTTTTTTTTTATTTAGATTTTTTAAATAAAATCTTCAAGTAGGTAATATTTTGTATTTATTTTGACCGGTTGTTTATGGGCTGCCAGTGATAGTTTTTCATTATTGTTTATAACCTGAGGTGCAATTAGTCGGTAATTAATAAAAAAATACATGACGTACGGGCAACACTGGGGAATAAACATGTCAACTCAGGTGGTACGAGTCACATGCTATCCTCCTCTATCTCATCATAGAAAGGATGCTTTTTATTAAGTTGAAAAGAGATAGAGAATATGATTTTACGAATATATCAGTAATTAACCAATGCATACACTCAATTCGTTAAAAAAAAAAAAAGTTCAAAATATGCAGTGTTTAGAAAAGAATACTGCCGGTATTTCAAGTCTAAAATAATCTATAATAAAAGTTGCAAAGATATGTTGAAATTTAAGGCTTTCCTTGACTTATAGGTTGGTATGAGGCTGATCACCCATACTGTAAAAAATGGTTCACTTTGCTAATATCACCCCTGTTTCAGGGAATGTCGGCAAGAGTTGCAGTGCTTATGTTC
Organism: Agapetus fuscipes; assembly: GCA_951799405.1. Taxonomy (NCBI): domain Eukaryota; kingdom Metazoa; phylum Arthropoda; class Insecta; order Trichoptera; family Glossosomatidae; genus Agapetus; species Agapetus fuscipes. The sequence goes on along the minus strand of OX637336.1, from coordinate 18,100,981 downwards.
ATTTGAGGTTTGGATTTTATTTGTAAGTACACAATCAGCATTTGTAAGCGCGAACTACACGTGTTTGTTTGTGGGCATACATCTGAGAGCTTTGAATGAATATATCCTTGCAGCTTAGATTATAGATCAACCCAAATTCACATTTTTGTAAATTAACACTAAATCCACTACGTTCTAAACGCTTAATTACCTCTTCCGTTGCCTTCTCCAATTCTTGCAATGTATTCCCATAAATTAACAAATCATCCATAAATGCTATCGCATCCAACCCTTGAATTGCCGAATATAAAGCTCTGCTAAATATCGCTGGTGACGTCGTGAGACCAAAAGGAAGTACCTTGTACCTAAATAACCCAAATGGTGACGAAATCACACAAAGATTTCTCGACTCCTCCGACAACCTAATTTGAGAAAAAGCATTTCTCAAATCTAATTTTGCATAAAATTTTGCTCCATTTACTCTATTTATTAAATCTTCTACTCTAGGTAACGGGTACTTTATTTTTTTTAACATTGGATTCAAAGTATTTTTAAAATCGGCACATATTCTGATTTCATCATTTTTTTTTTTCACAATCACTATTGGACTTGCCATTTCACTAGTCTCTACTTTCTCAATAATACCTTCTTGTAACATGCGATCTATTTCTTTTTCTACCCTTATTCTCAAATTAAAAGGAATTGGCCTCGGGTTAACAAATTTTGCCTTAAAGTCTTTTATAACTTCTATCTCCGCTTCAAAATTTTTAAAAGTACCTGCTTTACTCTCAAAAACAGCTGGATATTTTTTTCTCATACTAGAAAAAAAATCTGCATTATAATTCGTATTATTATTTCCTACTGAATAAATATTATCGCTAACATTGAATGAATTTATTTTAAAAGTATTCAAAAAATTCCGACCTAATAAAGAAGACGACCCTTTATATACAACAATTATTTCTATGTACTCTTTACTTCCTTGATATTCTACTCTCATGTACTTACGACCTTTTACTTGTAGTTGAGTACCATCATAGCTTGATAATTTCAAATCACAATGTTCTAACTTAATATTTGAAAAATGTTCATTAAATATGTGCCAAGGAATAATAGTCACCCCAGAACCCGTATCTAAAATCATTTTTAGATCTGTATCATTTACCTTTACGTTTAAAAAAATGGGACCATCCATCTCATTAATGGCCATTATTGTATTTATTCTTCGAAACTTGCATTTATTTGCATAATGACCAGATTTGTTACATTTAAAGCATTTAATATTATTATTATTTTTATTTAAAAACTTGCATGCATTTTGTTTATGACCGAATTTACCACAGTTAAAGCATTTATAATTATTATTCCTATCACTTGAAATACTTGCATGTCTAAAAATAGATTTCTTACTATCATTTGAATTATTTCGCTTGATTTCAGAATTTCGCTGTCTATCCCTTGACTTCCGAGTTTCTGTGGAATCCCTCGAATTACACGAACTCATTAAATTTATACTTTCTGAATTGTTTTGACCACACAAATGTTCCATTGTTCTCGCTAATTCTACACATTCAGATAATTTCAATTCCATTGCTTTTAAAAATATTCTCTGCTTTATTTTGTTCTGTCTGATACCTATTAAAAATATATCCTTCAAATTTGCCTCCAATCTATTCTCAAATTTACAGTCTACCGCAATTTTTTTCAATCTAGCTATATAATCCTTAATTGACTCGGTTTCGAGCTGTTTACATGAATAAAATGACTCCCTATACTCAAATATATTTTTTTTTACCCCACAATGACCCCCAATAATATCAATCAACTCCTCGAATTTCGCCTCCGAAATCTTTTTCGGAAAACATAGATCAGACACCGTCTGAAAAGTCTCCCTGGTGAGAGACGATAATAGAACAGCCCTTCTGCGTTCTTCAGTTAAAAACTTCTCATCATACAAAATGAGGACTTGGTCGAGCCGAAGTCTGAAGACATCCCAATCTCCAGTCCTATGGCAAAAAGGACTTAGACTCCTCAGTGTTCCCTCCATAGTCTGAAACGGCAGAAAGAAAGAAAACAAAAATCTTATCTGCTTCTGCGTCCGACAGTCCAGGAAACGCCTACGTGACCCTCAGAAAGTGGCTTCCACTCCCTGCAGCAGTCACCTCCAGGAAAATGACCCTCAAGGCTCCCAGCTCCTGCAGTACTCCCTGCAGCACTCCGCCCCAGTTGGATCCTCTCCTCTTGAAAAGAAAACCGCTGCAGTAACTCCCTGCAGCGATTCCTCTTGGCTCCGTGAGTTCTCTTCCTCTTGAAGAAAACCGCTCCTTCTCTTCAGACTTCTTCCAGTTCTCCCTGCAGCAACCTCGCCTCAGCTGGCTTCGTGATCCTCAGTCTTCAGATCCTTCTTCCTTCTCGAAGATTCCCACATGTTGCTCTTGCAACAATATTATTTTATTTCTTCCAAAAAAAATTTTTATCCCGTTTTATATGGTTCTTCTTTATCCTGACTGCGCCACTGTGATGTATTTTGGGGATGTTTATTGTGGATGGGGGATATCAATCAGACGAACAGATGAGTCTTGGTTTCAATGTGATGTATTATTCCATTTCAGTGTTTACAAGGCGAGAGACAAAACCAGACTGACCAGTGAAGCAATAATAATCTCTAATAATATTATATTACAATAATACATTACCTTATATATGATATTACCTACTCTAAATAATCATATCATAATTATACATTACAATTATAGAAGGCTCATATTTTAATGCCTGCCCTTCAAGCAGGCACATGTTAATTCGCACTTACAAATGCTGAATGTGTACTTACAAATTAAAACCAATCCTGAAATGAATATAAGCCTTGCAACTTATGCCGACCTTCCCTGAAACGGGGGTGACATTGGCAAAGTAAACAACTTTTTACAGTATGGGTGGTCAGCCTCATACCAACCTATAAGTCAACTTACTATGTTTGACTGTCCATGGGATTGCCATTGGGCAGGCGCGTGGTTAGAGTTCAATATAAAATAAACCAAAAATCAAATGAAAATAAACTTTGCAACTCCTTCCGCATTTCCCTGAAACAGAATTGACAAAAGTGAGCCGTGTTCGGGGGGCAATCTCATACCAACATATAAGCCAAGGAACTAGTACAATATAATGTTCATATTACTGAATGGTAGATATGAATAAAGATTTTAAATTATGATTACGGTCGTTAGACATTTTAAAGAATGAAAAAACGGATTTTACTGACCGTGCAAAAGAGAAGAACGATTTTCTCTACGTTTCGACGGAGTCATATCCGGCACTCAAACTTCAACAGAGATGACAGCTACAAACTTTCCAGTATATGGAGGCCAGTACTAACTTCAATGATCCACCCTTTCATTAATCGGACGATTTCACAAGAAGACATAATATCGTCCTTCTGTACAACTGGGGCTATAGCGACATCTATGGATGTATCTCCGAAGGTTAATAAAAATACCTACAACAACAATAATTCAACAGTTCGTGGTTCCTCCTTGTAGAGGACACACTTCTCCTGAAGACGTCGGATATGACTCCGACGAAACGTAGAGAAAATCGTTCTTCTCTTTTGCACGGTCGGTAGATATGAAATTTTACGTGCATAGATTATGAGTAAAAAAAACAAAAACAAGAAAGCTCTTACTAACTTACTAAGTGAATGAAAAAAAGCTCGAACATTCTATAAGGGAAGAGCACGCCCTCATTAAGCTTACACGAGTAAGACTTGTAGCTCCGAAAGCTCCCATGTTGCTAGTTATGACGCCATATGTCATAACATCCCAAAGCTCTAGGACTGGAGGTCCTTCGTTTATGGTTCACTAGAAAGTCAACACGGCAGTATGGATGCACTTAAAATAGAAAAATGATCCATTTTTTGAAGATAGCATATCGATTAATTTTAGTTTTGTTAATTCTACTTCGTTTTTATGTCACAATAAGGAGTGGAAACATACCGTCACCTCAAAGGTAACACTGAATGAGTATTGATTTTAGAAACCGTATATTAATAAATAAAATATTGGGTGTAACTTCTAATAGTATGTGCACTTATTATACGGAAATTCACATGACAAACATCTAAACTACAGGATTTTCCCCTTCTTTGTGTTTTCTCTCGTTGAAAATTAGGAAAAAAAGTGCATTTATCTGTGAAACCCATGTTAGCCTAATAAAACATTTATTTAAATATTAAAAAAAAAAAATGGTAAAACATGGTTTTAATTCACTTTTTTCTTTTTGTTGTTGCTCAAACATTTTCGGCTAATGAGGCATCTTCAGGAGCAGAATTTTATAAAAACAAAAAGAATAAAGTGAATTAAAACCATGTTATACCATTTCATTTTTTTAAATATTAAAAAAAATGGACTTTCACCGTGTTAACAGATCAACACTAAAAAATATAAACATTTATTTAGTTTTGCCTTTAAAGGATCGATATAAGATAAACCAAACCTCACATAAAAATAAACTTTGCTACTCCTGCCGCCTATCCCTGAAACCAGGGTAGTATTAGATAAAGTGAACCAAGTTTTAACAGCATGGGCGTTAACCTCATACCACCCAAAGATGATACAATTCTGTATGACCCGTACTAGGACTTTGATGTGGTCTGATTAATAAAAATCAGTAGACTGACTTTATTTAAGTATTTACTTGGTCACATCCAGAAAATAGACCATCGGAGTCTGTAAAAGACGGTTGTACCTTATTTTAAATCTAAGCTATAAGCCACAAATAATGTGGAACCATCAACTTGTAATGTATTGGATACTGACGTACTGTAATATATGGAGCCGTTGAGCTCGTGCTTTAAAGGATTGTGTTACAGTTTAGATTTATATTAAACAACGGATTAGAATGCAATGATAGGAGGACGACCCCAAACAAAACAAGATTCGTTCTTTTATTTTGTTGGACATTCATGTTTTTTTATACCAATCGATTATTTATTGTTCCTTGACTTATATGTTGGTTTGAGGCTTAGTAACACCCATACTGTAAACAATGGTTCACTCTATCCATGTTCTCCCTGTTTCATGGAAAGCAAGAGTTGCAGGGCTTGTGTACATTTGAAGATTGGACTTTATGTTGCACGCCAACCTCTTCAGTTGAAGTGGGGTTGAAATCTGGTTTGAGGCGGTTATTATCATTGGACCATAACTGGGCAAATTTATTATTATCCATACAAATTTTGAACTCAAGTCGCCTAAAAGTGAATGATAAAGTTGTTGTAAAGCATAATAAAAACAGTGACAGGATAGAACGGCACGGTGACATAACGACACATGACATAACGGCACATGACAGAACGACACATGACAGAACGACACATGACAGAACGACACGTGACAGAATGACACATGACAGAACGACACATTTTTTTTTTTTTTTATTTTTTTTTATTTATTTTACTTACGGACATAATAGTCCAATTACATAATTATATGAAAAAGTAATTACAGAAAATGACAAAGAAAATAATATAATACAAGAATTAATATTTCATAATAGCATAGACAAATAAATACTTATACTTTCCTCAGCAAAACAAAGCTCTACGGAATTCAGATAGGCTCATGCCGCATAAATCTAGATGAGAGGAAGAATTTAAAAGACGACACATTCTGTTAATAGGAGAATAGTATCCTAAATTTGAAGTGTGAAAGTTGAGAGAGAGCATGAGCGAGACACATGACAGAATGACACATGACAGAACGACACATGACTGAAAAACACATGAAAAAACGTCACATGACAAAACATCACTATGACAATACAACACAGAAAATACATCACTATGACGAGTCGTATATGGCGTGTGGAAGCAAAATGAATGTTTGTGATGTATTGTCATGTGCTGTTTATGGTAGATGTCTTGTCATGTGATGCACTTTCATTCTGGTGTTCTGTCACGTGTGGTTATGTAATGTGTCGTTATGTCATGTGTCGTTATGTCATGTGTCGTTATGTCATGTGTCGTTATGTCAAGTGTCGTTCTGTCACGTGTGGTTATGTCATGTGTCGTTATGTCATGTGTCGTTATGTCATGTGTCGTTATGTCAAGTGTCGTTCTGTCACGTGTGGTTATGTCATGTGTCGTAATGTCATGTGTCGTTATGTCATGTGTCAATATGTCGTATGTCTTTTTGTCACTATTCTTAATTAAAACCTATAAAAAACACGTGAGAGAAAGATATATCAGAATGTAAAGTTGCCGACAAAAAAGTACTGGCAGAACGCCGTATTGTTTACTCAGCATTCATTCACTGTAATGTCAGCGACACGTTATCGCCCAACAAGTTGTCGCTTACTGCTGACTCATGTGTGAATGCGTCTAGGTCTAGGTGTCTATGATCTCGTGGTTGCCACTCGCGTATGTTGAAATGGTGGACGTTTCGTCAGGTGTCGGTTATTCTCGGCACATCAAAAGGATTTGTCTGTACGATTGTGCTCTACTGTCACACGTACTCGTACGTCCTTTAATGGGGCTTCCACACGCTTGCCAACTCTTTACAAGTCGAGCGTGTGGACGGCCGTTTGGCTCAGCTGGGGGCGTGGCTTATACCGCCTTGGCTCGGCTTGTCGCCGATCCGACCAGAGTCGGTTTTTTGACGCAAGTCAAAGGGAATTCACGCATGCGCATGCCAGGCACACACATACTTGTGCGCGCGCATTCTGGTGCGGTACGGTTTCTATGAATTTTGATCATCCACCATCGTCTTTGCCGAATTATTCGTTTCATTTTAGTTTCTCTCTTTTTGTTTTGTTTTTTTTAAAATAAAAATAAGTTTATCTAAATGTTATAGCTAAAAGCTGGACGTCCGCCATGCTTGCTTATTCTAACACACACAGACGCACGCACAAGCGTGTGGATGACCCTGTTTGGTTTTCCAAGAGCTTGCAAGCGCTTGCGAGCCCTTGCCTCAAGGCGTTTGCCGCAAGCGTGTGGATGCCCCATTTAATATTTATTAAGGCTTGATCGCTCTTTAGAAGTTTAGTTAATAATAAGAATATCAAGATGTTTTATTTGGTGAGCGCTGTTGTTGTGTGATTACCACCTCAAGAGTCCTCTGACCAAGCGGTCGTCGCTATAGAAAGCGCTAATCTTCAAGCAAGACCCATTTACTGAGAGGCTAGATGGACCTTTTGTAAAGGTATATGAATTTCTCAACCCAGCGAAGAGCATATTTGAAAATATAAATTGTGTTTTTTTAGTGCTCCACTGGGATTCGAACTCACAATCTTCACATTAACCAGTATGAAGCATTACCACTAGACTACGGACCGGTCGCTCCTAAAATCAACGTCATAGTGACCAATTAAGATGTGTAGAAGACCCAAAGCATATCTTTACTAGGACGTGAGTGTAGAATAGAATACATATTAAGTCAAAAAATTCTCAAGGCAAACAAAACGTCGTAAAATACTCTCTCTCGAGAACAAATATTATGGTATACCTAACTTGTGTTGGGAAATATTGTAAAATGGTTTATGTTTACGAAATTAACTTTTGCTACCAAAAAAAAAATGCAGGGGCGTGCATCCGATTAAGGCATTAACTCTATGGATTAAGGCAAAAACGTATAAAAAACATTGAAGTCATCGCCGGTTTCAATCTCCTGATTTGCACCTATTTGAAAGAATATACAAAAATGATTTTATTTTATGTCTTCAAGTCGGTATTAATGGCCGAGGAAATTAAGTCGCTATTCTCGACTAGCGTATTTGGAACAGAATAACGCTGGTTCGAATCACGCTGGACCCATTTGACTATGTACAAGCTTCTGCTTTAGCATGAAGACATCCAGCCAGGCAGAATAGGTTGGTGAATTGTATTCCTATTCATAAATTTTTTTAAAAAAAAAACAATTTGTCTTTGAATATTTTTTATGTCTATTTGTCTTTAGCAAGTGCACGCCTCTGCGAGACACAAACTGCTAAGTTTTTGATAACATAAAATGAATATTAAACTGATTTATGGAATAAACTTGATGACTTTGCGGCATTTCGTATACTTCATGATTGAAAACAATAGTAAATAAATAATTTATTCTAGTTTGCTATTAAATTTTACAGAGAAATATGGTAATATTTTCTGAAACATTTTAGCATAAACACCGTAAGACCTTAAAGGTAGGTCGGTTTAAGCATGCTAGTGAGTCATTTAAAATCTAAATTTTCCTGACGACAAAAAAGAGTTGTTCCCAAAAAAACTGTGTTTTGACACAATTTGAAAAAATAAGAGAACCACAAAAATATCGGCAAAAAAGTATTTCTATTATATTTCATTAAATTAGGATGGTAAAGCAGATATAAATGTCTACTCAATGGAACGCTTCGGACTCGTGATTGGAAGGTAGTGGGCTCGAATCATTGAGAATTGGTACATGCGAGACTTTACTAGAACATCCGAACAAACACGCCAACAATACAAATACAAATTATCTAAAACCTATTTACTCCTAGAGAGACTTCACAGATTTCAACACAAACACCAACACAGACAAGCCACAACACACAAATATGAATGTGCTTGAGAAGTATTTTTGATTTGCCTCTGAGCAGTGAGCTCGCATCGGTAGCTGAGTGGTTTGGTGATGGGCTACGCTACAGAGGTATGTGGTTCATTAGAGTTTGGAGCATAATGCTTTGATGAGACTTTAGTATGACAGTTAGACTCCGAGGCGAGCACGTGAGATATGACGTAGAGGAGAAGTCTAGTCTGTAGTCATGTAGCGCGTGGGATCACAGATCAGAGTTATGTAGGCTTTTCTCACAGTAACCCCAAACAACCGATCAATATAAAATATATTGTTACGTTTCTTCCGAGGGTCCTTAATTAAAACACAAGTTCAACACAAGTTAGCCATACAGTTTATTTACACAGACTTTCTTAAAATAGATTAATTTTAACAGACTTATTTTAACAGATTTATTTTAACACACTTATTTATTTCGTACAGATTACAGTTATTTTACACCATATTGGTCGCCCTAGTAACTAGATATTCCTCTGTGTGAGTGCTTTGAAAGACTACTCGCTCCAGCCGATTGTCACCCTTCTTATAGCGGAACCTAGGGGCCATTCCAGCAGGCCGTTTTAGCAGAAAGTTCCACCACCACACTTGTATAGACGATTCTGGACATATTTATTTCTTGAAGTGTTTTTTATTTCGTGAGTCCATTTTCTACCCACATACACACCTTACAACTACAATCGTCTGGGCCAGAACATTCTCTCAAAACACACGTACACCAATAAGCATCTACCAGTGTAATATCGTTACAATATAGATGAAGAATCTGATTCGATCTGTGGACCAAAAAAAAGCACACCTCTATGTAGCATTGGTCTTTAGCAAACAGTAACTAAATATTCATTTGCCTTCACCCTAGCAACTCGTTCGTGTGACTTCACAAAAGGGTAATTTCACATTTGTATTTTATTTCGTAAAATGATAGACTAGATTTTCAAAAATTAATCTGCCTTTTTAAAAAAATAATATCTGGCTTAGTTTTCTAATTATAGCTCTTTAAAACCCGCGCATTTTCAATTTCCGGTAAAACAGGTCATTTTTTATTTAGGCGGATGTGACGTCGATGGATCTTCGGATCTATAGAGTACCGTTAGGCCCTCAAAGACTGTTGGATCCATCTACGTAATTTTGACGTCACAGCGTGGCTAACTGGCCCCGCTGCGTTTTGGCGGTATTCAAACTCTCGCCATTTTATTTTTGAAAATTACCAATGATATTGTTATGTAAATATAAATATTGAAATAAGTATGGGTAGTTATAGTGTTATGTAAATATAAATATTGAAATAAGTATGGATAGTTATAGTTATAAGAATCCTCAAAAGTATTGGTAGGTAAGATCGATAATTATGTATAAGTGTAGAATTCTCTAGGCTAAGTAGGTATTTGTTATAATTATAGGAATACTGTGTTACATTTGTAGGTAGGATTTTGGTTGTATCTCTAGGTAGTACGTGAAGCGTCGAGAAGTAATAATTACTCTGGAACCGTCTAGCAACTTTGGTTCTAGATCATACTGCTCTACAGAGTATAAAGGTGCGAATGGCCTGCAGAGCGGGCCAGTATCATAGCGACTAACAAACGCATCGAAGCCATCTGATCAGTGAACCGAAACCAATGGAATAATCGAGAAAGTAGTGTGAAAATAAATTTTGTAACTGTGTAAAATAAATAACTATTGAAGAAGACCTGTGTATTTTTAATTTGAAGACAATTGAACCCTAATTTCGTAACAATTGGCGTCAGGTGCGGAATTGTCAAGAAAAATTAAGATCTTCTGTCTAAAAATAAATAAAATAAATTAAATAGTGTTAAAATGAACTTTATTCAAATTGAACTTTGTGTGAACTGACTTTTGTGAAAACAAGTGTTTAAATAAATTTTTGTTAAAAGAAAAGACGCAAAAGCAAGTTGCTTATAAATTCTGGAACATCATATGGAACATAATTCTGGACATAATTCTGGACATAACATAATGACTATTTTACCGCATTGAGAAAGTCATCAAATTGGACCATAGTTTTTTTATTATTGTGTGTGATTAAAAAAATAAAATAAATAAATAAAAATCTTGAAAAATATTACAAAAGAACGTTCCAGATTCATCGAGAAAAAGTTTTTGAATAACTATCCTTTGTTTACAAGTGTGTGAATGTACATTAAGTACCTACCTGTGTGTTTGAAAGACTTGAGACGAAATAAATAATTATGTACTATCAGACATTATTATGTTAAAAATATTGGTGAATTAAAAATAAATATTAAAAGACAGTACCTACCAATCAGTGTAATCAGAAAAAAAAATATTATTTTTGCTAAAGTACGTATTCAAAACAGCTATATATATAAAACTCAAAACTTGTATTAAATAAATTTGAAAATATTTTTGTTTTGACGTAAATTTTGAAAAAAAATGGCAACTAAAGTGAACGTCAAGGACCTCAAAGTCACTGAGCTTAAAAATGAGCTTCTGGAGAGGGACCTGGAGACCTCAGGAGGAAAGGCAGCCTTACAAGCACGCCTCATAGAGGCCTTGGAACAATCAGGCGAAGACCCGGCATATTTTGTCATGGCGTCTGGAGGGGACCGCGCCTTGGACGAGCTAAATATCAGCATCACAAAGTCCATGAAGGAGGAGCTAACCAGCAACCTGACAGGACTGAAGACTGAGATGGCTGACAACGCCAAGACCCTGGAGGAGAAGATGGCTGACAACGCCAAGACCCTGGAGGAGAAGATGACCACCAACCTGAAGGAAGTGGTGACCGACCTGAAGGTGGAAATGGCTGACAACGCCAGGAATCTGGAGGAAAAGGTGTCCCGAAATCTCACAACCCTGAAAGGAGAAATGGAAGAGAAGATGACAGCCCTGAAGGGGGAAATGGAGACTCGTATATCAAGCCTGGAGGACCGTCTGCGTGCCGAGCTGGCTGACAAGTGCCAGATGGAGTCCACCAGAATATCCCCCAAAGACGGCCTTCACGACGAGACCGACCAGGGATGCTCAACTCCAACCAGGGTCACTAGAGGGGATGACGACCCTTCGCTGTCGAAGCACAACCTTCCGACCTTCGACGGGAAGACGTCGTGGGAGGAGTATTTGACCCTCTTTGAGACGGCTGCCATGATGGGAGCCTGGAGCCAGCAGAAGAAGGCTTCGGTTCTCAGCCTGTCGCTCCGAGGAGACGCTCTCAGGGTTCTACAGGCCATACCCCTGGACAACCGTGGTGACTTTGGGCAGCTGAAGCAGCGCTTGGATATGCGCTATGGCCACAAGTGCCTGGAGCAGCTGTACAAGTCGCAGCTGAACACAAGGGTGCAGAAGCCCAACGAGAGCCTCCAGGAGTTTGAGATGGACATCGTCCACCTAGTACGAGACGCTTACCCGACATTCCCTGATGACATCTGCGAGAGCTTGGCAGTGGACAAGTTCCTGAACGGATTGAGAGAATGGGAGACGCAGCAAGCAGTGAAGCTGGCTCTTCCGAAGACGTTGAACGAGGCGCTAAGCCGAGCTCTCGAATTTGAGGCTGTCAAACAGTCCATCAGGGGCCACGCCAGGGTTTGTGCAATCAAGGCAGAGGAGGTCAAACTACCTACAACCAAGGAAATAATAGAAAAAGTGCTGCAGCAACTTGAGCCAACGAGACAGAAGGCGCACTGCTGGACGTGTGGCCAGCAAGGACACCTAAGCGCGAGGTGCCCAAAGTCTCAAGGACCGGAGAAATTGGAAGACGACCGCAAGGATGTAGAGACCACCATGGAGATGAACAAACGGCTGAGGAAACAGCTCCAGGATGCCGAGAGAAAGGTCAAAGTCATGGAGACGGAGAACAGGCAGCTGACGAAGAACTTGGCCAGCAGTGAAAGGGTCCGGCGAACAGCGGAGGCCGAGAGGGACGAGTTGCACGAGACTGTGCTGAGCCTGGAGAGACAGAACAAAGGGCTTAGGACTAAGCTCCAGCAGCTGGAGACTGGGCAGGTGCCCAGGGCAAAGGACACCATTGCCAACCTGGAGTCCAAGATCAGCAACAACAATGAGGCGGGTGCTCGCTTGAAGGATAACCACCGGCCAACTCAAAGAGCAAAGTGGTCAAACAATGACCAGCCCGCCCAGAGAGTACAAAAATGCGTCGCATCCAAAGAAGCGCCCCTGTTTGAGACGTTCTGGAGCAAGGTGCAAGAGGGACAGAAGATTCGCCATGGGGTGACCACAGAAGTCCACAAGGACTTATTTGAGGTCACTGGGGACCACACACTGGCATGCAGTGTACCGGAAGATCTAGATATGTCTAGAGGAATTGCACGGGTCTTCCGATACAAATTCGGAGAACCGCAACCCTCGAGCAGCCCGCAAGGAAGAGCTCTGAGACTACCGAAGGGGCGTCAACAAGCATACTGCCTGGTTATCCCGGATTCCAGCAACCTGGAAGAGGACTACAAGGCATTGTGGGACGGCCTTGTTGAGCTGCGTGACTACATGTTGGAGGATCAGCAGGCGCGTCTGGCAATACCGAAGATGGGTGGCGGCCGCGCTAATCGAGACTGGCGGATAATCCGGAGTATGATTGAAGCAGTGTTCTCGGGAGTCGGCATCAGCGTCATGGTGTGCTGCGAGCAAGCGCAGCCGAGAGCCAGTGGGGAGAAATCCGTGGACTGCCACTTCTTCCTGACCACAGGGTGTCGACGTGGATCAGCATGCCCCTACCTACACAGAGTCAAGACTGTTCCGGGACGAAACAGTCTAGGTGGGGGGTAGTGTTATGTAAATATAAATATTGAAATAAGTATGGGTAGTTATAGTGTTATGTAAATATAAATATTGAAATAAGTATGGATAGTTATAGTTATAAGAATCCTCAAAAGTATTGGTAGGTAAGATCGATAATTATGTATAAGTGTAGAATTCTCTAGGCTAAGTAGGTATTTGTTATAATTATAGGAATACTGTGTTACATTTGTAGGTAGGATTTTGGTTGTATCTCTAGGTAGTACGTGAAGCGTCGAGAAGTAATAATTACTCTTGAACCGTCTAGCAACTTTGGTTCTAGATCATACTGCTCTACAGAGTATAAAGGTGCGAATGGCCTGCAGAGCGGGCCAGTATCATAGCGACTAACAAACGCATCGAAGCCATCTGATCAGTGAACCGAAACCAATGGAATAATCGAGAAAGTAGTGTGAAAATAAATTTTGTAACTGTGTAAAATAAATAACTATTGAAGAAGACCTGTGTATTTTTAATTTGAAGACAATTGAACCCTAATTTCGTAAAAATATCTTTATTTTTACTACTTTTAAAAAATATATGGTTGTGATCTTTGAAATATACGAGTACATGAAATATACTCGTACTCTACACAACCATAGTATTTTAAACCGTTTTCCCCATCACTGCAATTACCCTATTCTATTATGTATGAAATTTGTAATGTCTGTAACGCTGGATAAACCTTTGGTGACGGGACGTTGTACAAACTATGGAACTTTTCAACCAAGTTAGATGTTTTAAACAGAAGGGAAGGAATGATATAAAAGAATAAAAAAACAAACAAATGTTGGTTTGGCTTCTTCATAATAAATATCACGATATTATCCTCCGACCAGATTTCATCGCAGTCCTCGTTAGTGAAGCCGCCCATATGACTTCATAGGTGACAGGGTAGAACGGCACAGTGACGAAACGACACATGACAGAACGAAACATGATATAAAGACACATACCAGAACGACAACTGTGTCGACAAAGTCGACATAACAACACATGAGATAATGAAACATGACAGAACAATACATGACAGAACATCACAATGGCAGTAGGTACATAAAAGACAAAACATAACTATGGCACACAGAAAATTCACCACTATGACAAAACATTGTCGGTGTTATGGCCGAGGGGGCCAAGTGGACTGATCTTTCTAGCGTGCTTGGAATGGAGTAACGTTGCGTTGGTTCGATCCCCGCCTGGGTCATTTGACCATAACTTTGACGCTGATTCAACAGATGTTATTGGGTAATTATTAATTAATAATTTATTAAAATAAACAATAATGAATTATTAATTGATGATATTATAACCTATTTCTGGCGAGGCAGAAATAGGTTGGTGAATTGCCTTCCTCTTCACAAATCTTTTCAAAAAAAAAAAAACATCACAAATCAACTCAGCACATACCATAAACGGCACATGCAACGGTTTTGTCTTGTCATTATGATGTATTTTCTGTGTTTTTTTTTGTCATAGTGATTTTTTGTCTTAGTGATGTTTTGTCATTGTGATGCTCTGTCATGTGTCTTCTGTCATGTGTCGTTCTGTCATGTGTCGTTCTGTCATGTGTCGTTCTGTCATGTGTCGTTCTGCCATGTGTCATTCTGTCATTATGTTAGTTTGTCATGTGTCGTTCTGTCATGACGTGTCGTTCTATCATGTGTCGTTCTGTCATGTGTCGTTCTGTCATGTGTAGTTAAGTCGTGTGTCGTCCTACCATGGAACCGACTTCATATCATCCTTAGAGGCGGAGCGGCCCGAGCCCCACACCGCGGGCTAAGTGCCAAAAAAACAACCCGAGGGAAGAATCCTAAATGCATGTAATGAACACAAATCATACAAGCAAGCCGGTGCAAGTATTTACTTATATGTACTCGTATATGCTCAGTTAGACTCATTTTATTGCGGCGGGAACACACTGACGAATTGCTGCGAAGCCGAATATGGTAGTTGCAGTGGTGAGGAAAACGGTTGAAAATAATATGGTTCTGTAGAGTACATTTCAAGGATCACAACCATATATTTTTTGTGTAGTAAAAATAAAAATATCGTAGATAATTTTCAAAAATAAAATGCGGAGAATTTGAGTCGCGCCAAAACGCAGCGCGTTCGACTTAGCGAACCTTGACGTCAAAATGACGTCAAGGTTCGCCACTGGGCCCGTCGATACCTACACTCCGAAGATGCATCGACGTCATATCTGCCTAAATAAACAAAATGACCTTTTCTCCGGAAATCGAGAATACGCTAATTTTAAAGAGCTTTAGTTTAAAAACTAAGCAAGATATATTTTTTTTAAAAACGCAGATGCATTTTAAAAAATGTACTCCTTGACTTATAGGTTGGTATGAGGCTGACCACCCATACTGTAAAAAATGGTTCACTTTGCCAATGTCACCCCTGTTTCAGGGAAGGTCGGCAAAAGTTGTGGGGCTTATGTTCATTTGAGGTTTGGATTTTATTTGTAAGTACACATTCAGCATTTGTAAGCGCGAACTACACTTGTTGGTTTGTGGGCATACATCTGAGAGCTTTAAATGAATATATCCTTGCAACTTAGATTATAGATTATTATATTATACTCTACCATTTTATACAATGAAAAAAATATGTGATATTACCCTATTGCACGTGAAAAGTAACGATGGTCTGTGCCTACATTCCAATCTCCTTTGATTTTTCACTATAATTTGTTCCTCGGACTCCTTGACCTTCCAATGTTTGTAGGTGTACTGGGCCAATGTGTCTAACGAAAACTGGAAATATATTCGAAAAAGTTTTTGAAAACAACTCTCACATTATCGTGTTTACGTTAGTTTCTAGCTCAGATTGTGTAGAATATGATTTTTAAGACAATTTCATCGAAAGGTCACATTTGAATCAAATGGCAGATAAGACAAACAAGCACTGGGGGGATCCACTGTTAAAAAACTTATTATAAACAGGGAAAGTATGGGGAAATAAAAGTGATTGTGGACGAACAAACACGAAAGGCCCAACCACACTCTATTTCTACACTCGTGGAGCCTTGGCGCAACATGTTCGAGAGTCTGTACCCGCCCGTACAATACCATCTTAGTGGAGCGCAGTTCATAAATTATGGTACTTAAAGGATACGCGTCTTTAATTAAGTACATGTATCCTTATGTTAAGTAAGAGCTCATGCTCATCGTTGCCTTAAAAAAAAGATATTGACTTAATCCTTTGTATGTTTGGATTTAATCAATAAAATGTCGAATCGACTTGAATTTGATTTGAGCTTATCTTTTTTTAAGGAATTCTGTGCGAGACATTCCCTAAATTTCAGAGACTCCAGGGGTCTATGGAACTTGTTTTAGTGCCGCACAGGTGTTGGTGATGTGTAGGGCCCGGATTAATATGTATCAAAAATCACGAAATATGTAAATATAATATGGATATAAAAAACTGAAATATGGAAAAATATGGAATAAAAAACAACTGTTACCCAGTACAAAACCCTTTATTTTAACATCAAAGAACATAAAATATAAAATCAAAGAACTTAAAGTGCCTTATATTTACTCTGCGTCTATCTTTTTAGTCGAGTTGTTGCAGTACACAATAACATGTTTCTTTAAATTTTCAAAATTAAAACCTTGTCGGTATTTTCGAAACATCGCCTTATACTGACTGAAAGACCTTTCAACATCACAGGATGTGATTGGGGCAAACTTAAATTTGCACAACTCTGAGGGTGAATACTGAATATGCCTCCTCTGGATTGCCAGCTGCTGTTCCATTTAGCATGTTGTTAATTTTTTGTAGCGTTGTATACCCTTTATTTTTTTCAAGTACAGACTTTATTTTGTTTTTTACCAATTCAGCAACAGGGCCTTCCGCCTCCATAATTGTGGTTTCAATTGTTTTAATGATCTTAACATTTTCTTTTAATGATGTTGATGGATTTTCCAGTGCTTTGATCTGATGTGACAGAAAACAAAAATTGCTTCTTATGTAGATTAGATCATTTCGAAGAGTTTCATTTTCGAAAAGTTCTTTTGCATTTAAAATACTAGCGGATTCATCTTCTAATTCAAAAACAATCGTTTTAATCTCAGTATAATACTCGCAGTAGTACTCAACCGCTGCTAACCACGTACCCCAACGCGTCAGCACAGGTTCTGGTGGCAAAGGTATGTCTGGATGCATTTCTTTAAATTTTAAAATCCGACTTGGTGCTTTCAAAAAGATTTTCTTTACATTTGATACCAAACTATCAACATTTTTAAACTGGAATCTCACGCATTCGGCTAGTCTATTAATTCCATGTGCCAAGCATGTTACGTGAATCATTTTAGGATACAACACTTTAAGGGCATCTCCGGCTTTGACCATGTAAGGAGCAGCATCGGTCAGTAGCAAGAAAACTTGTTCATGTTTAACACCATCGGACCACAAAACACTCATTGCATCGTTGAACAGCTTGGCTGATGTTTGATGGTTGCATTTAGGAAGTTCTTCGCATGCTATCAAAAAAGATTTGCTGGATTTTTCTTCCACTAGGAGCCCAATAATCACATTTCCTATGCACCGGCCCATGGCGTCCGTCGTCTCGTCAATTGCAACCCATATAGGTCCGTCCTGAATTTCTTCTCGAATCGATGCCAAGCAATCCTCGTAAATATCATTTACGAATTTTTTCCGAAATGTGGATTCGTCGGGAATAGATTTGCCTGAGTATAATATAATCTATAATCTATAATCTAAGTTGCAAGGATATATTCATTTAAAGCTCTCAGATGTATGCCCACAAACCAACAAGTGTAGTTCGCGCTTACAAATGCTGAATGTGTACTTACAAATAAAATCCAAACCTCAAATGAACATAAGCCCCACAACTTTTGCCGACCTTCCCTGAAACAGGGGTGACATTGGCAAAGTGAACCATTTTTTACAGTATGGGTGGTCAGCCTCATACCAACCTATAAGTCAAGGCCTGAGTACTTTTCAAGAAAGCTTTTCAATACAGGATTGTTTACTTTCCACAGAGGTATATCTGCACTCATCATGGCATGACACAAATCTTTCGAGAAAGTATCACTTTGAGAACCGCTGGCTATTGCTTCAGAAAAAAATTGTTGTTTGAATTTGCTTTTCCTTGAGATATTCATCTTATGTTTTGTGGTAGATACATGCTGTGATATTAAGAAACGCTGCTCAGTCGAAACGGATTTTTCGCAAGCATTACAAAACAGTACATTACCATCTGTACTCAGAGACTGGTTTGGGAAATCTTCAATACATTTTCCTAATTTAAACCGCAAAGGTTGTTTGTCCTTGGGCATTATTTCAATGGGCACAGTTAAATAATTCGGATATAATAATATGCAGGAGAATACTTAAATCACGACGCAAGACAAAGAAATTCAATGTGCGCGACACAAGCAGGCGACACGAGTACGCGCGACGATTAACAAGTTGTGACTGGCTGACGACGAGCTGACGTTCGGCCTTCGGGCGAACGCCCGGCCGAGCAGTGAACGGCGAAACGATTCGTTCATTTTTTACTCGTTGTTTTCAGTATTTGCCGCGCCAAACCGCGAACTAATTATTTCCGAAGCGCTATGAAAGCAAAAATTATTCCGTTCTCTCTAGTTTAAGTACCAAACATTGAAAATATGTACTAATGTGATTTTCGTGTGCAAATATGGTCTTAACCTAGAAATATGGAAAAATATGGAAAATAAAATCTGCATTTTCCAGCTCAGAACATCATAATCTATGTAGAAAACTAAATAATTAATGGAAACTATTGAAATTAAAAATATGTATTTACATATTAATCCGGGCCCTAGACTGATGTGGCATGTGGTTGGTATTAGCCGTTTCGGTGCTTATTTCAAACCCAAAATAAAATACCAGTGAGTCTTACTCAGCCTTCACAAGAAATGAGTACAGCCACTTCAACCGAAGTGGTTGACGTAAAGCCGACTCCCTTACCTATAAAAATAAATAGGTCCCACTCGCTACATCGAGCCCTTATGGGAAAACACGGCGAGAAGATACACTATATGTGTAGCTTAATAGCCAATAGCTGGTTCTATTTGTTCTGCCAAATGAAAGAATGCCAAATTGAATCACGATTGTTCCTAATCATCCATCATGACCAAAACATATTCAGCGCATATTTCACGAAGCCCGATTATTTCCCATACATAAAATTCGTTGTGAATTGTACATGCTACGCGTGAGGTATGTATTTGGTATTTAAAAGTATGCAAAGGGCAATTATTAAAGTACCTCAGTCCGAGATGAACATTCTCAGATGGAATACGCAGAGTGAAAAGTTGCCGCCAAATCTGTTACAGATTACCATCTCTCATTACTGGGGAGCGGATTCTGAACGCGAGTTGGCGGACAGATACGCTGTAACGATGACTTAACGTTAAAATTATTATATTAGTTAGCACTCGATAACTTTACAAACAAGAATGTAAGAACAGGTAGATCTAGAATCACTGCCGGGTCGGGTCACGACCATCGGATTAAAGATTTTTCAAGTATGATTACGGTCATTAGACATTTTATAGAATGAAAAAAACGGATTTTACTGACCGTGCAAAAGAGAACAACGTTTTCTCTACGTTTCGTCGGAGTCATATCCGACGTCCTCAGAAGTGTACAGGGTCCCATGCAAATGCGTTGCCCTTTATATTGGACAAACCAAGCGCAGCATCAACACCCGGTTGAAGGAACATATTGGTGCAGTTAAGACGAATAACCCTAACAAGTCTGCTATCTGTGAACATTCACAGAAAGCGGTGAATCATCTGATCAGATTTGAACTAAGATTTTATCTAAAGAAAGATTTCTCATCCCTCGACTCGTGAAGGAAGCAATCGAAATACACAGGCACCCCAACTTCAACAGAGATGACAGCTACAAACTTTCCAGTATATGGAGGCCAGTACTAACTTCTATGATCCACCCTTTCATTAATCGGACGATTTTACAGGAAGAAATAATATCGTCCTTCTGTACAAGTGGAGCTATTGCGACATCTATGGATGCATCACCAAAGGTTAATAAAAGTACCTACAACCTTTGGCCTCGATCAAACAGCAATAATTCAACAGTTCGTGGTTCTTTTTTGTAGAAGACACACGCCTTCTGAGGACGTCGGATATGACTCCGACGAAACGTAGAAAAAATCGTTCTTCTCTTTTGCACGGTCAGTAAAATCCTTTTTTTCATTCTATAAAAAGTACTCAGGATGTCAAAGTGGATTGGAGAGACCACAGCTGAGATGGCTGGATGATGTTCAAAGGATTGCAGGGAGGAGGGGACTGAAGAAGGCTGAGCAACAGAAAGAACTGAAGATCACAAGAGGTAAAGATCACAAAGCATAATATACAGACACAAAATAGTGTACGCATGTTAAATACATATAAAATATTGCGTAAGTTATTAGGTACATTTTTTAGAGTTTTAAAGTGAAAAGAATGCTTCGGGTTATCTTGTTTTTTCCTGCTAAATATTTAGTTTTATCTAAATATCTCCTAGATAAAAATATACAATATTTGCTATCTCGCCACTATGCAGATGATTTTCACTTTTATCGCTTTTACTTTTGTCATCGCATCTGATGTTATCAGTAACAAACAGGAAATAAAAATTATCATTTCTCACAACTATAAATAAGTAGATGGCAAATTCCACTCTTACGGTGTTATTCACACACAGCAAATCTATGGCTCAAACGCCACCTAACTTGAATGTTCGATATAAATAAACAATGAACTACGGGTCGACTATGAATCAAATGTGTTGTGAATAACCCTAAATGAAAGCATTTTTTTTTAAATAAATCCTGTGCGGGAGACTCCCTAGATTCTAGAGATTCTAGGAGTCTATGACACTTGTTGTAGTGCCGCACAGGTGTACGAGCTTGGTCGTCACTACAAAGCGCCAATACTCAAGCAAGACCCAGTTGCTGTAAGGCTGGATGGACCTTTGGTGACCGGTCATTGATAAAGGTTTATGAATTTGTCAACCCAGCGAAGAGCAAATTTGGAAATATCAATGGTATATTTTTTGTGTTCCGCCGTCATTCGAACCCACAACCTCCCCATTCAGAGTCCGCAGTGTTACCACTGAGATACGGACCGGTCATTTATTTCTTGCATTCGAATACGTAATAACTGGTTGATATAAAACTGACCTAACAAACAATTCTACTAAAGCAACGAAAAGTTTTTCCCCCACGTTTTTAATATTTCATTTAACTTCGATAATTAATTAAAGGCGGCCAGATTCATAATGAGTTATACTTGTTTTATTATCTGTAAGCAATAACCTTAACATTTCGTTATTGTTGAAAAAAATTGTCGGTGCACCATCGTTGCCTTAGCGGAATCAGCGACTTGCACGTCCAGAATACCCCATTAGATTTCATGCGTCTCGATACTCGTATAAAATACTCGCAATACTTGCAAGTATATAAATAATACTCGCGAGTATGATATGAATACTTGAAGGTATGAAATGAATACTTGTATGAGGCTACAGAAGAAAGTGAAGTTAGTTATGGCAGTGCGAGTATTCAGTATTAAATCGTTTACAACTCAATAACATGCATGATCTGGAGCATTGGTTCCCAACCTGGGGCGATTTGGGCTCTTAGGGGGGTGAAAATTACGTACGGAGCGATGGAGCGATAATAGTATCTAATTTAATATTTTTTTTGTATAGATTTCTTTTTAGGGTTTTGTTATTTTTTATATTTAAATGTAATTTATTATTCATATTCCTTGACTTATAGGTTGGTATGAGCCTGACCACCCATACTGTAAAAAATGGTTCACTTTGCCAGTGTCACCCCTGTTTCAGGGAAGGTCGGCAAAAGTTGTGGGGCTTATGTTCATTTGAGGTTTGAATTTTATTTGTAAGTACACAATCAGCATTTGTAAGCGCGAACTACACGTGTTTGTTTGTGGGCATACATCTGAGAGTTTTGAATGAATATATCCTTGCAACTAAGATTTTTATTATTATTATTCTAATCTAAGTTGCAAATATATATATACATTGAGGATTTGGTGAGAGCTGTTTTTGTGTGAATCACACCTCAAGAGCCCTTTGAGACTTTTCTATGGTTGTCGCCATAGAAAACGCCAATCCTCAAGCAAGACCCAGTTGCTGTAAGGCTGGATGGACCTTTGGTGACCGTTCTTTGGCAAAGACAATTTTTCAACCCAGCGATGAGCATATTTGAAATATAAATGATATATTTTTGTGTTCCGCGCGAAATTCGAACCCACAACCTTCTATTTACGAGTCCAGAGTGTTCCCACTATAATACGAATAAGAAGACAATGAAATGAAAGATGAGATGAAAGAAGTATGTAAGGACCGAAAAAGACTTATACGTTGGTATGAGGCTGACCACCTATAGGTACTGTAAAAAAATGGTTCACTTTGCTAATGTCACCCCTGTATCAGGGAAGGTTGGCAAAAATTGTAGGGATTATGTTCATTTGAGGTTTGGATTTTATTTGTAAGTACACATTCAGCATTTGTAAGCGTGAACGACACGTGTTTGTCTTTGGGCATGCATTTATATGAATATATCCTTGCATCTTAGATTATAGACAGATAGACGGTACTCCCCTGTAACATGTGCCTACCCCCCCCCCCCCCCCCCGGGTTTTCATTTAGGCATAAGAGGGCGATGGGCTTATCTGTTTACACATAAAGGGGCGATGGGCGAAAAAAGGTTGGGAAACACTGATCGAGAGCATACAATATGCTCTGATAACATCAGATATGAGTAATGTACAAGCGCAATGGATGTGAAATAAAAATATTGAACAGAGTTATGTTTGAGTTAAATTTGAGAGGAACGAATGCGGATTTCATTTCAGATTTTTAAAAAATGATAAGAAAAATGATACCCCTTAACTTATAGGTTGGTATGAAGCTGACCACTAATGCTGCAAACAATGCTTCACTTTCCTAATGTCACTCTTGTTTCAGGGAAGGTCGGCAAAAGCTGCAGGGGTTATGTTCATTGGAGGTTTGTTTTTGCGCTGTAAGTACACATGCAGCATTTGCAGGCGCGAACTTACACGTGCCTGTTTTTTTTTTTTTTAAATGTTATTATATCTTTACAACTTAGATTAGATTAGATAAGACGATATCGAAAGTTTCTTAGGAAAGAAAGAAGAACATATTTTTATGATTTTCATCTGTATTTTGTAAAATGGACAGTATTTTTATTTCACAACACGAGTAAGAAGTAGGTACAAACCTATTTGATTTTTTTTTAAATTTCTGCTCTTTCCGTCAAAATATTATTTTGACTTCATATCCTGGCATAGTAACATTTACAACCAACCAATATTTTTTCTTGAAAGGAGGTACTAACTCATCCTTCATGATCACATTTCATGCCAACAACTAATTAATCAAACCTGTAAAGCAGGGGTCTTCAACCTTTTTTAGTGCAAGGGCCAAACATCGATTTCACATCGTCCGAAGGGCCACAACTTTTCACGACACTTTACCACCTAATCAATAAAATAAAAGACATACATACTCGTAATTTCAAATTTCAATAATCTTTATTGGTTAATTAAAGTCAATCTTTATTGGTTAATTAAAGTCAATTAATGTGATTTTTGACATTGTTTATTTTTTACAAGTTTGTCAATATTTTTTTTCATTTTTGTGGTTGCAACCCGCAGACTACCTTCCAGATGTGCATCTGTAATTCTCGACCTTATTGTCGATTTCACAGACTTCATACGAGAAAACAGCTGCTCACACACATATGTGCTCCCAAACAATGAAATCATTTTCATGACATTTTTTCGGATTTCAGGAAACGAGTTGTGATCGACATATTTTGCATAGAAATCAAAAACACCCACGTCGAACTTGTCTTTCAATTCCGAATTACACTGCACATCTATAACCTCCATCTGAAAATTTTCCGGCATGTCTTCAACGGATACACCGAATGGTCGGACAAAGAGACTGATGTATTTTTCACTATCTCTGAAGTCAGAAAACCTCGATTGAAACTCTTTTTTAAATAAATCTACTGGGGGGGAATGTGCCGAACCTTCCTGTGGTCCCCCCTGTGAGTAGTGCCATGAAAATAATCAAAATGACACAAAAAACACCGAGAACTCCGAAAAAAAAAGTACTCGTATCCGTATATATCGCATATCACTGGGCGCGATATTTTATTTTTTTAGCCTCTCGTGGCCGCGGGCCGTAAGAAATTAGCTGGCGGGCCACATGCGGCCCGAGGGCCGCGGGTTGAAGACCTTAGCTGTAAAGGTTCACTTCAAATTTAATGGAGCTTTTAATTTAGAAATCTGAATCTCAAATATTGTCGCGAATGTGTAATTGTGTGTCTTTGTGAGTTGTGTCTGTGTGAGTTGTGTCTGTGTGAGTAGGTTAAGTCTCTAGGTGACGGTACTTAAAAAATTGTATTTGTATTATATGCTATAGCTATAGCCTATAATCTGGGTTGTAAGTTGCGAGGATATTTATACATGTAAAAGATTCATATTTAATTCATGCCCACAAGCAAACAAACGGAAGTTCGCGCTTACACATTCTGCATGTGTACACACAAAATAAACCAAACCTCACATGAACAGAAATTTTGCAACTCCTTTCCCTGAAACTGGGGTGGCATTGGTAAAAGTGAACCGATTTTTTACAGTATAGGTAGTAAGCCTCATACTAACCTATTAGTCAAGGAACCTTGTAAATGCCTGGTTACATACAATACTGCTTGGTGAATGAGGAAAGACTGACGAAGAAAGTATATGCTGCAAGAATTGATGGATGTCCTGGAAGAGGAAGACCGAGAAAGGTATGGATGAACCAAATTTTCGAAATAGCGAGTGAATGGGATATCCAGAGTCATAATAAAAGGAGAGCTTGTATGAAAAAGGTTATGCCTCTGGATGAAATGAAAGAAGTATGCAAGGACAGGAAGAAGTGGCGGCTAATCTGCAATGCTGATTTGTAATGTTGGTTTATTAGTTTGCTACATTTTTTGCATAATAAATTTTTGACTTTTTTTTGTATAGATTTCTTTTTAAGGTTTTGTTGTTTTTTTTGTACTTAAATGTTATTTATTACTCGTATTCCTTGGCTTATAGGTTGGTATGAGGCTGACCACCCATACTGTAAAAAATGGTTCACTTTGCCAATGTCACCCCTGTTTCAGGGAATGTCGGCAAGATTTGCAGGGATTATGTTCATTTGAGGTTTGGATTTTATTTGTAAGTACACAATCAGCATTTGTAAGCGCGAACTACACGTGTTTGTTTGTGGACATACATCTGAGAGCTTTGAGAATGAATATATCCTTGCAACTTAGATTATAGATTATAGAATGGCATTCGTCGTTACAAAAAAAAAAGCACTTAATATTGAATAAGAAATTATAAAAATTAAAAACACAGAGTTTTATTTTCACAAATTGAGTGTTTCTTTTACCTCAAGTACTTTCGACTTGTTCACGTCATTATCAAGAAGACACTTTTACAAAATTGACGAGACAAAAACCATACAGAAATGAAAATAATGAGCTACGACAAAAAGGTACAATTAGGTAATAATAAAAGTGAAGCTTCCTTGACTTATAGGTTGATATGCGGCTGACCATTATTATATTATTATTGACTTATAGGTTGGTATGCGGCTGAGATTGGGTTTTTATATTGTAGGTCCACATGCGGCATGTGTTAGCGCGAAATTATACATGTCTGCTTGTGGAAATGCATTTAATATAAATCTTAAATGATATATATATTTGCAGCTTAGATTAGATTAGATTAGAAGCAGCAGGTATTTGAACATTGAAATATAAGAATTAGAATTTTTGTGTTTATGGATTTCCAAAATTTCGAGAGCATATATATAATCAATAATAAATAAGAACCAAAAAAATATTTTTCCTATAGTTTGATCAATGTTCAGATTCCTGCTGCTTCACCTTTATTATTCCTTAATTGTACCTCTTTGTCGCAACTCATCCTTCTTGTTTCTCTATGGTTTTTGTCTTGTCAATTTTGTAGCAGTGTCCTTTTCAAAATGACGAAAGCAAGTCGAAAGTGCTCGAGGTGATATAAATGCTCATTTTGTGAAAATAAAACTCTGTATTTATTTTTATTTTTATACTTTCTCATGAAAACTAATTTTCGCTGTGTAAATACACAAACTCTAAAATGATTTATATAAAAAAAATCTGTGACAGATTTCATCATATTTTTTTTTGGAAATGTTGTATTATTTCGTCTCTAGTAATTAAGATGGATTCACAATTAACTAACACGAATTTTCTTTTGATTAAGACGCCACAATGTGTATTTATTAATAAACATGTAGTCGGTGAAACAATTAAATTTTCACACTTCGTAATTAAGGTGTAGCTGACACATTAACTTCGTGTTTTATTTTGGGATTTTTGTCCGACAAACAAACAAACAATAAAACATGCGCTCAGTCAGGGGTGCTCAAACTTGAACTGTCGGCGATCTACCTCAGTATTGTTAGACTACGAGCGATCGACTCTGAGAGGCTGCAAGTATGTGTGATGCAGGATTTTAGTCTAGGTAGGGTGTATCGCATACAAAAACGCAACTAAGCTAGACACATAGTGTAACTTCTTGCCACTCTCGAGGAGGCTCGCACTCATTTCTTGTGAAGGCTGAGTAAACCTTGCAGGTGTTTTATTTTGGGCACCAAAACGGGAAATCATTTCTGACACCCTCGGTGGGATTCGACGCCGAGCTCTCGGCGTGGAATGCAACCACTCTACCAACTGAGCTATCGACCGGACTTTTTACGAGCTTTTTACAAAACGCCGATTCTCAAGCAAGACACAATTTCTGTAAGGCTGGAACTTTGGTGACCGGTCTTTGGTAAAGTGTAAATTTTTTTAACCCAGTAAAGAGCATATGTGCTCTTTTTGTGCTCCGCCGGGACTCGAACCCACAAACTTCCATTTACGAGGTTACCAAACTGGATTACGGACCGGTCTATATGTGTGATGCAGGCTTTTCATCTAGGTAGGGTATGCGGCTGACCACCCATGCTGTAGAAAATGGTTAACTTTTCCAATGTCACCCCTGTTTCAGGAAAGGTCAGCAAGAGTTGCAGGGATTAAGTTCATTTCACATTGGGTTTTTTATATTGTAGGTCCACATTCGGCATGTGTTAGCGCGAAATTATGCGTGTTTGCTTGTGGGAATTAATTTAAAATGAATCTCAAATGAGATATTTCCTTCTAATCTAATCTAATCTAAGCTGCAAAGATATATATCATTTAAGATTTATATTAAATGCATTCCCACAAGCAGATATGTATAATTTCGCGCTAACACATGCCGCATGTGGACCTACAATATAAAAACCCAATCTCAAATGAAGCCTTGCAACTCTTGCCGTCCTTCCCTGAAACAGGGGTGACATTGGCAAAGTGAACCAATTTTTTACAGTATGGGTGGTCAGCCGCATAACAACCTATAAGTCAAGGAACACACATGACAAATTACATTTTTAAAATCAATAAATAACAATATATACATTGACATAAAAAACTAAATCACAAAACCAATTTTACTTTAACAAACCCCAGCCGCCAACATCACAGATCAACCGCCATTTCTTTCTATCCTTACATACTTCTTTCATTTCCTCCAGAGTCATAACCTTCTTCATACAAGCTCTTCTTTTATTATGACTCTGGATATCCTTGGAGCTTAGATTTAGATTTAGGCTAGATTAGGGTGTATCGTGGCATAGATATTAGTTTTCTGCACAATATGCATGCTTTTACTCAAGGTAAGTGCAGGTCGCCGCTAGCAGAGGGTTATTACCATAAAATAAAGTGATGAGGGGGTTATTCTGGCCTAATTGTGGATCGAATAAATTTTAGTAGTTTATTCATTTTGTTTGTTTTCGTGACCTACTTACTAAGACAAAATCCATGTTTACTTCTACATCGGTTTTTTTTTCTCGAGATCGACTAAAAAAGCACTCGCGACCGACCGTTTGAGCACCCCTGCCGTAAGCAACAAAGAAAACTATTATTGCCGACTCCCACATATGGTAGTTAATAAGATTTAGCTTGTAGTAATTTAATTAAGAATGTTGTTAACTAGATGGACCGTTGAATATTAAAAGCGACATTAGAGAAATACAATGGAGGGCTATGATGTAATCGGATTACATTTTAAGTTTTCCCTACCATTAAAAATACGTAAAAAAATTACGCAAGTTCTTATTTAATATTAGAAGATGCTTTTTGTTAAGAATCTTATGTTTTGCGCGGCTTCTATTTAATTAAAACTGTGGAGATTTATTTTACACAATTTATTTCAGATTCGGGTCGGATACCGAGTCACTTAACACCTGCACAATACGACGGTTGGTTGATTTCTGACCCTACAGAGATTTTGGTTCATAATTTTTAGTAAGTATAAATACCATTTTCGAAACATGGAGAATTGCTACTTGCTAGATGGAGGTTCTCCAAAAACGTTTGTAACGACTCAAACAATAAAAGTGGATTAAAACATTTTTTTGTTTTTGTTTTTTGATTTATTAAAATAATAACACGTCAGGTTATTATCCTTGTAAGTATAAAGTAACATCTTTTTATTTCTAGAAAGTTTCACAAAAATCTCGCATAGACAAAAACAACTAAATATTTGTTACAATAATGTAAAAATAAAGCACGCGGTTTTTCTTCACGGGTTGAAATCAATTTCCTCGTACACTTAGAAGCTACCTAGCTATTATCGAATTTAGGTTAGATTTACGGTCGATAGACATATTTGTAAAATTACTTAAAATGAACTAAATAACCAGGTATTGATACGAACCGTTAGTAAGAGAATCTCAGTATTCTCGACGTTTCGTTGGCTGCTTATCCAACATCATCAGGAGACACATCCTTGCCGTTCACCGAGCAACTAACGGCATAAATATCTGGGTTTTAATTTTATTGTAAGTAATTTTACAAATACCAAGCTATCGTTATTTACTTAAATCAAAACTACAGAAGCATTATTTTTTGTGTCGTCTATAATCTATAATCTAAGTTGCAAGGATATATTCATTCAAAGCTCTCAGATGTATGCCCACAAACAAACACGTGTAGTTCGCGCTTACAAATGCTGATTGTGTACTTACAAATAAAATCCAAACCTCAAATGAACATAAGCCCTACAACTTTTGCCGACCTTCCCTGACACAGGGGTGACATTGGCAAAGTGAACCATTTTTTACAGTATGGGTGGTCAGCCTCATACCAACCTATAAGTCAATGAATACGAATAAACTAACGGTGTAAATATCCGGGTTTTTATTTTATTGTAAGTAATTTTACAAATACCAAGCTATCGTTATTTTCTTAAATCAAAACTACAGAAGCATTATTTCTTGTGTTGTAATAAGGAAAAATAGATGATGGGACCCTCATGACGTCCAACTGTCAAAACAGTAATCTGTCGTCATTGATAACTTTCTTTATTTGTGTGAACCAACTCTGGGATACTAATTAAAGACAGGAAAGAAAGTTGGGCGCCCATTGTTTACTTGGTTAGTGCTTTCACAGGAGAACTTAGTAATTAACTCTCCTGTTGTGAACACGCACTCGGACAGTTACTGCGGAAGTAGTCGCATCCATCTAAACTTGAACAATAGTTCACACGGGATAGTAGATGGTTAGTAGAGTTTCTTTAAAGTAAACAAATGAAACAGATGATTCTGAACAATGAAATCTTAGAATTGATTGAAAAGTACGCTGTGGAATCACGCAACTAAGCCACTTATACAGAGTAACTTGTAGCCTGCGTTATCCGGGATTATGTGGCGATTTGGGACTTATTTATCTTTACGGGTAAGGGGGCCGTCCTCTCACCAACCACTTCAGTTGAAGTGGAGGTTTCCCAGTTCCCGGGGGGCTGGTTTTCATTTCTTTGTGAAGTCTGAGTAAACCTAATCAGTATTTTTATTTTGGATTTGAAATAAACACCGAAACGGGAAATCATTTCTGACAACCTCGGTGGGATTCGAACCCGAGCTTTCGGCATGGAATGCAAGCACTCTATCAACTGACCTATCGACTGGACATCGTGGAATTATTAAAATTGTGAAGTCTTGTCTTGTCTTGTATCCTGCCGCCATTCCTCTAGGGGTAGCCGGTACCTCCACACAAGTGCCTCCACTTGACTCTGTCCTTGCATACTTCTTTCATCTCATCTAATTTCATCACTCTTTTTATGCATGGTCTTCTCTTGTTTCCACTCTGGAAATTCCATTCATTCGCAATCTCACTTATCTGATCAATCCATTCTTTCCTAGGTCTTCCCCTTCCACGCTTACCTAATACATAAATCTTTATACACTCTTTTTGTCAGTAGGTGAAGGGCTCGACCTAAAACTACTTTTAAAATATATGCACTATCCACTTTACTAATCTATTATACAGAAAGAACCATGCATAGTACTGACCGAGCATACCGGGTCATTATCGTTTTGGTAACCTATTTATTTATGTAGCTGTAACTAGCGCGTCGCTCGCGGGATCATTCTTATAACGTGTAGGTTCGAGATTAAATCATGTAAAGGCGGTGGGAGGTAATTAAGGACGGTGCTCGATGCAATGAAGGGTGCAATTAAAGAAAACAAGAGAGTAATGAAACATAGTTACAATTTATTGAAAGTGTGGTCTCTGTCTGTTATTGTAGAAACAGGCTCTGCTACTACGCTACCAAGCTACACATACAGTGTAACTCCTTGCCGCGTTCTCTCCGAAGGAATCGCATGTGGCGAGTGAAACCTATTTATTTTTACAGGTAAGGGAACTGGCCTTACGCCAACCCATTTAGTTGAAGTGGAGGTTTCCTGGCTCCCTAGGGGGCTGGTACTCATTTATTGACAAGGCTGAGTAAAGTTTGCCGGTATTTTATTTTGGGTTTGAGAAAAACACACCCTCGGGGGGATTCGAACCCGAGTTCTCGGCATGGAATGCAAGCACTCTACGAACTGAGCTCTATCGACCGGACTAATGGTCGGCAGATTTCTTACTAGATTCCTCTGTGGGATTTGATGAGTTTTAGTGTTTGTTTGTTTGTATAACTGGATGTAATCAATTGCTTGTATTCCTTGACTTTTAGATAGGTATGAGGCTGACCACCCATACTGTAAAAAATGGTTCACTTTGCCAATGTCACTCCTGTGGTAGGGAAGGTCGGCAAAAGTTGTAGTGCTTATGTTCATTTGAGGCTTGGATTTTATTTGTAAGTAGGTACACATTCAGCATTTGTTAGCGCGAACTGCACGTGTTTGTTTGTGGGCATTCATTTGAGAACTTTAAATGAATATATCCTTGCAACTTAGATTATTATTATTATTAATCATTACGAGCATTCTCTCTTCTGTCACACAGGCGCCAGCGTCTAACACCGCAGTTCAGCTTCCTAGTTGAGTGTTCACCTGTGAGACATTGCATTATCCACATCATTACCCCGCTGCCAGTTGCTGCAGCCGATGGCAACACCTTCCACGCCTCACTCGCACTAACTGCCGCTTATCCTCACTACCATAATGCAACCTGACGCGCTTCTGACAGCTGACAATACCAAGCGTGCCTGGGGTGGAAGTCTTGACAACCGTCTCTAGATATTATCGTACCTATTTCAAGAAAGGACGGTTTGCAAATCCAAAATAAAATACCGGTAAGGTTTGATCGGCCTTCACAATAAATGATTACCAGCCCTTTGGGGAGCTGGGAAACCCTCACTTTAACTGAAGGAGCTACAACCTAAGGCCGGTTCCCTTACCTGTAAAAATAAATAGGTTCCACTCGCCACATTCGAAACCCGTAGAGGATAGCGCTGCAAGAAGGTACACTATAATATTGTTTAGGTTGGAATTACGGTCGCTTAACATAATAATAACTACACAATTAAAATTTACTTATCGGATGTTAGACGAACCGTTTGTAAGAAAATTTAAATTATTCTCGATGTTTCGTTAACGACGTAGCTAACGTCTTCAGGAGACACACTCTCTGGACGATAACTGAGGATGAACTGTGTTTCGTGCAAGGGTGTCTCCTGAAGACGTTAGCTATGTAAGTCGCTAACGAAACGTCTAGAATAATGTAAGTTCTCTGATAACGTTTCATCTAATATCCGTTAAATAAATTTTAATTGTGTAGTTATTATTGCAAACACTTAAATATGTGTAGCTTAGGTAGTGTATTTTTTAAATAAAATTAAAAAATAAATGTATTTCTACATGGGTTTTGCTTTGGTTCGCATTTTAAAATCATTCATACATTAGTGTCCAAATAAATCTGGTTACGCTGTATTAAGTTTGCAATAATTTCCGCGCTAAATTGA
The DNA here is from genome assembly GCA_951799405.1 of Agapetus fuscipes. Classification (NCBI taxonomy): domain Eukaryota; kingdom Metazoa; phylum Arthropoda; class Insecta; order Trichoptera; family Glossosomatidae; genus Agapetus; species Agapetus fuscipes. The sequence goes on along the minus strand of OX637336.1, from coordinate 18,068,253 downwards.
AACGGAATGTCCTCGGGCGGTTTTCGGCGGAATTTTCGGTAACCAGCGGAATTGGATTCCTCGGAAGCTGTCGGCGCTCCCGTCACTCTGCGAGAGAAGCCGCTGAACCCTGGCAATGAAGAGGTGAAGAGCCATCAGTGCAATCAATTGCAGTCAGTTCACTAATTATAAACGTGTCGCCAGGATCTCCAGACGGGCCAAAATGCATCACTTATTGCTGCACTCAATGCACTTTCATTGAAGGCTAAAAATACTGAGAGTCAATCTCAAAACGATGTTTCATGAAGAGAAATACAGTCCAGTGGCAACACTTCGGAGTCGTTAATTGAAAGTTGTGGGTTCGAATGTGAGTTTGTTGTGAGTTCGTTTATATTTTCAAATATGCTCTTCGCTGTTTTGAAAAATTCAGATACCTTTACCAAAGACCGGTCACTAAAGGTCCATCCAGTCCAGCCTTACACCAACTGGGTCTTGCTTGAGTATTGGCGCTTTGTAGCGACGACCAAGCTCGTAAACAACATCTCTGCGGCACTACAACAAGTGTCATAGACCACTGGAGTCTCTGAGATCTAGGGAATCTCCCGCACAGGTTTTCTTAAAAAAAATGCTAAATAAATGCAAGATCTTCAAAGATTAAGAGAAGCTGGATTTTACTTGACTATTTATTGTAAGGAATCCTGTGCGGGAGACTCGCAAGATTTCAGAGACTCTAGTGGTCTATAACACTTGTGTAGTGCCGCAGAGGTGTTGGTGATGTGACGGCTAGTGTCCTTATCCTTTGAAGCAGGGCTGTAGCTGCGTAGTGTTGTGGTGTGCATTGCGTTGGATTTGTTTTGAGACACTGAAGAAAAGTGGCGATTGATATTATATAATGTACCTATTGAAGTTGTTAACGCTACGGACCCGCAAACAAAAGCTCAAAGGTTCATCCGGCATTCTTTAAACAAGGTCTTGCTTGCTAAATTGGTGTTGACTAGCGACAAACCAGCATTCAGAGGGCTCTTGAAATGTGATTCACACAAAAACTGTGGTTTCTACAAAACCGTCATTTAATCAATTTATTTCCTTATATGAAGTTAGAAACAACATGTGTAACTTTTAAACGATACAAAACGATTTTGTTTTAAACTCTTTCAAGAAGAAATATTTTTTTTACCTTCCGGGTGGTAGAACAGAGTTATTCAAAATCATCAAATCACACTTTCAACACATTTTTAAAGTGTGAGCTTAATGACTAAAATTCTCAGCTTTTGATGAAATTTCGACTATAAATTTGTTAGTTTGATACACGTGTCTCAGCTAGGATGTTTTGTTTACATCTGTCACATGTGCCACGTGGTCGTCAGCCTCACGCCACGTGGTTCCGATAGATTAATATTAGTTTAGCGCACTTATAATAGACTTGATGAGAGATTGTATACAATGAGTTTGATACGCATCTGACTAGAAAATATCTTGATATGCTTAACATTGGTGAGCCCTGAAATATTTTTCGATGAAGTAGATTAGTTGCCTCAACTTTCATCTTCTTTTGGTGCCACTTCCATCAAACATCGACGATCATATGGATGCTGCTCAAAACAGGGACTGGGTGCTTTTGTTGAACCATTGTATCAGGTTTTTAAGCCACGATGTCCTTCAGCGTCCCTGAGTTCTTCTCTCCTCATTCTTACCCTGTATGATAAAAAGAAGAAGGCGGTATTTCTCATTTCTCAAAATGTGACCGAAGTACATCAGCTTTCTCTGCTTAATGGTTAGCAGGAGTTTCTTAGTGGTGCGCAAACGTCGGAGGACTTCTTCATTGGTGACCCGATCACGCCAAGAGATCCTAAGCATTTTTCAGTAGACACATCTCGAACGCTTCAATTCGTCTCTCCAGTGCCTGCGTGAGAGTCCATCCCTCCATACCATACAAAGCGATTGGAAAAACATAGCACCTCACTATGCGCTTCCGGAGTTCAAGGCTCAAATTTCGGCACAACAGTACTTTGCTCATTTTAGCGAAGACATTTCGGGCTTGCTCTAGTCTGCTACTGTTCGCTTCAATTCGTCTAAATACACACCATTTCATACAGAGTCATAATCTTGTTCATGCACACACACTTAGGCATATTAATTAAATTAAACATACATGTTCTCAATTTTAAAGTATTTCTCTCAAAATGCATGTCTTTCAATGCGACCGATTTGATAATCTGAGTTTAGTGGCACTGCTACCTATGGATTAAAATTGTTTGAGAATGATCCTAAAATTGATTGCCGTAACCCGCGGATTAAGCTGGCTATCTTTTCGACTTCAAATTCTTATAACGTCTTAATGGAGAACACGTTTATATACAAGTGTAACAGAAAGGCAGTTATAAGTTCAAATACCACCTATACGTCCCTTTAGAGCTTGTTTGGTTTATCTATATTATTATTATATTAGTCGGGGTTATAGCCGCGTGGGCCAAGAGGGCTGATCTTTCTAGCGTGTTTCGAATGGAACAACGTTGGTTCGATCCCCGCTTGGGTCACTTGACTTTAACTTTGACCCTGGTTCAACAGATGTAATTGGGTAATTATTATTTAATAATTCATTAATAATTAACAATAATGAATTATTAAATGATGATATTAATACCTGTTTCTGGCCAGGTAGAATAGGTTGGTGAATTGCATTCCTCTTCACAAATCTATTTTTTTAAAAAATATAAAAAAAAAAAAAAAAAAAAAAAAAAAAAAAAAAAAAAAAAAAAAAAAAAAAAAAAAAAAAAAAAAAAAAAAAAAAAAGAAAAAAAAAAAAAGAATCTATCATTTGAATCAAAGATGACCTTTAAATGAAATTGTCTTAAGAATCACATTCCACACAATCTGAAATAAGTAAAAAAAAAGTAAAACACGATAATGTGAGAGTTGTTTTTAATATTTTCAAAATCAATTTCCAACATTCATTAGACACATTGGTCCAGTACCTAAACATACTGTCGTGTTTTTAGGGTTCAAAAAGTATTTTTTCGCGAAATTATGCGAGTCTGCTTGTGGGAATGCATTTAATATGAATCTCAAATGATACATATCTTTGCAGTTTAGATTTAGATTTAGATTTAGATATGTAGAACTGTATCTGTCATTACTGGTTAACAATACAAAAAAAAAAAAACATAATTTGTATGTGCTGATTTAGAATTATTATTAACGGTTATTATAAAAAAAAACGTACCATATTTTTGCATCGGAGAGGAAAAGTGCGGCATTTTCAACTTACCTGCGAACATAGAGAAAATAAAATTAGAAAACAATTCAATGAAAAATCGATAAAATAAATAATGAGTATAAAATTTATCATGGATAGGTATTATTTATTTTTCACAGCAGTTCCTTTTAATTTTACAGCCATAAAGTAATAAAAAAAAACATGAGTGAAATTCGATTTTTAAATACATATTTGAAATTGGAACGCGCAATGGCGGGTCGCGGTCACGTAGGCAAGTCGCAAATTTCATCAGAACTATAATATCGTCGTCTGTGTCAGAACAGCTCGTGAGAACGTTTTAATTACATTAAAAGAATATTATCATTGACGTTCTAATATTTGGAGAATCTCAACCAGTCATTCTCAAAGTGATCTACATAGGTTCCCAATGAAAGTCCCTCAGGAAAACCGAGAAGAGTATGCATATATCAGATTGGGGAAATTTTTAAAGAGTGGGATATACAGAGTGAATTTAAAAGAATGAAGTGTATGAACATAGGAAATTAAAATGAATGAATTAAATGATGTACCTTTGGATACGTAAAAATTAAATGAAATGTCCTAGAGGAGTACAAAAAATTATAAGTTAGTTTTCAAAATTTGCTCTTAGCTGGTTTGAAATATTAATGTGCCTTTACAACGACTGTTACCAAATGTCTATCCAGTTAGCTCTTGAGGTGTGATTCACGAAAAAAATAGTACTCACCAAAAAAATCATCCTAATATTATTATTATGATTAAGATGATCCAGCAACTCCCAGTGAAACAGCGCAAAAGTTACAGTTACCGAGGGTCAATTTTGAAACACTGGGGGTCTACAAAAAGGAAAATCGTGTACATGATATGTATTGGGGGGTCTTTGAGAATGAATCCCTAGAAAGTTAACTAGCACTAAGATTTTGGAAGAAGCCCATCGCAGACATGGGCAAAACATTTGGAAAACTCCAGGTTCTACAGACCACGGCAACAGATCCCGGAAAACATCTCTCCAGCACTATCAGCAGGCCGTGCAAGCCTAAAACTCCTATTCAATGTTGTAGTGTATTCTCAGTTGGTAGCCTATTCTACCACAACATGACTTTGTTGTTCGCTTGGGGGGGAACACGACAGTTTGGGAATCTCTAATCTAAACAAATATTTCCTAGTTGCGAGTTCAATGGCAACCCAGCATGGCGGACCTTGAACTTTCAGACTAAATGCAAAAAATCCGCCAGCGCGTCATGTCATGTGGATGGGCCTGCGATGATTACGAAGCACTGCACATGGTCTGGATTTTGGCACATTTCTTCTTCGCTTTTTTTGACGCTCTGTTGATCTTAACAGAGCTGATTCAAAGATTTCTTGGGCCCTTGAAAAAGTATTTTTCAGTACAAAAAAAGAGTACAATTTTTCTTGTTATTAATTCACTTATAAGAGCTCGTTCCCACTTGTCGGGTGTCGAATCCGTATATTAATTGGAGGTTCTAGTGGCAGAACATTATGCATGAAGATATTCACACTTATCGGAAACCGATTTTGTCCGAAATGTTCTGCCACTGGAGCCTCCGATTAATATACGGATTTGACACCCGACAAGTGGGAACAAGCTAGGGTTTATTTTGTACACTACCAGTTTCGGGAGAAACAGTACCATCCCATCTTCAGGTGTACAATGAAACTGATTCACTTGGCCAATGTCACCTCTGTTTCAGGCAAGGCAGGCAAAACTGGTAGGGCTGATGTTCATTTAAGATTGAGTTTTGATATTGTAAGTTCACATGAGGCATGTGTAAGTGCGAACCTATACGTGTCTGCACGTGGGCATGCACTTAATATCAATTTTAAATGTAAATATATCTCTTTACAACTAAGGTTATATATTATAGATAGAAACAAAAAAAATAACTACCGCAAACAAACTCTGACGGTGTTATTTACACAAAGCAAATCCGCGGCTCGTTCTAAGCTTTAAGTATATTTTCTATCCAAAGAAACGATGATCCGTTGATAATTTATGTGTTAAATGTTTTGAGAATACGACTGCAAAACTATAAACGATACTCTGAATGAAGCAAACTCTTAGAAGCATCTAAGGCTGTTGCCCACTTTGCCAGTATTCCTAAAGCCTGAGAACGTCGCCGTTTTTTTTTATTCTCTACTTGGACTTTGGACGTCATTGTATGTGACAGTTTATTTTGTGACGAAGATTACGAGTTTTTTTATAATAAAAAATAACCAGCATAACAGGGAGTATCTTCTGCATTATTTATTGACTCTATATTTCATTAATTATTATCTAAATAAATTTCTGGTGCAGCTGTGGGTCGTTGAACTGTTAATCATAAAAAAATATAATATCTATGAATAATCTATAATCTAAGTTGCAAATATACATTCGCAAACAGACACTCGTAGATTCACAATTTTTATCAAATAACCACCTTAAAGGTAAAACTAAATAAGATCTGATTCACTGATTTGAAAAATCGTGGATAAAACATTTTATTGGAGGCAACTTCTCATAGTAAGTGAACTAGTTATAAGGATGTGCTCATGAGATATATCTAAGCTAACGCAACAACAAAAAAAAAAACTAAGCTCCACATATAGTGTAACTTCTTAACGCGTTATCCCCGAAGGGTTTCGCATGTGTCGAGTGGAACCTATTTATTTTTACAGGTAAGGAAGCCAGCATTATGCCAACCACTTCAGTTGAAATGGGGGTTTTCTCAGCTCCCGAGAGGGTTGGTACTCATTTCTTGTGAAGGCTGAGTACCTAAGCCTTGCCGGTATTTATTTTGGGGTTTGAAATAAACACCGAAACGGGAAATCATTTCTGACACCCTCGGTAAGATTCGAACCCGAGCTCTAGGCATGGAATGCAAGCACTCTCCCAACTGAGCTATCGACCAGTATTACTTTTAAGGTCTATCGAAAATGTACCTGAATAGAAAATATAATGGCAAATCAGCCCTGCGATTCTAAATACTTCCTCTTCTTTCGTTTCAATTTCTTTCGATGATATTCGATCATCATGACTATTATCATTATAAATTTAAATACATATACACTTCATTTCGAGTCAAAATTTTCTCATACTTGTTCCCCTCCCATCAACGTCTCTTACTTTTAAAATCCCTCCATTAATTGCGCTGCTTAAATATTATGACGTCACACGTCATGCTCGCTACTTTGTTGTGCCGAGCCGTCATGGCCGACTGACGGGGATTAAAAGTGTAATCGCTGTGGGTACCTACCTATCGCCATTACGCCCAAAACTGTAAAATCAAACGGGTTGTGGACCACTGGAAAACCTGATTCGAGAGGTTATCTGCAGTCAAAATGTGGAAGGTAATTAAGTGTTAAGTGTAGCGTGACCTGCAGAGGTTCTGACCACCCCTAGGGGAAAGGCAATAGGGTTACAGTTATGTGTTTAAGTGTTAAATCATTGTTGACCCATAAGTATTGTAAATAAAATGAAATGATTGATGAAATGTAGGCTATGATAAAGTGTACATTAAAAATAACACGGAAAAAAACGCAACTAAGCTTCTTGCCTGCGTTATCCCTCAAGTTGCGATTCGGGACCTGTTTATTTTTACGGGTAAGGGGGCCGGCCTCACACCAACCACTTTCAGTTGAAGTGGGGGTTTTTAGCTCCCGGGGGGGCTGGTTTTCATTTCTTCTGAAGACTGAGTAAACTTTGAGATCGAACCCTTGCTCTCGGTATGGAATGCAAGCATTTTACCAATAGAGATATCGACCTTTTTACGAGCTTGGGTAACTTGTCGTAACACAGACTTTTATTTTCCCTAGTTGAGCATTTATTTAACCACACTGTTACTAAATTGAAAAGATAAAAACCATAGAGAAGTGAGATGGATGAGTCATGACAAAGCGGTACAATTAGGTAATAACAAAAGCGAAGCATCAGGAGCAGCCTTTCCCTGTACCTGGGGTGGCATTTTCAAAAGTGATGCAAATTTTACAGCATGGGAGGTCAGGCCTCATACTAACCTATTATTCAAGGAACTTCAAATTATGTCAACACAATAATTATGCTCAAGAGCTTTTATGAGCTTTAAAGCTAAATATTTACTATGATTTTCTCTTAAAATTTCATTAACATTATCTGGAATGCGATACATCTTTTTAACGTCTTCATCGTGTGACAAACGATGTCAGTCAGAGACTTCTGACACGTTGCGTCACGCGGTTCAGGTGACAAAGTGAGATTAGATGCTTAGATTCCGGTCGCGAGATTTCGTCTCGATTTGATCGATGTGACGAAACGCAAGAATGTTAATTTGACGTGACATAATAAGGTGACGAAACGTAATTTATTGACTCGTTTAACAGTTTTTTTTTCAGTGTCGAAAATAGAAAAAATAATTGAGCAATTTGTTACTGACTTCTAAAATAAAAGAAAGTAAATATTTTACAAGAAAATGGAGAAATAAAATGTTCCTTAACTATATTTTTTTTATTGTGCACAACAGGTTACACTTATTACAGTGCACCCTCACAGCTATCAACACGCTGGAAGGAACTCTATGGCTAGATTATTAAATCTTAAAAATTACACTTAAAAATGTCTATATTAGACTTATTTAAGAGCTTTATACTCCGAGTCACAGGGTGTTGCGCCACGACATCAGTACGGCTTTTCGGTAAATTAAATAAATCATGTCCTTGCCCTCAGATGTAGTCGTCAGGCACATACAAATTGTAGCCCTCCAACAGGGTGGAGCTGTTAATCAAGCCATTAATGACTTAATGAGAGAGCACCATAAGGAACCTATTGCGCCTCGTTTCCAGGCTAATAGATTGGTATGAGGCTAACCCTCCATGCTGTAAAAGCTCGGTTCACTTTTTCCAATGCCGACAGGTTTCAGGGAATGGTAGCAGGAGTAGCAAAGTTTATGTTCACATGAGGTTTTTTTTTTTTTTTTACCTACACATGCAGCATTTGTAAGCGCTAACTAACACAATCGCCTATCTTCGATGGAAGTGCTCAAATATTTGCCGAAAATATCAACTGTAAGTTATTTGACATAAGAGTTGCGTAGGTAAATTAGAAAAACATTCAATTAAACAAAAACCTTGACCCCAAATAAACCTGTTTCAAAACCAATACATTAATTGCTCGACAGTTAAATCTCTGTAAGAAAATACAAAAAAATCTACGTTAAAACATTGCAAGAAATTTATTACAAATTTAGATTCGTAATTTTTTTCAGGAAAAGCTATAATTATTACAAAAATTCCACATGAAGCATTTGGAAATTTTTCCGCAAGAAATAAATGGCATTGCAAGAAAAGTTGGACGTTTATCTTTTCTTTATTGTCTATTGAAGTGAAAGCGATTTTTATTGAAAGCATAAACAAGAGATGAGTGGGTATAAAGTAAATTCATGTCGATTCACGTGCGGACCTCATTGGACAATTTTTCATACTTAGATAAATAAATGGTGATATTTATTATTATGTAAGTTATTTAGTGTTATTTTTTTTTCGGTTAAAAAATAAAATCATAAACATAGTTTTTATTTAATAATCGAGCGCTTTCGACTGATGTCCAGTCATCGTCTGTGACCAACTGACAATAACTGGATAGCATATTTGTGAAAATAAAAAAGTGTTTTTATTAAAAAAGTTATTTTTCATTAATATTTTTAAAATTGTCTCTTTGTCAATGTGCATACCTTAGAATTAACTTATTTTACAATTTTTTATTCAAATTCATGTAGGTACGTATTTTAGCAAAATTAAAAAAAGAAAATTAAATGATAATAAAATCGATAAATATATGTTGTTAAGACAAAAAAACGAAGGTACCTATATGTAAAAAACTTGTTTCACTTTTAATTCTGTTAGTATCTTGATTTTCTGAGAAAAATATTTTCTTGTAATCCTATTTTATGAAACTTCAATTGAAAACTAAAAATAATCGTGGAATTTAATGTAGATCCAGGTGCAGCTAAATACATGTTGAACGCGACTGTTGGTAGGCTGAAAACATTTACAAATTGTCTATGGTCATTTTATTGTCTCTGGGAACATTATTGTCTGTGGTTATGAAGCATTTATTTTGAATTCAGAATGAAACGTCAAATATCTTTTGTTATGCGATTTTCTTGGCGATCTAAAATTTGAATACAACAAAAAATATCTTGAAATTTTAACGTAATTAAATACATTAAATATATATGTCTATTTCTTTTGAATGAAAAAAAAACACAAATTTATTTAAAGTGATATTGATTAATTCCTGTACAAAATGCGTAGGAATAATCGATTTATATAATAGTTTGGAGGTTGAGTGTGTGGTGTGAATAAAAGCCCGTATTTGAAAGTGTATATTTTTAATGCAGTCAGTACTGTTCAATCAAAGGTAATTCAAAATGTTGTCTTGGTTGCAATCTTCCGGTCTTCAAGCTGCGTCCAGGCGGAAGTCCTCCTTAATCCGCCTTGCTTGTGAGGCGAGCAGGATGCTTGATGCTTGAAGTGGGGGAAGGAAAGGAAATATGGAAAGTGGCAATTAGGACGAAACCATGTAAACTTTTGAGGAAGTTCGGATTGGCCCTAACAAGGACCTTTTGTTGTGAGCAGGAGAAAAAACTGTAAACTTTTGAGGAAAATTAAAAGTGGCCCTAAGAAGGACCTTTTGTGTTGTGATGTGAGCAGTGTGCTGTAGGAGACGGTTGCCTCAAGTCTGTTCCTGGCGAGGTCTTGAGAATCTTCTAGGTAAAGATGTGGCGAAGCTGGAGATGTCCAGGTGAAGGTATGATGAAGCTGGAGATGTCCAGGCGAAGGCGCGAGGTAAGATGTCGTCTCTGCTTGGAAATTGGCGGGAATGCGAGAGATGTCTTGAGATTTTGGCGGGAGATGTAGATGTCCGCTCGGTGGTCTCGAAGTTTCTCTGGTGATGATGTAGTGAACTGCGGAGACGTCCAGGCGACGGTGCAAAGTTGTTTTGCGTCTCTGCTTGGAAATCGGCGGGAACGCGAGACGGCTTGCAATTTTGGCGGGAGCGCGGTAAGATGTTGCTCGTTCCGTGGTCTCAGTGTGTCTGGCTGTTTGGAGCGCGGCGTACGCGTTTTATACTCCCGCTCGTTCTCGCGGGCCCACTACTAGGGGTGGGCACGCACAATTTTCGGATTATCTTCTTTTTATCTGATTTCAGATATCTGGTTTTCTTTCATCTTCTGTACTGATGCACCACAGAGGCCCCCTCCAGTGTCAATGACGTCTTGAAGTGAGCGTTATTGATGCGATGTTTTTGTGCAGAAGATGAAGGTACTACTCGTCGTAGCAGGGTAAGAGATTCTACGTTGTATCTGGTGTGTTCGCTGTTAGCTGTGTGTGCTTACGATCCTCCTAGGCGGATGCGGAGGCAGGATTGTGAAGTCAGCTGCAGCGGTCCTGATGAGGATCTTGAGGCGTCGTCAGGTTGTCTCCAGATTTATGGAGTTCCTCTGGTTTTTCCAGGCTGTTGTCCTGTGGTGAGGAATTGTACTACTTGTTGTAGCGGGGTTGGTTGTTTGTTGCTCAGCGGTTGCTGTTTGTTGTAGCAAAGATTGCTGTTGCTGCTTGTTGCAGGAAGGATGTTGGTGTGCCGTTGTTCGGCAGTTGCTGCTGGTTGCAGCGGTGTTTGCTTGAGCCGTAGTCTCAGTGTGTCTGGCTGTTTGGAGCGCGGCGTACGCGTTTTATACTCCCGCTCGTTCTCGCGGGCCCACTACTAGGGGTGGGCACGCACAATTTTCGGATTATCTTCTTTTTATCTGATTTCAGATATCTGGTTTTCTTTCATCTTCTGTACTGATGCACCACAATAGACATAGTTGGCGTACCTAAGTCTATTTTCCGATGTGATCCCCATCGGAACCTGGAAACGATAATGGACACCGCTCAAAATTGAATTTAGATTTTTTTCCTCGGCAGGCAAACGTCGCACATGTATGGGATTACCGTCCTTAGCAACGCAAAGCAACGCAACTAAGCTACAAATTTAGTTTAACTTCTTGCCGAGTTATCCTCGAAGGGATCGCATGTGGCGAGTTGAACCTTGAACCTATTTATTTTTACAGGTAAGGGGGCCGGCTTTAAGCCAACCACTTCAGTTGAAGGGGTGTTTCCCAGCTCATTTATTGTGAAGGCTGAGTAAACCTTGCCGGGATTTTATTTTGGGGTTTGAAATAAACACCGAAACGGGAAATCATTTCTGACACCCTCGGTGGGTTTCGAACCCGAGCGCACGGCATGGAATGCAAGCACTCTACCAACTGAGCTATCGACCGGACTATCCATAATAAAATATGTGATGCTGGAGTGCTGCTTTCGAGGATCTGTTACCGTGGTTTGTGGGTGCTGTACGTTTCGCTTATATCTGCGATGAGGATCTTCAGCGTGAAAGGGAAGTAAAGATGAGGATGTTGATGAAACTGGGGTGAAAGTATGGGCACACTCCGGGTTTTCATCAATGGAACCGGAGGAGGAACATGTTGGACAGGCAGCGCTGTCTGCGATTGATCAAAGATACCAATATCCATCCAGGATTTTCATACCAGTAATGATGATGATATTTTTCCTTACATCACAGCGACACTTATTATAAAATACTTTCTCCATCCTTTGAGTGGCTGAATATTTACTTCCCTTGCATTTCGTTTTACATATTTTTAGCATACCTACTGTCAAGGCGGCTTCACACAGGAGAAGTAGCGGTACACCAAATTATGTTTAAAGTGATTTTAAAATAAACTGCCCGCTCATGAAGGCTGCTCAGACGGAGCCAGTAAATCAAGACAGCAGTCGAATGTGTGTCAGACTCAGCAGTGAGCAGACATGCCGTCAAAGCATTGATTTACACGAGAATCTGTAACTGTAACTCTGTCGCCATTCCGCTAGGGGTGGCCAGAGACTCTGCAGATTTGCCTACATTTCTTCTTATCCTTACACACTTCTTTTAATTCATTTATATCCATCACGTTTTTCATACATTTTCTTCTTTTACACACACTGCACGTGAATTGACAATTGTGTCGTTAGGGGCTGTCCATACATTAAGGGGGGGAGTCTGGTCTGCGGATGATGGCAAATGATGTACGAGTACCAAAAGTGACGTCGTTGTTGTAAATACCAATTTCTACAAAATATACAAAATATTATGTAAGTGATATAACATTATTAATTATTAAGCTCATCCATTATTACAGAAAGAGAGGGGGGGTCATTAGATAATGACTAGGTATAGGATTATTGTAAGGGGGGGGGGGGGGTCGAAAATCGGCCAAAATCGATGACGTAATTTATGGACGGCCCCTTACGACAGTTTACTTGAGAAAATGCATACAAATATTTTGTTAGTGGTTGTTTATTTGATTTCGCGCTTTAAATTCGTGTAATTTTAATTCGATTTCATGTTTTTTCATTATTTCACTTTCCGATTTTTTTGTGTTCCTTGACTTATAGGCTGGCACGAGACTAACCCCTCATGCTGTAAACCTTAATTCACTCCTTTGCCAATGCCACCCCGGGTTCAGGAAAGGTCAGCAAGAGTTGCAGGGCTTATGTTAATTTGATATTGAGCTTTTATACTGTAAGTCCACATGCGGTATGTGTAAGTGCGAACTTATTCGTGTCTGATAATGGTAATGCATTTTATGTGAATCTTAAATGTAATGTATTTTTAAAACTTAAATTAAATAGTATAGAATGTACTGTAATTCTCAACTTTTATCAGTAGAAATCACAAAGGGCCTGCTGCACCAAACTCCAATCAGACAAAAATCAAAACAAAGTGTGATTTCTCTCACCATTCAAAAATATAGTTGCATAAATGTAAATCAGCTGATGCACATCATCTTTCCTGTTCAAATTCCATCATATTATTACCCACTTCTGAGAAATATTTAATCGACGTCCTTCCCAGAATTAAGCAATCAAATTTGAAGTGTCAATCAAATATTGATTGGACGTTGGAGCAACAGGCCCTAACCAACACATGCTGGCTGTCTTAAAGAACTGCCTTAGTCTGAACGATCACTTGCAGACTATATTTTTCGCATACCCAGACGACGCATTGAGCAATGAGCCAGCAGACGCATTTTTTGCATGCCCGTGTAAAATAAAAACCAACAGCTGACATTATTATAACCATTCATTTCGCGTTTAAGTTGGCAGATTTTCATGTCGGCGGTTTAGTTATAGAAAGATGGATGACCACGTGCTCTGCATACACTTTTATTATTTGTACTTCTCTCATTTTTAAAGCACCATAAATTAAACCACCATTTGAATTTCTGTAAGAGCTCTGTGGGTGGTATTTTTTAAGTCACCAAATTTGTAATCAAATAGCATATTTTTTAAAATCCGTTTGATTCTATTTTTAATTAAAATGCCAGACTTAATTTTTAACAAATTTATTTTTCACATTTTACAATTTACTTCGCCGCTTAAAAGTCACTGGTTATATGTGTTACTCAGCAAAGTGCTTTCTTGCGACTTCTGGCTATCCTAAAATTTTGACCTCTTATACAGTAAAACGGAGAGGTGTTTCTCGAAATTTCTGGATTATTCTACCATATTATAAACATATATACGCTATCATTCTACACACACAAATAGGGACTACTAGATGATTCCATACTACGTGCATTGGTGTGTGTAGTCGTTTGAACACACAATCACTAGAATGTCATTCCAACGCACGAATACTCCTAGATGTTTCTGTATTACGTGCTTGTGTGTGTAATCACTTTGATGTATGTATGTGTGAAGCGCACGTACTCCCAGTTCGCAACAATATATTCATTTGTTATTGATTAGTGAACAGTAAAAATGTAAAATGAATGTTTAGATCATCTAGATTTTTCGCCGTTAAGACTTTGTGAAAGTTCATTTTTATAATTTTTAAATAAACTCAGTTTTTTTGTTAAAATACAATTATTGGGTATATTTGGTTCACAACCAGTTTCGAGAGAAACAGATCCTTCCAATCTGAATGTTTTGAAATGATTTTCAAATATACGTCAAAATTTGGCAATAAAGCATCCATAATAACGATTTAAATTACGTGACAATACTTCAAATTTTTATTCAATATTGAAACATTCTTGTAACGAAGTTTTATAATTTTTCATGGCTTGTAATCACACGCATTAGTTCAAGGAAACACATTTTTTAAACGTCATCTCGTTTAAAAAATATTGAAAATTACATTTTGTCGATCAGGTATCCTGCAGGGACGAAATCGCTCGTTACTTTTACAAGGAGACGCGTCGGAAAGTGAAAATTATCCATGTTTGGATACGGGACCTCCCCGCTGCAAGGTACTTATTACAAAATAACGAGTAAACTCAAAAATTATGCGAATAAGTTTTGAAGAATATTTAAAGGAAAATACATGTACAAAAAGGGTTATTTATTTATTTCGCCACAATTTCATTAAATCCCACACCTGTAGCCTTAGTACGAGTTGCAAAACTTGAGTAATGTTTACGGAAAGTATTAAAGAGTAATTTCCCCCAAAATCTGCCGTTTTTGTTTGTTTGAACTTGATTTTCTTCATCACTGTAACTCTTTTGCTAAGACCATAAAGTGTAAGAAACAAAAACGGCATATTTTGACTCAAATTTTGCAACTCGTACTAAGGGTACTGATACCAAATGTTATGTTTTTATGCAGGTTTAATTTAATTAAAACTGCGGTGATTTATTATACACAATTTATTTCAGATTCGCTTTGTATACAGAGTCACTTTACACCTGCACAATACAATGGTTGGTTGACTTCTGACGCTACACAGAGCTTTGGTCCATATTTTATAGTAAGAATAAAGATCATTCTCGAAACATGGAGAATTTCTACTTGCTAGATTTTAACAGAACATTCTACTTAACACTTAAGCAATCTCGAACAAATTATTATCCTTCCTACCTCAACCACTTCAGTTGAAGTGGGGGTTTTCCAGCTCCCGATGAGGCTACTCTTGTTAATACTCAGTAAACCTTGCCGGTATTTTATTTTGGATTGAAAATTAACACCGAAACGGGAAATCATTTCTGACACCCTCGGTGAGATTTGAACCAGAGCTCATGGCATAGAATGCAAGCACTCCGGGTTCTATTTACCGGACGCATATTATTATTAATTACTGTCATTGCTATTCACGAAAACAAAAAAATTTCCATGGCTGATCTACGGACCATTGTTTGTTTTTATTGAAAATTCACTAGGATGCGGATTAGCCATGGCTTTGCTGTTTGAGAATAACACCGTATGCATTTATATACGAAAATAAGTGTAAGAAAAATCAAATAGAGGTAAGAAATTGAAGCGACCATCTAACCTGCAGTGCAACAAGTGAAAGGGTACAGTTTTTATTTGAAATTTACAATGTCGGCTAAATTTCAATAAAAATATTAATTTAAAAGCTCTCGCGTCACGTTCGTCGAGTATTCGCACGAGTATAAGGGCGCCCAGTAAAATACGATTATATGAGCTGCCATTATCAGTTCGTCGATTATTATAAAAGTTTACGTTTAAACTTAGCCAAAGCGTTTCCCCAAAAATGTATGGTAACTGAACAAGCGATTCTAGTGAACGTTTTTGTTATCATACATTTTTTTGAGGTACAGGTTATTATTACTGAAGAGCATATTAAATGGCGCCACGATGATGGTGGCAAACATTTCTCAAACACGCGTGCGAGTATGAGCCACTGAAGGGGTTGGTCTGTAGAAATAAATAGGTTCACTCATGTAAGTTTGCGCTTACACGTGCTGCATGTGCATTTACAAAATAAAAATAAAACAAAATATCAAATAAACATCCATCTTGCAACTTTTTCCACCCTTTCTTCAAACAGAGGTGACATTGGAAAAGTGATCATTTTTTACAGTACTGTTGGTCTGCCTCATACCAACTTATGTATAAGTCAAGGAAGGCACTAATAGTAGTAAATAATATTAGTATCATTTATTTGGTGACGGCTGTTTTTGTGGGAATCACACCTCAAGAGCCCTCTGCGAGCTTGATCGTCGCTATACAAAGCGCCAATTCCCAAGCAAGACCCATTTGCTGCAAGGTTGGATGGAACTTTGATGATCGGTCCTTAGTAAAGGTACATATATGAATTATTCAACATAGCGACGAGCATACTTGAAAATATAAATAGTATAATTTTCATGCTTCGCCGTGATTGGAACCCACGTCCTTCCATTTACGATCCCAAAGCGTTACCACTACACTACGGACTGGCCTATAATCTATTATCTAAGTTGCAAAGATATATTAACATTTAAAGCTCAAATCAAATGCAGGCCCACAAACAAACATCTGTAGTTCGCGCTTTCAAATGCTGAATGTGTACTTACAAATAAAACCGAAACCTCAAATGAACATAAACCCTACACTTTTTCCGACCTTCCCTGACACAGGGATGACATGGCAAAGTGAAACATTTTTTACAGTATGGGTGGTCAGCCTCATACCAACCTATAAGTCAATCCCAAATAATTGGCATTCCCATATTGAAAGCAAAACGCACTCAATCACTAATTCTTCCTAAAAGACTTTGATGCATGTTTTCCTTGAATATTCACCTCCGTGCGGTGCACATGTCCTGCCCCTCATTAAGACCGGTTCACACTTGCTCCATTAACGCTGCTGGTGCGTGTGTACCTGCTCCTTAATGTTGCCCACGTCGGCTTTCACAATTATTGATGGGTCTTAAGCTCCACTTATTCTCAGTGGAGTCTTAAGCCGCACTCGGCGCGTCCTTGTGTTGAATTTTAAAATCAAAATTATTTAAATATCACACACACTTATCTCATAACTTTGTAATTGTACCATGTTATTTTAATACTCTTGATGATGATGATGATGATGATGATGATTTGTATAGCGCCGTTTCGTGACTGCTGTCACTGCAAGGGCGCTTTCAGGCTTGACGCGGCGGTGAGTACCAGAGGCGAGCGTCAACTGTGATAGCGACTGTTGTTGCATTACAAAATTTGCAGAGCTTTAGATACACACAGATGCCACTAGATAGCATTAGTAGATTATTTTCTTATTTTTGTTTACATTCGTTGTGTTCCCCCGTAGTCTTCAAATATAGTGCAATTTCTTGCGTGTGGAACCTATTTATTTCACAGGTGCGGGGACTGGCCTTACGCCCATTTCAGTTGAAGTGGGGTTTCCCAGCTCCCCAGGGGGCTGGTTCTAATGCATTCTATCAACTGAGCTTTTGACCTGACTTTTGGTAAGAAAAATACTTCTGTCTGCAATCTATAATCTAAGTTGCAACAATATATTAAATTTATACCGGTCCGTAGTCTAGTGGTAATTCTTTTGACTCGTAAATGAAAAGTTGTGGGTTCGAATGCTGGCGATGCACTAAAAGGATATCATTTATATTTTCAAATATATACTCTTCTCTGGGTTGAATAATTCATATACATTTACGAAACATGCCATCCATCCAGCCTAACGGCAACTGGGTCTCGCTTGAGAATTACGCTTTCTATAGAAGCGACGATTATAGTGGGTTCGCATAGATACAGCGAAGAAAAGTTCATTTGCATTAAAATTTGCCGAAAATAACTAAAAACGTAATGAACTCGAAACTAGCCAATTTCTGAAAATATGTATATTGTTGTGAATTTCTGAAAATGGCGGTACACAATTGTATTTTGTTGCCGACCCTGATGCATGGAAGCGAGTCATGGACGGTAAATGAAAGAGAAGTAAATAAGGTATGCACCGTAGAAATGGCTCATCTGAGAAGTATGACAGGAAAAACACTGAAAGATAGAGTGAGAAACGAATGGGTTCTAAATGAATGCGGAGTAAAAGAAAGCGTGAAAGTGAAAGTTCAAAGAAGTGTGATGCGATGGTTTGGACATATTGAAAGGATGAATGAAGACCGACTGACAAAAAGAGTGTATAAAGGGAATGTAACAGGTAAGCGTGGAAGGGGAAGACCTAGGAAACAATGGATTGATCAGATAAATGAGATTGCGAATGAATGGAATTTACAGAGTGGAAACAAGAGAAGAGCATGCATGAAAAGAGTGATGAAATTATATGAGATGAAAGAAGTATGGAAGGACAGAGTCAAGTGGAGGCACTTGTGTGGAGGTACTGGCCACCCCTAGAGGAAAGGCGGCAGGATACAAGACAAGACAAGACAAGTTGTACATAAAATGTGTAAGAATACTTACAAATATTTATCACGAATACCGAGTGTAGGCATGGACGTGACAGTACTCGTACGAGTATAAACATGAGTTCTTACTAAGTGATAAAGTAATCGATAGACGCTAACTTGATAATGGCAGAGCCAATCACAGTTATTTTAAGGTAGGCAACGTAAAAAAAATGTTGGGAGTTGAGTAATTTTTGCACATCGTATCTGTTCCTTGATTAATAGATTGGTATGAGGCTGACCACCCATACTGTAATTTTTTTGACAATTTCGCGCCTGTTTCAGGAAAGAATCACTAGGTTTACGATCATCCGAGAGTATGACTTTTAGTTTGTTTACATGCGGCGTGTGTAAGCCCGAACTTACACGTGTCTGCTTGTGGATAAATACGAATCTTAAATGAATATATATCTCTGCAACTTAGATTATAGTATTTTATAGATAAAGTTCCAAAAGAAGTTTTAAAAAAATCTGAAATGTGCACCAGCGTGGATAATGGATTCAACACGAATTTCATTTACAAAAAAGTTGTGACGTCGCACGGCGAGTTGCTAAAGGCCCTGCTTTTTAAAATATTGATATCGGTTTCCTAGGACCCTAACAACATATGCCAGTGATGTTTGCGCGCTGTGAAATGGAACATCCGTTCCGAGTCCAATTGATTGACAATTTCTTATCACAATTGATCCAAATCGCTCCATTATCAATTACATTTTATCATATCGACGGTTAAAAGGAAGTAGGGCATAAGCGACGTTTAAAAAAAATAGTTATGAATGCTATCCTAATTAAAATTTTCCGCTCTTTCTAATGCGCTAGCTCCCATACCTCTACAATGGTTTTTGTGCTGTTTATGCCCAAGCAAACAACTGCGTTTTCGAAGTATGGTTTTGGTGTAAACGACAAGATTTTGTCTTTTGTTGTCCTAAAGGCGCTTGTGACATTAAAAATTGTAAAACCACATTAATAGGAATGCTAATAAATGCCTTTATTCTTTTTTATTTTAGATCTGTTTTGATTTTAACGATATGATAAAAAGTATAAAAGTTATGTCCATTTTCCTGCAATCTCAAACTGTAAACTGCTCTCCTGAACAATTTAGTTTTTGTAGCTTATGCCCTATTGCCTTTTAACCGTCGATATAGACTCCCAGACCGGAAGATCCGAATCTATTGAAGATCCGAGTTAGTACTCGATCGCGAATAATAATAATTATCACATGTCGGCGACTAGTTACCGCCGCGTGACCTTGTCCTCTCCCCCTCTCCCTCCCACGCGCAGCTTTCTCCGTTAAGAGTGAGCGAGAGAGGCGATTGCGCATTGTCTTTGGTCGCGAGTGCTATTACGGGAGCAGAAGCGGGTGCAACGATCCCGATGTCTGTTGTCTAATGGCGCGCACAGACCGTCACCCCTGCATGACATTTTTGCACGTTTAAATACAATGAGTGGGTTTGAACGCCATAAAAGAATGTATAATGAAAGACTGACTAAATAATAAGTCGAAGGCCAACCTTGCACACAGGAGGACCGCCCTGATGAGGGATCGTGATACCGATGCGAAACGTCGGCTTAAAAAATAATAATAGTCAACAGATGACCTGAAAACTTAATAAAAATAAATAATAAATGTGTACATCAGAAGAAAATGTAGAAAAGAAAACAGAGAAAAGAATGGAGACGTTGTCAAAAGAATGGCATGTGCACAGTGCATGTAAAAGTAGGAAATGCATGAAAAACGTGATGAATATGAATTAATTGAAAGAGGTATACAAGGCAAGTTAAGAAAAAATCTTGCATAACAATCTAATGTGATATAATTACATATTCAGTTTAACGTCGTTTTTCATTCGATAGTTAAGTTGATAGAAAAGGCTTTGGTTCGATTCCATCAAGAATAGTATTAGACGGAATTTCCCGTTTTAAAGCCTAATCAGCCTTCATGAGACGTAAGATTTAACGAAGAAAGTCCTTTTCAAATAAGATTGTTAAGATTGTGAAAGTAAATAGGTTTCTAACACTAAACGCTTCCCCTGTGTAGGGAAACCACAGTAAGAAAAAACACAAGATATATTTTTTTTTCAAGGCAAATGTTACTCGAATACTGCATTCGAAAACCACTTAAAAATATCTCGTAAGAATGCAGAATGTTGAGTGATTGTCTGATGGAGTATACCTACATGCGTGACGACTGACGCGCGAGCGTGTATTGTCATGATGGACTATTCATGACGAAAATGAACAAGATTACATAGATGCTCAAACTTTCAAAATAAAAATAAAAATATATATTTTTGAGGATAATTAATCAGGTTGGTATGAAGCTAGCCACCCATACTGTAAAAAATGGTACACCTTAACAATGTCACCCCTATTTCAGGGAAGGTCCGCAAAGTTGCAGGGCTTATGTTCATTTGAGGTTTGGATTTTAATTTGTAGGGTCACATGCAGTATTTTTAAGTGCAGTTTGTTTGTGGCATGCATTTTATATGAATTTTAAATGTTAATATACCTTTGCAACTTAGATTATATATTATACGGCTTAGCTGTACAATAAAGGACCGCCAAAACTTGCCAAGTATCGACTGGGAAATCTTAATGCGATTTTAAATAAACCTTCAAGTATATGGACTGGTCTCTGGATTAAAATTAAGATATTCGTTGATCAGGGTAAAGCCGATAACGCATCGACTATTCAGGTGATACAAGTGCAAAAAATATGTCAGTAAAAACACATAAGTGTATCGAAAAAATAACACAAGTTTTTTTACCATTCTGCCCACCGAGATATAAAAAAAAAACACAACTAAGCTACACATGTAGTGTAACTTCTTGCCGCGTTATCCCCAAGGGGTCGCATGTGGCGCGTTGAATCTATTTATTTTTCAGGTAAAGGGGCCGGCCTCACGCCAACCACTTCATTTGAAGTGGGGGTTCCCAGCTCCCGAGATGGATGGTACTCATTTATTGTGTAGGCTGAGTAAGCCTTGCCGGTATTTTATTATGGGGTTTGAAATAAATACCGAAACGGGAAATCATTTCTGACAGCCTCGGTGGGATTCGAACCCGAGCTCATGGCATGGAATGCAAGCACTCTAGCAACTGAGCTATGACCGGACCATGCCTCGGTGAATTTCATTCCACCTCACAATTTTTTTTTTGTAATTACTATGGGTGACGTCACATAACCAAGGTATATTTTGAACGTTCAGACCTCATTAGCGTACTATTAACTATAATCTGAGTTGCAAAGATACATGAACATTTAAAGCTCATATCAAATACATGCTCACAAACAATAAAGTGCAGTTCGCGCTTACAAATGCTGAACGTGTACTTCCAAATTAATGTCCAAGCCTCAAATGAACATAAACCCGCAACTGTTACTGACCTTCCCTGAAACAGGGGTGACATTGGAAAAGTGAACCAGTTTTTACAGTATGGGTGGTCAGCCTCATGATGAGAGTTTATTTATTTATATTTTTACACTTTTGCCTGTATACTCTCCTAAGTTAATACTTTTGATTAGAGGTATTAAGAATATTTGTCCGGTCGTGTGTGAGGGTATTAAATAATGCAGATTAGATATTTAGTGGGTTGTCAATTGGGCCATAATCCTTGCAACCTTTTCAGCGGCCATCAGAACCACTGTTAATGGATGCAAATAATGTTATCGTTTTTATTTATTTTTATCCTTCTTTAAGATGTTGAATCTGCAAGAGTGATCTTAAAAAATGACCTTCAGCGGTTTTTAAAAAATATCTTTGGAATACTTTTTTGTGAGGTCCTAACGATCCTTTAAGATCTTAATTAACTACATATTCAGACAATTTTTTTTATTCCAATGATGATGATATTATTAACTAATTAAATAAAATAAACTGTATGAGTCATGCGTGCTTCCTTTACCTATGGCTTGGAAACAAAAAGGCTCAATTAGTATAGCGACAACAGACTGAGGACGTGCCGAAGAGACATTGAAAGGAGGATGCTGGGAATCATTATCAGAGACAGGGTTTCAAACCAGGAGATCCGTAGACGCACTGGTGTCACTGATGTCATAGAGCGAGTACCCTGCTTAAAGTGGCGCTGGGCTGGTTACGTCGCAAGGCAGGACCATGTAAGTTGGTCGAAAAGTATCATCCATTGGCGGCTCAGGATGTCCAAGCCTCATTTCACAAAAATCCTCTTTAAAATGTGCTTTCAGTGTGTGAAAACTTATTAAAAAGTACAAAGTTAAAATAAATAAAGTTGTTTGTAAAATACACTAGAATTTTAATGATTTTGAGAACCTTTGTAAAGAAAATTCTGTGCAAAAATCCTGAAAAATGTTAGACGTTCTATCAACATAAAATTAGCGAAGTTGTCTGTCTAATCCTCATGTTAGTAGGAACGGACATCCAACACAGAAAAGTGACATATTATGTACAATTTCCAGTCTTCTCATCACAATTCAACCGAAGCGTTTTACCAAAATTATATGAATACTAAAAGAGCGTCTCTGTTGGGTGTTTTAATCTGCATACAGCCTTTGTTAAACTAATATTTAATACTTTGAATACTCGTTCTCACTCCTCTCGTGTCATTTTTTGCACATCACGTAGCTCCTTGCGACGTCAGAGTTTTGGCAGTTTTCGCATTTTCTATTTGCAAAAGAGTGAATCAACCTTTTCTCTCCTAATATTTACTTCCTCCTTGAGACTTTTAAATACAAATACTTTTCCTTTTATGTAACATTGGCGCTACATTTCGTACAGGTATTAGTAAAAGAACCATAAAAAATAACTAAAACTCTCTAAAAAGTGCACGACATAACGCTTCGGACTCGAAAATGGGAGACCGTGGGTATGAATCCTGATGGACCACTAAAATATACATTTCTATTTTCAAATATGTTTTCGCTAGGTTCAATTTTACAGAGAGGGGGCCGGCCTTTACTTCAGTTGAAGTGGGGGTTTCCCAGCTGCCGATAGGGCTATTACTCATTTCCTGTGAAGATTGAATGAACCTTGTCGGTATTAAATTTTTGAGTTTGAAATAAACATCGATAGGGAAAATCATTTGTGACGTCCTTGGCAGGATTCGATTCTGAGCTTTCGGCATGGAATGCAAGTACTCTTCCAAATAAGCTATCGACTGAACATTCAATTAAAAAATAAGATTCCATCAATTATAAAATAAAAGGAAATCTGTATTAAGCCATCAATCTTATTTTTTTTATAATGAAACTTTCACGCAACATTTTATTTTTACAGTTAGCAACACTCTCGTGATAAATTTTGCCTTTTAAAGTCACCGATGAGAAATGGCCACATTCATCTCACCATCGTCCTCCTGAATATAAAATGCGACAAAATATGCCGCCTTTCATTGGAGGAAGTACCTACATATTTTGCATAGATTTACACCTTTCCAGAGCCCCGAGTATAAAACTGCGCGTAAATACTCGACCATCGCGTTAACAGGAAAGTATGGAAGAAATAACAGCGCCTATGGTGAAGGTTTTAGATACAATACATTTATTTTGTTACGCGAGGATTCAGTATTCCCGCACAGGTCCGCCTTAAGACCATTGGGGGCCCTGGTGCGAGGAGAGTCAGGGCCCCCTCAACCCCTCCCCTCTCCAACACCACCCCTCCCTCTCTACGCGTTTCTATAATCAAAGCTGTAAAGATATATTAACATTCAAAACTCATATCAAATATGCCCACAAACAGATACGTGAGAATACGCGCTTACAAATGCAGAATGTGTACTTGCAAATTAAAATCTTAACCTCAAATGAATATAAACCCTTTGCCGATATTCCCAGAAACACGGGTGACATTGGCTGAGGAAACCATTTTGTACAAAATGTGTGGTTGGTCTCATACTAACCTATAAGTCAAGGAATACACTAGAAAAGATAATATACTTATTGCAAACCAAAATGGTTACTGACGGCTTTTAAATTTAGTTTTGGGAAACCTGTTCGGGAGATCTACGATACCTGTTGAAGGGAATTTCGTATTGTCTTTTTGAAACAAGTCGCAATGGCGTATGGTTCCACAGGTCCCTTTTGATATAAACTCTAATGAAAAAGTTAAAATCTTATGGTAACTAATCTTATGGTAACTAATCTTATGGTTATTATCTTATGGTAACTAATTTCTAAAAAGTTTTTTAGGGCCCTCTTTTGAAACTCAAATTTAGACCGAAAACATCTTTAAATTATATTTTTCTAATATGTATCAGGGGCCCCTAGGACGCGGGGGTCCTGGAACAGTCGCACAGCTCGAACCACCCTTAATCCGGGACTATTATGCCATATTTTATACTCGGAGTACAGGAGATGGGAATGGAAAATATGCATGTGCTCGTAATTTGGTCCCATCTGAATACTCGTTATGAAGCTGTAGAAGGAAATGATTATGAATAAATTCAAATCAATAAACCGTTATTTATTCACACTTTTCGTTGACAAATTTACTCCCAAAAGGCGCTGACAATTTCATCTTAAATCGAACAACAACCCTTAATTTTTGTACTAAATATTTTTTCTTTTTCTTCAAAGCCACTAAAAAACCTCATTTCGTTAAGGTCTAAAAATCTGTTCGGTGTTTATTTCAAATCCAAATCGAAATACCGGCATGGCCTGCAAGATAAATGAGAGCCTGCATCCATAAAAGCAGAGAAACCCCCGGTTCCTTCTGCTTTAAGTGAATTGATTGACGTAAACCGGTCGATAGCTCAGTTGGTAGAGTTCTTGAATTCCACGCAGTGAGCTTGAATCCGAATTCCAATCGAATCCCAGACGGTATCAGAAAGGATTTCCCGTTTTGGTGTTTATTTCAAACTCAAAAAAAAATACCGACAAAGCTTATTCAGGCTACTCAAGAAATGAGTACCAGCAGGGGCTGGTTTCTAATTTATTTTTATTTTTCCCAAGGGGTTGGGAGCACGGTAATTTCCACTTCAATTGAAGTGGTTGGCGTAAGGTCGGCCACTTCCCTGTAAAAATAAAAATGCTCCTCTGCCCATAAACGCGGCAAGAAGTTACACTACATGTATAGCTTAGTTGTGATGCGTTTTGTGGTCACCTTTACCTTAAAAAATAAACAAGGCGCTACACACCACATGCGACCCACTCTGGTACAACGCGGCAAGAAGTTACACTGCATGTATAGCTTAGTTGTGTTGCGTTTTGTGGTCACCTTTGCCTGTAAAATAAATAAGGGGCTGCATACCACATGCGACCCTTTCTGGAACAACATGGTAAGTTGCAGTGTATGTGAAAGAAATGTACAAAAGACAGGACACTCCTAGTGAAAAGCCGGCAGGGTACAGTTACAATCGACTGCGGAGGTATTCCCGCCAGTATTGGATGCTTCATTTCGAAGAAAAACTCGTCAGAACAAAGTGTTGATGACAGATTGAAGATGCCACCGTCCTTAGAGAGAAGTCTCCGTGCATGCGTAGTGTGTACACGAGTTCTGGCGGCCCATCAAATGAATAGTGCCCACTCGCCTAAATATAGACGAGTGGTCAATCAACCTGGCGACGCCAAAACTCTAAACGACTGTTATGAAATTAAAAGTGTGCACTTCAGCGCCAAAATAATGAGTAATAGGTTAGTATGAGGTTGACCACTCATACTATAAACAAATGTTCACCTGGCCAATGTTGCCCTGCTGCAGGGAAGGTCGGCAAGAGTTGTAGAGCTTATGTTCATTTGAGATTGGGTTTTTATGTTGTAAGTCCACGTGCGTCATGTGTGAGCACGACTTTTTACGTGTCTGCTTGTGGCAATTCATCTAATATGAATCTTAAATGCAATATATCTTTGCAACTTAGACTACAGATTATAGAAAGCATTGTCAAGACTGAGCTTACAACTCTTTTTGACAATGCAAAAAGATAGAAAATACAGATTGAGAAAAATTTAATAGGCAGTAGTTTTTATAGGTTAAACTGGTGGTATTTTTACAGGTAAGGGGGCTGGCCTTAGGCCATACACGTCAGTTGAAGTGGAGGTTTTCCAGCTCCCGAGGGAGCTGGTACTCATTTCTTGTGAAGGCTGAGTAAACCTTGAGATCGAACCCTTGCTCTCGGCATGGATCGGCAAGGTTGAGTAAACCTAACCTGTATTTTATTTTGGGTTTGAAGTAAACACCGAAGTGGGAAATCGACACCCTCGGTGGATTTCGAACTCGAGCTCTCGGCAAAGAATGCCAGTACTCCATCAACTTACCTATCGACCGGAAATTAAAATAATTAAAAGATAAATTAATACTTATATTAGTTATATATATATATATATATATACATATATATCTGAGTACCGAAAACGTTTGTAATTTTTGACTAAATATTATTGTGAATAAAAGTGTTTCTCGTACAGAATACCTTGTTTTTATCTTTAAGACTCTTTGACACAAAAAAAACATTTTTTCACATGTTAAAAATCTTTCAATGTATGCAAGTAAAAAAAAAAAAAAATTTTCAGGTCCTTACATTAGCCCATGAAAATTTAACAACCGTTCAACATTTCGCCATTACATTCTATTTGTGATATTGTTCAACGTTAAAATTGAGCTTGCAAAATTCATCAAAGAAACGCTCTTAGTAAACACTTGCGGTGTTATTCTCAAACAGCAAAACCACGGCCCATCCGCAGTCTACAGGGAATTTTCCCAACAAAAAATCGACGATCTGTAGTCAGCTATAGATAGGAATAGCACGGCTGGTACGAAATAGGAAATACAATTGAAGAATTTCAGCGTGAGAAATTAGCGACTTTTTAAAAAGTCACTGGCCCATGTTAATTTTTAATCAACCACAATTAAATTGTGTATTGTTACATTGTACCACGAGTACAAAATTTTCAACTTGATACTAAACCATAGCGTTTATCAAAAAATATGTGGAAAATAAAACAGCGTCTTTAGTGAGCTTTTTAGTTGTCATACATTTTTAGTTTAAACGTTAATTTATAAGACTTGGAGTATTGGTTTCATCTATTATAGTTATGTTTTGTGTAAATAATGTATAGTAAACGTGAAATGCCAGTTTTCCACGCAAATTGCGAACACACGACCTTGAAATATGGAGCGGAAATAATATTTGGAATGAAGCAAAAACGGTTGACATTAATTGAAAATTTTGCAGAATTATTTTTCGTCTGTTCCTACATTGTGAAGCATCCCATCAAACTGATTCATTTATCTGAAAAATCGTGGATAAAACATTTTATTTTGGATGTAACTTTTCATAGTTAGTAAACTAATTATAGGTAAATACTCATGGCAAACTTCTAAACTACAAGATTTTAACACTTTTGTAGTGTTTTTTTCGTAGAAAACAGGGGTAAAGGTGCATTTATCTAAAAAAACCCATGTTAGCTTAATACGTCATTTATTCAGTTTTACCTTTAAGGTATCGATATGTAAACAAGAAAAAAGGATTCAATAGGGCAGCCAATAAGATATTGCACCTTCCTCAGTAACATCTTTGAATGTAGGATCTAAGGAAGACGAGAGAGAGGTCCCTCAAGGACATCATGCTTCCAGGATTTGAAGAGGCTTATGGATATCAACTCCTATCCACAATTCAAGATGATGGCGACCAGAAGAGTCAAAGGGCTAGCACAACAAGGCACTGTCTTTATAAAAGGATGGTGACCAACAGCGACAAATGGCTAGCACAACAAGGCACTGCCTTTACAAGATGATGGTCAGTATCCCAAATATAATACGTTCAAAAAGGTCCATCCAGCTTTACAACAATTGGGTCTTACTTGAGAATTGGCGCTTTGTAGCGACGATTAACCTCGTAAAAAGTCCGGTTGAAAGCTCCGTTGGTAGAATGCTTGCATTCCGTGTCGAGAGCAAGGGTTCGATTTCCCGTTCCGTTTTTATTTCAAACCAAAAATAAAATAGCGGCAAGGTTTATTCAGCCTTATACGTGTTTGCTTATGGGATTGCACGTTATATGAATCTTAAATGTAATATAGTTTTGCAACTTAGATTATATATGGGATTTCATTAAAAAATGTATATATATTTATAAATTGTTGTTTTTTTTTAAAACAATGTGATGAAAATGGTGAGTATTTATATAATGACTTATTTGTTTTTGTAACAGAACATTGCAGTCCTTGAGAGGTTAATCCTACATTAAATATATTTGTATAGTCAAAACAATCAAGAAAATGAATGTGATATTTATTTATCAGATTCTGTCGACGTTAATTTTTAGCATCCTTGTTTTTATTAACCTGATAATGACGGCACTTTTATAATCTATAATCTAAGTTGCTTGAATTTGCCGAACATAATTAGAATGCTGATAGAAATTAAAATACAAATTACGTACGCATTATTTTTTACGATGTCTTGTTAGGAATTCATTAGGTTTTCTCCAAATTTAAGAAACAACGATCCATTTTGGATGCATGAAAAATATTAATAAATGTGTTAACAAATTGAAAAAAAATTGTATAAAAAAACGCATTTTAATTCTACTGTAAAAAACCCCTAGAATGAAACAGTGTTTTTTTTTCATATCTTTTTTTTTAAATGGAGCTCTACTAAGTTTGCTTTGAAACATTTCATAAATTGTAAGTAAATTGATTGTTTTTCTTCATTTAATCATATTATTTTTGTCGTTTTACTTTGGCTGACCAATCATACTGTAAAAATTGGATGCCTTTTGCCAATTTCACTCCTATTTTAAGGGAAGGCAGAAAGAGTTGCAGGGTTTATGTTCATTTGAAGTTTTGGTCTTATTCTGTAGGTACACATGTAGCATGTGTAAGACATTTTATGAATACATTGAGCAAGGATGAACTCAAAGTGTCTCCTGAGGACGTAGGTTACAACAGCAACCAAGTGCAGAAAGTTTTCCAATGGCGGTTTGTATCTATAATAATCTATAATCTAAGTTGCAAGGATATATTCATTTAAAGCTCTCAGATGTATGCCCACAAACCAACAAGTGTAGTTCGCGCTTACAAATGCTGAATGTGTACTTACAAATAAAATCCAAACCTTAAATGAACATAAGCCCCACAACTTTTTCCGACCTTCCCTGAAACAGGGGTGACATTGGCAAAGTGAACTATTTTTTACAGTATGGGTGGTCAGCGGTTTGTATAATGCTAGAATTCTTAAATAAATTATTTTTTACACTGCTTTATTGTTGTCATTCATTTTTCTTATTGCATGGCTTAAGCTATTTCTGTCAATGAAAGTTTTTTGTCACAATTACATTTTTTAAATCTCTCATGAGTCGTTTTTACTTAAACCCATATCAACAGCATCCAAAGTGGACCATTTAAATGCATTGCCGATTTTTAATGGCAAACGCGTCCAACGTAAGATTTCACGATCGCTATTAAATATTAGCGACAAGCATGCAAATTATAGAACGAATAAAATAATTTCAAGGCTTTTCGACTTTAATTCACACATTTTTCTGTATTTGTAACAAATTTTTGGAGAGTGGGACGGATTTCCGAAATTTACAAAAAAATTGTAACACATTTTTCAACGTTTCATATACTTCAATTATTACTCTGGGCCTGTTGCACCAACCTCCAACCAATATTTGATTGAAACATCAAATTTGATTGCTTAGTTCTGGTAAGGACCTCGGTTAAATATTTCTCGAAAGTTGGTAATAATGTGATGGAATTTGAACAGGAAATATGATTCACATCAGCTGACTTACGTATATGCAATCAATTGTTTGATTTGAAAGGGAGAAATCACACTTAATTTTGATTTTCGTCTGATTGGAGTTTGGTGCAACAGGCCCAAAAAACTATTTGTAGACTAGAAAAATCTTGTTTTATTTTCACTTTTTTTATTATTTATAAAACAAGAATAAAACAAGATTTTTTTAATAACTAAATAAAGATGAATTTTCACAGTGTTAATGCACCAACCATCCAAAATATTTGTAGACTGTTTAATTTTCATACATTTAAACTATCTTCCAGACTTCGCAAACGCAACTAAGCTACATTTATAGCGTAACTTCTTGCAGCGTTATCCCCGAACGATTCCGTATGTGGAACCTATTATTTTTTACAGGCAAGGGGCCAGCCTAACGCCAACAACTTCAGTTGCCGTGGGGGGTTCCAAAATCCCAAGGGAGCTGCTACTCATTTCTTGTGAAGATTGAGTACATCTTGCAGGTATTTTATTTTGGGGTTTTACATAAACATCGAAACGGGAAATCATTTCTGAAACACTTGGAAGGATTCGAACCTAAGCTCACTGCATAGAATGCAAGCACTCCACCAACTGAGCTATCGACTGGACAGTTTTTCAGTTTTTGAAAACCTCGTCATAATTTTTTAACATCTATAAATGCATATGCGAGCGATTTTTCTAGTCGAAAATTAAATTGATGTATTTTAAGACGTTCGTTTCCAAATGTGTCCATTTTAAGTAGTCAAATATACAATTTTGGTAAAAAAATGCATTAAGAAACACCTTCCTGTTTGACGAGAATATTTTAATTGTTACTATGAATGCAAAATAAAAATAAAAACGGAATTTCCGTTCATTATAATTCTCAACGTACGATTAATTATAATCAAATCATTTATTCTCAGTTCACCATCTTTCCTGCCATTCATTCATTCACCGGAAAATAAAAAATAAAAAAAAAATCTGTCCATAATTCAACCGCAAACTCATTGTCACCCCACTCGTCTTGTTCGGCCTTCACACTTCATTCTCCGTGAAAGGAAAACCGCATAGGGTGACCATTGTTTTGTGCTGAGCTACCGGGACGACCTCAATAAATTTTCCGACCGCAGTTATTGGTTGCTGGAAATCAATCAAGTGAGAATATTTATTCATCCGAATGGAAATTTCTATGTGATGGGAATTTAAATTATTTTAAAAGAGAACCTACCAACATGAGTGAACCGCATTTAATAACGCGAAATCATTGCTAAGTATAATTTGTATATTTTATCATTTAAAAATCCTTGAAAGTTGATAAATGGCAAATGGAGCGCAAAATTCAAATTTGGATTTTTTTCTCGACCGTCAAATTTCACATGTCGATGTGACTATAGTCCTTTTTAATCTTATCTTATCTAAGTTGCAAAGCTATATTAACATTCAAAACTCATATCAAATGCATGCCCACAAACAGACACGTGTAAGTTCGAGCTTGCAAATGCTGCAAGTGTACTTACAAATAAAAATCCTAACCTAAAATTATATTAATAGTTTGAAGCACTTTAATTTTGTTAAGTTACAATTTTTGTTATGTTGTAAATTGGCAATAGTTATTATAAAATAAAATATATATATAAATGAACATTCAACTTTTACTGACCTTCCTGCAACAGGGGTGACATTGGCAAAATGAACCATTTTTTACAGCACGGGTGGTCAGCCTCATACCAACCTATAAGTCAAAGGATTGTAATAATAACCAATATTAATATATAAGTTTGCCTTTTCCTTAGCAACCTGATCGTGTGACGTCACAACTCTCTTGTCTGTGGAATTGAAAATGTATTGATTTTTTTATGAAAAAAAATTTATGGCAAAACTTAATTTGCCAATGACTATTTAAAAATAATAAAAATACCTTCAAGACTCTATCAAAATCTAAATTTATGTTTTATTTATACTAACTCAACGTTAAAAACAAATAAAATCTTAAGTATTCGTCGCTCCAGTGCTTGTTTGTCTTATGCCCATCAGAAGTTATTTCACATGAGCAATGTTTGTATGTGTACTGGATCAATGTGTCTCATGAATGCTGGAAATTGATTTTTAAAATATTACAGCAACTCTCACATTATCGGGTTTTACGTTTTTTTCTTAGCTCAGATTGTGTAGAATGTGTTTCTTGAGCCAATTTCATTTAAAGGTCATCTTTGAATCAAATGGTAGATAAGCCAAACTAGCACTGCGGTGACGCAGTGTCAACAAAAAATTAAATTATTAAATCAATTCACATTTTATCTCATTTTCGCACGTTATTATTTTAAACAGCTCCCTAAAGGTAAAAAAATAAATAAATAAAATGTCTTTCATCTAGATTCTAGATGAAAGATATAGATAGATAGATTCTAGAATACAAAAAAAAAAAAACATAAATTTATTTTTTATCTTTAGACGATTCAATCAGCCATTTTTTAAGCTGGTAGACCAGTCTTATTGATTAAAAATATATTTGTCTTGGAATTTACATTTTTATTGAAAATAATGGCACTTTAAATTAATCAAGTTTTGAAAAAAAATAACACGCAAAAAGAATATGAGACGACATAGTTTTTATCAAATAAAGGTAAATACATATTTTAAAAACATACAGAATGGCATGTATTTAAATAATTTGTGCAAAAAAACCTAGATTGCTGACTTATAGGTTGGTTGGTATACGGCTGACCACCCATGCTGTAAAAATGGTTATCTTTGCCAATGTCCCCCCCGTTTCAGGGAAAGACGGCAAGAGTTGCAGGGTGTATGTCTATTTGAGATTAGGATTTTATGTTGTAGGTTCGCATGCGGCATGTGCAAGCGCGAACTTGTACGTGTCTGCTTGTGAGAATGCATTTCATATGAATCTCAAATGATATAGAAGCTCTCCACGCCTGAGGCACAGGCTTTCCTAGTTCAGGCACATGTTTTATTTTCTTACTCAAGTTAAAAAGCTGCACCCTTTGTAAATCTTCTGTAAAACACTTTTCATGAATAAATTATTATTATTGTTATTATCTTTGCAACTTAAATAATAATCTAAATATTTTTTTTTTTGTTTTGTAAACTTGTTTTATTAAATAAAATAAAATAAAATCAGTTTATTTTCTTGTACGCGTTTTGTGAGAGGCGTTGAAGGCGAAAATTTATAGGGAGGGAAATAAACAAACAAAAATGCCACAACAAATTAAAGCGAATGGCCTAATAGAGCGTCACATATCTCATAGCGAGTCATCTGCGTCACAACTCCTTAAAATATCGATAAAACAAAACGACCAAACGGTGCTAGCCGTGGATCCATAAGAGAGTGTGAACGTGAACAAAACCTTCCGAATGTGAAACAGTCTTTAGTTGGTCACTAAATTGGTCCTTAGTCTAGTGGTTAACGCTTCGGACTCGTGATTGGAAGGTTGTGTGATTAAAAATATACTTATTTTTCAAAAACGTTCTTGACTGGATTAAAAAAAATAAACTACCTTTACCGAATAACGGTCATCATGGATCTATCCAGCCTTACAGTAACTGAGTCTTGTTGGAGAATTGATGCTTTCTATGGCAACGACTTAGTTCCCAGAGTGATCTTGAGGTGTCTAATCTAATCTAAATCTAAGCTGCAAAGATATGTATCAATTGAGATTCATATTTAAATGCATTCCCACAAGCAGACACGCATAATTTCGCACTCACACGTGCCGCATGTTGACCTACAATATAAAAACCCAATCTCAAATGAACATAAGCCCTGCAACTCTTTCCGATCTACCCTGAAACAGGGGTGACATTGGCAAAGTGAACCATTTTAGAAGAAGATAGTGATAAATGGAAAATAGTGTGATTAAATCCTGACGGAGCTGGGTTAAAAAAAGAATCTACCTTTACCAAAGAACGGTCACCATAGGTTTATCCAACTTTAGAGCAACTAGGTCTTGTTGGTGCTTTCTACTGCGATGATCAATCTCGCAGAGAGCCCTTGAGGTGTGATTCACACAAAAACAGCGCTCACAAAATAAATCATCCTAATATTATTATAGCCGAGGGATTTTGTTGCCTGTGCCGAGTCCATTCCGTTTCTAAATTTCATGATGGTTCACTTATCTTATGTCACCCCTGCTTGAGGAAAGGTCGGCAAAAGTTGCAGGTTGTATGTTCATTTGAGGACAGGATTTCAATTTGTAATAACACATGCAGGATTTGTAAGCTCGAAGTTACACATATCTGTGTATGGACGTGGATTTTAAATGTCAATACTTTTTATTTGTTTAAAAAAATATTTACTGAATTAATAAGAGTACCTTTAAGGTATCAATACTGTCTCTTTATAAGAAATTATGAAAATTAAAAAAAACACAGGGTATCCTCTTGATAATGACGTGAATAAGCCGAAAATACCTACATACCTGATGTGGAATTAAATACTCAATTTGTGAAAATAAAAGTCATGAAATTTTTTTCAAATTATAATTTCTTATAAAAATGGATTTTCACTGTGTGAATACACAAACTTCAAAAAAATTTTTATCTCTAATTGTCTCTTTCCTTACGCATTGGGTAGGAAAAGATTTTTAATCATTTATCAAACAGAAAACCTATAAACAAGTTCAACTACATCTTATTTTAGTTCCTTTCTATCTTGCCAATCAGTTTGATGTCTGGAGATTATAATAAGTCAATGGAGATTCCTACAGGCAGAAATAGCGAGTCCGTAATTAGGGAATAGTCGGAGAAGAGACGAAACGTCATCAGTCTGTCTCCTTCCTTCGTTTGGGGACGTCACTTCGGGACCACATCCCGTCCGGAGTAAATCATATTTAAGAGTTCGGACACGAGTTGGCGGAATACTGAATAGCTTGGACGACTGCCAAAGTCAGAACAATCATTGCCGTCAAAATACTCAACGAGATGTTAAAACTTTCATTTTCAAAAGTTATGTCTTGAAGTGTGAATCTCAAATGTTAATATGTCTTTGGTTATTGCTTATATAACTTAGATTATAGATATGTATTAAATTATGGATATTATAGGTATCGACGGCTGAAAGGCAGTAAAGCGACATAAACGAAATTGTTCACGAGAGCAGTTTAAAGTTTGAGATTGCAGAAAAATGGCATAACTTTTTAATTTTTTATCATATCGCTAAAATCAAAACAGCTTTACAATTAAAAAAAATAAAGGCATTTATTCGCATTCCTATTAATGTGGTTTTACGATGTCTTACGATTTTTTATGGCACAAGCGCTTTTAGGACAAAAAAGGCCAAAATTTTGTCGGTAACACCAAAGCCATACTTCGAAAACGTAAGTAGTTGTTTGCTTGGGCATAAACAACACAAAAGTCATCGTAGAGCTATGAGAGTTAGCGCATTAGAAAGAGCGGAAAATTTCAAGTAGGATAGCATTCATAACTCATTTTTGACCAAAATATCGCTTCTGCCTTTTAACCGTCGATATAAAGAACTGAGAAAGAGGAAGATCCACCACGTGATGCGGCCGATCAGACAGTGAAGACAGCAGCAGGCAGGTCAGTAGTTGGAGCGCTGCAGGCAGCGCAGTCAAGAGAGAACTGGAGAAGAGTGGCTGCTTCCACACGGGTCACAACCCTCAGCAATGAGGAACAAGATTGAGAAGAAAGAAGATATGTATCTCTACTTTGATTTTTTACGCCTATGTGGTGTTGATAGCGCAATTGATAGAGTGCTTGAATCCCAAAGAAATCAGAAATGAATTCCCATTTCGGGGTCTATTTTAAACTCAAAAAATACCGGCAAGCCTTCGCATGAAATGAGTGCCAACCCCTTCGGCCGCTGATGGACTTTTGATGCCGGTCTTTGAGAAAGGTATATGAAAATTTCGATCCAGCGAAGAGCGTATTTGAAAATATAAATGGTACATTTTTTGTAATATAAATAAGTTAATATATAGTTATATAAGCATATTAATAAGTTGCTAGCCCTGGTGTAATCTTTAGACATTGCGAAGAGAAGGATTTCTAGATAGTTCAGCGGTCCATACAGACGTCTCCTTTGTGCTTTAATTGCAAGTTGCAAATTCGCTACTAAGTGCTTCATTTACATTTGTGTCTGAGCTGAAGATTAACGACCTAAAACATTATATTCATGTTTGCAACTCACTAGAGAAATTAATATAGCGAAATTATGGTGAGAAAGTTAATTATTGTAAATCAGAGCTACAGTAAACACAAATGCAACCGAGCTACACATAAAGCGTAACTTCTTGCCACGTTTTCCCTTGAGGGGGTTGCACTTGATTGAATCTATTAAAAATATTTAAAAATTAAAATGGTAAAAACATGGTTTTAATCTATTTATTATTACAGGTTCCTTGAATTATAGGTTGGTATGAAGCTGTCCACCCATACTGTAACAAATTATTCACTGTGCCAATGTCACCCTGTTTCAGGAAAGGTCGGCAAGAGATGCTCATTATGTTCATTTGAGGTTGGGTTTTTTTTTTATGTTGTAAGTCCACATGCGGCACGTGCAAACGTGGCTGCTTATAGAAATGTATGAATATGAATCTTAAATGCAAAATATCTTTGCATCTAAGATTATTTTTATAACTGTTATATCAGTATTTATATGGCCGAAAGATTTTAAAAAATTCTCAAAAAATGTGTCAAAAAAAACTGTAGTCAAAAAAAATTAAACTGGACATACAGTTTCACATTCATCATTTTGTCACTTTTTAGCTTAAACTGACCAGAATATCTTCATTTAAGTTTAATTTATTCCAGCATCCAATCAGGGAAGCAATTTGTCCATGGCGGAGTACAGTATACTCGTATAGTCACAGCAAGTACCTGAAGTAATTTCATCTTCAGTTTAACGTTATACCACTTCATAAGGAGGTGACAAGTTTTCGGAACGACACAGTGACAAAACGATACGTGATATAACATCACACTCACAGTGCATCACATGACAAAACATCACATCACAATAACAAACGTCACAAAACACACACCACTATAGATTGCGAAAGAATGGAACCTGTATGTATGAAGAAGGTGATGAATATTGAGGAAATGAAAGTGGTTTGTAAGGACAGAAATAAGTGGAGGCGCATATGCGGAGGAACCGGCCACCCCTAGTAGAACGGCGGTAGGATACAGTACAGTACCATAAACGGCATGACAAAAAAGTGAGACATGAGAAAATGGAACTCATGCATAAATTGTTTGGAAAGCCTTATAAAAAAAATAGCGCCCCGGATTATCATATCACACCTACAACTAGAGGTGGCAACGGCATTGTATGTATTTATTTTTACAGGTGAGATAGGTAGCCCCACGCTAATTTACAAGTCAAGGACTCATAATAGACAAAAAAATGTTTGTGATGTTTTGTCGAGTGATGTATTTTCATGTGCAATTTATGGTATGTTCTGTTTTAGGTATTTGATGTTTTGTCCCTGTGTTGTTTTATCATAATGATGTTATGTCATTTGATATTCTGTTATGTGATGTTCTGTCATGTGATGTTCTGTCATGTGTCGTTTTGTCACTGTGCCGTTTTAGCTTGTCACCAGTTGCACCAATTATCTGAAATAATTTCATCTTCAGTTAAAAGTTATATCTCTTCATCAAGAAGTGACAAGTTTACGGCAAAAATTGCCTCCAGACTGTCAGTGACGGCGAACGCGTGACACTCGCGCTAGAAATGGCACGTAAATTAATTTTGTGAGATACGCATCGGCAGAGACGAAATGAAATAGTGAAGTTTAGATGTTTATCTCATAACGTCATGAATATAATTGAAAATAAGGAATGTGTATTGCAAAACAACTTCTGAACCTAGTTTTTGTTCTAAGAAATTAAAGTCCGCATAATGTATGTATGAGACTATCTATGTAATCTAAATTGCAAAGATATAATGACATTTATGGCTCATATTTAATCCATTACCACAATCAGGTACGTGTAAGTTCGAGTTTAAACATGCTCTACATGAACACAAAGTTTGCAACCCCTGCCGCCGACAATATTTTATAGTTCCATTTTGTG
Source organism: Agapetus fuscipes (assembly GCA_951799405.1). Lineage (NCBI taxonomy): Eukaryota > Metazoa > Arthropoda > Insecta > Trichoptera > Glossosomatidae > Agapetus > Agapetus fuscipes. Next base: position 18,030,098 of record OX637336.1, on the reverse strand, counting down.
ATAAATCACTGCAAGGGGGCTATATTTTTTTTTAATTCGCGATTACACATGCCGCATGTGGGCTTACAGCATAAAGACCCAATCTCGAATGAACATAAGCCCTACAACTCTAGCCGACCTTCCCTGAAAGACAGTTATCATTGGCAAAGTGAACCATTTTTTACAGTATGGGTGGTCAACTTCAATGTCACCCCTGTTTCAGAGAAGGTCGGAAAAAGTTGTAGGGTTTATGTTCATTTGAGGTTTGGATTTTCATTGTCAAGTACACACGCAGCATTTGTAAGCACAAATTTACACGTTTGTGGGCATGCATTTAATATGAAATTTTATTTTATTAAAAAATGGGACACAGTTCTAGTTCACATTTCGTATATTAAAATTTTATTTATTGCTCAAATATTTTCGCCTTTAAAGGCATCCTCAGGAGCAGCGATATTTGTAACCTAATGAATTTTAAATGTTTACATACCGTTCCAACTTAGATTATATCTAATCTAATCTAAGCTGTAAAGATATATATCATTTAAGATTTATATTAAATGCATTCCCACAAGCAGACATGTATAATTTCGTGCTAACACATGCCGCGTGTGGACCTACAATATAAAAACCCAATCTCAAATGAATTATAGATTGTTGCAAACTCGAAAGTATTACGTTTTTCAAAAATTTGGCGCACTGAGTATAAAAGGTTCAGCATTACTGAGACTGTCAACCTGTCCAGAAGTAGACATTTCGCAACAGGATATTAGTAGACGATCTATTACATGAGCTGTAGACGATCTATTACATGAGCTGTAGGTAGACGATCCATCTGTCCGAGAAATTAGCAAGACGACAGCACATCCACAAACACTACAAGGTTTTCAGTTCTACTTATGAGTAAAATGTACAAATTAGACTGAAGTGATGCCTGAAAGATTTAGAATTTTCTTAAACGTGAAATTACGTCACTGATACGGTCGCACACTCGAAATTACGGTATTGAAACAAGCGCAAGTTCGACTCAGGCCTGCGACGTGTCCTATCGACAATATTTTTAGCACTGGTTTAAAACAGACGTCATATTAATTAAAAAATCATTAAAATATTACATAATGAATTATTTATTTTAAGTTCCTTGACTTATAGGTTGGTATGCGGCTGGCCACCCATACTGTTAAAAATGGTTCACTTTGCCAATGTCACTCCTGTTTCAGGGAAGGACGGCAAGAGTTGCAGGGCTTATGTTCATTTGAGATTGGGTTTTTATATTGTAGGTCCACATGCGTTAGCGCGAAATTATACATGTCTACTTGTGGGAATGCATTTAATATAAATCTTAAATGATATATATCTTTGCAGCTTAGATTAGATTAGATTAGATTATTGATATAATTTTAATACCTGATGCTGTGTTGTCAGATGAGAGATGAACACGTAAATGGAGAACCAAAAAAGTATTGTCCTCTTGATAATGATGTGATAACATCGAAAGCGCTCGAGGAAATAAATCAACTCGTGAAGAAAAACTTAGTTTTATTTATACGTTATTAATGAATCTTCGCCATGTTAATATACACTCCCTTCAACTTTTGATAAAAAATTGGTGAAAAAGGAGAAAATATTGCTTCAATATTTCTTGCAAAATATTATGAAAATAATATATATTGTAGGCACTTATTTTAGTTAGGTCAAATTCACAGTTTTCACGGAAAGTTGCATGAATTTTAACATTACGCGTTTTAAAATAATTTTGGTGATTATTTTATTTCATCTGAAAACTGGCGGATTACAGTTATCGTCCTGCCACCTTAGGTACTCAAACCAGCAATGTTCCTTTGACCACCCAAAGCGATTGACCATTGACGCACCCATTAATTTTAAATCTGGTTGAACCTTTCTGACCGGTCTTGAGATGGGTACAAGCAAATTCACTCCAGAGCATTTAAACATTCAATTACAACTTTAAAGCTCAGCCAGACTCGAACCAGGTACCTTCATTGCGGTGGCAAGTTAGAACAGCATAGTGACCAAACGACACAGACAGAACATCACATGACAAAACATCATTATGATAAAACAACTCAGAAATTACATCACTGTGACAAAACCACACAAGGAAAAAACATCACATACCTAAAACTGAACATACCATAAACGGCACATGAAAAAACATTTATTTTTCTTCCACACGTTATTACGTGACTCCTTCGGGGATAATGTGCAGATTAGCTTGTATTTTTTAAATTTGATAATGGTGATGGGGGGGCGATAATTTTTTTCTTAGCTTTACCAAATAATATATACATAGGTTGCATTTTCTCAAGTCTCACTTTTTGTCATGCCGTCTATGGTGTTTTCTTTTTTGTGATGTTTTGTCATGTGATGTTTTTTCATGTGCTGTTTATGGTATTGTCTGTTTAAGGTATGCGATGTTTGGCATTGTGATGTACTTCCCTGCGATGTTCTGTCATGCGTCGTTTTGTCAGTATGTGGTTCTAACATGGAACCCTTCAGTGCAGTAGTCCAGGTTGATAAATAACGCCCAGACAATGATTGGTCTAGGTGTCGTTAAACACGTGAAATCATCTTAAAAATTTATTCTCAAAGCAAACTAAAATAGTCTTTATGGCGGTTGGGAATACTGCATGCTTCCGCGTACCACCAAACAGTATCTGTTTTACCGCAGAGGCTAGAATTACATGGAGAACGCTTTACGTGTAACTTTTAATTCTAAAACTTTGATTATTTACAAAATAATATTAAAGATTACATATTTGTCATTGAGTGATATTGTTGACTTATAGGTTGGTATGCGGCTGACCCCCGATACTGTAATTTAAAAAAAAAACACTTTTCCAATGTCACCCCTGATTCAGGGAAGGTCGGCAAAAGTTGCAGGGTCTATGTTCATTTGAGGTGTGGTTTTATGTATAAAAAAGAAAACACCATAAGGACTCATGATAAGCAAAATATCCTTTGCTGGTTTTTGAATTATTATAACTATGTTGTTATTCAAATATATTACATGTATAACTGTTTGTTTGTCTAATAAAATAATAATAATAATAATAATAATAAAATGTTTTGGTGTTTGTGATGTTTGTGGTTTTTTGTCACGTGATGTTTTTTTCATGTGCCGTTTATGGTATGTTCCGTATAGATGTTTTGTCATGGGATGTTTTGTTCTTACGTTGTTTTGTCATAGGGATGTACTGTCATCGCAATGTAATGTCATGTGAAGTTCTGTCATTTGATGTTCTGTCATGTCGCACGTTTAATAATAAAGAGCAATAACTCAAAAAATAAGAATGTTGGGAAATCACGTTTGAAGTTCAGACAACCAGTACAACTTGTATGGGATGAAAAAGGCGGCCGATGTTTTATCTCGGTCATATTCGTCCAAATTAATATATAATATTAAAATTAATAATAAAGGCTGTCGCATTCTACCTATTCTTCTCGCATTCTTCTTGCGTTTTATTACAAAATCTCGATTTTCCCAATTTTGGAGTTATTGCTCTTTATTAGCGTGCGATGTGTTGTTCTATTATGTGTCGTTATATCATGTGTTATTTTGTCACTGTTGCATTGTATCCTGTCACCGAAAAAACGTGTATTTTTTTAATTTGATCGATGCTATTACCATCGTACACACTTCTACTTTATTTTCAACTCTACTCCTCTCTATGTGCATTTACATCCGTATGTTTACTCGTCATGTCCACCTTATTTGCCGTGGCTTTCTAATTAGAGCTTCCACTAACTAACTCGCGTCTCCCCGCATTGTCTAAACTACTGAACCAACATGAAACTCCAGCCAGGTATGAGGAGACAGATAAAGATTAAAGAAGCCTAGCTGAGATTACCCAAAACAAGTGACCTACATTTATTGTTTAAAGATCTTACATTAAGTTAAACAAATACTGAAATACTAAGTAAGAAAGTCATGCACAATACACGCTACGGTCGACCGGAGAGGTTTGTCTGTGCAGGCGACCGGAGTGCATGCACACACGTATAAGTCACTGTACGGTATTAATGGAAATAATTGATTTTCGATCTCGCTCCAGCTCCGGTCGCCTGCGCAGGTTAACCTCTCCGATGAAACCGTACCGTGAATGGTCAGCATAAGTGAGTAATCCAAATTTGGTATAAAAATAAAATAACGTCTCTAAAACATAAGTAGGTAATTAAAAGGTACTAAGGGTGTATGGTTTTACCATGAATAAAGGTTTTTCTTTAGTTTAAAATCGCTTACTTATTCTTGGAAATACACAATATATTTTTTCTTTAGGATTAAGGTTTTAACTGTTTATGTTTACATTTTTCTTGTCTTTGTTATTGTGTCTGTATCTGTTTTTTCTCCTTAAAATAAATATTCATGTATCAAATAAAGTGCAATAAAGGTCTATTGGGTAGCAACAGAAAGTGAATGAGGAGACCGCCGGGCTTCATCGATAAACATCCTTAAGAATGCTTTACTGCTTGTGAAAGTGAAACGTCGGCATAGAGTTGGGAATAGAACATGGTCTAACCCGGAGAAATTGAAAAGCAATTTGTCATCTTACGCTGAATGTTTAAGTTAAAAACTTAAGGAATACGAGCAAAAACAGCAGAAGGAACCTTTGTGGTTCGATCGCAGTTAAGGGAGAACTGAAGCGCTATTCTGCTAGATTCCTTACATTTTGGATATCAATCCAAATCGGAGCTTGCAAAAGAACTCCATAGATAAAAAAAATCGCAGTAGGTCACACCTTATCACACTTTATTTTTGGACCCGATTCGCTATCTCGTCGCACTAAGAGCCCGTTCCCACTTATCGGGTGTCGGATCCGTATATTAATCGAAGGTTCCAGTGGCAGAAAATTTATTATGTATGGAGCTATTCACACTTGTCGGAAACTTATTTTGTCCGAAATGTTCTGCCACTGGAACCTCCGATTAATATACGGATCCGACACCCGACAAGTGAAACGGGCTCTAAGGTCGTAAAGGAATTTTGCAGAATAGCTCTTCTGGAGAATAATTTTTGCTTCCATGGAGGTCAAAATCCTTAGAAATGAGGAATAAAACAAAAAAGAAGAAGTATTCGTGAAAATTCCAGCCCATAATCACTTTTCTGTCGGTTATATTCCACACAGGATACAAGCAGTTAAATTCATTTTCTTCACAATCATTTCGAGCTGTTAAACATCAAAATTAATAAGCCATCACGTCAGCTATTTTAATAAGCTGAATCGAGACGAGGAATATGGCGGAATACGGTGGAATGCGACGGAATTCTATTTTGCAATTTATAGTCTGGTACTTGCGTTTAATAGTTTTATGCTTGGATGCAATTATGCGCTTTACGAGCAGGTAGAAAATACGTGGAGATTTAAGTAGTTGGAAGTAAGTACAGAGGATCTATATTGGTTTACATTTAGTGATTGAATATTGTATGTACCATAGATTAAAAATAGTTTTATGTTCATGATCTACAATTTGCGTAATAATGAACATTTGTGACTGAAGTATAGAAAAAGAAGATGTAAACAGAGATGAAAATATCGCCACCACAGAAAAGGTAAAACTGAATAAGTGCTGATTAACTGATTTTAGAACATTTATTTGCGGGTAACTTCTCATACTAATTGAACTAATTATAAGGCAGTGCTCATGACAAACTTCTTAACTACTGGATTGTCACACTTTTATAGTGTTTTCTTTCGAAGAAAATAGGAATACTTGGGTGGAAGTCTCATCACCACGGTAAATCTCACCTACCGAATATCGGTAATGTTTGTATGAAGTCTAATCAGCTGTTGACTTGCGGCCATCTTGGATTAACAGGTCTTCATACAAATATTACCGTTATTCCGTAGGTGAGATTTACTGCACGTAGTGATGAGACTTCCAGCCCAGGTGCATTTATCTGAGAAACCCATGTTATCTTAATACATCACTCATTCAGTTTTACTTTTCATGAACCGATATAATATAACGATAGGAGAAAAAGATGGAATTATCACTGACTCTGACCACCCGTACAAGGTACAGTTACAAGTTAAGAATAATTTTATTTCACTGAATAAATGAAATTCGTGGTATGCCAATAAAATATCAATTATCTGAGTTTTAATTTAGCAATTATAAGTGTGCAAAAAGCTCGGCAGGTAATCAATAACTCAATCGATGTTTAATGGCAGGTAAAGGAAATGAGAGGCATGCCCGAATATTACACAACCGGTCACAGCGCTAAAGGGTGTTCATTATTTTAGCACAGGGATTCTTAAGCTTTCAGTAAAGAAAGACCAAAAAGATCATTTCGTTGATTTGACGGCCAATAATTTGAATAACAGTTTTACGCTTACACGGCCAGCTGATGATGCTGTAGAGATCTTTTCCGGGATCTGTTGCCGTGGTGTATGGAAGTTGGAGTTTCCGAAAGTTTCGCACATGTCTACGATGGGCTTCTTCAGCGTGCAAGTGCAATGATGAAAATCATCACAGTTTTCATCAAGATCAACTTTCAAGCTGAAGCCCATCGTAGACATGGTCGAAATGTCCGGAAGCTCCAACTCCCATAGACCACGGCAACAAATCTCGGAAAACATCTCTCCAGCATCGCCAATATTTTGATAGATCAGTGTAAAGCCTATGCCATTCTCGACGTTTCGTTGGCTACGTAGCCAACGACTTATATTGCAACTTATATTGCATTGATGAAAAGTGACCTTTTGTGAAATGATCTCCGGTTGAGAAGCAGTGATTTAAAAACCTGAACAAAAAGTCGGTCGTCTGTTTGACAGGAACAAGACAGGCTGCGAGTGGAGTAAATGACAACCTTGTAGGGAAGAGGAATGGAAGAAGATTATATGGAGAAGGTTTTTCGCGCAGTTTGGCATTAAAATTTTGAAAAAGCTTAATTCTTATAGTTGTGACGTCGACTGCAAAGCGATAAACTTAAAACTAGATAAACCGTTTGGATCCGGTCGCGAAATCTATAGAATCTCCAGAAAAACCACGCCGGATCGTGTGAAAGATATCATGCATCATCTCCATACAATCCGCGACTTCCAATCCGGCACCGGATCGGAAATTTTTAAAAAGCTCTTACGGCCTTATTCATTAGATTGGTTGAACCTAAAACCAGAGTTGAAGCCATTTTTCAGTATGGGAAAATTGACGTTAAACTGGATTCAAATTAAATTTTTTTTTATAAATAAAGGGGTTAGAGTCGTACTTCGAGTTTCCCGATTTTAGAGTTAATCTTAAATAAATACAAAAAGTGATTGGTACTTATAATACAGAATCTGAATAAACTCTTGATCGGTATATATCAGAAATATCTTAAACAGTAACTGATACAATCTCTAGTCTCCCTTGTCGCCAACCCAATTTTATTTTGTCCTATTCAAAACCAATATCAATCACCACTTTATTTTAGTGTCTCAAAACAAAGCCAACACAACACTACGCAGCTAACATCCCTATCACAAAGGATCAGGACATCAACCGCCACATCACCAACACCTAGTATGTGGCATTACAACAAGCGTCATAGACCCTTACCCCATTATTCATAAATAGGTTTTAATTTTTAAACCAGTGTAATGCCATTTTTTCCATACTAAAATCTGCATTTATTTCTGGTTTTAGGTTCTATCAATGTAATGAATGGGACCGTTGGAGTCCCTGAAATCCAGGGAGTCTCCCGCACAGGATTCCTTTAAAAAAACTGATGTCCCTAGACTGGTTAACTGGCTGAATAAACCTTGTATCAGTCACATAGTAGCATCAGATCACTATCAGCTGTTACAATCTCCAGTTTTTTTTCGTTTTCCTCAAGAGTGGTAAACTTTTAACGTTCGCATATAACTGCATAATTTTGCGTGTCGATAAAACGGGTTCCTCTTCTCTACCCCTAGTATACCTAAAACCTTACGTGTACACTCATTCATAACATTTGGAAAGTAAAACATCGCCTCTAGTGAGCGTTTAACTTTTTAAACTACTATCGTGTAGTTTAAACGTTAAGGTTTATACTTTGGGTAATTAAGCTCGACCATGCATTTGTATGGGCACTCAGATGTGCCTTTTTTTTACTTTTTGCCTTTCCCCAAAAGAGTCTGACATTCTCTCACGTACGCCCTGACACTTAGTGAAGAGAAATATTCGTGAAGTTGATGGATGTCACACAATATTTGTGGTGGAAGATGAATGATTTTAGTGATCGGGGTGATAGGTAGAATTGCAAAGAATGAATTTGGGAATGATATTGATGCAAGAATGGATTTATAATAATAATTAATTTGAAACGAAAAAATGAAATATAAAATATAAAAGTTATACATCAAAAGAGACAAAAACATGACGGTTGCCTAGAAACTGATTAAAACAAGACTTTGTTTGAATGAATTTGACGCCCTAGGGCGCACTCTTTTTCGGCACGCAAAACAGCTCAGATGGTCCATTTATATGTTTCATGTTAATTGATGATTTTAAGTGTAAATTTTTAAGATAATGTTAAAGAAAGTCTTGATGGTATAAGGCTCAAAAGGTTGGTATGAGGCTGACTACCCATACTGTAAAGATTGCTTCATTTTATTCGTATTTTAGAGAAAGGTGGAGCGAGTTGCAGAGCTTATGTTCATTTGAGTTTACATGTAGTAGGTAAATGTATGCGCAAACTTACACGTGTTTGCTACCTTTTTAGCGTGTGAACCGAGTAAATAATCACGAATACGAAATCTAACACATTTTAATTTACTAAAAGACGTAAAATAATTACTCTAATCGATATTTAAATACATAGATACTGTGTATTATACAATATACACATTTAATGGATTTCTGCAGGGTTATGCAAGATGTTTTTGCTTTTTGCCGCAAATTTCATATGATTTGCAATACAGGTTATTGTATATTATTTTAGTAAATAATATAGGTATACATTTTCAAAATGGTGTCACATTTTATTAAGTAAACATTATGTGCGAATAATATATATAATTTAAATTATTGGTAAATAATGTATTGACAGTGTAATATTGTACAATATAAAATCGAAGATGCAAATAAATAATGATTGGCCTTTGAGGCTCGCTTAACTATCAGTACTTGCTTTGATTACGGTAGTGTTGTTTACTGCAGTTGTCATGGTAACGATAAGCTTGCTAGTGATGTATAAAAGTTATAGAAATGGGATGTTCGATCTTTTTTTGAAAGGTAATCGAATAAAGTAAAATTTTTAAATATTAAATTTTTAGATAATACAAGAAAATAGTCATAAAAGCATGTATTTTTTTCTGTACAACGGATGTTATCCTTTTCAGAAAATAGGAATGTTCAGTGCTATCCTGAGTCACCTTCTTTGGTGTTTTGTGGTCATACCTATAGCAAAAATGGGCAATCGACTCAGCACTAGAATTGGCACAGAAAAAAATGTGACGTCACACGGCCGGGTTGATAGGAAAAATCAAACGAAAATTTTGTTTTCTGTTCCTTGATTTAAAGTTTGGTGTGAGGCTGACCACCCGTAAACGTAAAAACGTAACTAAGCTACATATATAGTGTAACATCTTGTCGATTCTCCCTGAAGCGGTGGCATGTAGTGAGTGAAACCTATTTATTTTACAGGTAAGTGGGCCAGCCTGACGCCAACCATTTCAGTTGAAGTGGGAGTTACCTGGCTTCCGAGTTGGCTGGTACTCATTTCTTGTGTAGGCTGAGAAAACGTTACCGGTATTTTACTTTAGGTTTGAAATAAACGCCGAAACGGGAAATCATTTCTGATACCCTGGATGGGATACCCATACTGTAAAAATTGGTTCACTTTGGCAATGTCTGTTTCAGGGAAGGTCGACAAAAGTTTCAAGGCTTACTCAGCCTTCACAATAAATAAATAAAGTAGAAAATTATTCCGCACAACAAAAAATAATATTGGATCCTTTCTTAGGGAAAAATCGATTCCCAGGTAAATATTCGAAACCCACATCCCTACATTTCTACACAACACTACAAACTTTCCGTTACCATAGTTACGTATGGAAAACAATACACGAGTCAAATTCATTTCTATATTTCACTTATTACTAATTTAAAATATCATTATGAGAAAAAGGTTAAATTATTCCTTTAAATTCAAATAAATGAAGATTAAACTAATAATGAGTGTGATGATATTTTTTTTATTTGATCAAAAAATCATAAAAAAAATAACAGTTAGATGCGATGTGATTTGGTGTATCTCTTCCTCATTTACATATTGTCAATCATTTAAATTTTTACCGATCTTTTCTCGTTTTTTACAACATTAAAAAAGTTGTCACATTTCAACCATGTATTTGTAAAAGCCGATAGAATTTTTTAACAATTATTTTTGATCATAAACCTTGCATACAAATTTGGTGTTAACAAAACCTCGTTTTTTTTTTTTAAATTTTTAACCAAAGTTCGACGGCCTAATAATTGATTGAATTATTTTGTATTTAATTGTTTCTTGAAATTTTTAGAATCCTGGATTATGTAATGTGCAGATAATCAAATGATTAAATTAGTGTAAATGGTAAATATTTATTTTTTAAATTAATTAAAAAATCTATTAGATTATAGATGTTTGAATTTGCAGATCCCGTAATAATTATCGTCTTCTTTTTCTTATTCCCGCGGTGACCAGAAGTGTTATTCTGCTAAATTCCTTACACTTTGGATATCAATCCAAGTCGGAGCTTGTGGCGCTTGCGAAAGAACTCCATAGATAAAAAAAGTACACCTTATTTTTGGACGCTATCTCGCTATCTTGTCGCCTTGAGGTAGTAAGGAATTTAGCAGAATAGCGCTTCAGGAGCGCCAGTGTCGAGTTGATAATCACGTAATGTGAAAATTAAATGATTGTCAAAAAAATATATAAAAACAAGTTCAGGTTTATTTTTCTAGGGCGACGAATATTTTTTTTTAAGTCTCAAAAAAAGACGATTTAAGAAATGACCAGTAGTTATTTTTTTTATCGACTATTTTTGGGCAAATGCTTGCATTCCATAGAGTAGTTCGAACCCCACCGAGGGTGTTTGGTGTTTCTTTCAACCCCAAAATAAAATACCGGCAAGGTTTACTCAGCCTTCACAAGAAATGAGTACCAGCCCCTCGGGAGCTGGGAAACCCCACTTCAACTGAAGGGATTGGCATAAGGCCAACCCCCTTACCTGTAAAAATAAATAGTTTCAATTCGTCAAATGCGACCCCTTCGGGGCGAACGCGGCTGCAGGTTACACAATATGTGTAGCTTGGTCACGTGTTTTTTTTTCATAAAATAAGGACAAAAAGGTTACGGCCGAAATTAATAAAATGAACAGAAAATATCCACATTTTAAATCCATGGACTGATAGAAAATACAGTCAATAAAATGACATGATTAACATTAAATTTTAGTCAGAAAAATCAAGACATAAATTAAGTGTTACGAAAGTCAATAAAATTGTATGCACAAATGAATAAGTGCGTAAATAGCTGACGAGAATAATAAAAATGCCATAAAATAAACGACTCGCTTAACGTTGTTGATTTTAAAGATTAGTGGGGAATTAAATAATCGATGGAAATCAATTGAAAGTATCGGGAAGTAGGAAAAATAAATCGACGTCGTACAGGAAAAAGTGGCCAAGGGCATTAATTGATTGTACCTATGTTGAAATTATCAACTATTTGAAAATGTCGAAAGGCAGATGTTGCAAAGTTTATGTATATATGAGGTTTGGCTTATTTTGTATGTACACATGCAGCATGTGAAAGCGTTAACTTACATGTGCCTGCTTGTGGTCATGCCTTATTTTTTTTTTATTATTAACTAAAAAAAAAGATTTGGCAAGAGGAATGCAATTCACCAACCTATTCTGCCTGGCCAGAAAAAGGTATTATTACCATAAATTAATAATTCATTATTGTGTATTTTAATGAATTATTATTTAATAATTGCCAATTACATCTGTTGAACCAGGGTCAAAGTTATGGTCAAATGAAGCGGGGATCGAACCAACGTTATTCCATTCCGAACACGCTAGAACGATCGGCCCACTTGGCCCCCTCGGCCATAACACCGACAATGACAGTGTATCTTTGCTACTAGATTTACTTAAATAATGAAAAAGGTCAACAAGAGCTGCAGGGTTGATGTTGTAATACTGTAACTGTAACTCTGTCGCCATTCCGCTAGGGGTGGCCAGAGCCTCTGCAGAGTTGCCTCCATTTTTTCCTATCCTTACATACCTTTTTCAATTCATTCATATCCATCACCTTTTTCATGCATTTTCTTCTTTTACGCTCACTTTGTATATCCCATTCTTTCACAATCTCCTCAATCTGATCACTCCATACTTTTCTCGGTCGTCCCTTCCCTCTTTTTCCTTTCACACTTTCTTTGTATACATACTTTGTCAGTCTATCATCGTTCATTCTTTCCACATGCCCAAACCATCTCATCACATTCTTTTGTACCTTAACTTTCACATCCTCTTTCAAATTACATTCTTTTTTTACCCATTCATTCCTAACTCTATCCCTCAGAGTTTTTCCTGTCATGCTTCTCAAATGCTTCATTTCCACCGTACATACTTTACTCATTTCGCTATCATTCACTGTCCATGCTTCACTTCCATACATCAAAGTCGGTAACAATATGCCATTGTGTACCGCCATTCTCAGATCCATCGTCAATCGCTTGTTCTTTGCTATTCTTCCTATTGCACCGACCACTTGCTTGCCCTTACACATCCTATTCTCAAGTTCTCTTGTCATCTTTCCATTCTTCTCAAACATACTTCCCAAGTATCTAAATTCATCCACAATTTCAACTTTCGTACCATTCAACATGAGCGTGCATTCTTCATTTTCATCCATTCTGTCAAAAATCAGTACTTTCGTCTTACTTGCATTAATTTTCAACTTGTTCACACACAGAGCATGGTTCAGACTAGAGAGCATTGCCTGAAGTTCCGCTGCTGAATCAGCAATTAATACTGCGTCATCAGCATAAAGCAGAACTCCGACTTTTCTCTCTCCAATCTGTATGCCATGCCCTTCCAGATTCGCTTGTTTAACACAATGATCCATGATTATATTGAATAACCATGGGCTCATTATGCAACCCTGTCTCACACCCTTGTACACATTAAAATACTCGCTGTATTCTCCATCCACCCTGACACACGCCCTGCTATTAAGATAGATGGCGCGTATCGCGTTCAGAAGTGCTTTGTTCACACCATACCTCTCAAGCACACACCACATCATACTTCTATCCACCGAGTCGAAGGCTTTCTCAAGATCTACGAAAGCCGCGTAGACCTTTTTATTTACGGCTAGCTGTTTTTCGACTATCTGTCGAAGCGCGAATATCTGGTCTACGCAACCTCTTTCCGGCATAAAGCCAGATTGTATATCTGAGACCTTCTCCTGGGTGGATAATCTTACCCTATGGATAAGAATCTTGCATAGCACTTTACCTGGCACACTAAGAAGGCTAATCGGTCTGAAGTTACGGCAGTCTTTTTTGTCACCTTTACCTTTGTAAATTGGCACAATGACCGCCTCTCTCCAGTCCGATGGAACCTCCTTGACACTAACACACAATTCGCAAAGCTCTTTCATCCATTCAATCACACATTCTCCCCCCGCTTTCATCATCTCAGGTCTTACACCATCCACACTTGCAGCTTTCCCATTCTTTAATTCCTTTATGAACCTTCTTACTTCATCTTCCGATATTTTCAAAACATTACCCTCATCATAATCTCCTTTCACAGTTAAATCACATTCTTCTTCACCAAAAACCTCGTTCCATTTAGATGTTCATTTGAGATTATGTTTTTATGTTTTAGGTCCACATGTGGCATGAGTAAGCGCGAACTTTTATTTATTTATTTATTTATAAATTCACGACACTTAGTGCCTTTTACAATACATACTAAAAATAGTGTTATAAATACAAGAGTAAGTAAAAAGTATAAAATGAAACAACAAATATATCAGAACTACAATTGAAAACTATCCGGGATAAAAAAGTAACATTAAACAAAATAATGATTACATAAGTAAATAAATTAAAACCTTGTCTGTTTTTTCGAAACATCGCCTTATACTGACTGAAAGACCTTTCAACATCACAGGATGTGATTGGGGCAAACTTAAATTTGCACAACTCTGAGGGTGAATATGCCTCCTCTGGATTGCCAGCTGCTGTTCCATTTAGCATGTTGTTAATTTTTTGTAGCGTTGTACTTAGCTGTCCTTGACTTATAGGTTGGTATGCGGCTGACCACCCATACTGTAAAAAAAAAATGGTTCACTTTGCCAATGTCACTCCTGTTTCAGGGAAGGACGGCAAGAGTTGCAGGGCTTATGTTCATTTGAGATTGGGTTTTTATATTGCAGGTCCACATGCGGCATGTGTTAGCGCGAAATTGTACATGTCTGCTTGTGGGAATGCATTTAATATAAATCTTAAATGATATATATCTTTGCAGCTTAGATTAGATTAGATTAGATAAGTAGGTATTAATACTTTAAAAAAATAGAGAGATGAGATAAAAAAAAACAAGAGAAAAGACAGTTTATGAATGTATAAATAGTTAACAGAAATTAGAAGTTATGTGTCTGCTTATGGGAATGCATTTAATATGAATCTGAAATGTAATATTTCTTTGAAACATAGATATGATGGGGATTTCACGCAATGGTTTATTCTAGGAGTACTAAAAATAATAATTTCTGTTAGTTGTCCACTTCTGCCTGTGCGGCGTAGACATTTTTTTAATGGTTAAATTACAAATTCTAAGTTATTTGGTTGCGTACGCGTTTATTGATTTTTAATTTTGGACGCGCCGTTAATTTCAGAAAAAGAAATAAATTTTAATGAAGGAGAATGTGAACAACTAAAACCGAAGCATACTCGTGTTTAAGTTATTTTTGTATTTATTCAATGTTATTTATGTTTATTAGAATTTCTCCTACTGTTGGGTTCAATCAAAGTTGCGAGGAAATATTGATTATTTAAATTTTGAAGAGTTTGTGTACTCGCAACGCAGTTGGCAACAGCGCAACTAAGCTACACATATGTGCATCTCCTTGCTGCGTTATCCCCAAACGGGGTTATTCTTAGACATTTTAGTCGTCGGTTGAGCCCACGCTTTGACAAAAAAATGGTGGTCGGTCTGGAAGTTTCATCACCACGGTCATTCTTACCTACCGAATTTTGTAATACATATTTGTATCAAAAATGTATTGTATAAAACAAATTTGTATAAAACAAATCCGCTGTTCACTTGCGGCCATCTTGGATATACAGGTCTTCATACAAATGCATCATTAGTTTGTCAAAGCGTGGGCTCAACCGACGACTAAAATGTCTAAGAATAGCCCCGAAATGGTTTCGCATGTGGCGTGTAGATCCTATTAATTTTTATAGGTAAGGGCGCCAGCCTGACGTCAACCACTTCCATTATAGTTAGGGTCTCCCAGTTCCTTAGGGGGCTGTACTTATTTCTTGTGAAAGCTGAGTAAACCTTGCCGGTATTTTATTTTTACTTTAAAATAAACACTGAAACGGGAAATCATTTCTGACATCCTCGTTTGAATTCGAATCCGAGCTCTCGGTATGGAATGCAAGCACACTACCAACTGAGCTATCGAACGGTTATTACCCTTTTTTAAACATTTATTGTATAATTTATAGATACAACTGCCTGTATGGGATGCTCGCTCCTGGTTACTAAAGAGAAGAAATTTGATCCAAAATATTCAATAAATTCTACATCGTTTCACTTGTAAACATATTTTCTATTTTAAATAATTAAGCTACAAAAGCGGAAATCTATTAGAAATGCTGTTTGGAATTTTCGTTTTAACTTCTAGATGAGTCTATATAGATAAGATGGCTTAATTTTTATTATCTAACGTTGAGAAATTTGTTGAAATCTGAGCTTCCCTCCTAATTGAGATCACAAGAAGCACCTGTATGGGAATAACTGACGTTTCTGATAAGAATGTATTTTATATGGAACGTAATTCAACTATCGAACTACCTGTATCAAATATCAAACTTACAAGTTATAAAAGAAGACAGAGCTGACGTAGTTAACTTGTATTTTTCATTTTTTTTAAGTATTGCAAAATTGCACTGAAAAGAATCATTAATGATTTTTCAATGGAGCTCGTGATGAACCAAGATTTTCATGAAATATAAAATTAAATATATTAATTCAAGGTCCTTTGTGTGGGCACATTGCACACATGTGAAGGAAGATTTTTTATTCACTTTGCCAATGTCACCCCTGTTTCAGGGAAGGTCAGTAAAGTTACAGGGCTTATGTTAATTTGAGATTTTGTTTTAGATTTTAAAGTACCTACATATTTGGCACTTGTAAGCACGAGTTTACATGTGTCTGCTTGTGATCATGCATTTAAGCTGAATCTTAAGTTAATTTATACATCTTTGCAACTTAGACTATAGATATTAGTTAAGGAAACATATAAGTCATGATCAGTAAAATGAGAAAATAAAATCCTTTAATCACTTTAAAGAAAACAGCAAGGGATCCAAAATGGCGTGATTACTTATTACATAGGTCGGTGGATCATCTCTTTAACAATTTCGATACATTTTATTCGCGGGATTTTTTATCTAAACTTTATGCATAAAAAATCACGCGGATAAAATGTATGAGAATCGTAAGAGAGATGATCCATCAACTAATCAACAAGATAAGATACAAGAACAAGATAAGATATTTAGAAAGCTAAATATCTTATCTTGTTGTGAGTAATTCATCTGATAAGATTTTGATTTTACTATGATGTCGGAATGCTATTTTATACGAGTAGGATCTTACCTCACACGAGCACCCAAATTAAGCCTTGCATTACGTGTAAATCTAAGTCCATGTTAAAACATTTTACTTCAATATAGGAATGCTTTGAAATACGATCAACGCGTTAGAGTGGTTTGTCCTGTTTATGTAACTGATAATGGTCTTATGACCGTTAACATTTCTAGAGGAAATATACGGTGTTATGTCCAAAGTAAAACCAATTTTTCATTAAAGATCTTTAAAAAAAATGTACATTTTTACACAATTCAAGAAATCATTATTTTCCGGTCGATTGCTTAGTTGGATGAGCGCTTGCGTTCTATGCCGAAGGCTGGGGCTTGAACCCCACCGAGGGTGTCAGAAATTAGTTCCCGTTTCAGTGTTTATTTCGAACCCAAAATAAAATAACGGCAAGGATTACTCAGCTTTTACAAGAAATGAGTACCAGCCTCCTTAAAAACTGGGAGACCCTCATTTCCAACTGAAGCAGTTAGCGTAAGGCCAACCCCCTTAACTGTGAAAATAAAAAGGTTCGTCTCATCCCTTGACACTTCTCCGGGGATAACGCGGCAAGGTGTTACATTATATGTGTGGCTTAGTAGCCTTGACGTTAGCGGACGTACAAAAATGATATGCAAATGAGAGAATTTTTTTTTCAAAAAAGAGACTGATCTGTAAATGTATTGACCACCCTTAGCGGAATCGCAGGAGAAAACATCTTATAAAAACTCAAAACGAACCGATTGAAAAACGACTTATTAAGTATTTAATATTATAATGATAGTAGAAAAATAATCTGTCATGGGATACGAACAAAAAGTGGATTAACGTCGTATATGGAGGTGGTGGCGTTGATAAAAGTAACGCAAGTGAGTGCAGTGATAAATGTGGGGAAAAATAAACAAGCTCTGTTGCAACACTGAACACGGTAGTCGGCGTTAAGTGGGATTTAATCTAGATGAGATGACAACACTGTCTAAGTTATGGCGAGACTGACAATGAGGTCCGAACATTTTTGAATTTGGAACTTTTTTCGAGCAAACGTCACTCTTGTATGGGACTGCACGTCCTTAGAAACCAATAACAAAATATTGGTTCGCCTTATCCCTAGCAACCCTACAACTCTTGTTTCGCTTCCCTAAAACAGGGATGTCATAAATTATGGGTAGTCAATTTAATATCAACATAGGTATTATCTACATATCTTTAATCTCAGCTGCAAAGATATGTTTATTAACTATTAAATGCATGCCTACAGACAGGCATATGTAGGTTCGCGCCTACACATTCTGCATGTGTGCATACAAATAAGCAAAACCTCACATGAACATAAACCTTGCAACTCCTGCCGCCGTTTCCTGAACCGGGGTGGCATTGGCAAAAGTGAACCAATTTTCAGTTTTCAATAATTCTTCGACTTATAGGTTGAAATGAGGCTGACTAACCCTACTGTCAAAGACAGTTCAATCTCACAATGTCACCCCTGTTTCAGGAAAGGTCGGTAAAGTTGCATGGTGTATCTTCAATTGAGGTTTGGATTTTAATCTGTAAGTTCACATGCAGTATTTTTAAGTGCGCACTTACGCGTGCCTGTTTTATCGGCATGCCTTTAATATAAATATTAACTGTTAATATATATTTGCAACTTAGATTATAGATGATGTTACGTTTGGTATTATGGGAAATAACATACGCACACCATCTATGACTTTTATGTACATTGATCGATGGCCGGAGGGCATTTTTTCTTAACTTATACGGTGTTATTCTCAAACAGCAAAGCCATGGCTCATCCGCAGCCTACAGCAAATTTTACATACAAAATATCGATGCTCCGTAGATCGGCCATGGATCAAATGATTTGTGAATAGCACCGTTTGTTACTTACAATTTAATAGTGTTTTTGCATTTTTTATGTAGCGAAATTATTGGTTGAATGATTTATTGAAAAAATGATCTAAAGAGTTAATCGGCTGTTAGTTATTCGGCCGTAAGTTATTCGGCTGTTAGTTATTCAGCCGTAAGTTATTCGGTCGTTAGTTATTTGAAAGTAAGTTATTTGTCGGTAAGTTATTCAGTGTTTATTTTAAATCGATTATCAGGAAGCTAACGACAACTTAAATTTAAAATGTTTGCCTTAGGATATGCAAACCGGCGTTCACAATTTTTTTACGTAAATAAATTTATGCTCAAATTTAATGATATTCTGCTGCAAAGAATTTAATTTTACGCAAGCGAGTTTATTGGAAAAACATATAATGTTAGATTTTATGAACAGTACATATTGGTCCAGTACCTACACATACTAATCTAATCTAATCTAAGTTTCAAAGACATGTTACATTTTTAGATTCACATTACATGCATTCTCACAACCAGACACGTACAAGCGCTTGCACATGCCTCATGTGAACCTACAACATAAATAACCGAATCTCAAATGGACATACACCCTGCAACTCTTCCCTGAGACAGGGGTGACATTGGCAAAGTGAACCATTTTTACAGCATGGGTGGTCTACCAAAAGTCAAGGAACATACACGACAAATTTCATTTTTTAAATCAATAAATAGTAATATATATAGACATCAAAAACTAAAACATAAAATAAAGTTCACTTAAATAAACCCTAGCCACCAACATTACAGATAAACCGCCATTTCTTTCTGTCCTTACATACTTCTTTCATTTCCTCCAGAGTCGTAACCTTCTTCACACAGGCTCTTCTTTTATTATGACTCTGGATATTCCATTCATTCGCAATTTCGGATTCATACAAACATTGCTAATGTGAAATTACCTCTATTGGAGATAAGACAAGCAAGCACTAAGGGGGCGAGTAGTGTATGGAGATGTATAATAGCTTTCACACAGTTTTTCCGATATTCCATAGACAATCGGGCAGAATGCATTGTGTCTTAAAAGGCCCTTAAAGTGTGAATTTCAACACAGGCCAACTATTTTAATTCATTCAATCCATTACTTATATCGCAGCTTACATCTTAAGTTGCATTTATTTTGCGTGGACTAATTGCACGTGCTTGTCCTCTTGCACAATGGCCGCCGTGCACCAGCTGATCCAGGTCGCGGACCTTGCCAGATGATTAATCAGAACACACTGCGAGTGCCACATCCATCATGCGACACTCTCTCATTCTGGCAGGGTGACGTAATGACTGTGAGCACGGCTTAACTAACGTGTTGGCGACTAGTTAAAACATAAAAAAATATAGATAAAAAATTAAACAATTTTGTTCGTTGACATAACAATCACTTTTTTCGGGCTATGTAGCCGTGGTCTGGTTGATTCTTTCCGGACAGTTTGATAATGCCCATCGGAGCAATGGGCGAAACTGTCCGGAAAGAATCAACCAGACCGCGGCTACATAGCCCGAAAAAAGTGATTGTTATGTCAACAAAAACCGGCCGTGAAAGTTTCAATGTACAATTTACTTTATTCGTGATTTCGTCGAGACAGTTTATGGTATGATCTACCAGTATCTGTGTTACCTTTCCAATATAATTCGGTTGTATTCAAAACCAACATAAATCGCCAGTTCGCCCCACGACAGATTAGGGTAATTGCAGTGGTTGAGAAAATACTATGTTTGTGTAAAGTGCATTTCAAATATTAAATATGTCAAAAGATGTCATTCATGATTTTCTAAAATAAAATGACAAGAATTTGAGTCCCGCTAAAACACAGCGCGATCGGCTAGCCAAGCCGTGACGTCGATGGATCCGCCAGGCTACCTGGGTATTTGTATTTGTATGAAATACAAGACTTTGATCCATAGATCCCTAGACGTCCCATCCGCCGAAATAAAAAATGCCCTGTTTTACCCGAAATCGAAAATGCGAGAATTTTAAAGAGCTTTAATTTGAAAACCACGCAAGATAGTATTTTTTTAAAAACGCAGCTGCATTTAAAAACATGGCAGTCTACTATTTTATGATAATAATAATAGTAATATTAGGATGATTTATTTGGTGTGCGCTGTTTTTGTGTGTATCACACCTCAAGAGCCCTCTGTGAGCTTGGTCGTCGCTGTAGAAAGCGCCAATTCTCAAGCAAGACCCAGTTGCTGTAAGGTTGGATGGACCTTTCAGTGACCGGTCTTTGGTAAAGGTTTATGAATTTTTCAACTCAGCGAAGGCACATTCGAAATATGAATGGTATATTTTGTGCTCCGCCGGGATCCGAATCCACAACCTTCCATTTACGAGTCCGAAGTGTTGCCACTGGACTACCGACCGTTCCAAGATGCCAACTACACGCGGTCTACCTGAGTGGTAGCCCATCCAAGTACTGTCCGCGCCCAATGTTGCTTAACTTCGGTGATCTATGGGAACCGGTGCTTTCAACATGGTAACGTCAAGTATGCGGAAATTAAATATGTGAAATAACCCTAATCTCGGTGACACCTTTTCAGGGTGCTTTTCAACGTAATTATTTCAGTCTACGACTGGGTGGGACGTTGTTTTCAGCGCTGAAATTTTTTCAGTTGTATGTGTCAGTGGTGGGCAGGTTACGACACTGCAGATTCCGCGGCGCGTGCACCGCATTTCTGGTGCTCTGCAGCGAGGAAAGGTTGACGCCCACTGCCGCAGTGAGTGACAGGAACTAATGCGTACTGTGCTCCGTGTATTAGATCCGACTGATTGTTTAATTTAAACGTATCAATCATGAGAAAGAGAGTGACACATTTTATTACGCTATAGTAGTTATCTGATCCACTGGTTATCTCAATGCATTCTTTTTTTTGGTGACATTGGTAAAGTGAACCATTTTGTATAGTATGAGTGGTTAGCTTCATCTATAATCTATAATCTAAGTTGCAAGGATATATTCATTCAAAGCTCTCAGATGTATGCCCACAAACAAACACGTGTAGTTCGCGCTTACAAATGCTGATTGTGTACTTACAACTAAAATCCAAACCTCAAATGAACATAAGCCCTGCAACTCTTGCCGACATTCCCTGAAACAGGGGTGACATTGGCAAAGTGAACCATTTTGTATAGTATGAGTGGTTAGCTTCATACCAACCAATAATTCAAGGATTATCCATATTTCCTTGACTTATAGGTTGGTATGAGGCTGACTACCCATACTGTAAAAAATGGTTCACTTTGCCAATGTCACCCCTGTGTCAGGGAAGGTCGGTAAAAGTTGTGGGGCTTATGTTCATTTGAGGTTTGGATTTTATTTGTAAGTACACATTCAGCATTTGTAAGCGCGAACTACACTTGTTGGTTTGTGGGCATACATCTGAGAGCTTTAAATTAATATATCCTTGCAACTTAGATTATAGATCCATACAATTATATATTTGGTTCTGTATTTTGGTGCCACTTCTATCGAAGTTTGGCTATCATCATGGCTATTTTGACCTTGGATGCCACAGCTCAAAATAGGGACTTGGTGCTTTTGATGCACCATCGTTGCAGGTTTTTCAGCCACAACGTCCTTTGACGGCACTGAGATCCTCTCCCCTCAATCTTACCCTGTATGATAAGATGCAGAAGACGGTATTTCTAATTTCTCAAAATGTGACCGAAGTACATCAGCTTCCTTGGCTTAGTGGTTGGCAGAAGTTCTTTTGTGCTTTATTGAAGGTTAATACAGCAAGAAGTCGCGTTATATTTGTGGCGTAGTTGCGTTTTTAATGTGACAGCTAAATTTGTGATGTAATATACAAAAACTAAAAAATTTTTTGAACTTTAAACCATATTTGATGCGGTGATTGTCTCTAAAGTATCGTCATGTAACTGTAGCTCTGTCACCATTACGCTAGGGGTAGTATCACCCACTCAACCCACATTGCATAACTCGAAAACTAAAATGAGAATACATGAAATATATTTTACACGTAAATTGTGAATGGTGGTGACGTTGAAGAATGCGCTGAAAACGTCAAGTGAGAATATCTCAAACGTAACGTAATACTTAATGTTTCACGTTAAGGTGCAACGATGCAATACATAGTTTTATTCAGAATGCTTTTTCTTAGGCCCGTTATTTTTAACGTTAGCGTAGTGAATTTTATAGTAAAAGTACAGGACGCACTTATGTCAATCGTGTGGGGAGTTTTTTTTTATCAGCTTAAAGTCACATATGCGTGGTTATTATAAGTGTGATTAAGGGGACTTAAAAAAAATGCAACTAAGCTACACACATAGTGTAACTTCTTGCCACGTTCTTCACGAAGGGGTCGCCAGTGGAACATATTTACTTTTACAGGTAAGGGGCGGCTTTACGCCAAACACTTCAGTTGAAGTGGGGATTTTTCAGCTTCCGAGGAGGCTGGTACTCATTCTTGTGGAGTCTGGGTTTGAAAGAAACGTTCATCGAAACGGAAAATTATTTCTCACACCCTCGGTAGGATTCGGACCCTAGTTCTCTGTATCGAATGCAAGCACTCTACCATCTGAGCTATCGACCGGTTACTGGCAACAATATGTGATTTTTCCGATTTCTAGAGTGGTAGATATTAATTTCACGTTTAAAATGTTGCAAAAACTTTGTATCTACCTTGCATGTTTAGGTATTTTGAAGCAACAAATCAATCATGGCAGATAAGTGACAATCGAATCAAAATTGTACGGCAACAACTATTTGGCTTTTATTGAGCGTTTAGTTAACGAAAACAAAGGCTAAAATCATAAGAAAAAGTTATTATGCTCATTTACCTTAAATCCCGTAGGCAAGTGTCGTAGCACCTTAAATTGAATTGTAAATACAAAATATATTTCGGCGAACAATGTTTCAGATAAATGTTTTCTGTGATGAATTTAAATGCATGAGAAATGTGAGAAAATGCACGTAGAAGTGTTCCACATAGTATTTAAAGCATTTTCTAAGACAGTTTTACTTAGTTTATCCAGGTAGAATATAACAGTAGAAGACATTGAAAGTAACTCTAAAGATTCCAGTATCCATGGCTTGGAAACAAACGGACTTACTCAGTGTAGCGCCAATAGACTGAGGACGTGCCAACGAGCTATTGAAAGGAGGATGAAAGGGGGATGAGGAACGGGAAGACCGAGAACTACTGTCTCGATCAGATTGGTGGAATTGTGAAAGAGTGGGAGATGCAAAGCGAATGTAAAGGAAGGAAAGGTCATGAATAAGAATGAATTGCTGGATTTGATTGGCGGAATTGTGAAAGAATGGGAGATACTAAGCAAATGTAAAAGCTTGTAAAGGTGATGGATAAGAATGGATTCAAAGAGGTGTGCAAGGATAGGAAAAAATGGAGGCAAATCTGCACGCCCCTAGCGCAATGGCGACAGAGTAACAGTCATAGTTACAGTACAAGATGACGCAAGCAGAGCACATGGATCGAGTCCACATTTGCGTCGTGTTTTCTTATTTTTGTCCGCGGAATCGTTTACTTCTACAGGAGCATGACGACTGAGGAAGGAACGCTCCACTGGCGATTTATGGTCCGTACAGTAAGTTATTTAACAGCAAAGAGTACGATAGTCGAGGCGAAATTTTGGAATAGTGAATTAATTTTCAAATTCATATACCTTTACGTAAGACTGTTAGATCATCAAAGGTCCATCCTGTCTTACAGCAAATATTTAGTGTTAAAGCGACGACCAAGCTCGCAGAAAGCTCTAGAGGTGAGATACGCACAAAAACAACGATCACCAAATAAATTATCCTACTAATACTATTATGGCATAACTAGATCCGTTATATTTTATACGATCTTACGAGTACACATGAAAACAATACCTTATATTTTAATTTCATTACCAATGCAGATTCCAAAGTACAATCTATGTTATTCTACCTTCTTTAATTCCTCCATTTTGAAAACAAATGTATATGAAATCGTGAATATAAGTAATATACTGAGTTTAAATATTTCAAATTATTTACAGCGCCACACATCGTTAACAACTTCATAAAATGGTTTTTAATTTTTTATTGGACGTGACCGATGAGTGGCCTTGTTAAAGTGGCGACAATTTTTTAAAAGACCATTTACTCAGAAGTGATAACTAGAAGTTTGGATGGTTAGAGCTAGAGTTATTTTTCCAATTTAATGGAAGATTCGGATCAAAAGATCAAAAGTATTGCTGTTAAACGAGCTTCAAATACAACGTAGAATTCTAATCAACGGTGGAGAATCTGCCAAGGTCCAAAAAGAACCTAGCGGAGGTCGCAGTCCTTAGTAAGAAGGCTGTTCAGGAAGCCCTTAATTTTCTTGTGCCACATTTAGCAGACGAGAGCCCTAGAAGCCTTGAGCTTTCAAGGCTTGTGAGAAGAAAGGTGTAAAACAAGTAAGGTAAGTGTCCAAAATTAGCCATTGTTCTATATTCTATAAGATCACTGGAATTTGGTTGAATCTTTTAAATAACAACTGCAATGTTTGTTTAAGACTGATTAAGATGATGATGAAATGTTTATTCAACTTATTATTTTGAAACCATCACATGATTAGAGATTATTATTTAGATGAGAGTGAACGGACATGTTGTGGTTGTCAAGTTTTGAGAGAGAAGGAAGAAGGAAACAGTTGTCAATATTGACATGAAGTTGGTTGCAAATACCATAGACAAAAGTACAATTATTTCATGGTACGTATATTACAAATCTTAACAGTAAGGTCACATCTGGCGAAAATCAGAAAGTATCGATAGAATAATCATTTTAGATTAATTAAACGATAGAAACCACTGAACCAGACAGACCCTAAGGAATGTTATGAATTTTACAGTATTTTGTTCAAACAATTAACGCGTCAGAATTCCTTAGCTTATGTCTGACAAGGTGATATTTGAACAACGACCTACCGCAACAAAACTTTTACTTTGTCATCTTGAAAAGTGAACAAAATAAGGCTTTATGGTATTTATTCATAAGGAAGATTTTTGCAGACTTCTACGACTCATTTTTCAACACTTGTTCCTTTTCCAATGTTGATTTTTTTGGTTAGTGAGCCTTGTTAAGGCCACTACTCACTTTCCTTTCTTTGTCATCCTTTTCACACCACTTTTCATCACATTTTAGTGACTACTACTTCGAATTATTAAGAATAAGTTATAGGGTTCGAATCTCCCACGTGAGCTTTCGTTCTCCACGACTTTTATTAATAATCTGAGTGGAAAAGATGTAGGTATGGCAGTTTAAAGCTCATATTTCATGCAGGCACATGTAAGTTCACGCTTACACATGCTGCAAGTGTAAATAAAAAATTAACCAAACCCAACACAAGCATTAACTTTGCAACTCCTGCCGTCTTTCCCTGAAATTTGAGTAGCGTTGGCAAAAGTTTTAAGCAAGTCCTTTTAGTCACGAAACATAAAAATTTCGGAAAGAATTTTCGGAGACACCCCTAGCTGAATGGTGACAACTATACTTACAGTAACAGAAAGGAATATTATCCAACATTAAAAAAATTTCAAGTAAATATCCATGTGAGTACAAACGTAAATCAGGACCGGTCATGAAGGTTCACCGAGCTTTTCAATAACTGGGTAGGTATTGTTTGACTTGGCGCCAACTTGAAATATGTAACTGGTGTGACAAA
Organism: Agapetus fuscipes; assembly: GCA_951799405.1. Taxonomy (NCBI): domain Eukaryota; kingdom Metazoa; phylum Arthropoda; class Insecta; order Trichoptera; family Glossosomatidae; genus Agapetus; species Agapetus fuscipes. The sequence goes on along the minus strand of OX637336.1, from coordinate 18,003,719 downwards.
GGGCTCATGGGGTATGATTCACACACAAACAACACTCATTTTATTTTATTTTTATTTATTGGATATTTTTTCTTTAGCACAGTACCGTGACAAATCCCCTCAAGGGCGTCTAAATCGTTAATTGTTTTTTTTTTTTATAAAAAAATAGTTGAAAGTAAAAAATACATAATTATAAGTTATGCCTTGACTTGTCTTGTATCCTGCCGCCATTCCTCTAGGGGTGGCCAGTACCTCCACACAAGTGCCTCCATTTGACTCTGTCCCTGCATACTTCTTTCATCTGATCTAGTTTCATCACTCTTTTCATGCACGCTCTTCACTTGTTTCCACTCTGTAGATTCCATTCATTCGCATTCTCACATAACTGATCAATCCACTCTTTCCTACATCTTCTCCTTCCACGCTTACCTATTACATTCCCTTTATATACTATTTTTGTCAGTCGGTCTTCATTCATCCTTTCAATATGTCCAAACCATCGCATCACACTTCTTTGAACTTTCACGTTCACGCTTTCTTTTACTCCGCATTCATTCAGAACCCATTCGTTTCTCACTCACTATCAGTGCAAAAAACAATAACAAAATAAATTCATGAAAAAACAATTTTTGTGATATATCTTGATGATTGAATGACGTTTTGTTTTCAAAAGAATCACATGGAATCAAAAACGGAAATCTAGACTGTATTCCAAAAATGAGATAACTGTGTGACAACAGTCCAGGGGCGTGCATCGCATACAGGTACATGCACCTAATAGGTAGGCAATATATGGTAATAAAACATTTAAGCTTGATATTCAGATTAAAATTCAAAATTTAAAAGTGCGATTGGAGCCATCGTTAGCACTTCAGTCAATTTTAAATGAGTTTTTAAGAAAATGAATCAGCGTCATATCTTACAAACCTATAAGTCAAGTAAGATTAATAATTAGTGATTTAATCTTTTTATGAAATAGTTATGTGTTTAAATTGGACACATTTTATTGTCGAGATAACATGATAGGTTGATCTATTTCTTGCGGTCAAATAGGCACATAAATTGTATGTGGGAAATGTGCAACGTAGAGGCCTATTCACAACACGTTTGATCTATAGCTGATTCATGGATCATAGTTTTTAACTGTATGGTAAATTCACATTACGTCGCGGCTGAGCCATGGATTTGCTGAGTGTGAATAATATAGTATGTGTATTAGTTGTGCTATGTAAATTATGATCTAATGAGAAATTATTGTTGCATAATAAATAGAACAAAAACATTATAATATGAACGTTCTCTTGATGAGATATTAAAATATACTAAATCCGTAGACTTTATAGTAAAGTATTTACTACAAAATAAGCTTTAGCTTTTTGAAGATATATTTTTTAATCTGTAGATTGTCTTGTCTTGTCTTGTATCCTGGCGCCATTCCTCTAGGGGTGGCCGGTACCTCCACACAAGTGCCTCCACTTGACTCTGTCCTTGCATACTTCTTTCATCTCATCTAATTTCATCACTCTTTTCATGCATGCTCTTCTCTTGTTTCCACTCTGTAAATTCCATTCATTCGCAATCTCATTTATCTGATCAACCCATTGTTTCCTAGGTCTTCCCCTTCCACGCTTACCTATTTTAAATTCTCATTAGTAGACTATTTTATTAAAACAAAATAACGATAATCTACTTCTTTCTTAGCTGTTTTATAAAAACCTTGTTGCCAACTTCATTCAGTTCTAATTCAAAAAATTTCAACAATAAAACATTTTGTCGAGCTTCACACCGTTCCAAATTCAAAATAATTCATCCATAAAACATTTACTTTCTAACTTCATACCGTTCCAAATTCTTCGGGGCTATTCTTAGACATTTAAGTCGTTGGTTGAGCCCACGCTTTGACAAACTTATGATGCATTTGTATGAAGATCTGTCAATCCAAGATGGCCGCAAGTCAACAGCTGATTTTTTTTCATACAAATATTACAAAATTCGGTAGGTAAAAATGACCGTGCTGATGAAACTTTCAGCGCAGGCACCATTAGTTTGTCAAAGCGTGGGCTCAACCGACGACTAAAATGTCTAAGAATAGCCCTGAAAATGTTCAAATCTAACACCTTTCCAACTTCACATCATTCGAATGTTATATTGTTTGTGCTCCGCCGGGATTCGAGCCCACGTCCTTCAATTTACGAGCCCGAAGCGTTACCTCTAGGATGTTTATCCAGTACAAGACTATTGATAATGAAAGTGAACTTATCTGAATTTAGAACATGTGTTGCCATATTATTCAATATTTATTATAGCGTTATATTTAAATTATATTCACTTCTGATAGAGCTATAAATAAAAACATGTCCGCCGACTGGATTTATGGTCTGGTTACAATTTGGCGACATGTCTTGTCAGAAGCGAGTCCAGCATCAAAACACTAACATTTTAACTTAATCACAGCCTCAACCAAAATGAAGCGAAATTTAAACAGCGCCTCTGGGGAGTGTTCAAGTTTTCATACATTTTTTTGGTTAACGTTACGTTGGAGTTCTATACTTGGTGTGCAGATAAGAGAGGTGATTATGTTTTATGGAGTCAGCCACTGAACCAAATGATTGGGGAGACTCAAACACTTGACCAAAGAGTCAAAAGAAACCCATAAGTCTTCGCTCCGTACAAGGTATTAAAGAATTTTTATGTCATTGTATGTACTAATAAAACTGCGATAAATTTCATTTTTAATTGGATTGTATAATTTGAAATTGCATCATTTGAAGCAAGGAAAATTCCCCGAATTAAAATACTGTCACTATACTGTACCCTTGTTCCACTAAGGGTGGCCGGTACCTCCGCAGATGCGTCTACACGTTTTTCTGTCCCTGCATATCTCTTTCATCTCTTCAACATTCATCACTTTCTTCATACATGTACTCTTCTCTTATTCTCACTCTGCAGGGTCCATTCTTTAGCAATCTCACCTATTTGGTATATCCATTCTTTCCACGATCTTCCCCTTCCACGCTTTCCTCTGTACACTTTATTTGTTAGTCGTTCATCATTCATTCTTTCAAGATGTCCGAACCATCTCATTGTGTTTTCATTCTCATTTCTCTTTTATACCCATCGATATAAATAAAATATCAATTTTATTAATATCGATGTTTATACCACACTCGTTCATCACCCGATCACCGCAAACTTTAAAAAAAAAAAATTGTTGATATTCCCTTTTTATTTTTGTTTACTGTCTTTTTACTCTTGTTGTTACTTGCATACTTTTTATATTACTAATTTTTAAATTTGAAAAACTGTGATTGGCCTTAAATTTTGTTAAGTGACTTTCTTTTTATGTAATTTATATGTGATGTTGTTTTTCGTATTAAAAAAAAGAAGAAAAAAATAAGCGTAATTGGTTATATACACATCGTAAATAATTCTTACAGACCGAGCTGCATAAATGTTCAAACGGTAGGTATTGAACAGAAATACAAATCAATAAATAATCAAGCCTTTATCAAAAATATACCTAAAGAATTGTGAAGTATTATTTTGGATTTACTTTCAGTGTTCAACTGCATCGTGCTCTCAATACAAGTGAAGGAATGTGTGTCGTTGAACTGCAGCTGATAACTGAAATGTACGGCGGGCAGCGAGTGTGGTCAGGTCATGAGATAACCACCATAGATACAGGATGCCGGGTGGCGTCAATGGAAGATGAGACGAGCTTGATACTGATGATGATGATGAAACAGATTTTTAAGAGCGTTTTATACCCTAAACATGTCGTTTTTGTTTTTCAAACTTTATGGTGTTAGTGAAAGAGTCACAGAAATGAAAATAATCAGGCGTGTTTACATTTTTACTTTATAGCAGTCCGAAGGACTGTTATAAAGTATTGTATTCGTCTGAAAAAAAAAAATGAGGTTTCAACGGAAATGAGTTGTCCTGCACCAGGACATGCAAAAAAACCTAATTTGTCGAACCTGTCCGTCCGTCCGTCCGTCCGTCCGTCCGTCCGTCCGTCCGTATGAGTGTATGTCCCAGCCGAAACTACTGATCACAGATACACCAATTTTTGGATTTAGAGAATTGACAACCACAGATTTTGATGGGCTGACTGGCATGGCACCACCCTGAAAATTCAAGATGGCTGCCATACAAAAAAAACATAAAATTGCATTTTTCTCAAAAACGGCTCTAACGATTTTATTTAAAATTTCAGTGTGGTCGTTGCTTAAATTGTCCCGAAGAAAATTTGTTATGGCAACACTCTTCCCAACCTGCGTCTATGAGTTGCCATATGAAAGAAAAAAACGATTGTGATTATCTCGGAAATGGCTAGGTTGACAAAAAGAAATGTTCTACAATATTACGCGCAATATTAATTTCTACAAAATTTAAAGAAAACAATAAAAAATTTTTTACTTAAAGTACCGTTTACACGATCTCAAAATTTTCATCGAAATTATTAAAAAGACCCATAAAAACGCAATTTTGTAAAACTTTTTTTAGGTTCACAAGAAAGAAAAATTTATAAACTTCTTGGTACTATAATTTGTTTTTCACTATTTTGAGAATTCAAGATGGCTTCCAAAGAGGAGAAAACTTCAAATGCGATTTTCTCAAAAACGGCTCTAACGATTTTATTTAAATTTTCAGTGAAGTAGTTGCTTGATACATTCTTACCAAATTTAGTTATGGCAACATTTTTACTAATCTGCGTCTATGAGTTGCCATATGAAAAAAATAAACAATTGTGATTTTCGCAGAAGTCAAAGCGTTGACAAAAAAGATATGTTCTACAATATTATACGTAACATCAAATTCTATATAAAAATTTAATAAAAATTTTGAAAATAAAAACATAAAGGGCCGTGTACATGATATCAAAAATTGAAATTAAAAGGCTACAAAAACCCATCAGAACGCAAAAAACTTTTATGTTTCTTAAGTTTATCAGAAAAAAAAAAATTATCGCTATAATTCATAGTGAAACATTTTTCAAATTGTAGAAAATTCAAGATGGCTTCCAAACAGCTGAAAATTTCAAATGAGATTTTCTCAAAAACGGCTCGTACGATTTTCTTTATTTTTTTTGCATAATCGTCATTATAATACTGCTATGTAACAACAATAACCATTGCCTCATAATTTTCTTTGTTTTGGGGGTTGCGATACAAGAGAAAAAAATTATTTAAAATTTCTCGGCAGAGAAAGGGTTAACTAAAAAATAATGTTCTACAATTGAAAAGCTTTTATATATACCTACATACATGAATCATTACTTTTTTAAAAAAAATATTATAAAGTATAGCCACCATACAAAGTGACAAATTTTCATACAAAAAATTATTGTAATATTTTTGGTAGCAAAACGTCTAATACCCATAAATAAACCTACATAACAATTCGCTCAATCAATTGCTATATAACAACAATAAGCATTGCCTCTTAATACTCTTTGTTTTGGGGGTTGCCATACAAGAGAAAACAATATTGTAATTTTTCCCGGCAGAGAACGGGTTAACTAAAAAATAATGTTCTACACTTGAAAAGCTCTTATATATACCTACATACATTAATCAATACTTTTTTCAAATAAATATTATAAGGTGTAGCCACCATACAAAGTGACAAATTTTAATACAAAAATAATTGTAATATTCTTGGTACTAAAACGCCTAATATAAAATACTAGGCTACGAGTCTTAAAATCTAGTAAGTTGTACCCATATAATAATCAATCATAACTTTCCAAAATATCAATGAAAAGTATAGGTACCCACCAAACAAAGTGTTAGTTTTGTTACAAACGGGATCAATGATAATACTGTAAAAAGACGATTGCTTAACAAGATTAGCTTCATTACTTACACACAACTAAATGTTTTGTTATGAAAATTGGCTATGACCTAAACATGACCGTATTTTGTGCTATAAAGTCCTGTGCAGTCCACTGTACAATTTATTTTTTCTTAATTATAAAGGTAAAAAACGTGTATAACTTTTAAAAAATATCACCACAAAAAATGTTTTTAAAAATAAAACAACAAAATATAACAACAAAGGCTATTGACATTATTTTGAATCGGCTTCTTGCGTTACAGTTACAGTTACAGCGAGACTTAACAATGTATATAATCCTGTAATTGAAAAGATTTTATTTCCAAAATTAAGCAAAATGTGAACAAAGGTGTTGTTTTTTAAATATTTATTGTGGTGACACTTTTTAAGTTATATACCTACTTTTGTTGCCTTTATAATTTATATTAATATCTATAAATCTATAATCTAAGTTGCAAGGATATATTCATTCAAAGCTCTCAGATGTATGACCACAAACAAACACGTGTAGTTCGCGCTTACAAATGCTGATTGTGTACTTACAAATAAAATCCAAACCTCAAATGAACATAAGCCCTGCAACTCTTGCCGACATTCCCTGAAACAGGGGTGACTTTGGCAAAGTGAACCGTTTTTTACAGTATGGGTGGTCAGCCTCATACCAACCTAATCTAATCTAATCTAATCTAAGCTGCAAAGATATATATCATTTAAGATTTATATTAAATGCATTCCCACAAGCAGATATGTATAATTTCGCGCTAACACATGCCGCATGTGGACCTACAATATAAAAACCCAATCTCAAATGAACATAAGCCTTGCAACTCTTGCCGTCCTTCCCTGAAACAGGGGTGACATTGGCAAAGTGAACCAATTTTTTTACAGTATGGGTGGTCAGCCGCATAACAACCTATAAGTCAAGGAACATACATGACAAATTACATTTTTAAAATCAATAAAATAACAATATATACATTGACATAAAAAACTAAATCACAAAACCAATTTTACTTTAACAAACCCCAGCCGCCAACATCACAGATCAACCGCCATTTATTTCTATCCTTATATACTTCTTTCATTTCCTCCAGAGTCAACCTACCTCATACAATATAATTAATAATATACATAATTTAGATTACAATAATAATTTACACGCCTGATTTTATTCATTACTGTCACTCTTTTACTAAGACCATAAAGTTTAAGAAACACAATCGACGTTTAGTGTATATAACATTCTTGGCGGTTTCTAAAAGGCCCAAATAAATTATCCAAAAGTCCGTAAATGCCATCCCTTTCAGTGTCTAATTGTTCATCAAATCTAACGCACCAATTGTCTGATTTGTAATTAATCTTTAAATACCAGCATCCTGGCGACAGTTCCTGATATAGCATCCGCAGTGGGTGTCCAGGCATCCACAGTCTCAGAGCGAGATGGACCAGGAGAGGTGAGACGATTGGCGACCGGCCAGGACATTCGACTATCAGACAAATGCTCGCTGAACCATGGCACATTAGCAACCACAATGTAGCGGAGATGGCAGAGAATGTGCAACAAGAAGGGGGACTGTGTGTGATGGTAGATTTTGATTTACTCCAGCGTCTAAATGGTCAAAGACTTTTGCAAAAAAAAAGGGCATCTTATCTGATAGTACACAACGCAACTAAACTACATATACATTATACGTTTTCTCCAAAGGGGTCGCATGTGGTGCTTCGGTACCTATTTATTTTTATGTGTAATGAGTCCGGCCTCACGTCAACCATTTCAGTTAAAGTAGGGGTTTCCCAGCTCCCAAAGGAGCCTGTTCCCATTTATTGTGAAGGCTTAGTAAACCATAGTGGTATTTATTTATTTTGGGTTTGAAATAAACGTCAAACCGTCAAATCATTTTTGACACCCTCATTCATATTATATTTATTATATACTGTTACTTGTCTAATAGGATGAGGCTGATCCCCTATGCTGTAAGACTTGCTTCTCTTTTGCCAATGCCTCCACGGTCTCAGGAAAAGGCGGCTGCAAAATTTATGCTCATGTGAGGTTTAGTTTATTTTGTATGAACACATGCAGCATATTGTGCAAGTGTTAATTACATGTGCCTGCTTGTAGGCATGCATTAAATGTCAATATATCTTTGCAACCACAAGAATACATTAATTCAAATCTCAAAAAAATTATTTCACAAAAATCAGGTTTTTACTAAAATTAAAGATAATCATTTTTATGAGGAAAACTTGTATTACTCGTAAGTGAAATTATCCTTTAAAGTTCTCGCGACTGCAATAAAAAAATCACTTAAAATGCGATTCCATATCGTCTCCTTAGTGCTTGTTTGTCTTATATCCATCAGAGGTTATTTCACATGAGCAATGTTTGCATGTGTACTGTACCAACGTCTAATCTAATCCAATCTTATCTAAGTTTCAAAGATATGTAACATTGGGGATTCACATATTTCTGCATTTTCACAAGCAGACACGCATGTGAACCTACAACATAAAAAACCAAATCTCAAATGACCATACAACCTGAAACTCTTGCCGATCTTCCCTGAAACAGGGGTGATATTGGCAAAGTGAATCATTTTCTACAGCATTGGTGGTCAGCCGCATACCAACCTATAAGTTAAGGAACATGGACAACAGTGGCGAAGGGTGCCATACAAGCCGATTCCCATCGGTTTCCCGTTTAAAATGAGGCAAAAATGATAATAAAGTAGACTGCATGGTTTCAATGGGAAAAAAATACGTATTGTTTTTTTGGTTTTAAATGTATTTTTTTACTTTGTGCCTATATTTTTTAACTACTTTGTTACATAATTTTAAAAGGGAAGCCGATGGGAACCGGCTTGTATAGCACCCTTCGCCACTGATAGACAACCAATAACAAATGTTTTATGAAAACTGGAAATTATTTTTAAAAATATTTAAAAAAACTTTCCCATTATCGTGCTTTACGTTTTTTTCTTAGCTCAGATTGTGTAGAATGTGATTCTTAAGACAATTTCATTGAAAGTTCATCTTTGAATCAAATGGAAAATAAGACAAAGAGGCACTGGGGGGGACGATATATGTTTGATGTCAATTTACGACACAAGTGAACTATAAAAAACCCTTCCGCGATCTCTGCTCGCGCGTGCTCGACTGCACTCAAGTATAATAAAACCTTCCTTTCAAACTTGATTATAACGTTTACTATCCACCACAGCGTTTACCACAAAACATGTATCGAGAATGTAGCAACGCCTCCTGGTAAGCGTTTCAGTGTGCATGCATTTTTTTTTTGTGAAACGTTGGGTTTCAGTTTAAACGGGGAGGTAAATATTTTTGGAGTACTGGTTTGGTTAACTCAAATGAAGTGCAATTAGGGACTTGAACCCGTTCTTCCTTTATCCAAGTTTCCGACTTGGGACTCTATGAACGTGCATGGAATACAAACTAATTTTGGCATTGGCCAGGTGCAATGGAAAGAATCGAGGCATTTTTTATACTTTCGTTGTGAATTGAAATTTGAATGCTTGCATTTTTTGGCAAACTTTGGCTTGTACTGTAACTGTAACTGTGACTCCGTCACCATTTCGCTAGGATGGCCAAAGCCTCTGCATATTTGCCTCCATTATTCACTATCCTTGCATACCCTCTTTCAATTCATTCATATCCTTCACCTTTTTCATTCATTCTTCTTTAATATTTGCTCTGTATATCCCATGATTTTACGAGTTTTTATTTTTATTTTAACACTTTAAATTATTTAATATCGTTTTGGACCTTCAAGCACCTTTTCAAAAGCTAAAAAATTTGTGTGATTTTTTTGAAAATGTTATTGTTTGTGATGAGTCCGTCAGTTTTTAAGTCAGATATTTTTCTTACAGGCTGAAATCGAAAGGGAAGAAAAAAAAATTCTACGAGTCTTTACATTCGAGAATTAACAAACACTGAAGCACTGACACAGTTTTATTATGAGTAGGTAAGAATAGACAGGGCTAATAATTGGCTACAGGAGTAAGGAATTTAACGGCCTACAACCATAGACAAAATACCTACTGACAATTCGATTAAGCACATCGATTGTTGACCAAAATACCTTTCGATATCGATTAGGAATCTTTAGGCTTCTTCTTCTCCTTTGATGTTCCTACAGCTTATATCTCCCCTTGGCCTCCATCAGCCTTCGCCTCCAACTCCTCCTGTATACCGCTGCGGCTTTCCAGTCTATCACCTGCAGTAGTTGGCTTGCATCCTCATCCAAATCTTTAACCACTAGACTAAAATCAGTCTCAATATTTGAGCTAAGCATCGTCTACTCTTGTTTCAATTCATAAGACATAAAAAATCTTATATTGTTGTCTCATAGAAGCTCAATAAAACCAGCCATAAAGTAGTCTGTGCCACCACACCACGCCATCTGATGTGTCTTTCATTAGTTTGATGCGAAAATAAATTGCAAGTCTGGTCGTTGACCTGACTTATTGTCTATTATGGGACAACATGGGTGTCCCGCAATTAGAGCAGGGTCACCAGAAATATGTCTCAAAGACTATATCCTAATTAAAGTAATTCATTCTCTTATTGATACGACAAGAGCAACTCGTAGAACGGTTCTCATTCACCCCTTTGCAGTCAATGGCGTAACTATGAAAACTGGGTATTTTCACAACTCATTTCGTTGCCAAATTGCCCAATGATGAAATTGTATATTTTTTATTATTAAACGAAAAACAAACAGCATACATGATTACATAGAAAGGATGTCAGTTTACAAAAGTTAAGGTTAATTATAGATTTTCAATTTTACAAATAATAATTAATACAAGTTATGCCAGAACAGCAACAAGAGTAATAAGATATTAAATAAAAAATCTAGATCAACAAAACAATTTAACAAAATCAGAACCAGTTAAAAACTATCATCTATATGTAAGTAAAAACAAATTACAAACAAAATAAAAAGTTAAAAGAAAAGAAAAAACAAAAATAAATACGTTCTTCTCGTGTTAGTAAGGGAGCCAGCCTTACGCTAATCACTTCAGTTACAGTGGGGTTTTCCAACTACCAAGTGAGCTGGTACTCATTTCTTGTGAAGGCTGAGTACACTTAGCCAGTATTTTATTTTGGGTTTGAAATAAACATCGAAACGCGAAATCATCTCTGACACCCTCGGTGGGATCCAAACCCGAGCTTTGGCATGAAATGCAAGCATTCTACCAACTGAGCTATCGTAATAAACCAATAGATATAATAAGGGCATTATTGATTGAAAATTTGAAATGATCTTCATGCCACTTTAAAAATTGTTATTTTGAATTAAACAACTTAATGAGGACAACCCTGTTTGAGGCGAGTTAATACCCAAATGATTTAACACTTCAATCATCATCCTCGTTCCTCATAAACCTGGTCCACATTACGATCGTCATGTCACACAGACGACGCAAGACAAATTATTTGACATCGTTTTATATTCGCAATATAACGTAAAAAATTACGCTTAATTTTTATACAAGTAAATGACGTCACTGCTTTAGCTTATTGTTGTTATAACGCTTATTAATTTGATGTAACATATATTCTTCTTTTGAAAGTATCAGAACTGAATGATTATAAAAGGAATACGAACTGCAATATGATATGATGGGAAGACTGAGGACAGGATTGCTAGATCGGTTTGCTAGATCGGTTTGCTAAAATTATGAAAGTGCTTTCATAATAAATACTTATTGAGTGGCTAGTGCCACTGAATGGCGCTATATAAAATTGGACACTTATTTTTATTACATAAACAGAGTTAATGTAATATATTAAAAAGTTAATGTATGAGAAAGTGATATTGATTATTATGAGCCCCCGCCCCCCTTACCTGTAAAAATAAATAGGTCCCGAAGCGCCACATGCGACCCCTTCGGAGATAATGCAGGCAAGACGTTACACTATATGTGTAGCTTAGTTGCGTTTGCGTAAATGAGCCCTGCAATTTGTTCATTTGAGATTGGGTTTTATGTTGTAAACGTGTCTGCTTATGGGGATGCATTTAATATGAATCTTCAATGTAACATCTTTGCGACTTAGATTACAGATTGTAGACGGAAAGCACGAGCAAGATGGATTGGAGGCAATTCTTCCATCGGAAGCATTTTTCGATAGACACACATCTCGAACGCTTCGATTTGTCTCTCCAGTGTCTGTGTGAGCGTCCAATGTCTTCTCTCCATACAAAACATGTAAGAAAAAACTAAATCGGGAAACCATGGCTGACATCTTTGGACTCGATCCCAAAAAAGCTAGCGTTGGGTACACATACTGTTCAATACATAAAAGAAAGTAAGTAAATACTATTTATTGTATTGAAAAAGAGAATTGTAGCAATTCATCCTAAGGCCCGGTATTTTGAAGTATCGTAAAGTTAACTAAAATGCAATTTTAGTTAAATCATCATAATATTTCACTCACCGAATTTCGCCAGTAAATATTTAGTAACTTTAACTTTCGATTTTCAAGATGGCGGCGCTTCACTGACAGCAGCTGTTCTTTTTTAATGTAAGGATACATCAAAACTGTTGCAAACTGAACATTTTTTGTCTCGTTTTCTAGCTTAATGAAGGTTAGGCATATGGTTTTAATGAATAGTTGTTTGTTTTAAAGCTTTTTAATGGCATTTTAATTATTTCCAAGATTTAGGGGCGTGGCCTCATACTTCGGTAATTTTCGGTTTTAGTGAACTCGAGATTGAGTATTTTGAATGAAAGTTCAAGTAATAGTAAACTAAAATATTACTACAGTTCAATATACCGGGCCTTAGTGCATGCTTTCCTTCAAGCTTACACGTGTTGTGTTCGAGAGTACATAACAATCGTACACACAGATCCGCATTAAGACCACTGGGAGCCCTGGTGTGGAGAACCGTCGTGGGCCCCCCAACCCTCACAGCACACCCTAAGCAAAAAATATATTTATAGGTAGGTTGGCTATTGCGAACCAAAACGGGTATTGACGGCGTTTTAAATTTACTTTTGAGACGTCTAATCTTAATCTAAATCTAAGTTGCAACAATATGTACCTATCATTTGAGATTCATATTAAATGCATTCCAACAAGCAGACACGCATAATTTCGCGCTCACACATGCCGCATGTGGACCTACAATATAAAAACCCAATCTCAAATGAACATAAGCCCCTGCAACTCTTGCCGACCTTCCCTGAAACAGGGGTGACATTGGCAAAGTGAACATTTTTGTACAGTATGGGTGGTCAGCCTCATACCAACCTATAAGATGTTATTTAAAAAAATCTCGAGGTCTATGACATTTGTTGGAGGGAACTTCGTCATGTTATTTTCGTAAAAAAATATGTTGAAATATTTTTCCTTAAAAATTCATTGAAGTCACCAGAGCCGTATTTGTTCTCGGTAATTTAGGTTCCAAAAAAAAACCTCATTTTGAAATATTTTACAAATATTTTTACAAATATTTATTTGATTTTTTTTTTTTATTCTACTTTTGTACTTAAAATCTAAAACGCTTCTGGTGTCCCTTCGGTCGTGAATGCCTTAAAAACCAGGGCCGCCGAACAAATTTATATTAAAAAACTCTTTAAATGATATTATTCTTAAATATCTTAGCGGCCCCCTAAGACGCTGGGGCTCTGATTCGGTCGCACCACTCGAACCGCCCTTAATCTAGACCTGCCTACACAACAGGTACATTATATACATCAAAGGTACACACAGCTTCATCTGTACAGGTGTAAGGACACTTGCACTCAGGAGAGAGAACGTGAAACGCCGCTGAGTTCCTTATCTAACGTGGAGCATGTACCTACAGGTGTGTACCTGTTAAATATGTACCTGAAATGCACCTACAGGTACATGAATACAAGGAACCTGCAGTTATCAGGTGAAATGCTGGGATTTGAGGTGGCAATGCCGGGTTTAAACATAAATCAAGAGGCCTGTTTTTAAATGAGCTTTTGGGCTTAACAATTTTTTCCTGTTATTCACAATACATTCGATCGATAGCTGATGCATGGATCCTCGTTTTTTTGTATTGAAAATTTACGTTAGGTGGCGGTTGAGCCATGGATTTTCTGTGTGTGAATAACACCGTTTGTATTTAGTATTGTGTGAATATTTATTTATTGTATCACGACATATCAACGGAATATCATTTGTTAATTAAATACAAGAAGTTAATTAGAACGCAGATCTATTTCATGTATAGGTATGTTGGAAGCATTTTTCAAAGGTTTTTTAAGCTTCTTGTTCAATTCAAGGATATATTTAAACATTTATTCACCCTGGGGTGGAAATCTCGACGATCGTCGATAAATCCTACCGTACCTATTTGAAGATAAAACGAAATAAAACATGACGGCGTATAAACAGTTGATCAATTTTATATGAAACAACGATCAGCTGTTCAGGCACCGCCATGTTTTCTTCCGTCCTACCTTCAAATAGGTGCGGTAAGATCTACCCACGCGACAGCCGTTGAGACTTCCACCCCTGAACTCAAAAAATACAAAAACTAAACTACAAGAAATAAATCTTAGATAATGCCAAGACGATAACTGTTAGAATACAAGCTACCCTCAATTGAGGGTAAGATTTATCCGACGGTTTTATGTATGTGAATTAACCTGTGAATTAATGAAGTCATAGAATATTACAAATCTATAATCTATAATCTAAGTTGCAAGGACATATTAACATTTAAAGCTCTCAAATGCATGCCCACAAAAAAACACGTGTAGTTCGCGCTTACAAATACTGAATGTGTACTTACAAATAAAATCCAAACCTCAAATGAACATAAGCCCTACAACTTTGCCGACCTTCCCCGACACAGGGGTGACATTGGCAAAGTGAACCATTTTTTACAGTATGGTTGGTCAGCCTCATACCAACCTATAAGTCAAGGAATCAAAATCTTAACAATAAATTAACAAACAAATGGTAACATTATATTGATGTATTACAATACCTGAAAACTTGAGAAATTTAAAATACTTTATTAAAATACTTTGTTTGATTGTGGGATCAAATTTACAGTAAAAGCCCAGCGAATCCGGCATTAGCTACATTGAATACACGAATGTGAATGCATCGAGTGTTGAAAAAAATGCGCGGGAATCATCTTGATAAGGCGCGAGTGTGGTTATTCACATCGATGGGGGCCCAGCGCCATAATGCAGGCAACTAACTGACTGGGCGCGTATGGAAAAGTCTCTGAAAAAGATGCCGCAGGAATCCGGGGCCCGACAGCAGATTAAATCCGACATTATAACTGGAGGAAATCACATAAATATACAATTTATTCAAACTTTTCGTCCCCTCAGTGTTTGCTCGGCTTATCTGCCATTCGATTCAAAGATGACTGAACTAATCTAATATTGCAGAGATATGTAGGTAACATAAGGAGCTCACATTATATGTATGTATTCTTACAATCACACACGTATAAGTTCGAGCTTAAACATACCGCATGTGGATGTACAATATAAAAACCCGAATGTCAAATGAACATAGGTACACACCCTGTAACACTTGCCGACCTTCCCTGAAACAGGGGTGACACTGTCAAAGTGAACTATTCTCTACAGCATGGGGGTCAGCCGCATACCAACTTATAAGGTAAGGAACATAATCTACAAATAATAACCTTTCAATGAAATAGTCTTAAGAATCACATTCTACGCAATCTGAGCTAAGAAAATATCGTAAAACACGATAATGTGAGTAAAATATTTTTAAAACTAATTTCCAGTTTTCCTAAGACACCTTGGTCCAGTATATATCCAAATATTTCTCATGTGAAATTACCTCTGATGGATATAAGACAAACAAGCACTAAGGGGACTTTTTCTCAAAACGGGATATTCAATAATTGTCAGCAGACTAAAATGTAAGGGAATATAAAGATAAGGGGCTGTCCATATATTACGTCATTCGCATTAAGGGGGGGGGGGGGGAGTCTGGTCTGCGGATGATGGCAAATGATGTACGAATACCTAAAGTGACGTCGTTCTTATAAATACCAATTTCTACAAAATATACAAAATATTATGTAAGTAATATAACATTATTAATTATTAAGCTCATCCATTATCAAACAGCAAGAGGGGGGGGGGGGGGTCATTAGATAATGACTATAGGATGATTGCAAGGGGGGGGGGGGGGTCGAAAATCGTCCAAAATCGATGACGTAATTTATGGACGGCCCCTAATGCGAAATCAGAAGGTCGCCAAAAAAAACCTCATACCTCCAAGATTACAAGTGGCTCATCGAAGTCGACTCCTATTATCAACTTTAAAGGTTGGCGACTTGGTGGAAGTCTCGACGGCCGTCGGTAGATCTTACCGTACTTATTAGAAGATAGGACGTAATTAAACATGGCGGTCTATGAACCGCTGATTATTATTGTTTCTTATTAATGTATCAGCTGTTCTAAATCTAATCTAAATCTGAATCTAAGCTGCAAAGATATGTATCATTTGAGATTCATATTAAATGCATTCCCACAAACAGACATGCATAATTTCGCGCTAACACATGCTGTATGTGGACCTACAATATAAAAAACCCAATCTCAAATGAACATAAGCCCTGCAACTCTTGCCGACCTTCCCTGAAGCAGGGGTGACATTGGCAAAGTGAATATTTTTTTACAGTATGGGTGGTCAGCCGCATACCAACCTATCAGTCAAGGAATGCTGTTGATACAGCAAAAAAATATATACTTACAATAAGCTACAAACATGGGATATCAGAGCCTTAAGAGAATTGTTGTGATAGCAGACCTTGAAGAGAGCCAGATCAAAGAAGAGTGTGGGACTGAACAAGGAAAGCGATGGAAAGACGGCGTTGGCGGAAGTTGATGAAGGAGGCCAAGACCCATTTCGATTAATCGTGTAAAAGATGATAACTTACAAAAAAAAAATACAAACAAATAAACTGCACTTATGATACAACTTTTGCAACAGTGTTCATAAAGCGGTTGCATGTGACAAAAGAAAGTTATTTATTTTCCGATTATTTTTCTTTTAAATAAAAAAATGTTAGTAAAAATAATCTTATGTTCCATTTAAATAGTTTTTGCAAAGGTAGGTAAAAAAATCAAATCATTCCTACAAGCATCCACACGCGATCAGCCAAAAATAAATTCAAATTTGATTAATTGTTCCATTTTTCTAGATGGCACACTGTCACAGGGCTGACACCTCATACATAATTAAACGCGATCATTTTTATGAATCGCGATGGCCACGCCCGCTCCATTGATAAAATATTTTACCTACGAGTCTTTTCGCATAATTTAATACAACAAGCTCTTCGTCCCGCATGCAAATTTTTTGCATAAACATTGCGTGGGCCCTTTTCTCTGTTGACCCAGAAACTGAAGAGTCAATGTTTTATTTTAAATGCTTGGATACTTAATAAATTCAATGCTTTAATTTTTGTAACAGTATTTTGACTTTTGACTGACTGATGCTCATAAGTATGAGAAATATTGTCATGAAACAATAATGCTATCAACCATTTTAATGCCTGGCTTATTCAAAGCAATGAGGTTAAAACATTTTTGAATTTGAAACATTTTACAAAAACACACACAAACAAACGTCAGTTTTGTTACAAGACTCTGGTATGGGACTGCCGTGCATAGAAACAAATAACAAAATATTTTTATACATTTTCTCTTGCAACCTGACCGGGTGACAACACAATATTGTCTATGTTAATTCATAGGTGTAATAATACCTATTACACGTTTTCCAATGTTGTCAACCCTGTTTCAGAGAAAACCATTTGCAATTCGTTTACGCGAAGGTTTTCTTTTCTAAGTAATAACGCATGCAATATGTGCAAGTGCTAACGCACAGGTGTCGTATTATGTAGGTATGTATGTGCGTATAGTATGAACCACAAAGTTAATATAACTCTTCAACTTATGTTGTGGATTTCCAATAGTTTCATCGATGTATAGTTTGTACATATTACCTACACTACGAAAGATGCCAACAAGATAATAACTAAAATATGAATGTAGTTTTTGAAATATGATCTCATTGAAACTCAAAAAAATAGTTAAACAAAAAAGTCATAAAACAACATCCTAAAGCTCGTATAAATCTACTTTTATCTTAGAAAACGGAATAAAGGATTTATTGATCTGCATCTCAAGTGCGAGTATAAAACGTTTTTTTTAAATCAACTGTCAAAAGATGTACGTAAAGTAAAGGAGCGCCACAAGTGAGCGTTTTAGTTTTCATAAATATTTGTGAAACGCTATGGTTGAGTTTAAAACGTGTTAAATGTATCGATAGGTGTAAAACATTGCTTCCAAATTTAAATCTTTGACGGCCGCCGTGGCTGCGTTCGCTTCGTCCCACACGCGGAGCGAGCGCTTTAATCGATCTTTATTAGCCTTCCACAAGAAATCAATCCCTAACCTTTAACACTACAAAAGCGACAAATTAACAAAATATATTACAGGTATTGCATATCAGTGGATAAGATCAAATGAATTTGACAGCAGGGGGCGAATATTAATGCTGTTGAAAGGTAACCAAATTTATTAATGGTTGGTATTTAATTAAGCATGTTTATCTATAGATAGATTTATTTATAGATAGATTATAGATCTGATTAAGTTTCTTAAGATGGCTGACCTGTGCCATCGTGATTGTGATGTCTATGGTTTTAAAATTTCAACAATCGTTTTTGATTTTTCCCGAGGATGTCTAAAAAAAATCCTTCAACATACCCACTTGGAATATAAATGCCACAAAGAAAATAATTGTGACGTCATACGACCGAGTTGCCAGGGAAAAGGCGGACTAATGTATTGTTATAAGTAGCTAAGGAAAAGAGGTAAGGGACGACCGAGAAAAGTATGGAGGGATCAGATTGTGGAGATTGTGAAAGAATGGGATATACAAAGTGAGCGTAAAAGAAGGAAATGCATGAAAAAGGTGTTTGATATGAATGAATTGAAAGAGGTGTGTATGGATAGGAAGAAATGGAGTCAGCTCTGCAGAGGCTCTGGTCATCCCTAGCGGAATGGCGACAGAGTTACAGTTACAATACAGAACCTAGTCATATAGACCTGTGACATTTGCTCTCCGAGACGAAATTCTACATTATTACAATTATATTATTCGGAAAAAATGAACTTTATGAGCGAAAACAAACAATATACCTACTTAAATGTGTTTTAAAATATTTAAATAAAGTCCAGACGATTTTAATTTACATTATGCTTTGACTGAAAGTAAAACTTACACTATTTTTTTAATTGTTTATGAAATTGATTTGCGTAGACATTTTTATCTGTGATAATAACCTTTGGTTATTTAATTGACAGGATCCATCTACAAAAACTAATGAGATTAATAATACTATTCAAAAATTAATAAAAAGATGTTTAATTTTATAAATTCTTAATTTAATGATGATTCCATGCAAATGATTTTATCATAGTTGGCTCCAACTTTACGCATGTTTTTAATTGATATTTTGACATATTTATTGGCCAATTATGATATTTAATTCATAAAAATATGTAAAAGCATGTTAATCTGCTTGTTTTTAGTAATTTAAAAAATCTTTTCAGTCAAAATGTTAATATTTATCCGTCTTTATCATGTAATACAAGCGCATAATTTTAGTAAGTAATTTTACTCCAACGTTTTTTTTATTTTAGATTTTTTTGTGCTTAATTTCGTTATAGAAAATTAATGTTAAGCTCGTAAACGGCTCTTGAGGTGTCATTCACACATAAACAACGCTCACCAAGTAAATCATCCCAATATTATTATTATCTATTAAAGATGGCGTAAGTCTGTTTCTTTCCATAGTAACAAATTTACCATGAGCACACACGATCATTTACCATGATCGGTGAATTTGAAAGAAGAATAATGAAAGGCAGGTGCGTACTGGGTGCTACCGCTAGCATCGCCAAGAACCAGAATCTTTCAAAAAATGTTCGACTGGCGGTGCACGGTGGTATACTAGTGCCCACTCTGATATATGGAAGTGAAGCCTGGACGGTGAGTGAAAGTGAGATTAGTAAAGTCCATACAGTAGAAATGGACTACTTAAGAAGTATGATTGGGAAAAGACGGAGTGATAGGGTAAGGAATGATTTTGTTAGAGAGGAATGTGGTGTGAGAGAAAGTGTGAAAGTAAAGATTAAAAGAAGTATGCTTAGATGTTTTGGACATTTGGAGAGAATGAATGAGGAAAGACTGACGAAGAAAGTATATGCTGCGACAATTGATGGATGTCGTGGAAGAGGAAGACCGAGAAAGGTATGGATGGACCAAATTTTCGAAATAGCGAATGAATGGGATGTCCAGAGTCATAATAAAACGAGAGCTTGTATGAAAAAGGTTATGGCTCTGGATGGAATGAAAGAAGTATGCAAGGATCGAAAGAAATGGCGGTTGATCTGTAATGCTGGCGGTTAAAGCTTAGGCTTTTAAATTTAAAAAATATGTGTTGTAGTTTTTAAATTTTTTACTGTTTAATTGCTTAGAATTTATTTGATTGTATTAATTGCTTGTACTCCTTGACTGATAGGTTGGTATGCGGCTGACCACCCATACTGTAAAAAATGGTTCACTTTGCCAATGTCAACCCTGCTTCAGGGAAGGTCGGCAAGAGTTGCAGGGCTTATGTTTATTTGAGATTGGGGTTTTTATATTGTAGGTCCACATGCAGCATGTGTAAGCGCGAAATTATGCATGTCTGCTTGTGGGAATGCATTTAATATGAATCTCAAATGATACATATCTTTGCAGCTTAGATTTATGTAAACAATGAAAAAATAAGACATGAGATATTATCGTCATACGTAAAAAAGAGACAAACATGGCGGTTGCCTGGAAACTAATTACAACAAGACCTCGTTTGTATGAAGTTGACGCCCTAGGGTGCACTCTATTTTGACACGCAAAACGGCTTATATCTGCATTTCAATGTTAATCGATGACTTTTAACTCTATGTTTTACATGAAAATATCGATCTCTTAAAGGTTAAACTGAATAAGTGACATATGAAGGTATCATGGGTTTCTCAGATAAGTGCACCTTTTTCCTATTTCCTACGAAAAAAAAAAACAAAAACAATTCGTGAAAATACTGCAGTTTAGAAGTTTTTCATGAGCAATTTCTTATAATTAGATCATTTACTACAAGAGGCTACCCCCAATAAAATGTTGTATTTTAAATCCACGATTTCTCGAATCAGTGAACCAGCACTTACTTAGTTTTACCTTTAAAGGTAGCGATATGTCCTGGAAGTTGTTCTCAATATTAATTCCGAGTAAAAGTTAAACACTGTTATGAATAATTATCTCATTTGTGTGTAATGTTTATGCTAAGTGGCTTCTTGCCTCCATGGAGGAAGTATAATATCCATGCTTGCCTCCCATCACCTAGAACTGCCGTCTAATCGAGACACCGCTTAGCTCTTGCACTCTCCGTGCAAGCATCTACTCTCTCATAGACGGCTCCATGACAGAACAGCACAGTGACAAAACAGCACACGATGTTACATCGCATGATAATACACTAAATGGCATGACACAACATGACATAACATCACAGGATATTACAAAACACGACATAACATCACATGACAAAACACCACAGGATATTACAAAACACGACATAACATCACATGACAAAACACCACATGACATTACGCAACGCAACTAAAACGCAACTAAGCTACACATATAGTGTAATTTCTTGCCGCGTTATCCCCGAAGGGGTCGCATGTGGCGAGTTGAACCTATTTATTTTCACAGGTAAGAGGGCCGGCCTTACGCCAACCCCTTCAGTTGAAGTGGGGGTTTCCCAGCTCCTGAGGGGACTGGTACTCATTTCTTGTGAAGGTTGAGTACACCTTGCCGGTATTTTATTTTGAGGTTTGAAATAAACACCGAAACGGGAAGTCATTTCTGACACCCTCGGTGGGATTCGAACCCGAGCTCACGGCATGGAATGCAAGCACTCTACCAATTGAGCTATCGACCGGACATCACATGATATTACTCACATGATTTAGAGGGCTCTTGAGGTGTGATACACACAAAAACAGCGCTCACCAAATAAATCAACCTAATTTATTATTATTTTAATATGACATTAAAAGCATGACATGACATTGCATGATATTAAAACACACAACACTGAAAAGTAAGACATAACATCACATGAGAATACATCACAGGAAAATTCATCAGAGTGCCAAAACAAAACACATGCATGTATTTTTTGTTGCCATTTATCGAATGTTCTGTTTGAGGTAGGTATGCGATGTTTTGTCATGTGATACATTGTTCTGTGATGTTTTGTAATTGTGATGAATTTTCCTGTGATGCTTTGTAATGTTTTCTCATGTTATGAGTTGTTTTGTCACTGTCTTGTCTTGCTACCATCATCTACATCCAATCAAAACAGAGTCTAACCTACTTTTACAAAAAAAATGCCATAATTTTAGGGCGTGATTCGTAGACTAACTGTTGTTTTACGATGGCTGATGGATTTCTTATAAGGTTTATGTTTACACGCCGTGTGTCCATTTTAATTTTACAATTTACCAACATCAATTTCTGATTAAAAAAATTAACATAAAGTCCCCTTAGTGCTTGTTTGTCTTGAGCCCATCAAAGATAATTTAACGTGAGCAACGTTTATTATGTGCATTGTACCAATGTGTCTTATAAAAACTGGAAGTTGAATTAAAAAAATATTCAAAGCTACTCTCACATTGTCGTGTTTTACGTTTTATTCTCAGCTCAGATTTTGTAGAATGTGATTCTTAAGACAGTTTCTTTGAAAGGTCATCATTAAATCAAACGGTAGATAAGCCAAACAAGCACCTGAAGGAACGATAAGTTGTAAATTTTATGGTGATATCGTATATTTTAAACTGGAAGCGACTTTTCACACTACGCGGTCCGGTGCCGGATCGGAAGTCTCGAAGTGAATGGGGTTATAACTTTATATTCCGTGATCTGTGGCTATAACCATGGAGGTATATCGATGGCTATAACGATATAATATTATGTATCTAAGGTTTCACCGATCTGACACATGTCTTGTGATCTCATACGTTTCGGATCCCCACTGACACCAATAAAATGGCGTTAGTGCTATTTATGGGAAGGTAATAGTTAGGGATGATCCAACTTCTTTTATATTTTAAGCCGTTAATTAGAAATAATTTTAACAATACAGTACGTAAGTATTAATAATATGTTCTAGTAACCATGTACGGAAGTGATGAATACAATAAAGAAAACAACCTTAAATGAGAGGTCTAAAATATTATTATAAACGATCCCAAGGTAGTATTGAAAAATGATGTATCGCGGGAAGAAGGCGGATCTATTGGTTGAGAAATTACTTAATTTCTGTTTAGAGAAGCTGCTGACAAACTTACAACGTCTGTGATAATTTCCGATATTTAGTAAAAATATGGACGATGAAGAAGGAATCAATCGAAGAAAAAAAGTACTTAAAAATTAGATGCTGGTAAAATGGGAAATTTATTTATGATGCAAAACCACTGAAAATGAGAACGTTACGAAATAATAGATATTTAGAAACAATAGACATTTAGAAACAGTGTGTATGTATGATGAAAATATCGACTCACAGTAATCGTTGTTCTCGTCCGACGTGCCGTTGACCGTGCCATCAGGCAGCAGCTGCAGGTGCCTGTTCTTGATGAACATGTGGATGCGGCGCGAGGTGCCCGTGATGTGGCTCAGGTTGGCGCTGCGCAGCGCCCTGGGGGAGGGAGCGTGCGCGCCCCCGCCGGCGAGCGCGAGGGCGCCCAGGACCAGCGCCCCCAGCAGTAGGGCCGCTCCTGCCCGAGCGCCCGAAGCGCGCGCGCGCCCCGTCACGGCGACATGCCCGCCGGGCGCAGACGCCACGCACGCGCAGGGGACGGACACCACTCGCCCAGCTAGAGACAGCTGACGATGATGCCTAGACAGCTGGTGACGAGTCTAGACAGCTAGTAACAGAGCCTACACACCTGGTAACAAAGCCAAGACAGCTAGTAACAGAGTTTAAACAGCTAGTAACAGCGTCTAGACAGCTAGTAACAGAGCTTAGACAACTGGAAAAGAGTCTAGACAGCTATTAACAGAGTCAAGACAACTTGAAACAGAGCCTAGACAACTGGTAAATATGCCTAGACAGCTAGTAACAGAGCCCAGACAACTGACATGAAGTCTTAGACAGCTAGCAGCAGAAACTAGACAACTGTTAAAAAGAGCCTGAACAGTCAGAACAAATGCACACTTTTAAAATCACTTGCATATTAATTGTTGAAAATTTTGACAAGCACTGATCAAACACGAAAATGTGAATTCAAAATGACACTCGAAAAACACTTATGCAGGAATCACTTTTAAATTTCACTGGTTTACTTTAACATAGAAAACAAGCCATTAATTAAAACTTCTCTGTAACTACTTTTATTTAAATGTTTTTATTTTAGAGATTCAAATTATTTTTTTAAAATATCCATTGCTTTATTGACGTTTTTTTTTTAAATATTTTCTTGCTTTGATTTATTTTACAATGTATGCTTAATTTAAGAGATAACAAGTTACAGTTAACCAAGGTTTTATTTTTTCAAAACTTGTTAACTAATTAAGTTATGTACTTCAATAATTATTTTGTGACTTCTTCGATACAAGGTGCAGATGAAATTTTTAAATTATGCTTATTTTAAATATTAATTAGGTTTTGTGATTAATTCTTGAGATGATTTGTCTGTAGTCCGAAATACTGGCAGAGCTCGGGAATTTTTACAATTTCGTGTCGTCAGCCTGCGTTGGTGCGTTGAAACATCTTAAATAATTTTATCTTTTCCTTCCGTGATGTAATTTTTTTTCTTCTCCTCATTTATCCGCAGGTTTATAAGCTTCCCAACAATCTGAAACAAAAGATTAAATCAATTAAACCGATTGTTAAATAAAAACTGTTTTTACTTAGAGCCCGTTCCCACTTGTCGGGTGTCGGATCCGTATATTCATCGGAGGTTCCAGTTGCAGAACATTTCGGTCAAAATCGGTTTCCGACAAGTGTGAATAGCTCCATACATAATGTTCTGCCACTGGAACCTCCGATTAATATACGGATCCGAGTATCCGACACCCGACAAGTGGAAACGGGCTCTTAGGATATCAATCTTCATCAATGGAGCCAAAGTCCAATTTTAATCGTAACAATTAATCTATAATCCAAGTTGCAAAGATATATTAACATTTAAAATTCATATGAAATGCATGCCAACAAAAAACACGTGTAAGTTTGCATTTACAAGTGCTGCTTGTGTAACCACACATTAATATCAAAACCTCAAATTAATATAAACCCTGCAACTTTTGGTGGCCTTTTCTGAAACAGTGGTGACATTGTATTGGTGGTCAGACTCGAATACCAACCTATAAGTCAATGAAATAGTCTTAATAATAGGCTTTTAATACTGGGTCTTGAGGTAGGTAGCTCCCCGCTAATATAAAAGTTAAGGACTCATAATAGGCAAAAAAAAAAAATTTTTTGTATTGTTTGTGTATTAACACTGTGAAAATTCGTACTGTTTTAGTTTACAATTTTGAAGGAATTCAAAAACACTGTTTATTTTCACACAAATATATTTAAAAAGATTACAATCTTTAGAATAAGTTACAAACGCGTTTTCGACCTAGAAGGTCATCATCAGGTATCATCATACCTGATGATGACCTTCTAGGTCGAAAACATAATACCTGATGATGACCTTCTAGGTCGAAAACGCGTTTGTAACTTATTCTAAAGATTGTAATCTTTTTAAATATATTTGTGTGAAAATAAACAGTGTTTTTGAATTCCTTCAAAATTGTAAACTAAAAAAAAAGGCAAAATAAATGTTTGTCATGTGATGTTTATTCATGTGCCGTTTATGGTATGTGATGTTTTTTCATGTGATGTTTTTTCCTTGTGTTGTTTTGGCTTAGTGGCAAATAAAGGCATTTTGATGTTCTGTCATGTGTTGTTCTGTCATGTGTCGTTATGTCATGTGACGTTTTGTCATTGTTCATTTCAATCCTGTCACCGCTGAACGGTGTATTTTTCCACCATATGCACCGCTCTTCTCCATAATTTCCTGGACCACAAATTCAGCAAAGCACTTTGCTCAACAGAAACACCTCAATGGATTCAGCTGATTGAGTGATAGTGCTACACATTCATATTCCAATACACAGGCTATCAATAGATAACGTGAAAATGACAAAAAACCATCGCGACGTCACAGAGCTGATAATGAATTTGTCATTTGTAGATACATGCGGTGCCTCACGTCGCTTCCACAAATTACTGCAAGATTTGCATGTGCAAATATATCAAGTGACAGTTCGCTAAAAACGCCTAAGTACAATGGCAAACAATACGATTTACCTGCATTATGTGCAGATAAGAAAAACTGAAAATGTGGGACAGGTGTGACGGTATTAGGAGGATGATTTCATTCACAAATTATAACGCAAGAAATGAAAATTAAAATTAAACTAAAATCACCAAAAAGTAACATTAATTCAAATAAAAGAGAACAAATATTTTGACTGTGTCTCACTCTCTTTCAACTCACGGATAAGACTAATTAAAGATGCGTCTTTTGTGCTCCTGAAAAGGCATAGACAGTTCTTGCCTTCCTCAATTTAGCTGGCAATCCCCTAAATGCTTGATTTTCTTATGTCCATCAGAGGTAATTTCACATGAGTAATGTTTGTATGTGTACTGCGGACTTATGAGTCTTATGAAAACTTGAAATTCTAAATCTAAACTTAAATCTAAGCTGCAAAGATATATTTAGCATTTAAGATTAATATTAAACGTATTTCCACAAGCAGACAGTTTCCTTGACTTATAGGTTGGTATGAGGCTGACCACCCATACTGTAAAAAATGGTTCACTTTGCCAGTGTCACCCCTGTTTCAGGGAAGGTCGGCAAAAGTTGTGGGGCTTATGTTCATTTGAGGTTTGAATTTTATTTGTAAGCACACAATCAGCATTTGTAAGCGCGAACTACACGTGTTTGTTTGTGGGCATACATCTGAGAGCTTTGAATGAATATATCCTTGCAACTTAGATTATAGATGATACGCCACAAATCAGAGCATCCACCGTCTCAAACCCATATCCAAATGTGATACACTAAATTGAAACGAGTGATGATTTTCTATGTTTTCTTTAGTAGGTATTCATAATAATAATATTAGGATGATTTATTTGGTGAACGCTGTTTTTGTGTGAATCACATCTCAAGAGCCCTCTGCGAGTTTTGTCATCGCTATAGAAAGTGCCAGTTCTCA
The DNA here is from genome assembly GCA_951799405.1 of Agapetus fuscipes. Taxonomy (NCBI): domain Eukaryota; kingdom Metazoa; phylum Arthropoda; class Insecta; order Trichoptera; family Glossosomatidae; genus Agapetus; species Agapetus fuscipes. Next base: position 17,976,512 of record OX637336.1, on the reverse strand, counting down.
AGCAAGACCCAGTTGCCGTAAGGCTGAATGGACCTGTGGAGAACGGTCTTTGGTTAGTGGTAAAGATATATGAATTGTTCATTTTACTCGAAGAGCATTTTTGAAAATATAAATAGTATATTTATTGTGCTCCACCGGGATTCGACCCCACAACCTTCCTTTTACGAGTTTTAATCGTTACCACTAGACTACCGACCGGAGCAATCATTATTTACTGTGCTGTGTTGAAAATCGAACCCACTATCTTCTGAGGGCTGGAAGTCTCATCACCACCACGGTAATTCTTACCTACCGAATATCGGTAATATATGAATGAAGACCTCTCAATCCAAGATGGCCGCAAGTGATCAGGTGATTAGTCTTCATACAAATATTACCGATATTCGGTAGGTAAGAATTACTGTGGTGATGACACTTCCAGCCGATCATTAATATGCGGACTACAAATCGTCATATCAAGATTTTTTTATGGAATAGACTTTCATTTATGCACACTGAATGATGATAATTTAATTTGTGATTATAATTATTTCAAGGAAAAAATAAATGAATGTCGATAAAGATTTTATAATTGAATAATTGTGAGAGTTAAATGAATCAGGTCAATAAACCTCACACAAACGTCAACTTGTAAATATTGAAAAAAAAAAAACAATTTTACAGCAAAAGTACTAAGTAGATAATATATTTTCAATGGTTGTTTTATGGTAACACTGTGAACATTCATGAGTAATCTTTTAAAAAAAAATGTATTATTTTTTTTATTAAAATATAGACAGGATATTTATAATGTTCGGACCTGATAATTAAAAGATTTTTAATGCCAATTTTAAATACTGCACCACTATGTGGATCAGATTCACAGTATTTTTTTTCTGCAGTTTTATTTTTATTTGTCGGTCGGTGTGGATTTCCAAGTTGACTTATAAAAACAAATGGACGACATTGAGTGTTTAAATTTATGCATTTGATTCACTTTTCAAAGCGTAGAGGTCACAAGAAACATTGTTTCGATTATAACTCAAAATATATAAGTTTGAAATATATTAAACATGTGACAGAAATAACTATGTGTTATTTAGTGTATTTAGTTTGTTTTCATTATTTTAATTTTATTATTCCTTGACTTATAAGCTATTCGATTGTCCGGTCGATAGCTCAGGTGGTGGAGTGCTGGCATTCCAAGCCGAAAGCTCGGGTTCGAATCCCACCGAGGGTGTCAGAAATGATTTCCCGTTTCGGTGTTTATTTCAAACCCCAAAATAAAATACCGGCAAGGTTTACTCAGCCTTCACAAGAAATAAGTACCAGCACTCTCGGGAGCTGGGAAACCTCCACTTCAACTGAAGTGGCTGGCGTAAGGCCGGCCCCCTTACTTGTAAGAAATAAATTATTATAGATAGGGCCAGTACAATGTCTGCACTTTAAAAAAAAAAGTTTGATGAATCCACAAATTTACTCATTTTGTCTTGCCAGTAACAGGTATAAACGTTATCAATTAATAATGTATTATTTAATATGTTCATGAATTATTAATTAGGTAATAATTACCCAATGGCATCTGTTGAACCAGGGTATGTATGTATGAAAAATGTGATGGATATGAATGAATTGAAAGAGATATGCAACGATAGGAAAATATGGAGGCAAATCTGCAGAGATTCTGGCCACCCCTAGCGGAATGGCGACAGGTTTACAGTTACAGCACCTTATCCGCTCGACAATACCAGCGACTAACTACATGCATTAACATAGACAAATTGTGACGTCAAAAGGCCGGGTTGCTGAAAAAATTATTTACTTCAAAAGTAATGTAATAGGTTGAGATGAGGTTGGTGCAACAAACCGTAAAAATATTAACTTTTTACTACGCCACTTCATTTCTAGGCCAGATTTTCTGTATGTAAGTAAACTTGAAACTTTATGGAAGGGCAAACCTAACCTACACGACTGTTTGTGAATATGAAACTTAGATTATAGATTATAAAATTAATCAACAGTCTAATTTCAATGTAAGTACCTACATACGTGAACATTATTTCAATCTTTCTGTTGACTCAAAAAATCGTTTTTCAATACACGCACAGATCAATACACGCCATTACGAATTCTAAACAAGAAAACCTGAACAATTATTTTAATTCTAAATATACGTTTTTAAAATAAAAACCAACAATAAAATAATGCTTGTACTCACACGTTTATGGTAATGTATGCTTCAAAATTTTAACTTAATTTATTTAATTTTGTATTCACAATTTTAATGCAGAATTATTACGAAATCCGAACAGTCTCTCCGAGTTTTAATTTGATACTAACCGAAGAATAAAATGCATTTGCTAGCACACTGAAAAATTGTTACCTATTTTTATTATTAAATTTTTTTCAAGCATTGACTGTTTCTGAGTATAGAAAAATATTAATATTATTTTGTTACGTAGCTTAGTACCTTCTCGACCTTCGCATCGCATGGTGTCATCTTCAGTAATCTATAATCAAAGTTGTTAAGTATATTGACATTTGAGGCTCCTATTTAATGCATGCCCACAAGCAGGCACATGTAATTTCGCGCTTACACATGCTGCATGTGTATATACAAAATAAACGAAACCTAAAATGAAAATAAACTTTGTAACTCTCGTCGCCTTACCCTGAAATCGAAGTGACGTTTTTAAAAGTGAGCCATGTTTTTACAGCATAAGGGAACATAAATATTTCGGAAAGTGGAATAATTAGAGCTGATTTTGAAAGAAACATATTTTATTTTGTTACTGTTGTGTAAAGTGAGAAATGACTTCTAATCAAATGGAAGGGAAGTGTTTTTTTTTAAATAACGGAATATAAAATTTTGAAGTAGTTTCTGACTGTCGATAATTTTGAATTAATATTGCTACCCCATTTTTGAGTTCAGCGTGTCCGCCATTTGTACATCATTGTTGTGATTTTGAAGATTTTGAAAATCAGGTGAGTGTTTTTGCAATCATATTTTGACTTGACGTTTAAGTCGCGTGGAACCAAAGTCGGCAACCTAGGATATTTCACGAAAATATAAAATAAATACATGATTTTATTGCGAGCGTCTCAGCTGTCTAAGAGAAAAATGTTTTCTACATTTCAAAAAAACATGTTTTGTTATTTTCCTTAGTTTAACATTCAATGTACTTCACGACTTTTCATATGCATCGACACATATATAGAAAATTATATAGGTACCTACGTCATCTCGCTATCTCAATAGGAGTCATATTATTAAAAATGAATTCTGCGCATGAATTTGGCGCAGGTTTTTTTTTTATCAATTTAATGTTTTTTATCATTTAAATTTAAGGCACACTGCTCATATGCCGGCCACTATCAGCGTTGAGATAAAAGTGAGAAAAAGTCGTACAATAATTACGAAATTTATGAAAAAATGCACAATAATCCAGTCCAGGTCAACGACCTGCAACGCGCAACGACCTTCACTTTATTTAGTATTATTATTATTTTTTTTTTTTCGTATTAAAATTTCTTTAATTTTAAAGACATGCAGTCTTTAATAAACATGATCTTCCTTATTGAATATAAGAATACAAGTTGCGAAGATGTACTGACATTTAACTCATATTTAATGCACGCCCACAAACGGGCGCATGTAAGTTCGTGCTTACACATGCAACATGTGTACACACCAGTGGCGAAGGGTGCCATACAAACCATAAAAAGTGTTGCCGGTAAGTAAAAAAGAAAATAATATTTTACATATTGGGAAATAATTATTTTCAATACCTAACAGTTGAAATAACACAAAAAAATAATGTTATGACTTGAAACGATAAAATTGAATTAAGTACTTATATCAATAAAATATTATTTATTTGAGAAACAGGGAGGGTAAAATTTTACGATCGATTAAGACATCAATCAATGGCATTAATAATAAAAATGTTATAAAATAAGTTGATTTACATTCCTTGATAGAGAAATCTAATCTATGATACGTTATGAAATCTCATAGTAAAATGAAGAATGGCTCAGTGTTATTCAGAGTCAGTCCTTGACTAAGCTCTGTACTTTTAATTCGAGTCCTATTTTGAATAAAGTGACAGAAAAATCTAAAACGTTGGTGACTTTATTGAGTAGTAGGTAGGCGTTCCACGAAACTTTTTAAATCTATAAACTAAGTTGCAAAGAAATATTAATATTGAGATCCACTCTTAAAGAAACCTAAATAAATATTTAGGTTCACGCTTACAAATACTGCAAGCTTAATTAGAAAAAAAACCAGGACAGAAAATACACATTGACTTTAAGATTTTTAGTGTCTTTTACGAGTATGAAACAAGGGTTGCAGTTTTTAGATTTGCGGTTGATTTGTTTTATACCAAATAATATAAAAAACAAGGATAATTGATTACTTACACAACAAAATATGCAAAAAAATTCAAACGAAAAAAATCTTATCTAATAAATAAATAAAATAACCTCAAACCTGCACCATTGACTTAGTAGATCACAGTGACGAAGCGTGCCATACAAGCCGGTTCCCATCGGCTTCCCTTTTAAAATGATGTAACAAAGTAGTTAAAACATATAGGCACAAAGTAAAAAAAATACATTTAAAACCAAAAAAACATGTATTTTCCCCCCATTAAAACCATGCAGTCTACTTCATTATCATTTCTGCCTCATTTTAAACGGGAAACCGATGGAAACCGGCTTGTATGGCACCCTACGCCACTGGTACACAATATATAAACCAAACCTCACATGAACATAAACTCCACAACTCCTGCCGCTTTTCACGTCAATCTTTTAGACATTTTGGAAAACCAGTGTTTCTACATTATTTTGAAGCTAATTTTAAAACACTGGCTTGCATGGGTATATTTAGGCTTAACAAAAAAAAATCTTGAAATAACGGATGCATCTATCATTTTATAATTATTTTAAAATTGATAATGTTGTCATTTAATCTGCGATCGGGAAAAATGTATTTTAAATTAATTACTTAGCATCATCATTTTTAAGTTCACGATTATTGATGAAAAGAAAAGACGAAATTAAAAAATAATATTATAATGTTATGAAACTTTTCAGCGGAAGCTTTGTAAGAAGTACTTCATTTTAATTTCGAAAAATTAAAAAAACCGGTTGTACTAAAATCGATAATCCAAATTGCAAGGATATATTGACATTTAAAATTCATATTAAATGCATGCCCGCAAGAAGGCACATGTAAACTCGCGCTTACAAATGCTGCATGTGTACTTACAAATTAAAATCCAAGCCCTGCAACTTTTCCGACCTTTTCTGAAACAGGGGTAATAAATGGTAAAGGGAACAATTTTTTTACAGGATTGGTTTCTATTCTTTGAAATTTTCTATTCCTTGACTTATAGGTTTGTATGAGGCTGACCACCCATACTGTAAAAAATGGTTAACTTTGCCAATGTCACCCCTGTGTCAGGAAAGGTCGGCAAAAGTTGCAGGGCTTATGTTAATTTGAGGTTTGGATTTTCGTTGTAAGTACACATTCAATTAAAGTTCAAGTAAGCGCGAACTGCACGTGTTTGTTTGTGGGCATGCATATGAGAACTTTAAATGAATATACCCTTGCAACTTAGATTATAGATGGGGGGTCAGCTTCATACCAACCTATAAGTCAATGAATCCTATAAGTCAAGGTTTTTTTTTCAATAACGCAAATTCGATTGCCAACGCCTAATCCGTTCGACCATTCCAGCGACAACCAAATGAATATTTACATAGATACGTACATACAATTTTCAGTGACGTTTTCCTTGGTGACATAAATTATAGGAAATCTTTAATCTAAGATAATGAGAATAATAAAAATAGCATAAAATTGCATATTTATTACACGCCTCTTATCATTATGTTGGACATGATATGAACTGAGTTTTTTAGATATCTAACAATAAAAACCGACAATTAGAATTCAAATTTATTTTTTATTGCATCGCAGAGCCGGCATCAGCAAGGAAAAGAAGTTGCTGTACAAAACTGCTTCTTGTGTGACGCCGATTGACGTCTGTAGAGATGAAAATTATGCCACATCAGGTTAATCAAATACCTGTGTCCAGAAGCGTAACAATAGTCAAAAATCTAAGCTGCAAAGATATATTTACATTTAAAATTAATACTAAATGCGCGCTTACAAATGCTGCATGTGTATTTACGAATTAAAATCCAAACTTAAAATGAATGTAAATCCTGCAACTTTGCCGAAATTACCTAAAACAGGGGTGACGTTGTCAAAGTGTACCATTGTTAACAGCAAAGGTAGTCAGCCTCATATCAACTTATAAGTCAAGGAACAATAATCTATAATTTAAGCTTCAAAGATGTATTAACATTAAAAATTCATACTAAATGCGCGCTTACAAATGCTGCATGTGTATGAATTAAGATCCAAACTTCAAATGAACGTAAACCCTGCAACTCTGCCGAAATTACCTGAAACATGGGTGACGTCGGCAAAATGAACCATTTTAAACAGCAATGGTGGTCAGCTTAATACCAATCTCAAAGTCAACTCATCAAGGAAACCAAACATAAAATAGAGAGTCATAAATAACATCTAATTTTTTTTTTCCGTTTTCAATCAAAAACGTAGTTAAAGAATATATTCATATTAAAAAAGCGATAAATACATTTTTTAATATACTACGCTACTAAGCCACACGTATAGTACAACTTCTTGCCGCGTTTTCCCCGAAGGGGTCGCATGTGGCGAAAATTCTCCAAACCACGTAGTGAGGTTTTTTACAAATAAATTATTATATGACAGGGGCAAATATTGCGCATTAATTCATAAGTACAATAATTCATAATTTATATATGTAGATACAAACAAAAAAAATATATCGCTGGTTAAAATGCAGTAGGGCATAAGCGACATAAACTAAATTATTCAGGAAAGCAGTTTAAAGTTTGAGATTGCAGAAAAATGGCTTAACTTTTTTATTTTTTATCATAGGTATCGTTCAAATTAAAACAGCTCTAAATTAAAAAAAAAATGAAGGCATTCGTATTAATGTGGTTTTACAATTTGTTTATGTCGCAAGCGCCTTTAAGACAAAAAAAGCCAAAATCTTGTCGGTTACACCAAAACCATACTTCAAAAACGCAGTTGTTTGCTTGGGCATAAACAACACAAAAATCATCGTAGAGCTATGGGAGTTAGCGCATTAGAAAGAGTGGAAAATTTCAAGTAGGATAGCATTCATTACTTATTCTTGATCAAAATGTCGCACTGCCTTCTAACCGTCGATGTATATATTATCTGGTCCACGAGCCAGACATTTCGTTCCGCCACTGTTTTTTTTTGTTCTTCGGGGTCAAAAACAATGTTAATTTTAATTATTTTCACCTGCGACGATATCCTGAAGTTGATTTTCCCGATTACCGAATGATACAGTTGACGGTTTGCCAGTCAAACTCAGTCTTCAGTCAATCAAGATGGCGAGGTATCGAAAAATAACATTAATATGTAAAACAACAATTCTAGAAGAATATCTAAAAAGTAATTGTTATTTTAAAATATATATTAAAAGTTCATCTTGTTTAATTAAAAATGACGAGTTTTATTTGATTGTTTTTCTTCAATGGTACTAAAATAAATTATCAATTCAATTTTATGTAATAAAAATCCTAAATTTTAATTTAAATTTGCTTAATTTTTTTTCCATCTTATAGAAAATCAAATCGAAATTGTGGGTTCCTGGTATTTTTTTTTTACTTTTATCGTTTTTTTTTACGTAATACTAGAAAGGCTCAAGCCACCCCTATTGGAAATAAATAAACGCTACAGTAACAATGATAACACGTATATTTTTTTTCAATTAAGTCGATTAGAAATTAGTACATATTTTAGTTACCGTTAAAATTAAGATAAATAATAATTACTAAGCACACCTGTGTGAAAGTGTGAAAGTGAAGATTAAAAGAAGTATGTTAAGATGGTTCGGGCACATGGAGAGAATGAGTGATGAAAGATTGACGAAGAAAGTATATGTTGCTAGAATAGATGGATGTCGCGGAAGAGGAAGACCGAGAAAGGTATGGATGGACCAAATTTTCGAAATAGCGAGTGAATGGAATATCCAGAGTCATAATAAAAGGAGAGCTTGTATGAAAAAGGTTATGACTCTGGATGAAATGAAAGAAGTATGCAAGGACAGGAAGAAGTGGCGGCTAATCTGCAATGCTGATTTGTAATGTTGGTTTATTAGTTTGCTACATTTTTTGCATAAGAAATTTTTGACTTTTTTTGTATAGATTTATTTTTAAGGTTTTGTTGTTTTTTTTTTTGTAAACTTAAATGTCATTTATTACTCGTATTCCTTGACTTATAGGTTGGTATGAGGCTGACCACCCATACTGTAAAAAATGGTTCACTTTGCCAATGTCACCCCTGTTTCAGGGAATGTCGGCAGGAGTTGCAGGGCTTATGTTCATTTGAGTTTGGATTTTATTTGTAAGTACACATTCAGCATTTGTAAGCGCGAACTACACGTGTTTGTTTGTGGGCATACATCTGAGAGCTTTAAATGAATATATGCTTGCAACTTAGATTATAGATAGATTATAGATAGATAGACACCTGATTTTTTTCATTACTGACACTCCACTATTACCAAGACCATAAAGTTTAAAAAACAAAAACCACAGGTTAAGGGTATACAACACTCTTTTAAATTGTTAGGGACGAAATATTTAGGTAGGTGAATTGCATTCCTCGAATTTATTTATAAAAATGTAATTGTAAATGTGACATGATTTGAAACTATTCTTTATGAGCTCTAAGTTGTATTATATATATACACTTAATTGTTTTAAACTTTTATTTTATCTCGTTTCCTAAGTAATTGCGTTTATCAGACATTTAATATTTATGGTACAATTAACTCTTAACCCTTTAAATGCCGATGCAAACAAAGCTTACTAATGCACTCGTGCAATACCTACTTATGAGTGTAGCGGTATGCGGCGTGTTTCACTACGCAACTAGGACATGCAGCCTTACGCCACTATAATCTATAATTTGACAATTTTCTCGAAGCACAATCCTTTACTTATAGTTTTGTATATTTATTAAATGAGCGCTGTTTTAGCGTGAATCATACGTGAAGAGCCCTCTACGAGCTTGGTCGTCACCATAGAAAGCGCAAATTCTCAAACAAGACCCAGTTGCTGATAAGTTAGATGGACCTTTGGGTATTTATTTTGTCTAATCTAATTTGCAAAGACAAATTAACTTTCAAAGCTCATATCAAATGCATGCCCACAAACAAAAACGTGTAAATTAATTTTCTGGTTCCGGGTTTTGACCGTGGTCCATGTTTTTGCTTGTCTTCTTCTTTTTTCTTTTTATTCTTTCTTGAAGACTTTCAGCTTACGTTTCGTCTCCTCTGTGGGCGACTTCTTCGGAGTTCTGCTCGCTACTGAGGTCTGAACGATGGGCGATGTCTTTTATACGTAGATTCTAAAAGGGGCGTGGCTTAATTGTTAGGTATAAAACTACCCTCTTTCATAACTTCAATTGTACTCAACCATGTTTTGTTTAGTTTCAAACACTCTTCTTTCCTGTGTTTGAGTGTTTGAAACTAAACAAAACATGGACCACGGTCAAAACCCGGAACCAGAAAATCAAGCATCTAGATCCGGCCGTGAAAGCCTAAAAACATTTATAAAAACGTGTAAGTTCTCCGCCGAAATTAGAACCCACGACTTTCAATTGGTTTAATCCGAAGCGCCAACCACTAGACTGCGGACCGGTCGTAGTCTAGATATCTGAGTTATTACTAAACGTTACCGCCTTTTATCTTATATTTAATTAATTATTATTAAAACAATAAACAGCAAAAAAAACAACTTGGTACAGCTCACAAATCTCATAAGTTAAGGTTAGGTTAGGTCCTTAGTCCTTAACTAATAGGTTGGTATGAGCCTGACCACCCATACTCTACAAAATAATTTTTACCTATATTTCAGGGAAGGTCGGCAAAAGTTGCAGGATTTATGTTCATGTGAAGCTTAGATTTTTATTTGCAATTACACATGCAGCATGTGTAAGCGCAAACTTACACGCAGCGGATTTACAGTAATCCACAGTAAGTCCTTCAGTTTTTTCTTCTTATCACTATTTTTATTATATTCTTCACGCTACCCTGTGATTCAACAACAATTCCACAAGGAGGGCCCTTGAGGTGTGACATACACAAAAACGGCGCTCTTTTGTCATGTATTAAATTTTAATTAAATAAATTATCCTCAAATATATAAGGAGTGCCACCCGAGATAAACTATTAGCTTCAGTAACATTGAATACTTACTTTTAGAATCATGGGCACGATTCTGACCTAGAGGTTCTTATATTGTCGAGCCGTTGCTTTAATTACACGGGAAGAAGGCCTTCCGCCGCTTGAGAAAATATAAAGCTTTGTATGAGCGTCCATGTGCTGTGGGTCCTTCTGACACATACATACAAGACGGGTATGAGAAGCGTTTGAGGATACTATGTGCCTGATTGTGGACATACAATGAATATAACCCCTAAATGTCAATATATCTTTGCAACTTAAATTATAGATTGTTTCAAAATTTGACTTACTTGTTTTTCCCATTAGTCTGGTCATTTCTGTATATTTGTTTATGATTTTTAATAATTTATTAAAACACTATCATTATTCCAGTGTCCAATAATTTAAACATTAGGAAACATAATATTTTATACGTTTTTTATATCATTATCTTATATTCATAACTTAAGACGATGCGATGTGTCATTAAATTTATTTATTATTTCTTTACAATCATGACTTGTGACTCTGGATGAAATGAAAGAAGAATATAAGGAACGAAAGAAATGGCGGTTGATCTGTAATTTTGGCGGCTAAGGCTGTAAAAGTATAGATATTTTGTACATTTTCATTTTATGAAATGAGAACCAGCTCTCTGGGGGACTGGTTCTTATTTCTTCTGAAGGCTGAACCTTTCCGGTATTACTTTGGGTCTGAAATAAACAACGAAACGAGAAACCATTTCTGACACCCTCAATGGGATTCGAACCCGAGCTCTCGGCATGGAATGCAAGCACTGTACAATTGAGCTATTGGCCAGACCTGAAGAAAAAAGATATCTTGGTTGAAGCACAACAATTTAAAAGAGTCTGATGCTCTTTGAAGCTTTTGATCCGTAGTCTACTGGTTAACTCTTCGCACTCGTGATAGGAAGGTAGTGGGCTCGAATCATGACGGAGCAAACACATATTTCATTGTTCAAATATCCAGCGGATATCATTATCCGCTGGATCAAACAATCAATCTACCTCTACCAAAGACTGGTCCCCATAGGTCCATTCAGACTTACAGCAACTGGGTCTTGCTTAAGAATTGGCTACAGCGACTACAAAGCACACAGAGGGCTATTGATTACTACTTTTATCATCTTGCAAAATTTCAGTTTTAAAATAATCGTTTACAAAAGTACATCAGGTTTTTAGTTCAAATGTCCCCCCGCGCTGCCTTCCCCCAGTATGTTTACCTCTGTGACAGACTGATGCATCATTGTCTTCTAGCAGAGGCTAATTTTAGCGCACGCGTGTATTGGCGGATGCATTGAACCGCTCTGGACTCTAGTGCAGTCGTTCTGGTGTAAGTTATAGCACAACATACGATATTATGTCACGCGTATCTCGTATTGAGAAGAGAACAGACTTTTTTGTAAGAAACCCTGTGCAGAGGACTCCCTAGATTTCATACGGTGCTATTTTTTTTTTTTTAAGAAATCCTGTGCGGGAGACTCCCTAGATTCTAGACTCTAGGGGTCTATGACACTTGTTGTAGTGCCGCAGAAGTGTAAGAGCTTGGTCGTCGCTAAAAAGCGCCAATACTCAAGCAAGACCCAGTTGCTGTAAGGCTGGATGGACCTTTGGTGACCGGTCATTGGTAAAGATTTTATGAATTTTTAAACCAAGCGAAGAGCAAATTTCAAAACATAAATGGTATATTTTTAGTGCTCTGCCGGGATTCAAGAGCCCACAACCTTCCATTTACGAGTTTCAGAGTCCGCAATGTTACCACTGAGCTACGGACCGGTCAAATTATTTGTAGACATTTTAGTCGCCCGTTGAGCCTACGATTTGACAAACTAATGATGCATTTGTATGAAGACCTGCCAATACAAGATGGCCACAAGTGAACTGCTTATCAGTCTTCATACAAATATTTCCTAAATTCGGTAGGTAAGGATGACCGTGGGGATGAGACTTTCAGCCCAGGCATCATTAGTTTGTCAGAGCGTGGGCTCAACCGACGACTAAAATGTCTAAGAATAGCCCCGTTAGACTCTAGGATACTTAATGTAGTGCCGCAGAGGTGTTTGTGATGCCTTGATCTTTTTTGATTTTTTGCAGGGCTGTGTAGTGTAGTGTTGTGTGTTGCGTTGACTTTGTTTTGAAACACTGAAAGGAAGTGGCGATTGATTTCGAATGCCCGGTGTTTTCAACGTTAGCAGATGTGACTTTAAACTGGCAAAAAAAACTACCCACACGATTGACATAAGTGCGTCCTTTTCATACAGTCGCCATGCTCACGTTGAAAATACCGAGTCCAATAACTTCTAGTAAAACACCCACTTCAACTGACATGGCTAGCGTGAGGCCGACCCCCTTACCTGTAAATATAAACAGGCTCTGAATCCCCACATGCGACCCCTTCGGAGATAACACATGCCAAAAGTTACACTATATGTGTTAACGCTTTTTTGCGGCGTCACCATGCCCCGGTTTCCTATTTAGATCTGCGAGTGTTTATCTAAGTTGCATGGCGTGTTTTCGGGACCGGGAAGTGTCTGCGGGCCGCATGCCGATGCCTGTCCGGACATAGGCATCCATCACCCGCACGTCTGACACGTGACACGCTGAAAGACAAACGTCTGAACACGAGTCGGAGAGACAGGAAAGTTAATCATTTTATTTTCTGTAGTTCTATGCACCACATCTCTTTATTGTCATTGAGATCGCGTAAGCAATTTCACTTTAGAAGTTAATCAATGTAACAAGAAGAGAACAATAAGAACCATGATATTACTGTAAGACGTATTTTTTTTTACAAAAAAAACGATTTGTGAAGAGGAGTGACTTATATATGAGGCTGAACTCATACTGTAAAAAATGGTTCACTTTGCCAATGTCACCCCTGTGTCAGGGAAGGTCGGCAAAAGTTGTAGGGCTTATGTTCATTTGAGGTTTGGATTTTATTTGTAAGTACACATTCAGCATTTGTACGCGCGAACTACACGTGTTTGTTTGTGGGCACACATATGAGAGCTTTAAATGAATATATCCTTGCAACTTAGATTATAGATTATTATTATAGAATGCATCAACGTATTTCGCCTGGCCAGAAAAAGGTATTTTACATTATACTGTAAAAAATGGTTCACTTTGCCAATGTCACCCCTGTTTCAGGGAAGATCGGCAAGAGTTGCAGGGCTTATGTTCACTTGAGATTGGGTTCTTTATATTGTAGGTCCACATGCGGCATGTGTGAGCGCGAAATTATGCGTGTTTGCTTGTGGGAATGCATTTAATATGAATCTCAAATGATACATATCTTTGCAACTTAGGTTTAGATTTAGAATATATCTCTGCACCTTAGATTATAGAGATTAAAGATCAGTGCAAATTTTGGCCACTATTGCGCACTATCGCTTTAATTACCTGTATGATTTATTCCGGCATTATCTGCAGGGATTACCGGCTGTCACATATTGGCTTATACTCGGTACTAAGTCCGAATCACTGTATTATCATGAGCATGTACCTGCAGGTGTATCATGATGATAATATGAATAATATTCGTAGCAGAGGTCTGTTTATCAAAGCCCGCTACCGGTGTGCCCCAGTGAACAATCAATGATGCCAGGGACTGGCAACACTTGCAAATAATATTTTTTTGAATCATGAAAAATAAAACAAATTTGAATGTGATAGGAAAAACTGATTTAGGGGCAAATTAAGCTAACATGGCGTTTTTCAGATAATTGCACCTTTTTACCTTTTTCCTACGAGAGACAACACTAACAAAGTGTGAAAATCCTGAAGAGCATTTTCCTATAGTAAGTTCAATTACTATGAAAAGTTTTCACCCGTAAAATGTGTATTTATATTCCGGTCGATACGTCCGTGGTAGAGTGCATGCTATCTATAATCTAAGTTGCAAGGATATATTCATTCAAAGCTCTCAGATGTATGCCCACAAACAGACACGTGCAGTTCGCGCTTACAAATGCTGATTGTGTACTTACAAATAAAATCCAAGCCTCAAATGAACATAAGCCCTGCAACTCTTGCCGACATTCCCTGAAACAGGGGTGACATTGGCAAAGTGAACCATTTTTTACAGTATGGGTGGTCAGCCTCATATCAACCTATAAGTCAAGGAATAATGCATTTACTCAAAATAAAATACCGGCAAGGTTAACTCAGCCTTGACAAGAAATGAGTACCAGCCCCATCAGGAGCTGGGAAACCTCCACTTACACTGAGATGGTTGGCGTAAGGCCACCCCCCTTACCTTTAAAAATAAATATGTTCACTCGCCAAATCTGGGAGAACGTGACAACGATTTACACTGTATGCGTAGCTCAGTTGCGTTTCTATTTTGCGTTTTCATGAAAGAAAACCAAATTATGACAACTGAAGAGGTTCGTTGAGAATATGTAAATACAGCATGAAATTCTCAATATTAGATTTTTTTTCTCGTCGGACAAATGTTGCAGATCTGTGTGACCAGGGTCCTTGAACATTTGAAAACAAAAAAAAGTTTTTTTCTAGAAACCCGGCCATGTGAAGAGGCATCTTTTATATCGCCACTTTAAAGGTAAAACTGAATAGGTGCAACGGAGGATTACTTCATAACAAGTATACTGACACTATCTTCTTGAGCTGTTTCAATAAAATTGATTCCACGGAATAAGTGCCTTTTTCAAAAGTAAAAATTTGTGAATAATCTTAAAAATATTATGAAAAAAAAATCTTGAACCACAGGTTGTCATTGGCTTCTCACTTTTTGCTACGCGATTATGGTCGCGTACTCAGTTTTGATATCGGCGTACAGGTACATACATGCAAACTGCAAACACAGGTAGGTAGGTAAGTACCTGTGATGGCGAACATCACTAAAACATATCGGAAGCCTAGCAACAAAAGTGAACCTACATAAACATAACTCCACATTGTGATAAAGTTAAGAGAGATACCCGAATCTATAATCCATATTTTAGTGGTTTTTTTTTCATACTTCAATTATTTATTATTTGTATTCCTCGACTTATAGGTTGGTATGAGGCTGACCACCAAATGTTATACTTCACCAGTTTATAAATGTCACCCCTGTTTCAGGGAAGGTCGGCAAAATTTGCAGGATTTATGTTCATTTCTGTTAGGATGTTAATTTGTTAGTACACATGTAGCATTTGTAAGCCCGAACTTTCACGTGCCTGTTTGAGGGCATGCATTTAATATTTATCTTAAATGTTAAAGTATCTTTGCAACTTAGATTATATATTATAAAGGCTCACTCTGCAATCACATATCCGGATATATGACTAGATTTCCAATTGTGAACGGTTCATAGTCTAGTGGTTATTGCTACGGATTATTTTAATCGGAGGGTCGTCGGTTCGATTCCTGTTACAGCGCTACCAAATTATTCGCCAATATGCAAAATCGCTGCGCTGAAAAATAGGCCCGTCGTGTCTTGCAGCAACGATCAAGCTCGCAAAGGGATCTTGAGGTGTGGTGCACACAAATAAAGCACTCACCAGATTAAACATTCCTGTATAAATTTATTTATTTAAGCATGCTTCTCTTTGCCAATGTCACCCCTGTTTCAGGGATGGTCGGCAGGTGTGGCTTATGTTCAGTTGAGATTGAGTTTTTTATACGTGCCTGCCTATGGGAATGCATGTAATATATTGAATGTAAAATATCTTTGCAAATTTAGTTATACATAGATGCTGTGCTCGTAGATGTACATTATGTGTTTAAAAAATCTGAACCAAAAAACGACACAGACAAAACATCGATTGTCCTGTAATATTTTGCAAAAGGCATTTGGAGGTTTTTGGTAGCACGCGACGTGTTTAATGGCACCATTACGTCCCCTTAGAGCTTGTTTGTCTAATGTCCATCAGAGATAATTTCACATGAGCAATGTTTGATTGTGTACTGGACCAATGTGTTTTGTGAAAACTGAAAATTAATTACAAAAATATTTAAAACAACTCTCACATTATAGTATTTCATGTGTTTTGCTTAGCTCAGATTGTGTAGAAGGCATTAGGCATTTTCATTGAAAGGTCATCTTTGAATCAAATGATGGATAAGCCAAACAAGCACTGGAGTGAGGTACAATTAACTAAGAACGAGCATGTGAAGCGTTTTGGCCTACGTGACACGGAGCCAGCGGCAATGTCGGAAAAACCGACTTCCTTTCAATTGTAGACTTCAGTCACTGTGAGCTGTGACTAGTCATTTCTCGTGATTGTATTGCATCATGAATTGTCAGAAATTTATGAGAAAGTGTACATGCATAAAAAAAAAACAGTGTTTTATTTTCTCAAGTTGAGCATTTATTTTTTTCTACTTTCAACATGCTTACGTCATTTTCAACATAAGCAAGTCGAAGTACTGAAATAAATGCTCAAATTGTAAAAATAAAACTCTGAGTTTTTTTTAAATTCAATACTTTATCATAAAAAATAATTTCCACTGTGTAAATACACAAATTCTTAATTTTTTGTCAGAAATTTGCTATTGAAATGTTACGCCGAGTTGTTTCACTTCTTTGTGCGTCAAAAAAAAAATACCGGCAAAGTTTACTCAGCCTTTACAACAAATGAGTACCAGCACCCTCGGGAGCTGGGAAACCCTCATTTCAACTGAAGTGGTTGGCGTAATACCGGCCTCCTTAATTGTAAAAATAAATAGTTTACACTCGTCACAAGCGAGCCCTTCGGGGAACTCGCTGCAGAGGTAACATTATATGTGTAGCGCCCAGCCTTACACCAACTGAGTCTAGCTTCTGTTTGAGTGAGTTTAAAAGAACGCATACATAGGTCTCTTGTGGTGTGTCTCACAAACAATGCTCCAAGTTTCTTCAATAAAAAAACATTTTTATGGTGAGGGTATTTTAGAGTTTTTTTTAATTTTTGTGATTTTCATGTAAAAAAATACAATGCATGCATTGTGTATTCGTATATCAAGATTATCTGTTGAAAAAAATCAAACACACAAAATACAGTCATCTCTATCACACACATATTTCCTTGTGTGCGAAAAAAGGACAATAGTTTTGTTTCTTTTACACGGCAGCCTTATCAAAAAGCTATTACATTTTCATTTATAAAACTCTCTACAGACGGCTATTCATGCCTGCCATTTTTGCGTGTATTAAGGTATCCTGCGTTTTATTATTTCAGGGTAACTTTTACAAAAAAAAAATAACGATCATAATGGATATTGTAAAATTAAATGCTGCAGCTCTTAATTCTGTTCAGTGACTTTGTTTAAGCAATGGTGTAGATTCTGTAGCCGTTCGGAATGCTCATATGTGTTTCACATGGAGGTATATTCAATATATCGATGGTGACTCAAAAAACAGGTGTTAAAAACACACAATAATTGTAAAATAGATATAGTCATATTATTATTTTTTATGAAAATGCATAGAGGTACTTTTTTACCCCTGCACTTGGACCTCTGTAGCTTTTAGTACCAGTATAAATAATTTTCCATTTCCTTACAATAATAAAATGAATACCTATGTAGATACTGAGATATGTTAAAAGAATGACGTCATTGAGTCGCTTAGAATCAAAGGCGTCAATCTGGGATATTTTGGAAAATGAGTGAAGTTGCAAAAATATTTTGACATTCAATGCAGGCTCACAAAAAGACACGTGTTAGTTGTCGCTTACTAATGCTGCATGTGTACTTACAAAATAAACCAAACCTCGCGATTAAATGCAAAAAATGTCACACATGAATGAACGCAAGAATGGCTGTCTGCATGGGCACCGGCATTATGATATTTTCATTTATAGGTAGGTATATTGGTTTAAATATGAAACCAGTTGCTATGCAGAATGGAGACGCGATATTTTTTTTCATTCTTTGTCATTTTTTAATATTTAGGTCAAGATTCTATGCAGTTTTGAGAACGATTTCCGAGCATATTGATTCAAGCGTGATATTTGATATACAATCAAATAACGAGAATAGACTTGAACAATTCTTTTGTCCATAACAGGCTACCCTCACTACAGTGAACTCTCTTCTTCTTTTGGTGCCACTTCCATCAAAGATTGGTGATCATCATGGCTATTTTTACATTGGGTGCTGCGGCTCGAAACAGGGACTTTGTGCCCTAGTTGAACCATTGTCGCAGGTTTTTCAGCCACGATGTCCTTCGGCGTCCCTGAGATCTTCTTCCCTCAATAGCACCCTGTATGATGAGATGGAGAAAGCGGTATTTCTCATTTCACAAAACATGACTGGAGTACATCAGCTTTCTCTGTTTAATGATAGAAGTTCCTTTGTGGTGCGCATACGTCGGAGGACTTCTTCATCGGTGACCCGATCATGTCAGAAGATCCGAAGCATTTTTCTGACACATATTGCACCCTCACACAGTCATTAACAAGCTGGCGTGAACTCTTGAATGAAATCTTTGAAAGAATTTTAATTCATCTGAAATATGTCTAGATTAGCGGATTTATTTAGGGCCTGTCTCACCAACCTCCAATCAATATTTGATTGACACATTAAATTTGGTTGCTTAATTCTGGTAAGGACATCGGTTAAATATTTCGCGGAAGTGGGTAATAATATGATTTTGAACAGGAAAGATGATGTGCATCAGCTGATTTACGTATGTGCAACTAAATTTTGGTTTTGATGGGAGAAATCACACTTAATATTGATTTTCGTCTCGTTGGAGTTTGGTGCAACAGGCTTTTAAGGCAACACTCCGAGTTAAGGCATGGTGCACGTAGTCTCCCCCAACTGCGAAACAGGGGTGACATTGGCAAAGTGATCCATTTTTTACAGTATGAGCACGGTCAGCTACATACCAACCTATAAGCCAAGGAACAGAGTTTGCGAATTTCCTTGCAATGTTTTGGCGTGGCATCTGAAGTCAGTGGCGTCCCCGCGCCGGCTGTGAAGGTGCCTGAATGACCGTCAGGAATTTTTATGGCCGCGATGGACGTCTCTCTCAGATGTCACATGGTCAACAATAGGTGCAGAGCATCGACTGTGGCTGTGACGCCCATAGCTCTGACGGACGCTATTTGTGACTGGGTTAACGAACCACCTCTCAATGACGCAGCTGTTACAGAAACCAAACTACTTCTTCCTCTAATTCACCGTCACTTTCCTTTTGTTACACTAACACAGATAAACCAAACACAACTAATAACATCTTGCACATTCGTAACAATGTAATATTAAAAGGCTGGCGTTGTTTCTAGGACAGCAGATCCTGTAAGATCACAGCGACTAGCCAACCGCTGATAATGCCCATCGGAGCAATGGGCGAAACTGTCCGGAAAGAATCAACCAGACCACGGCTACATAGCCGCCCGAAAAAAGTGATTGTTGTGTCAATATAATGCAGCTTTTAATCAGAAACGCTATCCTGCTAAATTTCTTACACTTTGGATATCAATCCAAGTAGGAGCTTGCTAGCGCTTGCGAAAAAACTCCATAGAAGAAAATGACAGTACACCTTATTTTTGGACACGAATCTCTATCTCGTCGCTTTAAAGGTCGTAAGTAATTAGCGCTAGTCCGGTCGACTCAGTTGGTAAAGTGCTTGCATTCCACGCCGTGAGCTCGGGTTCGAATTCCACCGAGGGTGTCAGAAATGATTTCCCGTTTCGGTGTTTATTTCAAACCCCAAAATAAAATACCCGCAAGATTTACTGACGATCAACGAAGTGGTTGGCGTAAGGCCGGCCCCATTACCTGTAAAAATAAATTGGATCCACTGGCTATATGCGAAACCCTTCGGGGATAGCGCGCTTCAGGAGTCTGAAGCGCTAAGCACTAGACTACAACCGGACTTTGCATGTTAATGGGTTACTACGATTTTAGACAGATTGTGACGGCTACTCGGATCAAACTGTTGTTTTTAGGTAAACAACTCCAAATAATGACTCTGGTGGTGATTAGCAAGATGGAAAACCAATAAACCCCAATTCTGGAAGATTCCACACGAAAAACTTACAAAAATACTTCATAAAAAGATAACACACACTAATCTTCTAAAAATTCGGTAATTTAAAATGCTTAAAACTTGATACGTGATGTATTTTTTTCATTAATGAAGTATTAGAAGAGAGAGATTGAGTTGGATTTTGATGAGAGTTGATAATTTGTATGCAAATACATTTCTTTTATGTTTTTTATCCAATTTTTTTAACACTGTCTCACTTTAACTTCATTGGGTCAAGTCAGCACAAATTTTAAGAGCTTTTTGACGATCTTAAAGCATATCGCCACCTTAAAGGTAAAAGACTGAATATGTGCTGATTCACTGATTCGAGAAATCGTGGATGAAACATTTTATTGGGTGTAACTTCTCATAGTAAGTGAACTTATTAGAAAGAAGTGCTCATGAAAATCTTTTAAACTTCAGAAATTTCACACCTTTTTGGTTTTTTCTTTCGTATAAAATAGGAAAAAGAAGATAGAAGACAGCACAGAATTTTTCCTTTCTATAGCAGTTTTTATCATCTATAATCTAAATTGCAAAAATAAATATACATTTAAAATTTATATTTAATGCACGCCGACAAGCAGACACGTGTAAATTCTCGCTTACAAATGCTGCATGAGTACTTACGAATTCAAATCCAAAATTCAAATGAACAAAAGCCCTGAAACTTTTGCCGACCTTCCCTGAAACAGAGGTGACTTTGGCAAATTGAACCTAGGATTTTTCACAGTATGGGAAATCACTTTTTTGTTAGATACATAGAATCACTTTCAGTTAAAAATAAAATATAGCTTTGTATGCGCGCTTACATGCTTTGGGTCTTTCTGACACATTTTATCACACCAATGACCGTATCTGAATTTTTTATACATTTCTTTAGAAATTTTATTTATCTATTTTTTTCCATTTGACAAACCTTTACAATATAAAGTCAATGTTTTTTTTCTGTGATTGATTTATTCAAAACGATTAACACTTTTGTGTGTCGTATGGAACCATAAAACCTACGTCCTAGATAGATAGTAAACTTTAAAATAAAATTTTAACACGTCGTAGGTTTTTGGATAAACTTAAAAAATAAGGTCGATGGAAGGTTAATTAAAAAACAATTTAACTACATATTCGTCCCCTTAGTGCTTGTTTGTCTTATGCCCATCAGAGGTAATTTCACATGAGGAATATTTGTATGTGTACTGGACCAATGTGTCTTATGAAATATAGAAATAGATTTAAAAAATATTTAAAACAGCTCTCACATTATCTTGTTTTTTTTCTTAGCTCAGATTGGGTAGAATATGATTCTTAAGGCAATTTCATTGAAAAGTCATCGTTGAATCAAAGGGTAGATGAGTCAAACAAACACTGAGGAAACGCTTTGTATGTTAAATAGAGATTTATTGTCTGTTAGTTAATGATGTATATCGTGCCACGACCAATCTTCCACAGACAGATTGGCCATGGACAAATCGGTCACACGATAGTTCGGTAAACGACATTGCTGTCACAGACAATTCGGCCACAGATTACCTACTCGTCTACAGCCACATGGGTCACGAACGAATTGATCATACGAAAGATCGTCCACACCTTTTTTCGGTTACATACAATATACTCCCCCAGAAAGCTCCACCACTGCATATTTTCTCTCCAAAAAACCTTTGTAATTACTGAAGTTTTGATTAATTGTAGCTTTCTGTGATGCAGCTGTCTTTGGATCATAAAGTGCCCTGTCATAAAGTGATTTGGAAGTGCCCATGACAAATTTCCAAACTACAGGACTTTCCCACTTTATTGTGTTTTCTAACCACTAGACTACGGACCGGTCAATATATTGTATGTGACCGAAAAGGCATGTAGACGAACTGTCGTGTGACCGAATTGTCCGTGACCAATGCGTCTATCGACAAGTTATCTGTGACCGAGTTGTCTGTGAGCGAAATGTCGTTGATCGGAAAGTCGTGTGGACGATCCGTCATGTTACGCGATTGTTGGTCACCGGACGGGTTTCTGTGACCGATTAGTCGTGAAACCAATGTACATGAGTGGAGCTGTTTTATGCAATGGGATATGGCCGGATATGATCTGCTGTTACAGTGCATCAGATGCGGTGCCATCTTATATGCATGCAATGTGGTCACCATCATAGGACAACTATCTCCCTACGGCATATCAGGGGCGTGCATTGAATAGAGACATTTATTCAAAAAAATCATGAACATGGACTCGGCACATTCAAAATAGCCCTTGGCTATGTGACGTCATCAATAGTTTTAAAAAATCGGATTCCCGGAAATCAACAGTTTACACTATTTAACAACATTTTATTCTAACTCGGCGAGCTTAAAAAAACACAGCAAAACTTAAATTTGCTCATTTGGAGCTTAGAAAGTTTTTTTGTGTATTTTCAATTCAAAATAAGATAATTCAACCTTAACTAAACTGGTTAACCTTGTGATAAAAAATGCAAAGTAATTGAGTATGCAATTTTACTTAGGTGAAATAAATCCTAATTTAGTTTAATAATTATAGCATATGAAGAATACCGCGCATTCTGTAAAAAATAGTTTACTTTGCCCTATGTCAGGGAAGGGCTGCAAGAGTTGCAGGGCTAATGTACATTTGAGTTTTTTTCAATGTTAGTACGTACACATGCTGTATGCGTAAGCGCGAACTTGCACGCGTCTGCTTGTGCGCATGCATTAAATTTGTATCTTTCTAATCTAATCTTTAATCTAATCTAAGTTGCAAAGATATGTTACATTGGAGATTTACATTATATGCATTCTTACAAGCAGACATGTACAAGTTCGCGCTTGCACATGTGAACTTGCAACATAAAAATCAAATCTCAAATGGACATACACCCTGCAACTCTTGTCGTCCTTCCCTGAAACAGAGGTGACATTGGCAAAGTGAATCATTTTTACAGCATGGGTGGTCAGCCGCATACCAACCTAGGGGCCGTCCATAAATTACGTCATCGATTTTGGCCGATTTTCGACCCCCCCCCCCCCTTACAATCATCCTATAGTCATTATCTAATGCCCCCCACCCTCTTGCTGTAATAATGGATGAGCTTAATAATTAATAATGTTATATTACCTAAATAGTATTTTGTATATTTTGTAGAAATTGGTATTTACAAGAACGACGTCACTTTTGGTACTCATACATCATTTGCCATCATCCGCAGACCATACTCCCCCCCCTCTTAATGCGAATGACGAAGTATATGGACAGCCCCCTATAAGTCAAGGATCATACACGACAAATTATAAGTCTTTTAAATCTTTCCAACTTAGATTAGAGATTATAGAAGCCAGGATCTACCCATGTTTTCATGCCAAAGGACAAGTTGATACTTATTATTTCCTCATGAAAAAGAAAGTCAAAATGTTACACCACACGACCGCAGCCTTTTAAATTTAAGTACCTAATTCTTTCTTCTTGTACCGCTTTGTTTCTCTTCTTTTTTTGGCATTCAAGTATCATCTTTCAGTCGGACCGCAGCCTTGGTGGCCCAATGGTGTAAATTTCATCATTTACAACTTCATGCCGATGTTCCAAGGTTCAGGTTTCTCTGGGCGCAATTATTTTTTTATACTGGCTATTACAGGTAGCGGATTTTTAAGTTTGATGTTGTAAATAAAAATCTGCAGGAATACAGGGTAAACGTGGGAGAAAAAAAGAAGACTAAGAAAAGCATAGTTGGATCAGATTGTTGAAATTGTGAAATAATGTTATTCACAGAGTGAATGTAAAAGAAGGGAAACGTTTGAAGAAACTGATGGATATGAATGAATTGAAAGAGGAATGCAAAGATGGGATGAAATGCAGCTCTGCAGAGGCAATGACGAAAGAGTAACAGTTGCAGTTACCCCATGTATCATACTTCATGGTTAGGCTCAATCACACCCGACCGGTCTATAGACTAGTGTTTAACACAACAGACTCGTAATCTTAACTCGACGTCGCGTCGGTTTGATTCCCATCGGAGCGCAAAAAAAAAGGTCATTTAATTTTCAAAATATGCTCTTCGTTAGATTGTAAGTTTTGTAAGATAGTCCGGTCGATAGTTCAGTTGGTAGAGTGCTTGCATTCCATGCTGAGAGCTCGGATTCGAATCCCACCGAGAGTGTCAGAAATGATGTCCCGTTTCGGTGTTTATTTCATACCCTGCAACTAAGGTGTTTGGCGTAAGAGAACATTCGACCTCTTCGCGAAAAACGCAGCAAAGAATAACACTGTATGTGTAGCTTAGTAGCATTTACAGACTGCTTTGTAAAACTAACTATCTAGCTAGAGGCTGCGACACTAAGGTCCAGTATTTTCAACGTTAGCTTATGTGACTTTAAACTAATAAAAAAAATCTACCTACACAATTGACATAAGTGCGTCCTTCTCATTCAGTATAAAGTCGCTATGCTAACGATGAAAATACCGGGCCTAAGGCCCGGTATTTTGAACGTTAGCTAATCTGACTTTAAGCTGATAAAAAAACTACCCACACGATTGACATAAGTGCGTCCTATTCACTCAGTATTAAATAGCTATGCTAGTGTTGGAAATACTGGGCCTTGGAAGGATTTACATGATTAAAAACAAGTCTTGCAACTTTTTTGCACGTTGCAAAAAAAGCACGAAGGAAAGAAGCTTATAATATTTAATGAGACGAAAAAATCTAGATTTTTTATTTCAGAATATTACTTTTCGGTTTATTGGCATTTTTATGTTCAAAAAATCATATTGATTTTCAAATTTGATTGGACTATAAAATGTGCATAAAATATGAGTTTTTTTGTTGTTAATTTTTAGTAATGTTTAAGTTCATAAATTAGAAAACGAAAAAAAAATCTTGTTCTTTTGTTAACGACACACAAATGCAAATTTGATTATTTTAAAAAATTATAAAAAAAACCTAAATCAGTTTTCGTTATCATCAAAAGATTTAAAATTCTAATAACCACTTAATGAGGTTCGCACATGAATTGACATAGACAAAATTGTGACGTCTCGCGGCTGAGTTTCTATGAAAAAGCAAATAAATATTTTGTCATTCAAATAAATCCTTCCTTATTTGAGTCTTTAAGCACATATAAGTTCGCGCTCACACAAGCCACCTATAACATAAAATCCCAATTTCAAATGAACATAATCCCTGCAACTCTTACCGACCCTTCCTGAAACAGGGGTGACATTGGAAAAGTGAACCATTTTTTTACAGTACGGGTAATCATCCTCATACCAACCTATAAGTCAAGGAACTATAAAAATAAAAATGAAAAATGCATCCAAATGAGGTTGGAACGTTTTTGAATTTGAAACTTTTTTCTCGACGAGCAAACGTCAGTCTTGTATGGGACTGCCATCCTTAGCAACCAATAATAACAAAAAAATATATATATATAAATATAATAATAACAAAGTATTAGTATGTCATTCCCCTAGCAACCCGGCCGGGTGACGACACAATTTTGTCTGTATACGTTTATTTTAGTCTCCTATAAGAAGCTTTATCAAAGAATATTTTGTCAAAAGCACACGTTCCTTGACGTATAGGTTGGTATGAGGCTGACCACCCATACTGTAAAAAATGGTTCACTTTGCCAATGTCACCCCTGTGTCAGGGAAGGTCAGCAAGGCTTATGCTCATTTGAGATTGGGGTTTTTTTATATTGTAGGTCCACATACGGCATGTGTGAGCGCGACATTATGCGTGTCTGCTTGTGGGAATGCATTTAATATGAATCTTAAATGATACATATCTTTGCAACTTAGAATTAGATTAGATTTAGACACGTCAAAAGTAATCAAGATTATAAACACTTGAAGCGTGTACACTTTTACACGTGAGGTCGTCACCCCTACGCACTCCAATTCACGCGCGAATCCAGTTTAACGTCAATTTTTTTCACCGTCCAAATACTTGGCATACATTTAAAAGGCTTTTTTTCGCCATTGCAAAAAAAAATCCGGTTATCAATAACTAATTACACGACAAGCTGTGAGGAGTGTACACAAGTATAGGATTCGTGCTTTGATTCATTAACAACTATTTTTTTTTTGTATCCACAAAATTTTAAGTGTAAATGAACTTGAGAAGAATGTGTGTGGAAAAGATATTGAAAGCATGTGGAAAGATCTGAAGGAAGGAATGATTGAATGTGCTAAAAAAGTATGTGGGGTAACGAAAGGTGGAAAATTGAAAGGAGATGCCTGGTGGAATGATAGAGTGAAAGAAGCTGTGAAAGTTAAGAAAAAGTGTTATGAAAATTGGCTGAATGATAGAAATGATAGAAAGCTAGAAGACGAATATAAGATAGCTAAGAGAATGGCAAAGACTATAATTTATGAAAGCAAGATGAATGAACAAAGAAAGATTGATGAAAGGATTAACAAAAGTTTCACCGACAGTAAGAAGGAATTTTGGAGGTGGATCAATGCGGATAGAAATAAATCTTCTGCATTGACCACTCCGGGAGTCAAAAGTGCTGCCGGTGAGATGGTATGGGAGAATGAAGAAGTATGCAAGAGATGGAAGAACTATTTTCAAGAAATTTTTGGACAGGGTGAAAGAAGAATTTATGAACAGACAGATGAAGAGAATGAATTGAAGATTTTGAAAGAAGAAATGAAAGTGTCTATTTCACGTCTGAAGAATGGGAAGTCTGCTGGGTTTGATGGTATAAATGGTGAAATGTTGAAAGCAGGAGGTGAATGTGTGATAGATTGGATGTTTGAATTATGTAAGCTTTGTGTGAATGCAGGAGTGGTACCGATGGATTGGAGGAAGGCAGTCATTGTTCCCATTTACAAAGGTAAAGGGGACAAAAAAGACTGTCAGAACTTCAGACCAATCAGTCTACTCAGTATACCAGGAAAAGTCTTCTGTAAGGTGATTATAAAAAATGTGATTCTGACTACTAGCAAAAGGGTTTCCGATATACAGTCCGGCTTTATGGCCGGTAGAGGCTGTGTTGATCAGATTTTCACTCTACGACAACTTGTTGAAAAACAATTGTCGGTGAGGGGGAAACTATTCACGGCCTTTGTGGATCTGGAAAAGGCTTTTGACTCAGTGGACAGAGGTATGTTGTGGGATGTTTTGAAAGCATACGGAGTGAATGGAGCTCTACTCAATGCGGTGCATGCGAACTATGAGAATAGTATGGCTTGCATTCGTATTGATGGTGAGTATAGTGAATGGTTTGAAGTTTTTAAGGGTGTAAGGCAAGGATGTGTGATGAGCCCATGGCTATTTAACATAGTCATGGACAAGTGTGTTCGAGATGCTAGACTTGATGATTGTGGATTAATGATAGGAGAGAGCAAAGTAAGCGTTCTACTGTATGCGGATGATGCAGTCCTTGTATCTGATTCAGCAGTGGAATTGCAAATGATGCTCTCTAGATTGAACGAAGCTTTGAAAGGTAATAATTTGAAGTTGAATGCAAGAAAGACGAAAGTTTTGATTTTTGAAAGAGATGATGAAAATATGAATTATGAATTTAAAATTAATGGAATGAATGTTGATGTCGTAAATGAGTTTGTATATTTGGGAAGTAAGTTTGAAAAAGATGGAAGAATGGCCGGTGAATTTGAAAGAAGAATAATGAAAGGCAGGTGTGTACTGGGTGCGACCGCTTGCATCGCCAGGAACCAAAATCTCTCAAAAAATGTTAGATTGGCGGTGCACGGTGGTATACTAGTGCCAACCTTGATGTATGGAAGTGAAGCCTGGACGGTGAGTGAAAGGGAAATTAGTAAAGTCCATACAGTTGAAATGGACTATCTAAGAAGTATGATTGGGAAAAAACGAAGTGACAGGGTGAGAAATGATTTTGTAAGAGAAGAATGTGGTGTAAGGGAAAGTGTGAAAGTGAAGATTAAAAGAAGTATGTTAAGATGGTTCGGGCATTTGGAGAGAATGAGTGATGAAAGATTGACGAAGAAAGTATATGTTGCTAGAATAGATGGATGTCGTGGTAGAGGAAGACCGAGAAAAGTATGGAAGGATCAAATCTCTGAAATAGCGAATGACTGGGATATCCAGAGTCATAATAAAAGGAGGACTTGTATGAAAAAGGTTATGACTCTGGATGAAATGAAAGAAGTATGCAAGGACAGGAAGAAGTGGCGGCTAATCTGCAATGTTGATTTCTAATGTTGGTGTATTCATTTGCTACATTTTTTGCATAGGAAATTTTTGACTTTTTTTTGTATAGATTTCTTTGTAAGGTTTTGTTCTTTTTTATATTTAAATGTAATTTATTATTCATATTCCTTGACTTATAGGTTGGTATGAGGCTGACCACCCATACTGTAAAAAATGGTTCACTTTGCCTATGTCACCCCTGTTTCAGGGAAGGTCGGCAAAAGTTGTGGGGCTTATGTTCATTTGAGGTTTGGATTTTATTTGTAAGTACACATTCAGCATTTGTAAGCGCGAACTACACTTGTTGGTTTGTGGGCATACATCTGAGAGCTTTAAATGAATATATCCTTGCAACTTAGATTATAGATTATAGATTATAGTATCTCACTAGTGTATTATGCGCAGAACTTTCATTTTTATGAAACTGGTAGGTATAAAATATAAATGTGTTCCATTTTGCGTTTGAATTTTTTTTTCTTAGTCCATGACCGGCGTTTTTTTTCGTCTATACATTGTTTAATGTCATCGTCTGTTTGTTTTGATTTATAAAAGTATTTTTTAATCTAGATACCAGTAATAATTAATCAATAATCTTAGGTGCAAGATATGTTAACATTTAAATTCATATTAAAAGCATGCCCACAAACAGACGCGTGTAAGTTCCCTGCAACTTTTGCCGACCTTCCCTGAAATAGGGGTGACATTAGTAATAATATTAATAATTTGAAAATATTTTTAGCGCCGTTTTGTGATTTCACCGCAAGGGCACTGCAGAAAAGGACATTGGCAAAGTAAACCATTTTTTACAGTATGGTGGTCAGCCTCATACCAATCAATGAGTCAAGGAATGTATAAATGTGTCAGAAATATTTCACAATTATTTATCTTTTGTATTTTTTTTCTTTTTCAATTTATTAATATAACACATTTTTAGTACATTTTTTAAAAACTTATTTCTTTTACATAATTAACTAAGTTAATAGTTCAATAAGCTGTACCTCACCAAAAAGAGGCAAAGCTCTTGTGTGTGGTGAGAGGAAGTATTATATTTAAATGAGGTTAGTATGTATAAATGTAAGAATATTAATTTAATACCATAGTTCACTATCATTTCCCGGGATAGGGTAATAAGAGAGTTATGAGCTTAGAGAGAATAAGTTGTATATTTTATCGTTAAATAAACTTTTCTCTGCGTATTTAACTTATTACACCCCCTACACACCTACACTCAACATTCAACACTCTTGCGTGACATCAATAGTCATTTCATACTGCGGGGCCTTAAGCCCCCCCCAAGATCCTACACGCTGCTTGCCATAACCGAATGAATCAACCACGACTGATTGGTGTGCATTTGTTATTAATTATTTTTGCAAATCAAAACTGCTTTTTTCGCATATTCCAAAGGTTGTACAATGCCCACCTTAAAGGAAAAACTGAATAAATGCTGATTCACTGATTTGAGAAATCGTAGATGAAACATGTTATTGTGAATCAATTCTCTTATTCAGTGAAATAACTATAATATATAAGGAGGTGCTCATGAAAGTGTTCTAAATTACAGGATTTTCATACTTTTGTAGTGTTTTCTCTCGAAGACAATAGGGAAAAAACGCAACGCAACGCAACTAAGCTACACATATAGTGTAACTTCTTGCCGCTCTATCCCCGAAGGGGTCGCATGTGGCGAGTTGAACCTATTTATTTTTACAGGTAAGGGGGCCAGCCTTACGCCAACCACTTCTGTTGAAGTGGAGGTTTCCCAGCTCCCGAGAGTGCTAGTACTCATTTCTTGTGAAGGCTGAGTAAGCCTTGCCGGTATTTTATTTTGGGGTTTGAAATAAACACCACCGTACCGGTCCGGTTTTACCGGTCCGTAGCTCAGTGGTAACACTGCGGACTCTGAATGGGAAGGTTGTGGGTTCGAATCCCGGCGGAGCACAAAAAATATACCATTTATATTTTCAAATTTGCTCTTCGCTGGGTTGAAAAATTCATAAACCTTTACCAATGACCGGTCACCAAAGGTCCATCCAGCCTAACAGCAACTGGGTCTTGCTTGAGTATTAGCGCTTTGTAGCGACGACTAAGCTCGTACACCTCTGCGGCACTACAACAAGTGTCATAGACCCCTAGAGTCTCTAGAATCTAGAGAGTCTCCCGCACAGGATTTCTTAAAAAAAAACAAAAAAAAAAACACCAAAACGGGAAATCATTTCTGACACCCTCGGTTTCACAAATCTATTTTTTTAAACTGAATCGTGCTTGAGTTGAAGCTCTGCAGTAGCTACCAAACTTGCTGAGGGCTTTTGAGGTGTGAATCACAATCGAATTCATTACAACATGATCGCTCGTGTTATCGATGGTTGAAACACGCAAGCATGTTGAATGTTAGGCAATGGTCTGTAAGGAGTATACAGTGGGTGCCCCGGGTGCCGCATGTTAATGAATTTATTTTAAGGGTTTGTTTTAGTGCCCCCAGAACAGGGGGGCTGGGTTCAGTGAACGACCTTGAACCCTGAGGAATGTGTCGAAGGTCATGGGACACGTGGGGTGGCGTGGCGGTGACAGATTCAGGGGATGAAGTGATGAAGTGTTAAAAATGAGGGAAGGGAGATGTAAAAAAAGTTGGGAAGAGAAAAAAATTACCTTTTTTATGTCGGTCTTACAAGAAAGTGAGAAAAGGTTTAAATTATTTTAAAGAAGTGAATCCAATCTTAATGGTTTTGGAATGATCTCTATTGATGTATATTTCTTTGTGAAACACTCCTTTAACTTTATGTACAAGTACACTCGATTGTTATTGAAAAAATCTGGGCCAGAAAAACACGCAACCATTCCATTTTTTGTTTGTAGAAAGAAGAAAATAAGCGTTCGTGATTTTATACCATTATTTTATTCTTATAATCTTATGTTTTAATTGAGATTTAGATTGCGAGGACAAATAAATTGATGAAAAAGTGTGAAAACACATTTTTTTTATAAGATTATCATTAGAAAATATAATTTCCTTCGCGGCGGGTAAGCGTTACATCTACACCTGCGTTTGTGACTAGAGTCCTGACGTCACAATTTTTGTCTTTGATATTTCGCACGCTTAATCATAAAGAGAAATAATTAAAAAAATAAGAATGTTGGGAAATCACGTTTTAAATTCAGACAACCAGTAGGTACAACTTGTATGGGATGAAAAAGGCGACCGATGTTTTATCTCGGTCATATTCGTCCAAATTGAACGGCTGTCGCATTCTACCTATTCTTCTCGCATTGTTCTTGCGTTTTATTACAAAATCTCGATTTTTCCAACTTTTGAGTTATTGCTCTTTATTATTAAACGTGCGATTTGTCCATTATTTTGGGTGAGTCACATTTAACGTTATTTTTAAATAAATAAAAATGTTTTTCTTTTCAATTTTTTTTTTGACAGCCACAGAATGTGTGTTTTCTGACTTAGTATTTCTAGAATGTCTTCCATGAAATCTTGTATGTTTTGTTTAGCTTTAACTCTGCACGCAAGTGCGTACAAATTGAGCAGTAACTCCTAAGTTATGTAAACACTTCAGTCTCGGTAAATCTGCAGTCAAAACTCGAGCATAAATACTGAAAATTCCATTAACTGCGAGTTATTTAAACTCATGGAGGCAATAATCATATGGAGAGATATTTAGTGATGTATAAAATGTAATTTGTCGTGTGTGTGTGTTCCTTGACTTATAGGTTGGTATGCGGCTGACCACCCATGCTGTAAAAATGGTTCACTTTGCCAATGTCACCCCTGTCTCGGGGAAGGACGGCAAGAGTTGCAGGGTGTATGTCCATTTGAGATTTGGTTTTTATGTTGTAGGTTCACATGAGGCATGTGCAAGCGCGAACTTGTACGTGTCTGGTTGTGAGAATGCATGTAATGTGAATCTCCAATGTAACATATCCTTGCAACTTAGATTAGATTAGATTAGAGACGAAAATTTTGATTTAGTTCCTTACGACATGAAGCACCAGTTATTGAGATGTTTATTTCATTACTGCAGCAACCAAAAAAATGTATTCTGTAGCAATTAGGTTCCACGGAAGCTGACCACCCATACTGTTAAAAACTTTGTACATTTTGCCAATGTGACCCCTGTATCAGGGAAAGTTAGCAAAAGTGGCAGGGCATGTGTTCATTTGAGGTTTGGATTTTTATTTGTAAGTTAACATGCAGCATGTAAGCGCAAACTGATACGTACCTGCTTGTGGGCATGCATTTAATATGAATCTAAAATGTTAATATATCTCTACAACTTGGATTATAGATAGATCTAATTTTTACTATGTTTAAATGATGTAAGGGATGATTTTTACAAGTATCTATTATCTCGTGCATAGGTACTTAAATACTTGAACATCTCTAGTGATAGAAATGGCTGTCAATTTCGCGAGCGAAATATTTCGGCAAACCAAAAATTAATTTAAAATAAGTAATCATAGAAAGTAGTATTTTGAAGTAAAATATTACTCCTGATTTTATTATCCGTTTTTGTTATTTTGACTGACTGCCTGATGTATGGAAGCGAGTCGTGGACGGTGAATGAAAAAGAAGTAAATAAGGTATGCACCGTAGAAATGGCTCATTTGAGAAGTATGACAGGAAAAACACTGAAAGATAAAGGGAAAAACGAATGGATTCGGAATGAATGTGGAGTAAATGAATGCGTGAAAGTGAAAGTTCAAAGAAGGGTGATGCGATGGTTTGGATATTGAAAGGATAAATGTTGAAACATATTGAAACATATTGAAATTGATTACATATTGAAAGGATAAATGAAGACCGACTGACCAAAACAGAGTATAAAGGGAATGTAATAGGTGAGCGTGGAAGGGGAAGACCTAGGAAAGAATGGATTGATCAGAAGTGAAATTGTGAATGAATGGAATTTACAGAGTGTAAACAAGAGAAGAGCGTGCATGAAAATAGTGATGAAACTAGATGAGATGAAAGAAGTATACAATGACAGAGTCAAGTGGAGGCACTTTGTGTGGAGGTACCGGCCACCCCTAGAGAAATGGCGGCAGGATACAAGACTAGACAAGACTGCACATTTCAAAAATACCTAGCTTGGCAATTTCTATGGATTTTTTTTAATGACATGTTGACCGTAGGAAGGTTACCGATAGACTGAATTTAGAGCTTTTCAAAATGAGCGCGTTAGCTTAATTCATATTATTCGAGGCAATTCTGTCCAAGTCCATCCTGTGCCTTATACGTATAGCGATGTTTAAACTGCAGTTTTCAAGTAAACACACGTGTAACATTACTGGGTGTAATTCCAATAGAATCTGCATACTAAAATAGGGGAAATATGTTGCGTCATTCGGCCGGGTTGCTAAGATTCTTAATTGTTTGAAAAGTTGCTGCGACAAAACAAAATACTACACTAAAGACAGAACATACCTACATTCATACTCCGATATAATATTGTTACGTTTTTAGGGTTCAAAAGTCTTTCAATTAAAATACTGGTCTTCTTATACAGTTGTTTATTTTACACTTTTAATAATTTATTTTCACAAAGGTAGTCTCGACTATTCCATTACACTTGGTTTCTGTTCACTGGTTAACTTAGTACAATGTAGTTGTAAAGCTCGTAGGATACTGGCTCTGCAAGTGATTTGCACCCTTCTTATACTCTTCAAAACAGTACAATCTAGATCTATATTCGCTAGACAGTTCCAGAAAGGCGTAGTAATCATTATATCTCGATGCTTCAAGTATTTTTATTCAATGATTCCTACCCACACAATATAATACAGAATTCCTATAACTATAACCAATACCTATTCTAATATTTACATAACAATATTATGTAGGTTTTTACAGTGGCGAAGGGTGCCATACAAGACGATTCCCATCGTTTTCCCGTTTAAAATGAGGCAAAAATGATAATATAGTAGACTGCATGGTTTCAATGGGGAAAAAATACATATTGTTTCTTTAGTTTTAAATGTATTTTTTTACTTTGTGCTTATATTTTTTAACTGCTTTGTTACATCGTTTTAAAAGGGAAGCCGATGAGAACCGGCTTGTATGGCACCCTTCGCCACTCAGTCTCTCTAGGTAGACTGAAAAGGCGCTTAAGCGCTGCGTACTGTATTTGATACATCTGTCATAGGATGTCACTGAAACATCACTGAAAGCATATAATAATCTTTAAACTAAGTTGCAAAGATACATTACATTTAAGCAAACAATTATAAGTTCACGCTTACACATACCGCATGTGGACCTACAATTTAAAAACCCAAATCTCAAATCAATATAATCCCTGCAACTCTTGCCGACCTTCTCTGAAAAAGGGGGGACATTGGCAAAGTGAACCATTTTTTGCGATGCTGGACACATTCAACCTCATATCAACATATCCTAACTCAAGAAACTAAAAGTGCGCAATATTACAAATTATTATAAAATACTTTCACTAATTACAAATCAATATACCTATACATACGAAAATAACAATTAGACAATTTAATGTCTTAGCCGTACACATTGTAGATCAACCGCCATTTTTTCGGTCCTTACTGTACTAAATTCACTTAATTAATTACCTAATAACTCGAAAAAAGCTCATGAACCGTGATCTAATCTAATCTAATCTAAGTTGCAAAGATATCTTACATTGGGGATTCACATTACATGCATTTTCACAAGTAGACACGCACAAGTTCGCGCTTGCACATGCCGCATGTGAACCTACAACATAAAAACCAAATCTCAAATAAACATACACCCTGCAACTCTTGCCGTCCTTCCCTGAAACAGTGGTGACATTGGCAAAGTGAACCATTTTTACAGCATGGGTGGTCAACCGCATACTAACCTATAACTGAACATACACGACAAATAACATTTTTAAATCATGAACCGTGATTCATTAAAAAAACAGCGCCAACCAAATAAGTAAACGCGCTATTTATACATGTATAATTAAATTCAATTACAAACAAAAAAAATAAAAATATATTTTATTAAATACTTACATTATTCAAAATTCTGCACATTTTCCGTGTTTCTTTTTCATAGTTTTTGCAGCATTATATAGCTTTGTAATCCAAATAGTTCATTCACTTAAAATTTTTGTTCAAATCACAAATTTTAAAACACACATTTCATCGTTAAATCAACCAATCACCATTTGGAGATTCATCGGTTTTTTTTCATTAAAAAATCTGCAAAGACACTGAAAATCACAAAAATTAAAACATGTTTATAAAATTGCGTACTTTTAATGACGATAAAGTATAAATAAGTTATTAATCACAAGTTTAATGATCTTTTATTTGTTTTATAACTTATTTCATGGTGTATTCATTTATTCATGAATGAGAGATAAATTTAATTTTAATGATAAATTAATTTCCTACTAAAAGGTCAAAAAGATCACGCTTTTAAATGTAATATTTTAATTTTTCTACTGATTTTAATGTGTTTTAAAAACTGATTTATTTTCTAATGTGTTAACAGTACTGATATTTTTTATGTATTTTAAAAATACTGATTTTCTTATGTGATTTAAAAGTACTGATTTTCTTATGTGTGTTTTAAAAATACTTATTTTCTTATGTGTTTTACAAATACTGTTTTTTGTGTTTTAAAAATACTAATTTTCAAATCTACTTAAAATATTGATTTTCAACCACGCTCTTTATCATTATTTTCTTCAGTCTACTTCGTTATTAACATGTTAATTTTTAGCGGTAACGAGTGAAGAAATAAGATTAGTTACAATGAGAAGTGTGTTTTAAAAACTGATATTTTTAAAACACTGCAGATGCTACCTACCTACGTGACTTTTGCAAAAATTAAAAAAATGCTAATTACCGCTCTCAGTGTGTAATTGCTGGTGTGATGAAACTTAAATCGAAAACTAACCCTTTTTTGAGTAAATAAAAAAAAAACAATTTATCAGCATTTAAAACACAAAATTATTCAGCAGTATAAAACAACTTTCAAAAGTTAAAAAATACACTTTTTGTTTCTCTATTATCCCTTATTTTTTTCAGTTTCATAAAATTTACAATCAGGTTTATATTTTTGCATTCAAATGGAAGGTTTTTTTTAATCCTTTTTCATTTTAAAAATAAACCACTTTCAAAAGAATAAAACCGTTTACAATTTTCACATTTTTCTTCACTTTCTTTCAGTTTCATGAAAAAAAACCTCAGTATTTTTTTTTAACTCACAAATCCACAATTTACAAATGTATTTTAGGTTTTCTTTCACAAAATTTAAGGTTTTTATATCATCTCCTTTCACTCTTTACTATTTGAACTTTTCATAATTTTTTTAATCGACTTTTTTTTCAAAATATTCTCTCGATCTTTCTCGTCTCGAGGGCGACAGCGTCTGCACACGGTGCGCACTGTACCACGGTTGGATATGAACTGAAGCAACGGCAACGGCGAGTTGGGAGCCTGAGTTCGGACTCGCGAGTAGCACTAGCTATTGTTGTACTGCCGGCGAGTGAGTGAGACAGTCACTGGCGCATACCACTGGACGCATTCGGAAGATTCTAAGTTACGTAAGGGTTTTCAGCGGAAAATGAATAAAAGTCAGTTTTCTATTGGCGGCATTAAAACGTTACCGATCGGTCGGAGTCTTATGATTGGATTACTAGTTATCTCCTCTGCGGCACTAAAACATGTGTCATAGACCCCTAGAGTCTTTAGAATCTAGGGAGTCTCCCGCACAGGATCCCGAAAGGAAAAAAAAAAAAAAAGGAATTTCCATTTTCATACATCCCAGCTTCGAAAGGTTAAAGAATTTATTTTGTAATCTTATAAGTAAGTCTTACTGAAATAGGGTGTTGCTTGAAAAATTGCGCTTACTATAAAGCCACGACCAAGATTACAGATGACTCGTGATTCACACATAAATAACTCTCACAAAATAAATCAGCCCAATATTTTTGTACACGGATAATTATATATTTTGAGCTGTGACTGTGTCGCCATTACGTTACGGGTGATCAGAGCCTCTGTAGGGTTGTCTCCACTTTTTTCTACTTTGACATACCTCTTTCAATCCCTTGAACTTCCACTTGTCGTACAAGCTGCTAAACACGCGCATGCATATGCTGCAAGTTTGTCCACAAAGAAAAAGATAATCTCGTAGACTATGCTGATTTATTTGGTGAGCGCTGTTTTTGTGTGAATCACTCCTTCAGAGCCCTCTACAAGCTTGGTCGACGCTGTAGAAAACGCCAATTCTCAAGCAAGTCCCAGTTGGTACTTGGTGTAAGGCTGGATGGACCTCTGGTGACCGGTAAAGGCACATTAATTTTTCAACCAAGCGAAGAGCAAATTTGAAAAATGTTTTTTTTTGTGCTCCGCCGGGGTTCTATTCCACTACCTTCTATTCACGAGTTCGAAGTGTTAACCACTAGACTACGGATAGGTCTACAACTCTGGCTGATTTTCAGAATTAGGGGGTACCAGGTTGAAACTAATAAAACCATTTTAATGCATAGGAGGTTAGCCTCACACCAAACTATCACTACATTTTTAAAATTCAAATAATTCGTTCATTTGTTGTGATGGCCGAGGGGCAGAGGCGCATGCTCGACTAGCGTTTTTGGAACCGGATAACGTTGGTTCCAATCTTGCGTCTAGCCCACTTGACCATAACTTCGACCCTGGTTCAACAGATGCCGTTGCATGCACACAAGCTTCTGATTTCGCATGAAGACAACTGGCCAGGCAAAATAGGTTGGTGAATTGCGTACCTTTCCACAAATCTAATAAATAAAAAATTCAGGGTGCGGCTTGAATCGGTCGTTTTATCTGAAATGAAATTAGGTAATCCTTGAGAACAATAATAGTGGACAGTTTTATAAAATGCCATCTTAAATATAGCGCTGGGGTCATTAATACACTGGACTGTCTGAAATACTTTCTAGCATACTTCTGCCAACAGTGATCAGTCATAGAAACAGTCACGAGCTGTTTAAATACGAGTACCAACAACATAAAGACTAGTAGTATGGTTTTAAAAGATTTTTGTAATTCAAAATATGATTGGTCTGTTTGTTGTTCATGTGGTATAATTTATTTTATTACTAGTTAACCTGACATACGTTGTCTGATCTAAGTTGTTGTAAAAAAAACTGTCCAAATGAGCATACCACCTTGCCGCGGTCGCCCCAAAGGGTCACATATGGCGAGTCGAGCCTATTTATTTTTATAGTTTAAAATTTTTTGAAGGAATTCAAAAACACTGTTTATTTTCACACAAATATATTTAAAAAGATTACAATCTTTAGAGTAAGTTACAAACGCGTTTTCGACCTAGAAGGTCATCATCAGGTATGATTATTGATTACAGTAAAAGAAATTTTATTTTATGAAATTTAGTCAATAGGTATAAATGATAGTCAGGTAGGTAAAAACATACAGTAAAATTTTAAAATAATAAAATAAAATAAAATAAAACAAATAAGAGAAGATCTATTTGGTAATAAAGAAATAGAACTAATTAATTTATTATAAGTCTTTTTTAATAATAAAAAATAAATAAAATTGGTCAAGATGTTATAAAAAGGTATAAAATTCAGTTAGGTAGGTAAAATATTCAGTAAAAATTATATTAACATTAAAATAGTTTTATATGGCAATTATGAAAGAATATGAATTAATAGATTTAATTAAACGTCATTTGGTGAGACATTATGTATACAAGACAAAGGATAGAATAAAATAAAAATAAATTAAAGTTGGAGGCTAAAAAGATCAAAAAACATCAAAAACATCAAAAAACAAAAAAAAAAAAAAAACAAAAAACAAGAAACAAAGATAAATTCACCACCACACCAGTCATCTCGAAGAATCAAACAATAAAACTAGTAAACCAGAGTGTCCTCATACATAAGAACATAATAAACAAAGTAATCAGACAGTCTTGTCCTCGCACATAAGCAGCGGGGAGACAGGAGGGATATGGATATTCACAACTTCTTCTCTGTGTCTGTGGATCTGGAGTGCCTCAAAAGCCATCAGACGTCTACCAAAACACTCAGAGTGCAGGAAAAATGTATTGGCCGTGTCAAACGTGTGGCCATTCTCGATACAATGGTCCGCCATCTCCGAGTATCCTGACAGATCACTGAATGCTCTGGCATGCTCCTTTAATCTGGTTGTGATGGCCCTGCCTGTCTCGCCAATGTATATGGCTTGACAGTCGTTGCAGTTAAGCTGGTACACACCACTCCTGCCAATTTTTCCCAATTTATCCTTATTATTGAATATTATATTACCCAGATTGTTATTCGTGTAGTAAGCACTTTTAACTTTATGCTTTATAATATCGTTTATTTTATGGTTTAAGTTCCCGAGATACAATATTTTCCTGTAATCATCATTATGTGGTGTCTGTATTTTAGGGTAAATATATTTGTTATACATCATACCTTTTAGTTTTTTATTTAATAATTTTTCAATTGTATTCTCGCAGTAACCATTGTTAGTGGCTATTAATTTTATGATAATGAGTTCCTTATCATACTCATTCTTCTCCAATGGGATTTTTTGTTGATAAGAGGGCTGCCTTACGCCAACCCCTTCAGTTGAAGTGGGGTTTTCCCAGCTCAAGAGGTGCTGTTTCTCATTTCTTGTGAAGGCTGAGTAAACCAGTATTTATTTTGGGTTTAAAATAAACACCGAAACGGGAAATCATTTCTGACACTCTCGCTGGGATTCGAAGCCGAGCTCTCGGCATGGAATGCAAGCATTCTACCAACTGAATTATAGTACTGTTCTGTACTTTATCCTGCCGCCTTTCCACTAGAGGTGGCTTGTGGCTGGTACCTCCGCAGATGAGTTTTCACTTTGGTCAGTCGTTGCACATCTATTTCATCTCTTCAACATTCATCACTTCCTCATACATACTCTTCTCTTATTCTCACTCTGCAGGTTCCAGTCTTTTTTAATCCCACCTATTTCTTCGCTGGGATTCGTACCCACAACCTTCCATTTACGAGACCGATGCTCTAACCACTAGACTGTTCTACTGTACAAAAACAATTTTCTTTTCTGGAAGGGTGGAATCTTAATGAATTTCAGTGTCGGGGAGATGTATGGCAGACATTTGTTCGCAGGATAAATAGCTGTCAATATGGCGGGCAGTATGTTGCGGAGCTTTAAAAGATGGCTTCTTAATTAAGCGCTTCACTCTGAAAGTTCTGTAACCGAAAGCTTAAGAGGGAGCATTGTATTTTACAGAATGCAAAATCAAAAAAATCTTGATTTGTTAGCTTTACTCAGAAGGAAGTATTTTCAAGGAACCGACTACACACCCCGACTCAGGACATGACACAATCCCAATCCCAAAACCATCCCATCAAAAAAAAATCCCAGTCACCCTCGGCAAAAAAAGCCTAACACTGCGCTCGGCTGAGACTGGAGTCTCCTATAGAATGTAGAGGAAACCTATAAGAAGAGTTAACACAATGTTTGGAGAGCGTGCATTTGTAGTTGCTGGCCCTCTGGCCTGGAACCACCTGCCACATCATGTGAGAGGACCATGGAAAGTTCCGGAATGCACTGAAGACAAGCAAATTTCTGGCATCGTTTGCACCAGCGTCCTTGGAGTGACTACATCACGAAACGGCGCTATAAAGAAATCATCAACTCATCATCATCATTATCCTACTTTTGGCCTTCCTGTAACTCTCCCTGGCATACACCAGGGGCGTGCATCCCATTCAGGCACATGCGCCTAATAGGAAGGCAATATATGGTAAAAAAAAACATGTATTCCACCATAAACCATACATTCAGCTTGATATTCAGATTTGAAATTCAAAATTTAAGTTCGATTAGAGCCGTCGTTAGCACTTCAGTCAATTTCAAATGAATATAACTGTACTGTAACTGTAAATCTGTCGCCATTCCGCTAGGGGTGGCCACTGGCCAGGCCAGAGCCTCTGCAGAGTTGCCTCCATTTTTTCCTATCCTTACATACCTCTTTCAATTCATTCATATCCATCACCTTTTTCATGCATTTTCTTCTTTTACGCTATTCTTTCACAATCTCCTCAATCTGATCACTCCATACTTTTCTCGGTCGTCCCTTCCCTCTTTTTCCTTTCACACTTTCTTTGTATACATACTTTGTCAGTCTATCATCATTCATTCTTTCCACATGCCCAAACCATCTCATCACATTCTTTTGTACCTTAACTTTCACATCCTCTTTCAAATTACATTCTTTTTTTACCCATTCATTCCTAACTCTATCCCTCAGAGTTTTTCCTGTCATGCTTCTCAAATGCTTCATTTCCACCGTACATACTTTACTCATTTCGCTATCGTTCACTGTCCATGCTTCACTTCCATACATCAAAGTTGTTCACTGTCCATGCTTCACTTCCATACATCAAAGTCGGTAACATAGTAACAATAATATTAAGATGATTTATTTGGTAAGCGCTGTTTTTTTGTGTATCACACCTCAAGAGCCCTCAGCGAGCTTGGCCGTTGCTATAGAAAGCGCCAATTCTCAAGCAAGACCCAGTTAGTGTAAGGCTGGATGGACCTTTAGTAGCCGTATGAATTTTTCACCCGGCAAAGAGCATATTTTTTATAGTTATAGCATAGTTATGTTAAAGGAATAAGAGAAAATATTTATTCATTTTTTCTTACTTCTGCATTCTTTCTCAGATCATTCCTGGACGTGGGCTTCCTTACATCTTCTCCATGTATCCATATCTACGGTTGTATTCAGCCATCCCCAGCCCGCAGTTCCCTTTGATGTCGACCAGACACTTTGGTTGGGGTCTTCCTACTTCCCATTTGGACATCCTGGGTAACTACTGGACGATCCTTTTCAACCACCTGTCGTGGTGCTGTCTTGTGACCACCTCAAATTCCCAACGCCACTTTAAGCAGTCTGTACGCCATCAGTGACACCAGTGCGTCTACAGATCCCTGTTTTACAACCCTGTCTATGAGGGTTATTCTCAGCATCCTCATTTCAATGTCTCTTTCAAAGTCATCAGTCTATATATTTTCTTTCACAGACAACGCGATAAGATGTTGCACTATATGTGCAGCTTATTTGTGTGCCCGTAAAATCCCTCACACATCCATATTGGATATTTTCGGCCTCCCTGTTTTGAGTCTTCACATCTAGTATTTTTTTTCC
This sequence comes from Agapetus fuscipes, assembly GCA_951799405.1. Classification (NCBI taxonomy): domain Eukaryota; kingdom Metazoa; phylum Arthropoda; class Insecta; order Trichoptera; family Glossosomatidae; genus Agapetus; species Agapetus fuscipes. The sequence continues at coordinate 17,933,887 of OX637336.1, read as the reverse complement.
TTGTTTTGGTAATACTGCCACCAGTCTATTTATTTGCCTTAGATGATAGACAAGGAGGCGACACATCATGTGAAGGGTAGAAAAACATTCCCAAGATAGACAACTTTAAATGTTAACCCAGGAAAAATAAACGTCAAGGGTTTGTTGCACGTGACGAAATTTGCAACTTTAAATATAGCCGGACGATAGCTCAGTTGAAAAGTGCATACATTCCATGCCGAGAGCACGGGTTCGAATCCCACCGAGGGTATCAGATATGCGGCAAGATTTACACAGCCTTCACAAGAAACGAGAATCAGCCCCATCGGGAGATGGGAAACCCCTACTTCAACTGAAATGGTTTGAGTACAGCCGGCTTCCTTACCTGTCAAAATAAATAGTGTACACTCGGCGCGTGCGACCCCTTCGGGTAAAACACAACAATAAGTTACGCTATATGTGCAGCTCAGTAGCGTTTCTTTTAATAATAGCCAGTAGTCTAGTCGTTCAAGAATACTGACCAAAACGTAACCGGATCGAATTGCTGAAGTAATGACTCTCCTTACTGGCCCGGCTAAGTGACGTCACATTCTCCCCACATTTTAAATGTGTTGAGTCCGTAGTTAGCACATCTTTAGATATATTTTTATATTTCCGAGGTTTCTCAGAAATGTGTATTATTGTTTTTTTTAAAAAAACATTGTAGTGGAAAGGAGTTCACAATTTTTCTTTTTGTTCTTGAAAAAGGTTTTCCTTGTTAAATAAATAGCCAAGTACTGTAAAATTCACCCAGCCACTTTACAACAATGTGGAAATTCCTTTTTCTCGTAAATCTTTCTAACTACCATAAAAAGGACATAACATGAAAGACATAGACACTGACCAAATTATGAGTCGCATCAACTGCTGGTTGAAATTCGGCTGCTACGAATAATCGTTACTTTTTTGGTAATTTTGTAAGTAATAAATACCTACTTCATTTTTGCATTAAATATTTACAGTCCCTTTTACTTTATCATTTTTTTACATAATTTTCTTCTCACATGAACATAAACTTTGCGTCATGTGTTAGCGCAAACTTACACATGTCTGACGCTTGTGTAAATGCATGTAATATGAATCTTAATTGTAATGTATCTTTGCAACTGACATTTTTTATGACAGAGATCATATGGAATAGAACAAATGGATTTTATCAAATGGAGATGAAAGAAGTATGCAAGGACAGGAAGAAGTAGCGGCTAATCTGCAATGTTGATTTCTAATGTTGGTGTATTCATTTGCTACATTTTTTGCATAGGAAATTTTTGACTTTTTTTGTATAGATTTCTTTGTAAGGTTTTGTTCTTTTTTATATTTAAATGTAATTTATTATTCATATTCCTTGACTTATAGGTTGGTATGAGGCTGACCACCCATACTGTAAAAAATGGTTCACTTTGCCAATGTCACCCCTGTTTCAGGGAAGGTCGGCAAAGTTGTGGGGCTTATGTTCATTTGAGGTTTGGATTTTATTTGTAAGTACACATTCAGCATTTGTAAGCGCGAACTACACTTGTTGGTTTGTGGGCATACATCTGAGAGCTTTAAATGAATATAGCCTTGCAACTTAGATTATAGATTATTATTATTATAGAGATCAAATGGAAATTACCGTAAGACAAATTATAGTGTTTTTGTAATCAACAATTTTATGAGAAAGTGTTTTTAAAAACACAGAGCTTTGTTTTCACAAGTCGAGCATTCATTTCATCTCGAGTACTTTCATTAATAAAAAATAATTTTCACAGTGTAAATACACAAGCCCTTACAAGTTTAATGAAAAGTTTTCTTGATAATTCTTCTCCTTTGCGTCTCATAACATGTTCATGCACTGTATATACTATTATTTTGTACTTTCGCTTTAATTTTCATTGCCAGACGTTGAAATGATATTCCCGGGGTGGGGGGCTGGGGTGGCCATAGACACTAAAGCTCTCCTCTTGTATGTGGTCGCGGCTGCCAAGGCTGCCAACATTAATAACCAGAGGGCAGCCTCGCTGATTTCACTCTCGCATTTTTGTCTATGCAAATTTATTTTCCAAATTACACTCTAGACTTGGCTACAAAACGACCAATCAAAGATGGCAGTTTAAATATATTTTTTTCAAGGATGTATTAACATGTTATTATTGAATAAATAACGTAAAGAATCTTATTCAACCCTTAGGCCCGGTATTCTTAGTAAATTTTTCAGTTTTACGACAACTCAATCTTACAGATTCCTTCAGATTTCACTTTACAATCAGAAAACAATCTACTAAATGAGATAACTGCAGGACTGACTTTAATGATATTCGATTTATTGCCATTATCTTATTTATCCTATGAGGCTTTTAATTAATTTTTTTAAATATGTTTTGTAGTTTTTTAATTTGTTACTGTTTAATTGTTTAGAGTTTATTTGTTTTATATATTTGGATGTATTAATTGCTTGTATTCCTTGACTGATAGGTTGGTATGCAGCTGACCACCCATACTGTAAAAAATGGTTCAATTTGCAAATGTCACCCCTGTTTCAGGGAAGGACGGCAAGAGTTGCAGGGCAAGAGTTCATTTGAGATTGGGTTTTTTATATTGTAGGTCCACATGCGGCATGTGTAAGCGCAAAATTATGCGTGTCTGCTTGTGGGAATGCATTTAATATGAATCTCAAATGATACGAAAATTAATGTAAAATATAATTAACTCGGACCCCTTGTTTCAGGGAAGGTCGGCAAAAGTTGCAGGGTGTATGTTCATTTCAGGTTTTGATTTTAATTTGAAGGTACACATGAAGAATTTGTAAACGTGATCTTCCTCGTGTATGTTTGTGGGCATGCATTTAACATGAATTTCAAATGTTAATATGACTTTGCAACTTATTTTATGATTACTTTGGAAAAATGAATATCAGTTTTTTGCAACCATTTGCCAATTTATTGTTTGCATAGTGCAGCATCTAAAACAGCTTGAATTTCCTGCGCGACCTCCCACAGGGAGGGCCGGAGCTAAAACAAAGAGCAGATCTCAACTACCCCCCCTAGCCTGTACTGTATCAGTATATGAGTGCTAACAGTTCATCTGTAGCTACTTTAAAGGGCATGAGCCAGAAGTAAGGGATGGATCGAGGGGTGAATGGAATTGGGCAGAAGAAATGGGCTTAAAAAAATAATGTCATCAAAGTAAGACTGCCTTCCTTAGCAATCAAAATAAGATATTTGTATGCCTTTTTGCAATATTGTCAATGTCAATTTTTATACGGCCCTGATTATTGAAAAAATGAATTGCATGTACCTTTCACGTCGGAAAAAAGTTCAAAATTAAAAAATGTTCGTGAGATTTGATTAATTTGTGAGTGCATGTGTACTCAAAATTCAAAAAACAATCCTCAAAAGAACATAAGCCCAGCAACTTTTTTGTCCTTCCATGCAACAGGGCTGACAGTGAAAAAGTAAACCATTTTTTAAAGCATGAGTGGTCAGCCTCATACCAACCTATAAGTCAAGGAGCAGGCTCTGAAGTAAAATTAATATTTAAAAACCTTGCATAAAGAACATTTCAAAACTTATTCGGTAAAAAAAATCAAAGATATCAAGGGTAATTAAAAATTACGAACTGAAGTCGGTACACAATATGCGTTTTCTCAAGGCCTCTCAATCCCTTCTTGCGGCTCAGGCGTAATCTCTATTCTGTCCACCGAGGAGTAAGCAATTTCCAGGCTGCAGTTTTGGTGCCCAACAGCATTTAGTTTTCGTAAAGTGGAGACATTATGTCGTCGTCATCCCATGCGACATTACTTTATTGGCTCTCCATGCCACCGAAGATTCCAGACGTCTACACAACTGTCACATTTCTCATCCACCGAGTGAAATATGGAATCCTAGAGGTCACACCAAGGTGACATCTTACAATGTCAAACGCACTGTTAACAGTCGTCTAAATTTCCACGATTTCATGAATATTTGGAAAGTTTTCTTCTGCTTCATTAAGTCGATCTTTTAATGAATTCCTAAAAAAGCTACGAGTATTCCTTGCCTTATGGGCAGCAAGAGTTGCAGGGCTTATGTTTATTTGAGATTGGGTTTTTTATATTGTAGGTCCACATGCGGCATGTGTGAGCGCGAAATTATGCGTGTCTGCTTGTGGGAATGCATTCAATATGAATCTCAAAAGATACATAGCTTTGCAACTTAGATTTAGATTTATGAGGCTAACCACCCATAACACCACTGTACAAAATGGTTCACATTGCCAATATCACTCCTATTTCAGAGAAGGTCGGCGAAAATTGCAGGGTTTATGCTACACATTCAGTATTTGCAAGCGTGAACTTACACGTTTCTGTTTAGGGGCATGCATTTGATATGGGTTTTGAATGTTAATATATTTTTTGCAACTTAGATTAAAGATAGATTGGATTATATTATCGGTAATTTACTATAGGTAACGTAACATAGCCGAGGAATATTTTGAATGTTCGGTCCTCATTAGTTTTTAACGCCCCGAGAGCTTGGGCTTGAATCCCACCGAGTGTGCTAGAAATTATTTCCCGTTTCGGTGTTTATTTCAAACCCTATAATAAAATACCGGCATCATTTACACAGGCTTCACAAGAAATGAGTACCAGCCCCCTGGGGAACTGAGACACCCTTAATTCAACTGAAGTGGTTGCCCCCCTACTTGTAAAAATAAATTGGTCCGCTAGCCACTTCGGGGAGAACACGGCAAGAAGTTACACTTTATGTGTAACTTTTCAGTATATTATAGCAATGAAAAATATCGGTTCTAATCTAATCTAATCTAAGTTGCAAAGATATGTTGCATTGGAGATTCACATTACATGCATTCTCACAACCAAACACATACAAGTTCGCGCTTGCACATGCCTCATGTGAACCTACAACATAACATAAAAGTTTTTTTCCTTAGAGCTCGTTCTCACTTGTCGGGTACATTATGTATGGAGCTATTCACACGTATCGGAAACCGATTTTGTCCGAAATGTTCTGCCACTGGAGCCTCCTATGAATATACGGATCCGACACCCGACAAGTGGGAACGGACTCTTAGAAGTAGAAGTGGAACTATTTAAACATCTTTGATGATTTGTAGATTTTTCAGGACTTTTGAAACTGTTAGCACTTGTCAAATAAATCAAATCGCTTGAAAGAATGCAATAAATTAAGCTCGAAGAAAGATATTTCGGATACTTGGAATCACCTGTGCAAAGTATTATTTGCGTTAAATATGTTTTTTTTTTTACGAAAATATGAAATTCAGTTATTTTTATGAAAAGAATACTACATAAAAATGCATTTTTATGTTGTCTGTTATAATTTATTAAAATCATAAATCTATTTTGTTTACTTGCGTCAAATATCCATTTCTTTGAATAAAAAAACTTTTATTTCCAAGTAATCAGTTGACGACAACTGGAAAGATCTATAAAGTATAATCTAAGGATTAAATATAAATGAAAAATTATGATTCATATTAAATGCATGCCTACAACAGACACCTTAGATTTTACTGTATACAGACATTGGTGAGTTTGCGCTTACACATTAAGGAGGGCCACTGATGTATGGGAAAAAAAAAATTACGCTGAATTTTAATCTAAGAGTGAAATTATGTTGCATAATGACGTAATTGTATTGTACAGAAAGTTTCATTAGAATCAAACAACAACTTTTGTCTCCAAATCGACATTGAAATAATGAGAAATTGAAAAAAAACACAAAAAAAATATTTTTACATACTGACTTTAAACCCGATTTTTGAATTTTATTTCTCATGTAAAACAAATGTTTAAGGTATAAAATAACACATTTTAGAGAAAAAAGTAAATTACAGAAAGTAAAATTTTGTTATTGATAACGTAAAAAATCCGTTTTTTTTCGAATTTTGGCCTGACACTGCGAGACGTTATTTTAGGTTAAATATTTTTTTCTAATGTTGATTTAAAAAAAAAACGTTGCAGAGACTTTTATGCTGTTCTTCAAATACATTTTGCTAGTTTTCGTATGATAAACGCAGATGAGATAGATCCATTTGCCCACCGTGTGCTGTGAAAAATAATGAGATCTCCATCAGATGTCTTTTGAGATGCTGGTGGTTCAGATGTATTTTTCTGCCAGTTTGTAATACCACAGTAAGTTGCAACAACAAAGTTAATTCATGGAACTTGTAAGAATCAATTTTCCCACCTTGCATGATAAGAATTTTTAGAATCTTACGTGTATCTGCGAGGAGTTCACTTAGGTGTTTGTGAAGATTCGTAACTTCGCTATCAGTAAGTTTTCTGAATGAGCAAAGCAAATTTTTTTTTCATTTGGCGCAATCAATTATCATTTTAGGTTCTCCTGATGAATTTTTTTAATTTAAATAAACTTCGAAAAATGTCGGAAACCATCTTTGCAATAGATGGCACTTACAAATATCATAAATGTAACTGAACATAGTTAAACTGAAAAGTAATCATTATTTTTGAGTATATGTATGTACTTTAAGAAGGTTACTGCTAAAAAAATAAGCCATATTATTATAAATCAAGCTAAAACGTATGCTTGAACAACATAATTTGCCAAATTAATAAGTTTTTTAAGGGATCTTAAGCTCTATAGCTCGCGGAATCCACCAAGCATAGGATTTTTTTCCTGGAGTTTTATGGGCTAAGTTTATGTTTTCTAAGACAAACTTGTATAGACATAATTGATCTGTACTTAAATCTTGTGCGAATAAATCATAATGGGTATTAAAGGTTTTTTGAAAACTAATTGAATGTTTCACATTTGATACCATGCAGAACTTCTGAAGTTATGAGTGCTGCCACTTTTCCCAAAACTCAATACCTGTGGAAAGTTTTTGCCAATGTAGAAACATCCAGTACATTTACTTTTCAAACATTTTTGAAAAGTTGGCGATGCAGCTTTGGAAATGATTCTTGTGAGACTTGCTGTGGAGATATACATACTCAATGATGATGGTGTTTTATGTTATTTTAAGATTTAGGCGTGTTCTTTTACCATCAATGTATTTTGGTTCGATTATAGATAGATAGATATAGATCTAAGCTTTTTTACGTAGATTCTTTTTTCTATGATTTCTTAGTTACTTTATAATGACTATGGCTGTACCTATTTCCAATAATCATTTTCCCTGATGTTTGCTAGTCAGTTAGGAAGCTTCACTCTTGTGCGAACACTCCGCAATCTCTATGAAAGGCGCATTGATTTATTTCTTTACATTTACAGGGCAATAAATGTAAAACAGTCCTTATTCATCATCTTCATCATAAGTTCAACGGTCTTGGGTGGGTTTTTTTAAACAATATCAGTAGTTTTTGGAGATATTGGCGTTTTTTCGTGATTTTCAAAACATTTCTTGTCCAGTTGTGCAGTTACATTACTGCATTAAAAGATACATTTCATGACACTTCATGCTTTCTAAAAGAATGAAACAAATTATACCAGTCACAGGGCATTGAAATAAGTTTCGTATTCAACTCATAGTGACAACGCGCGGTCACAAATTCTTTGCAAAATAGTGAAATTCGACGCTCTCTCTACCCCTCCTACTGCTTATTTAGTGAAAAAATAACTTGTTTATTTGTACTATTGGTGCGCATTACTATATTTTATGCACAAAATATATAGAAATTACCGTAAAATCTCAATTCCTTATTGTATTATTAGCCCTCATGAAAAATGATAAAAATGGCATATTTTCGAAACTTTGAGGCCGATTTGGAGACAGATGATTAATACTTTCACGGAATTTTATTTTACACACGTAATTTGAACTTCTTTTGGCAACATATTCTTACTATTAGATGATTATTATCCAAAAAAAAAAAAATCGGCCCTCCTTATTACACATGCTATATCTGTACTTATAAAATAGAAACTCAAATCTTAAATGAACATACATCCAGCGAAAATTTCCGCCCGTTTCTGAAACAGGGGTGACAATTTTTACAGCATGGGTGGTCAGCCTCGCATTAGTCAATATAATCTATAATGCTTTGTCCATTTGATAGATTACTTGGTAGATTGCTTGCATTCCATTCTGAGAGCTAGGGCTCGAATCCCACTGAGGGTGTTAGAAATTATTTCTCGTTTCGGTGTTTATTTCAAACCCAAAATAAAATGCCGGCAAGGCTTACTCAGTCTTCACAAGAAATGAGTACCCGCCCCTCGGTAGCTGGAAAACCCCCACATCAACTGAAGTGGTTGGCAAAATGTCGGCCCCCTTACCTCCCGAACGTTTGACGTCACAATTTAATTTGTTTATAACATTTTTAACTTAATATCTTTTGTTTTTTTCAACTGACTCTTCTGGTTTGTTCAATCCGCTAAATTCCAGATCATATATTTTACTTTTAACAATATTCCTCCCTAGTGAAAACCTCCTTTTTATTTCACTTATTTTCTTTGTTTTTCTCTCATTTTTTGTCGTCTTTCCTTCCGCCCCCTCTCCCACAGTCCCTCTACGATTCCTCCACTCCCCACAAGGGCAGTTAGCGATGTTTAATCTAGCGCATCACAATGTGTTTATGGGTCGTGACCTCTGCACAATGCAATACCACCATCTAGATAGGCAACTTCAAAATTGCACCGAAAAACAGAGCTTTGTTTAAAAAATTATTCACTGCCTCTGATTGCCGTATAAAAGAATAATTTATCTCTACAATTTTCTGTACTAGAATAAAGTAAGTTCGTACTTACCCTTTTTTTCAATTCAAAAATAGATTTGTGAAGAGGAATTGGTAATTCACTAACCTATTTTACCTGGCCAGAAACAAGCACTAACGTTACGTTATCAATTGATAGTTGATTACCTTATATTTGTTAAATTATTTATTAATAACTACCCAATAAAATCTGTTCAACCAGGGTCAAAGTTATTGTCGATGGGCATGACGCAGGCGGAGCTCGAACCAGCTTTAGTGCCAAAAACGCAAATTCGAGCGCCGACGCCTTACCCCTGGACCATCCCAGCGATTATCCGGTTTGGTGTTTATTTCAAACCCAAATTTAAGTACCGACAAGGTTGACTTAGCCTTCACTAGAAATGAGTAACCTTCTGGGAAACCCTCACTTCAACTGAAGTAGTTGCCATATGCAACCCCTTTAGGGAAAACGCGGCAAGAAATTGCACTACGTGTAAAGTTTAGTAGCGTAGTATGTGTACTGGTACTAACCCAGCCCTTAAAATATTAGTATAGACTCTGTAACTCTTGGCTGGCTTTCATAAAACAGGGACGGCATGGGCAAAAGTGAATCAAACAGACTTCGTAACATTTTGAGACGCAGTGCTAGAGATGTGACAGTAACATTTGGTTAATTAGAGAGGGCACATGTCTGGGATGCTCCCCTAATGACACTCGCTAGAACAGACTTGCAACTTATGCCGCCACTTACTTATTATTGTAATCTGTGCTGCTTACTGAGGGAGGGAGGGGGGGAGACTCATAGACAAAGTGAAAAGTGGTTGCATAAACATAAATAACCAACAACAGGGAGACTAACAAATAACTACATTTTTTTTTAAGTTTCTTGAAAATTTTAACTATAATCTCTAATCAAGTCAAAAAGATATATTACCATTTAAGATTCATATTCAATGCAATCCCACAAGCAGACACGTAGAAGTTTACGCTTACTCATGCCGCATGTGAACTTACAACATAAAAACCCAATCTCAAATGAACATAAGCCCTGCAATTCTCGCCGAACTTCCCTGAAATAGTGATGACATTGGCAAAGTGAAGCACTTTTAACAGTATGGGTGGTGAGCCTACTCACACGGAATGTGTGTTTCAAACTTACACGTGTCTCTACTCGGGTGTACAGTCTGTACACATTATATGTAGGAAGAATATTAGATGATGGAAAAGATTTGCAAAAATATTAATGCATCTTACGAAATATTTTGTTTATGCAATTTTCGTTTGGTCAATGTTTTTTAAGGAATCCTGTGGGGGGGGGGGGTCCCCAATTCTTAAAAGGCTTGAGGGTCTATGTCACCCTGGAAAGGTGCCGCAGAGGTGTTGCTTGAATTGTTGCTTCTGTCGTGGAGCGAGTTACAACGGTCATTTTCTTTTCTGCTGGTCTTGATGTGGATTGATTGGTAGATGAGTTAATTATGTATGAATCTAAATCTAAGTTGCAAAGATATGTATCATTTGAGATTCATATTAAATGCATTCCCACAAGCAGACACGCATAATTTCGCGCTCACACATGCCGCATGTGGACCTACAATATAAAAAAAACCCAATCTCAAATGAATTGCAACTCTTGCCGACCTTCCCTGAAACAGAGGTTACATTGGGAAAGTGAATCATTTTTTACAGTATGGGTGGTCAGCTTCATACCAACCTATAAGTCAAAGAATAATACTTATTTTATTGATCGGTATGCAAAAATTGACCCCTTTAAGGGTGTATGATTTCATTTTAATATGAATTTATTTGCCCGTCACGACCACCTATTATCCAGTAGCCGCGAAAATGCATCAAATCCCGCGTTTAGCTTTGAGAGTTCGTCGGTAGGAGATCGTATTGTTTCTGAACCATTTTGTGTTTTTTTTAGCAATAAAATAACATGAAAGCGAAAGCTAAGCGAAGTTATACATTAATTACAAACAAGCATTTATTTTATTTTATTTACAAACAAATACAAAAAAAGGCATTCAATTTATTTGTAAACAAATTTACAACAATTCACTTTCGTTCGTGTTAACAGATATATCCAAGTATATAAGTAAATAATTATTCACCCAGTACCGATTACTCAAAAATGCAAAGAAACTGGCATAAGGTCTCTAGAGAGCGTTTTACATTTCACAGAATTGGAATAAAACGCTACAGTTCAGTTTACACTATAGTCACACAGAAGCACACACGTGTGTGCCCAGTATTTTTTACATTGCATATTTTATCAAAGTGTAGACTCCAGTGGTTGCAGACCTATACAAGTGTATTAAAATAAAATATGAAAAAAATATATATATATTTCATTTTCATTGTTTATCTTGACTTATAGGTTGGTATGAGGCTCACCACCCAAACTTTAAAAAATGGTTTACTTTACCAATGTCACCCCTGTTTCAGGGAAGATCAGTAAAAGTTGCAGGGCTTTTGTTTATTTGTGGATTTGATTTTAATATGTAAATGCGCATGCACGATTTGTAAATGCGAACTTACAAGTGTATTTTTGTGAGCATGCACTTAATATGAACCTTAAATGTTAACATAGTTTTGCCACTTAGATGATAGATTATACATTGTGATTATGTCCCAATGACTCAGTTGATAGAGTGCTTGCATTCCATGCCGAGAGCTGAGGTTCGTATCCCACGGAGGATGTCAGAAATGATTTCCCGTGTCGGTGTTTATTTCAACTCAATAATAAAATACCGGCAAGGTTTCTCAACCTTAACAATAAATGAGAACCAGCCCCCTCGGGAGCTGGGACACCCCCGCTTCAACTGAAATGGTTGGCGTAAGGCCGGCTTCCTTACCTATAAAAATACAACTTTCATTTTTCTTTTCATCTTCGTCTCCTAAGGGCCGATTTTTCAATGGTCAGATAAACAGTCAGTTAAGGTTTATTCCACAGTTAACAAGATTTTGAATTTTTCAATTGACAGTTAGGCTGTATCGGCCCGTTAAGTTCCTTATCTGACGAATAAACTTAACTGCCCCTTTACTCCGTCGTTAGCGCGCTAACTGTCGAATAAATTGGCATTTCTGTCACAGCGCGCGTCTAATATTTGTAGGTTGTCTTCGTTTTCGTAGTCCTTCATTGTAAAAATATGGATATTTTTTTATTTCATTGACGATGAACTAATATAAGAAAATTATACAGTGGTATTTTTTTAAATTCATGCAGAGTTGTAAGAGAAAGACCTATAATATGTCTGTAGGTATGGGACGATGAGGAATTGCAACGAAGATTTTGTCTGGCCCGAAGAGGGCCCGCCACTAGTTTTATATATCTGTTGCCATTGATTTTTTCGTTTCTTTTTTAATGCTTTCATATTTGAGATTTAACGCCTGAAGCAGCATTAAATAATGAAGCAATTTTGTTAAAAGCTGCTTCCTTTTCTTTATTTGTGACAGCGTCCGTCTTTATTTTCAATTATCGTGCGATAATTCGCCACTAATTCGGTTTACAACCTCACTTCGCTCTTACTAAAATTGGTAGATTAGTATCTTTGACATATTTAAATTAGCTATTAAAGTTAAAAAACAAGAAAATAGTAACACGGAGCCAAGCCGACAATTTAAGGTTAGGGATGTTTTTATTTGGTCAGCCGCCGTCATAGTTTCAAAGTCCTCTATCTCTTTCTAAAGTAACAAAACGTTCATAAGCGTGTCTCGCTCTCGCAGATGGTGTGAAGCTTGTCTGAGATAGTCACACAAAATCGGTCAGATAACTATCTAACCGTTATCTGGCGTTTGAAAAATTGGAAAGTTTTATTCGTCCATTAAAACCTCAGATAAGTTTAATGGACAGTTAGCTATTTGATTGTTTATCTGACCATTGAAAAATCGGCCCTAAATGTTATTAATTTTTAAAGTTAAAAAAAGGTTTCATATTACTGCGTAGCCAGGGAATGTTTGTTGAGGCCGTGACTGCGTATGTGTTCAGTAAATATGCAAGTGTGTGTGTGCTCATGGACTTCACCCTGTGCGAAGGAAGACAACGCATCCAAGTGCTATATATGCCTGTATAGTATACTTTTTTATACCATTGGATGTGTACATTGAAATAGCAACATGAAGTTTTTTTTCTAATAATTCAACTAAGTGATGGAATATATTCTAAGCATAAAAGCAGCACAAAAGATATACCATTTATATTTTCAAATTTGCTCTTCGCTGGGTTGAAAAATTCATAAAACCTTTACCAATGACCGGTCACGAAATGTCCATCCGGCCTTACAGCAACTGGGTCTTGCTTGAGAATTGGCGTTTTATAGCGACGACGATCAAGCTCGTAAAAAGGTCGATAGCTCAATTTGTAGAATGCTTGCATTCCATGCCGAGAGCAAGGGTTCGATCTCAAAGTTTGACTCAGCCTTCACAAGAAATGAGAACCAGCCCTTCACGGGAGCTGGGAAACCCCCACTTCAACTAAAAGTGGTTGGTGTGAGGACGGCCCACTTACCTGTAAAAAAAAATAGGTCCCGAAGCGCCACATGCGACTCCTTCGGGGATAACGCAGGCAAGAAGTTACACTACATGTGTAGCTTAGTTGCGTTTTTATATAATTACCCACTGATATAATATAAGGGTGTCAGAAATGATTTCCGGTTCGGTGTTTATTTCTAACCCAAAATAAAATACCAGGAAGGTGTACTCAGCCTTCACAAGAAATAAGTACCTCAAGGGCCCTCCTAATCATGAATTAGATATTTTAAAAAGGTGCCGTTTCAGTGCTCCCTTAAAAATGCCAACAGATTCCGAAACCCTCACTCCGGGTGGCAGTCTGTTCTACTCCATCGGCCCCGAAAACCGGAAAGCGCGATCCTCAAAATTAGTGCGTATTTGACGGCGAGGCTGCATCAATCTGACAGCTTGACACCCCGCTGACCTAAGTGTCCGCCCCCTCACACTCACTTCAACGGGGGAAAATATGTCTGCCAGATATGATGGAGCCAAACCATTTAGGGCTTTAAATACCATCAAACACACACGGAACCCTCTCAGGGAAACGAAGCCAATGTAGTTCTTTCAACAGCGAAGTGATGTGAGAGAATTTGGACATCCCGAAGATCAGTCTTGCGGCCGCATTCAAAACAGACTGAAATCTGTTCAGTTCAGCGTTAACCACTAGACTAAATTACAGGCCTGAAAATTTCAAATTGCTCTACGCTAGGTTCAAAAAATGATTTCAATTCAACAAAAAAGGCCAGCCAGCAGAATTCTTTCCAGCTAAATCATTGAGCTAAATGAATTTCACTTTGAAATTCAAACAAACTTTCACATTATTCATGTAATGGAAAAAACTTATCAGAATACTATAAAGTCGTGTGCAGCTCTCCGTACAACTCATTTCATCTGATTGAATGATCTTTCGCCATTTCGTTAAACTTTGCAAACTGTTTTTATGTACGTACGTATTATACTACCATAGCGTTTATACTCTTACACACACAATATAAGAGAGGGCTGACTCGAGCATCTTCGGCAATATACGATGATACACGAGTGTACCCGAAGTATGAAATGTAGCAAATACAGCGCAACCAAAAAATGTATGGAATCTTAAACAGCAACTCTAAATGGCGTTTTGATTTCCATGCATTTTTGAGAAACCAGTTGGTCCAGTTGTAACGTAAACGATTGTACTCTTTTGCATATATAAATCTTGCTTCCATAAAACTAAGGAGATATAATATTTTTCTCCGCAGTTCATCTACCGGCCGCAGGTGACGCTAGCGACCGGGTCATTTTTTGTATGGAAATCTTTATTTTTCCAGGATAAAAAGAAATCGGGAGAGAAAAAATAAAACAAGTATGGCATTACAAACATAAAAAATATCACTTCAAATCCTAAAAGGAAAATAAACCATTAAAAGACTAATGTAGCTACAATATCGTATGCAAAATTTGGGTACTTTTTAAATAATCATAAAAAATCAATGAAAAGTAAAAAAAAACAACTAACAAGTAGAAAAAATAAAACTAATCAAAATTAATGTTTTGAAATAAAAAAAAGTTAGGATTTATTCATAAGAACAGTGGAAATCTCCATTTAAGGTATCTCCGTAAATAAAATTATTTTGAATTGGTTTTTTATGGAAAAAAATACCTAATTTTATGTGTTAATTTAATCTGGAAAAAAAATGCTACCTAACCATTAAAAATATGGGCTATTTTGGTCATCAAAGTTGGGCGCGCTGACCTCTCAATCACCCTTAAGAACAGACTTAGAGATTTTCACTCATAAATTAATACAGTGGATACGTTTCAAAGCTCTAAATTTTTTTCACAAATTTTCCATTTGTTTTTTAATGTTCATCCACTTTAAGTTCACCCGGTAGCGGAGTGTATTATCCCAATGACAAGGAACACGTAAAAACAAAAGAGGGCGCTAATGCACAAAGAAAGTCATTTGTAAATGTGAACACAGCTAGGGAAGAGAGAGGAGAAAATAAACATAGTGAGGGTAGGGAGGACGGTGAGGGAAGATGTGGATAGAAGTGCGTGACATTAGGTGCAGAGAGACAAGTTCAAGGGCTAGCTAGAACGGAATAATGAGAAGTGAGGACATTAGTAATGTCATCAACTTCTTTTGAGGTAGTGCCTTGTTGTGCTAGCCATTTGTCTCTTTCTCTTTTCTTCTTTTAGTGTCAATTGCGATAGAGGCGAGCATCCCACACAGGCAACATAATGCAGTAAGCTCAGAAATTAAAATTTAAGAGCGCTTTATACCCTAAGCCTGTCGTTTATTTTTATTAAATTTTATGTTCCTAGTAAAAGAAAGATAGTAATGAAAAAATCTGGCTTGTTTATAAATTATCATTTATCTAAATTATAAAGTTTACAATAGTACATATATAACATAAAAAGTGTCCACACAAAATAATATTTTATAAAAAAATATTTGGTCTTACAGGAAACAGGTTTTTCTTATGTTAATAGTTTTTGAGACAATATGGAAAAGTGTTTTCAAGAAACTAATTAGGGCCTGTTGCACTAACCTCCAATCAATATTTGATTGAAACATCAAATTTGATTGCTTAGTTCTGGTAAGGACCTCGGTTAAATATTTCTCGAAAGTTGGTAAAAATGTGATGGAATTTGAACAGGAAATATGATTCACATCAGCTGACTTACGGACATGCAATCAATTGTTTGATTTGAAAGGGAGAAATCACACTTAATTTTGATTATCGTCTGATTGGAGTTTGGTGCAACAGGCCCTAATTAGTAGAGTCAGTTGTTAATATTTTCTCAAAAATCATGGACATCATAACAATCGGCTTTTTGTGGGACTACAAAATGTAATCATTATTATCACTTAAATTAATTTTGAAGGCAAACGTGTTCATTGATTGTGAAATGTATTTGTTTCTAACCAGTACCTTTTTCATATAATTCTGACACCCCTTACTTTAAAAAGTGGTGCACTGTTACATACAGCGTTCCTTTTTCAGGGAAGGTAGCAAGAATGAGTTTATGTTCCTTTGAGAGACATATTTCTTATATAAGAACACTTGCAGCGTGCATGAGTGAGAGCCTACGCGTGCAAGAAGTGGTGAACTCTGAAATTAGGTGCCAAACATTGAAAATATCTTTTTAGTATGGTCAATTTTTTCTACTGCCGTTCCTTAATTATTTATTTTTTAAACAATATCAACGTACTCGTTTTCATTATATCATGTATTTGCTTCTATACAGCGCACGAGTTTGCTGTTTACGTTAATAAAATTTCTAAAAGCAAACGTCCTTCAACAACTTACAGGAATGTTAAAAAAACATTAAATCTAGGTAATTCTACGCCTCAAAACCACTCAATCAAACCGAGATGATCTTTAGACTATCACAAAGATCTAACACTGATACTTAAATCTTGCTTAGATTGTGAATATGCCTATTAACAGGCCTGGATTAAGGGCAGCTCAAGCGGCGCGACCGTACCAGGACACCCAAATCCAAAGACTAAAATAATTGAATCCACCATATTTTTGTTTTTTATCAGTTCTCATGGATTTTATTATAAGTCAGAGCAGGGGAAAAGAGTGCTGGCGAAGCCGAACTGTAAACTAGAATGCCGTAATCGTGCGTAGCAAGAGTAGGAAGGCTAGTTGAAGATAATTTTCTTTGGGGGTTCCTTGACCATGAAGGCTCCAAAGAATATTATTTTGTATTAAAAAAATAAATTATACATTAATCTCTTTGGTGACCCTTTTCTTAGTAACCGTGATTTTTAAATCAGTTGTAACGAGACAAACAATATTTTGAAAAAAGTTTGTGCATTGGCTTTGTGAAGATTAATTTTAAATTAATGTAGCAAATATACACAACTGTAATTTTTACGTATTTTGTTAGTTGTCAGTTGTTTTATTGAAAATGGTGTGCCAACACTACGAAAGCGCCCAAGATATTAAAGTCAAATCGTGAAGAAAAACTTTGTTTTATTTTTGCTTTATTAATTCAAAAGTAAGTCTATTAAGTCATTCGAAAAAATTACGATCTTTGTGTTCTCATAATATTTATTTCACTTTCGAAATTTTATACGAATTTAATCTAAGGATGCTTTGAAATTACTTGCTACTGCTAGCCTCCTTCTCTCCACTGCTGGGTATAGGCCTCTTCAAAACTTTTCCACATCCGTCTATCTCGATCAGCACGATACCACTGTTTTCCCATCAGCTGGACAATTTCTTTAACCCATCTTTTTTGGGGTCTCCTCCACTTCTTTCTAGCTAGAAAATAACAAGAAACCTTAAAAGCATATGCTTTGAATATTTTTTCTTTATATTCATAGAAAATACTTATTATGGCAAACAGTTGAATACACCTCAGTATAAAACCACAAGTAGAGGCTAGAGTCAGGTGCCTTAATGGTAAAGTTAATAGACGCTAATTAGTGTCAGTGTACGTAGCAAAATAAGCCGAGATCTAATCGTAGAGATAGAAGTAGAGGTAGCATGAAACCTAGCCGCCATTTTGAATCCCAAACATGATAAAATCTTGATTTTTATAATCTTTCATCAAACCGTTTTAAATGCTTAGGGACTGCCTCACCGAATATTTTGTATTTAAAAATTATTTTATGCCTAAGTCAACTGTGCCCTTGTAACTATTAAATTAAAAAAAAAGTGCAATTTTCACGTTAAAATCTAAACCACGAGCAACTAAATGCCATAGTTGACAGCGCTACGTAACTTCCAATTTTGCTACCATTTTTTTTTTTTTAACATTTTCGTAATAAAGTCTAATTACAACCGAACAAGATAATAAAATGAAAAAATGAAACTAGAATGCAAAACATCAAAAATAAAACATCATAGCAAATGAAATAAGCAAAACCAAAACCATAAAGAATACCACTAAGATTTATTCATGCCTAGGTATTCACCTTTAGGATGATCGAGAATCATGAAAAGGAGCTGTACAAATTCTGAAGTTTATTTTAAAAATTTTAAGAAATGGGAAACCATTTTTAGCAATTAATACCCACTGACAATATTTGTAGAAATCAGACTCGTATAAAAATAACTTAATTTTGCTTTTGTTTTAATTCTTAAAAGTAAAATACTAACCGTGCAAATTAGATTTTTTAAAAAACATCTCAAATTCCACACTCAATTTTCCTTGTCTAAAGTCTAAAGAAGGAAAACATCTGCGTTTATGTTTCTTATCAAGGATTTTGACCATTTTGGTTCCGGTTACACAGTTAACTCTCTCACTTGTGAGTATAATTTAAAAACAAGTACTAACGCGTCTGAAAATCGTGTTTAAAATGAACCATGGTAGCCCTTGGTTCCATTCAGCGATATAAACTCTTGATGGAAGATAGCATACAGTACCTAAACACCTATCTCAGTACTTCTCAACATCTTCACTCTTCAGTTTAGTCAATCGTATAATTCATGATGATTATCATTTCCCTTAGGTATATTGAATTCTGAAGGTAGATCAGTGCAAATCGGAATAAACATTCTGCATTGATCACCCCGGGAGTCAAAAATGCTGCCGGTGAGATGTTATGGGAGAATGAAGAAGTATGCAAGAGACGTATGTATTGTTTTGAAGGAATTTTCGGTCAGGGTGAAAGAAGAATTTATGAACAAATGGCAGAAGTAGGCAAATGGAGAATTTTGAAAGAAGAAATTAAAGTATCTATTAGTGCATGCTTGAAGAATGGGAAGTTTGCTGGGTTTGATGGAATAAATTGTGAAATGTTGAAAGCAGGAGGTAAATGTGTGGTAGAATGGATGTATGAATTATGTAAGCTTTGTGTGAATGCCGGAGTAGTACCGATGGATTGGAGGAAAGCAGTCATTGTTCCCATTTACAAAGGTAAAGGGGACAAAAAATACTGTCAGAACTTCAGACCAATCAGTCTGCTTAGTATACCAGGAAAAATCTTCTATAAGGCGATTATAAAAGCGTAATTCTGACTACTGGGGAAAGGACTTCCGACATACAGTCTGGCTTTATGGCCTGTAGAGGCTGCATTGATCAGATTTCTACTCTACGACAACTTGTTAAAAAACAATTGTCGGTAAGGGGGAAGCTGTTCACGGCCTTTGTTGATCTGGAAAAAGCTTTTGACTCAGTAGACAGAAGTATGTTGTGGGATGTTTTGAAAGCATACGAAGTGAATAGGGCTCTCTTAAATGCGGTGCATGAAAATAGTATGGCATGTGTTCGTATTGATGGTGAGTATGGTGAATGGTTTGAAGTTTTTAAGAGTGTACGGCCAGGATGTGTGATAAACCCATGGCTATTCAGCATAGTCATGGACAAATGTGTCAGAGATGGTAGACTTAATGATTGTGGATTGATGATAGGATAGGGCAAAGTGAGCGTTCTAATGCATGCAGATGATGCAGTTCTTGTATCTGATTCAGCAGTAGAATGGCAAATAATGTTCTCTAGATTGAACGAAGCTTTGATTGGCCAAGGTTTGTTGGTGTTCAAATGAAAATAAATATGTTGCAGTGTTTGTAAATGCTACGAAACTCTTTACAGTGCTGTTTGATGAATATTTGAAATTTGCAAATTTATATTATTTTAATCAAGTCGCTGGGATGGTCGAGTGGATAAGGCGTTGGCACTCGGGTTTGACAAAACCGTCAGTTCAAACCCGGCCTTGTCCTATCGACAATAACTTCGACCCTGGTTCAATAGATGTCATTGCAAGCACACAAGCTTTTTCTTTTGCATGAAGACAACTGTCCAGGCAAAATACGTTGGTAAATTGCATTCCTCTTCACAAATGTATTTAAAAACATTATGAAACTAGGCAAACTTTGAGAGCCTTTCAACACTCAATAATATAACTTAAAATTGAAACTTATTTATTTCGCGATACATAAGTAAATTGCAATCTTATTCATACTTAGAGTCTTATGTAATTACTGCAATCAAAAACCACTAAGCAATGCATGGTTAAAGCCGACTAAATCATGTAACTGTCCCTTTCTAACATGTATAACCTCTTAAGGAGTGAGAGCAGTTGAGAAACACCTTTAAATGGTGCGCAATTATGTGCCAAGCAAACGTAAGAGATATTCAAACACATTTGATCCATGAATGATCTCCGGGTCTTCGCTTTTTGAATAAAAAAAATACTAAAGCTTGCGGATGATCCGTGGATTTTCTGTCTCTGAATAAAAGTATTATTAGTATAGAAAACGTTCAAATGTATTTATTTTATTTATTTGCTAATTAATAATGTTATCGATGAAGTATATAATTATAATGAAATAAATAAATGTTATGCAGATTTGAAAAGGTTCGCTGAAATATTTTGCTTTTGAACGTTTATCTTAAAAAAAAAATCATTAATTTAGTGGTATAGAATCAAAAGCAGATCAACTGAAGTGGTTGGCGTAAGGTAGACCCGCTTACCTCTGAAAATAAATAGGTTCGATTTGTCACACTATGCGCCTCCTTCGGGGAGAATTCGGTGGGAAGTTGCACAATATATGCAGCTTTTTTGAGTTCCTCACGTCCGCGAATAACGTCAGTTTAGCCTATTTATTGAACATATCGTAAAAAACATTGTAATTTCTATGAGTTGGTACATTTAGTGATCCAAGCACTCTAAAACAAAATGGTTTATTTTATCGACCAGTGTTCAAACTCAGGACGACTCGGCAGAGGTGGGCATCAGCTTTCCTAGATAACAGATAAAAGTTGATTATCTTTATCTTAATTTTAAGATGACTCTATGGTGTTATTTTTTATCCACATATGATTTCATCGTCGAAAATAATTTATTTTCTAAAGATCGCCAGTCTTCACCGAAAAACAACAAGAATAAATATGACTTCCATTCGGCTGCCTTCACATTATAACAATTAAATGACTAATTTTTTATTTTTTTTAAAGTATTACAAAACAAGGCTTATTATCCTAAAAACATTATGATGAGGACAGGAGGTTTTCTACAACGATGGCTAGGAAATCGATTTTCACATACGCGGGATCCCGCAATTTTTTGCGGGATGGGTACTGCGGGTTTACACATGCGGGATCCGTGGGATTAACATAAAAATAGGATTTAAAAGAAATAGGCCGTAGACATCTTCTAAATATTCATTTGTTGCAGTCCCAGCGTCGTTGATAGAAAAGAAAACATTTTTTCAATGCAACATGATTCTTAAAATTATGGATTTTGTATGGAAAATCATATTTTTGTAGTCGTAAGCGTCACAAACATTTAAACATACGTGACATACGTGGCATACATGTCAAATGTCACGAACGTGATATACGCTACAAACTGCACAACGTAGCATACGTGATACACTTGACATACGTGACATACGTGACAAACGCTATCATTTTATCTTGAAGATTTTTATGATCATCATCTATACTTGTTATCAAAGATGATTTCGCTGGATTTTAAATAAAATCATCTTAAGATAATGTGTAAATGATTATCTAAGTTACCATTATCTGTTTTTCTTATCTTAAGATAATTAGTCGTTATCTGTGCCCACCTCTGCCTCTAGGTGTGACAATGTAACACGAGACTGCTCGTAAAAGTGTCGACGTTCTAAGATGCAGCATCCCCTTAGACGTTAACGATAGATCCAGAACTAATAGAGAACCGTAGCTGAAGTATCTAACGTGAAGTGCACCTGGATTAATTTCATTACTTAAATGTCTAAGTGCTCTCAAATTCAACACTGATATTCAGTTTTAGTTTTAGAATAACAACCACGTCTTTCTTTGAGTTGGACTTTTAATATTGTAAAATTAAAGTAAATTGTAAAAAATGTAAAGGAATTCAAAGAATATGCGTATAAAGAAAGTAAAGGCGCTTGATCTATTAAGTCAATGGTGTAGGTTTGAGGTTATTTTTTTATTTATTAGATAAGATTTTTTACGTTTAAATTTTTTTGCATATTTTGTTGTGTAAGTAATTAATTATCCTTGTTTTTTGTATTATTTGGTATAAAACAAATCAATCGCAAATCAAAAAACTGCAACCCTTGTTTCATACTCGTAAAATACACCAAAAATCGTAAAGTCAAGTATTTGCTGTCCTAGTTTTTTTTTTTTAATTAGGCTTGCAGTATTTGTAAGTTTGAACCTAAATATTTATTTATGTTTTTTTGAGAGTGGACCTCAATATTAATATATCTTTGCAACTTAGATTATAGATTTAAAAAGTTTCGTGGAACGCCTACCTACTACTCAATCACAATCATTTTCTGTCACATTATTCAAAATAGGACTCGAATTAAAAGTACAGAGCTTAGTCAAGGACTGACTCTGAATAACACTGAGCCATTCTACATTTTACTATGAGATTTCATAACGTATCATAGATTAGATTTCTCTATCAAGGAATGTAAATCAACTTATTTTATAACATTTTTATTATTAATGCCATTGATTGATGTCTTAACTTAATCGGTCGTAAAATTTTACCCTCCCTACTTCTCAAATAAATAATATTTTATTGATATAAGTAGGTACTTATTTCAATTTTATCGTTTCAAGTTAAAACATTATTTTTTGTGTTATTTCAACTGTTAGGTATTGAAAATATTAATTCCCCAATATGTGTAAAATATTATTTTCTATTTTTACTTACCGGCAACACTTTTTATTAAAATTTAAATAATCGTCAATTCAAATTTGGAATATTTTTTTGTAACTCACTGAGGTGAGATATTAATTATACATGAATTGAGATGACATTATTTAAGTTTTCTTATACCTACCAACTTATGTTATTTTAAAATATTTATTTATTGTTTATTTTCCCATGGCTGTCATCGTGTCATATTATAGCTGACCATCTCGGTTAAAAATTGCTTACCTTTGAGTTTAGAGGGAAAGCGATACGTTTGCCGCATTTGGAATTCATATTATAAAAAATCCTAATCAAATTTGAATGATTACTATTTCGGTTATTGCTGCTTTCTTCGCCTTTGGATTTCCTTCAGGGATGAGGGATTTTTACGATTAAAGGAAAATTATATGGTAAGTTCATTATGTACTTAGTAATGACACATTATACAGTAAGTTCAAACGTACCTAGTACTAGCTCTCACACCTAAATAACGAAAAATATTTCAATACTAATTTAAAAGTTAAATACATATTTTCAGCAACTTATCGGTCGCCTTTAAAATAAAGAGAAAACATATTCGCATCCTTTTATAAAGGCACAATAAAGAAAAGGTAATTTATAGACTTCAAATAATGAGATTGGAACATTTTTGAGTTCGGAACTTTTTTCTCGGCGTGCCAACGTCAGTCTAATTTGGGACTGCCGTCCTTAGCAACAAGTAAAAAATATTTGTATGCCTTTTTTCTAGCAACCCGGCTGGGTAATGACACAATATTGTCTATGCCAATTCACCTCATTCATAAGCTAAGTCTGAAATGTAAGGACAGAGGCAAATATATGGATTGGAAAAACGTTTAACGAGAAATAATTCCTAACACCTATGGATCCGAGGGTGAACGCTCTACCAACTGAGCCATGTAAAAGATAATTGTAAGCAATTTAACAAATTAAATGATTGTTCACCTTGCACATCCCTACAATATTAAAATGTCTGTTTTATCTGTGAATGTCTTTATTAATAAAATGACCCGGCTGTGAAATAAATGAATTGGAGACCATAAAGTAGAGAATGTGATAAAAGCGAGCTTACTTTTGATTATGACGTATCTATTACATGGTGCGTCTGTGCTCATAGGAACCGATCACACCAGAATAGTACACTTGTGTGAATACAAACAAATAAGAGAAAAGATAGGTAAAAGAAAATGAGTCTTAAAAAAAATTGGTGATCACGTACATTTGTAATATGTTGATTCAAAGGTTTTACGGTCGATAAGAAATATTACCTTAAAGTAATACACCGTTTAAGTACAGTAACACCGCATTGTTTCAGTGCCAGACATGGGTATAGCTGCACGATAATGCGCCATCAGACACGTCATTACTTATTCTTGATTTTCTGACATATTACCTACTGAAAAAAAAGGAAGCGTGGAAGGAAAAGACCGAGCAATGAATGGATTTATAAAAAAGTGAGTTTTAAATGTTGAAATCTGCATCTATAATCTAAAATCGAAATTACAAAGATATAATATTAACATTTGAAATTCATATCAAATGCATGCCCAAAATCAGACTTGCGTAAGTTCGCGCTTACAAATGCTGCATGTGTACTAACAAATTAAAATCCAAACCCCAAATGAACATAAATCCTGCAACTTTTGCCGACCTTCCCTGAAACAAGGTGACATTGGCAAGTGAGCATTTTTTTTACAGTATGGGTGATCAGCCTCATACCAACTTATAAGTCAAGGAATGCATAATGAGAAAAAGTGGGAATACATGAAAGGACTGATGAATGTCGAAAAGATTAAAGAAGTGTGCATGCAAGGACACAACAAAATGGAGACGCATTTGTTGATTTACAGACCACCGCTAGCGGAATGACAGCTATATTCAGTCACAGTTACAGTTACCACTTACCAGTTGCCACTTACCAAATGTCCTCGTGTGTATCAGCTTATAGATTAGGTATAGGTACCAACCGTCAAATAATAAAATTAGTGTTGCCTACGTACCCGAGATTTTCATTTGTTTTTTTTATTCTTCTCGTTAAATGGACGCCTTATCAATAAATACACTGGGAGTCGTATAAAATTGATGATGCCAGGAACTTTCACCAATTATATTTCTGACTTATGAATGTGTAACTAGGAAAATATTTTTTATACCTACGATATGTTTAATTTGGCCTTGAAATATTTTGAAAACAACATGAATAGATTTTGGATCTTATCAATGCCATAGACAAATCGATCTGTTGTGACATAATTCAAAATACGAGGTCCGAACATCTTTGAATTTGGAACGTTTTTCTCTGCGAGCGAACGTCAGTCTTGTATGGGACTGCCATCCTGCAACCAATGACAAACTTTTGTTGCCTATTCCGTAGCAACCCGGCCGGGTCTAATCTAAATCTAAACTGCAAATATATGTATCATTTGAGATTCATATTAAATGCATTCCCACAAGCAGACATGCATAATTTCGCGCTTACACATGTCGCATGTGGACCTACAATATAAAAAAAACAATCTCAAATGAACATAACAACTCTTGCCGACCTTCCCTGAAGCAGGGGTGACATTGGCAAAGTGAACCATTTTTTACAGTATGGGTGGTCAGCCGCATACCAACCAGTCAAGGAATACAAGCAATTAATACATTCAAATATATAAAACAAATAAACTCTACACAATTAAACAGTAAAAAAATAAAAAACTACAAAACATATTTAAAAAAAAAAAAAAAAAAAAAAATGATACAATATTGTCTATGTCGATTCACGTGTGGGCCTCATATTTACTTTAATGGACAAATGAAAAAATATTTCACATATATAGAGAATAAAATTAAAATTAATGTTATCAACAAAATTGTGCCTTCACGCGGCCGGGTTGCTAGGTAAAAGGCACACACGTTTTGTTACTAGTTGCAAAGGACAGCAGTCCCATACAAGACTGATGTTGGCTTGCCGAGAAAAAAGTTCCAAATTTAAAAAAAAAACGACCCTATTCCATAAACAAAACAGTTGCGACTTTTCTAAGGGCATAAAAATAAAACAAGAGAATTTTTATTTTTTTATTCCTTAAATAGAAGACGTTAATTTTGATGGATGATTCGATAATGAATATTAACCCTTGTACAATATTTCACAGGTGTAAAAAACAGGATTCGAACCCGAGCCTTTCAAACGACAGCATGCCGCCCGCTCCTTCTCTAATAAGGGTATTTTACAACGAACACTGGGCTAAAAAAACAATATACTAGAGAAGGCGTTAAAAAAGCTAACTTATTAGTTTTACAGATGAGGAAAGCAGATACTCACTAATGAGGTATGAAAACATTTTTTAAGTTGTTCTTGTCTTAAAAAAGTTTTGACATTGTTTTTTCGAAATCAAAATTGATTAGGAACAAGTTTGGAAGATATGAAGCTATTTTTTAAGAATTCTGTGCAGGAGACTCCCTAGATTTCAGAGACTCAATGGGATCTATGACACTTGTTGTAGTGCCGCAGAGGTGTCGGTGATTTGGCGGTTGATGTCCTGATCCCTTGTAGCAGGGCTGTTAGCTGCGTAATGTTGTGTTGGCTTTGTTTTGAGACACTAAAAGGAAGTGTTGATTGATAATGGTTTTGAATAGGACATTGGGCTAGGAAAAACAAAATCTAAAATTATTGGTTTTGCCTGTATAAACATCAACATCAAATTTCCTTACAACAGATCTTTCATCTGTTGCAAGGCTGATGTAGGTACTTATAACAAAAATTGTTGAATCGTCCATCTATCTATAATCTTAATAAAACGGCACAGTGAGAAAACAACACATGACATAACGTCACATGACAGAACATCACATGACAAAATATCACGTACTTAAAATAGAACATAACATAAATGCCACATGAAAAAGTATCACACAACGCAAAACAGAAAATACCAAAAACGGAAAAAGGAACTTGTTATTTACATTGTTTTTTTTCAAAATTTTGAAAAATGTCTAACAAAAAAGATACAAAAGGTATAAAAAGGTACGTTTGTCAAAAGTCCTTTTGGTATTTGTTGTTTTTTTTATATCTATTTACAATACATTATTTAAAATTTCATTCACGGCTTTGTGTCTATTAAATTTCAAACTGATATGAATGCGTTCCATTTTTACAAAGTTTACAAATGGAATGGAATATTGTATTCAAATTTTAGACCATAAACAATAATCCTGTATCATATTTATTTAAATGGCTACACACGAAATACCTACCATTGGACGTTGGTAAAAAAATATATTTTGTATTAAAGGGTAAATTCAACCTCATTTTCAGACAATGGTAATAGCCCTTTTAAAAGTTTGGTTTACAATATTTCAGGGGTGTCAAATTACAGCCATTTTTATTTAAAACATTTTTTATTTATTGTTTTCACCCATATTTTTTACTTTTATCAATGTAGTACCTATGTTTTTTTTACATAACCTCTTTTAAACTAAGCTTCACATATACCTAGTGTAACTTCTTGCCGCGTTATCCCCGAAGGAGTCACGTATGGCGAGTGAACCTATTCTTTTTACAGGTAAGGGGGCCGACGTTACGGCAACCACTTGTCAGTGAAATGACACATTCATCAAGATCACCTTCATCACTTCACTTTCACTCTGAAGAACCCCATCGTAGACATGGGCGAAACGTCCGAAAGTTCCGGCTGGCAAAGACCATGGCAACAGATGCCGTGAAGCGACTCTTCAGCATACATATATTTTGTCATTGGTTGCTAAGGACGGGAATTCCACACAACAGTAAAGTTTACTCGCCGAGAAAAAAGTTCAAAATTCAAAAAATTCGGACCTTTTTTGAACTATGTTTGAATAAACATTCTTCTGGCGTTTACAGTATCTGAAATTTATCTTTTAGATCACAAAACACCCTGTTTTTAACCGCCAATTGTCACACCTTTATCAGGGCTCTCAACTGTTTCATAAAAAAAAGTTGTTATGGCGGGAGGATGCGTGTCACCATTCACAATCTGTAAGTGTCTCGACTTAAAAACTAAAATCAGAGGGAGAGTGGATAGATCAAATGGATCGTATGAACTTTGTTCAATTTTGGATCTAACACAGAGTTGCTGCTGAGCTGTATAGCTCGACGGCTAGGATACTAGTCTGACAGCTTTGGCCTTTTTTATAGCAGGCATAAGGATTGTTCTCGAATCACTGAGAACTGGCACATACGAGACCTTAGTAGAATACTCGAGCAATCTCAACCTTTACAAATACTTATATTATAAATAATTATTCAAGTAGGTACCTACACCTAGAGACTATACAGACTCACACAGATACAAAATATATAATCACACATTCTCAACATTAGATATATTATTGTGTGTAATTCTTCTCTTTACTTGCTTCTCAACGTGTTTTTTTTTCTTTGTATGACTTTATTTTTTTTCTTTCGGAATTACGTTTTGTGTATTGCCCATACATATTAAATGTTTAATTCTACGAAATCTATTCGGTATTGGTCTAAATATAACTGAAAAATTGGAATGTTTGTTTCGGAGGTGTGCCCTTGCAGACCTTGCAATGATTTATGTCACAAAACGGCACTATAAATTGTCTTATTATTATTAAAAAGTTAATACGAATCTTCTTAGGCTTACTTCTTGTCCACACATTTACAAACTATCAACATTATTTGTCTAACCCTTATAAAAAGAAGAGACCTCCGACTACAATGTGTCTTTTGGTTCCACATCATCCCCAACTAAATAATTATTGTAGCTGGAAACTAAAGCCCTCACTAGAGGCGCTGTTTTAGTTTCCATACATTTTATGGTACAAATGGTTGAGTTTAAATGTTTTTATACCTATGGCTAATGGCGTCATCTTTCGGACAATGGCCATAATAAACAAGCCCATCCAGACAGGCAGGCCACATCTATAATAGTAAGCACATCTTGATAATTTGAATATTCCAGTTTACTTTTATTTTAGTGCAGGCTCTTGAGGTGTGTCAAAGGCAAATGGTACTTTTCATAAACCGAAGAAATCATCCAATTAAAATTATTATCCTTGGTCTGGCCGATAGCTTAGTTCGTACAGTGCTTGAATTCCATGCCGAGAGCTGGGGTTAAAAAGTCCCACCGGGGGTGCTAAAATAATTTCCCGTTTCGGTGTTTATTTCAAACCCGAAATAAATAAATAAAACCGGCAAGGTTTACTCAGCCTCCACAAGGAATGAGTACCGTCCCCCTCGGGATATGAAAACCCCGGGCCACATTAACTGAAGTGGTTGGTGTAAGGCCGGTCCCTTTACTTGTAAAAAAAATAGATTCCACTCGCCACATGCGACACCTTCGGGGAAAACCCGGCAATAAGTTACACTATATGTGTAGCTTTGTATCGTAATAACCTTCCTGATAAGATACTTTAAAAATAATTCAATATTGCGAAATAAAAATATCATAATAAAAAATTAAAATTAAAAATAAAAAACAAATTGTATAAGGCTACGGGGCGAGTAATATTTTGTACCTGATGATGGAAACATTGTTTCCGAAACCGGTCGTACATTATTAAATTTTACTCGCCCCGTAGCCTTATACAATTTGTTTTTTATTTTTAATTTTATTTTTTTTTAAATGAAAGGTTACAAAGTGAATGCCTCATCAATTAATGATATATTATAATAATTTTGTTAAACTTCATTCAGGTGGCAATGGGCTCGGAACATTTTTTTATTTGAGACTGCCGTCCTTAGCAAACAAAACAAAATGTCTGTTTGCCAGTTCCCTAGCAACCCGGCCGGATGACGACACAATGTTTTCGATATCAAGTCACGTGCGGACCTCATATTAGGTACCTAAAGTGTTTCAAGTTTTTTTTTCATTCTGGCAATCTTTATGGTTTAAGTAGGTAGGTATATAAAAAGCGAATGGAACGATTTCAAATAAAATTTGAAAATTGATTACCACCACCTTAAATATTTCGCAAGGGAGACCATAAAATAAAGTTAATTCTTCATTAAAGGCGTACAGAAAATGTTCCTAATTCACGAGAGTGCATTAAAATCTTAAAAACAATCCCTAATGGCGCATTAAAACCTCATAAAAGTGACTTTATCTTTGATAAATGCGTCTGAGACTTCTAAGCCGTGTAGTATTTTCATCTTAGATTGTTTACTTCAAAGTTTTCATCATTTTTATGTTCTGTGTTAGAAATTACAGTAGGACCTTGATTATCCGAGCCTTCTTCGAATGGTCAATAGCATGGATAATACTTACGGTTTTAGGGGCATTTTGTGAAATTAATTCACATTTACTTGTATCTGCATTTTTTATGTATATACGCAGTAATGTTAAATATATAATACAAACGGTCATGGTGTAGAGGCTTAAGCTTAGCGGCTTTGTTCCCAGTGGAGCACAAACATACTTTTTTTTATTCCCTTCGCTGGGTTAAAAATAACTTCTACTTTTATTAAAGACCGGTCACAAATTTGCATGCAGCCTTACAGCAACTGGGTCTTGCTTGGAAAACAGACGCCGTACGACGAACAAGCATGTAAAGTCAAGCATGTAAAGTAAAGCATGTAAAGCATCATTATTATTATTATCACATTTTGTTGATTGTTGATCTTTTTGACATGCCATCTTTTAACCATAATTTTGTTGATATTTAACCTGTTGTTTATACTTAATTGGTTATATCTTGCAGTGTGCACTTCCTAAAATATTTTTTATGTAATAACTCAGTGATAAACCAACACATATTTGAAAAAAAAAAAAATATTTGACAGAAGATTTTTGTGCAACAATCATTGGCAAGAATATATATATTTTTTGTGACAGAAGTTGTTTTTTCGTGTTTTGTGATTCATGGCTTGTCGTCTGCTTTGATATTTCATCTCCAGTCTGGGAATAATTACTCCAAGCTCCAAATAAGGTAGATTTTGTCACCATCAAAACTTGGAAGATAACCTCAAAATTTTATAGAGAAAAATTTGGACGAAACGCTCCAAAACGTGAAAGGCAAGAGAATTTCGCAAATTGACAATGAAATCCACAAGATCAAAGGCTCAGCTAACGTCTTCTTGCACAACCATGGAAGACAATATCATGGCTGAACTCCATGCACTTAGGGCGGACCTGGCGGCTTTATCATCCGTAGGAGCCGATATTAAGGCGATCAGGAGTGACCTTTCTTCCCTGAAGGAGTCCATGACCTTCATGGACGCCAGAGTTGGTGAAATTGAGACGAAGCTTGTCAGTATGAGCACCTTGGAGAAGACAGTTACAGATTTAACATCCAAAATCACTGAGATGGATGCAAAGATCAACGACAGCGAGCAGCGGGCACGTCGTAACAATATTGAGGTGACAGGGTTGCCACAAGTATCAAATGAATCGCTGATCGACCTCACGGTGAAGATTGCGAAAAGCTTGAAAATCCAGCTTACACCGGGGGATATAGACTTTTCAACAAGAGTCGCCGCCAAAAATGCGGCCTCTGGTCGACCTAAGCCCATTGTTGTAAAATTTCATAAATCGGTCCACCGTGACATGTTTGTCACCGCCATCAGACGGAAGCGTGGTCTCATGTCTGACGAGCTGGGTATTCCGGGGTCTCCAACAAGAATTTTCGTCAATGAGCACCTGACACTACACAATAAAAACCTATTTCATCATGCGCGGCTCAGATGCAAGGAGTTGGGGTTTCGTTACACATGGTCCAAAGGAGGCACTGTGTTCGTACGCAAAGACGATGGTTCTCCAGCCATGGCAATAAAGACTTTGTCTGCGCTTCAGATGATCGGCGGCTGATTCTCTTCTTGCTTCCTTATTTACTTTTTCTAATTTATGCACTAACTCTCTCATATTATATTTTCTCTGATTTTCTTAGTTACTCTAAACTGTGTCTCTTATTTTTTGTTGGTACTGCCGTGTGCTTGCTTCTGTTTGCCATTTACTTTAAATACTATAGTGTTGTATTTTCCATTAGGCGATAGTTTGAGTATATATACACAGAATACCAGAGGTTTGCGAACAAAGACCGACAATTTCAGTTTAAATTTTTCCTCCAGTGATTTTTCTGTCGTAGCTCTTACTGAGACCTGGCTAGGCACTGACATTGATTCCCGAGAGTTAATCGATGACAGATACGATGTCTGGCGAAGTGATCGTGGTTCTCGGGGAGGAGGAGTGCTTTTGGCCGCACTTTCAGATCTTAATGCACGAGGTAATCCGGAGTGGACCTGTGATGCAGAGTCTGTTTGGGTTACCTTGCCAATCAGCTGTAGTGGTAACACTACCAAAAACTTACACTTGGCCTGTGTTTATGTACCTAAAGGCACTGAATACAATTCGCATATCGAAAGCTTCCTTAAGCTCCTTTCCAAACTTACAGAAGACCTACCAGATGATATCTTCTTAATTCTTGGTGATTTTAACATGTCAGATATCGAGTGGTCTGATACCCCGGGTGAGCAGTTTCTCTGTCCCACTAACTACTCTTCTTCATGCTCGAGTAGTTTCATAGATACATTGTCTTTTCTCGGCTTTTATCAATTTAATTCCATCAAAAACTCCCTTAATCGTACTCTTGATCTTATTTTGTGTAACGCTCCTCTAGTGTCGGGGATAATTCATTCTGGTCTTCCTTTCGTACCTGAAGACTCTCACCACCCAGCGATAGAACTGGTTTTGTCTTCCCAGCCACTTCTCCAATTACATGAACCTCAACGCATTATATACTTATTTAAAAAGGGTGACTACAAGGCACTAGGAGGTTTTCTCGCTGAGGTCAACTGGTCCGATGTTTTGACAGCATCTCCCCTTAACACCGCTGTGACAGCATTTTATGATATATTAAATTACTCCATTGATCAATTCATACCTACCCGACGCTTAAACCGCAACCACCATTTTCCATTATGGTATAGTGCACCCTTGATAAAGATCACTAGGGAAAAAATTCGCTACCATAATAAATTTATGAAATTTAAAAACCCTTCTGACTATCATACTTTCACATTACTACGATCCCGTCAGAAAGCTATGGCCAAGGAGTGCTTTTCTCAGTTCATTATTTCCGCTGAAACTAACATACAAGAAAACCCTAGAGCATTCTGGAGCTTTGTTAAAAGCAGACGCAAAAATAATTCAATTCCCATGTGTATGTCTACTGATGGAACAAATTCTGTTAATGGTGGCAAGGAAATCTCCATCGCTTTCTCCGATTACTTTTTCTCTATGTTTGATCATGACACCCATAGTTCCACCGTTCATTCTTCTGAGCCAGGAAAACCTAACCTGACTGGCCTTGGTTGTTGTTCTACTGACAGAAATATTTTAACTACATATCTCTCCAACCTTGACGTAACGAAGGGTGCTGGTAGTGATGGGGTGCCGCCTCTGCTTCTTGCCAGATGTGCTGAGGTTGTGGCGGAGCCGCTCTCCATACTCTTCTCACGCTCCTTAAGAGAGGGTATTTTCCCTGACATATGGAAAGAGGCTCTAGTGTCTCCTATTTATAAATCTGGTCCCAATAATTTGATCAAAAACTACCGTCCGATTTCAATTTTGTCTGCTATAAGTAAACTCTTCGAGCGTGTAATATACGACCAACTTTATGGTTCTCTCAAATCATCATTCAGCGACCAACAGCACGGTTTCCTTCGCAATAGATCTGTTTTATCTAATCTCTTACCTTTCACTGACTATGTATTTTCTAACATGCACAGTGGACTGCAGACCGACGTTATCTACACCGATTATGCCAAGGCTTTTGACAGAGTAAATCATAACATTCTGTTGAGCAAATTGAGTAAGCTCGGAATCCACGGTGATCTTCTAAGATGGATAGAATCCTATATCCGTAATCGTCGTCAGGCAGTGGTAATAGGAGGCTACAAATCAAACTTTGTCACCATTCCTTCCGGTGTTCCCCAGGGATCGCATTTGGGACCCCTTTTCTTTACTTTGTATATCCACGATATTGGTGACTGTTTTCTTCATGCAGAGCATCTCCTATTTGCTGACGATATGAAGATTTTTTTGAGAATCTCTGATTCATCTGACTGTGCAAGACTTCAATTAGATCTCGA
Source organism: Agapetus fuscipes (assembly GCA_951799405.1). Classification (NCBI taxonomy): domain Eukaryota; kingdom Metazoa; phylum Arthropoda; class Insecta; order Trichoptera; family Glossosomatidae; genus Agapetus; species Agapetus fuscipes. The sequence continues at coordinate 17,900,002 of OX637336.1, read as the reverse complement.
TCGGCTTTCAGAATATTGTGCTGCCAATAGACTATCCATTAATGTTAGCAAATGTCACAAGGTCTCGTTCTCACGTAAACTTTCACCCTTAAATCATATTTATTATATTAACAATTTTCCTATCGAGTCTGTTGACCGGGTACGAGATCTGGGTGTCATAATGGATAGCAAACTCACCTTCGTGAATCATATTGACAATGTCTTGGAGAGATCATTCAGGGTGCTCGGGTTCATTTTGCGAACTTGCAAACCCTTCAAAAAAGTTACGGTATTAAAAGTTCTCTACACAACAATGGTTCGCTCACTTCTTGAGTACATGTCCCCTGTTTGGTCCCCCTCTTATGCGGTGCATATAAAACGTATCGAGAGAGTACAAAAAAGATTTATAAAACACATAAATTATAAGTTTAACTTATCTTTTCCTGATTACAAGTCAGCCCTTGACTATCATAAGCTGGACTCTCTAGAGGATAGGCGTGTTGTTTGCGACATGATGTTAATCCACGGCATTTTGCACAACAAAATTGATAACCCTGATATCTTGTGTATGTTATCCCTCAACATTCCAACTCGCAGAACCAGGCACACGGTAGACCAACTCTTTCATCTCCCTGTGTGTCGCACTAACTATGCTCAGAGCGCGCCAATTTACCGGGTCTGTGAAACTTATAACAAGTGTTTCAGTAGCATTGATATTTTTCATTTAGAGACGGCGCACTTTCGCAAAGCGGTGGGTGCTTCACTCAGGGAGAACTGATTTTCTTTATTTTTAAATTTACATTTTTTTTCACATCATATTCTGTTTTGAGAGCAGTATTTTTTTTTTTTTTCTTGTAATTAGTTACTTGTAATTAACATCTTGTAATTATTTCCAACTTCCTAAATTTTATATCCGTGGCAACATATAATTGGCCATGTTTTTTTATAATTGCTACTATTATATTTCTTATGTAACGCTGTTTGTTGTCCTATGAAAATAAAATAAAATAAAATAAAAATAAAATAAAGGGTTCTTGAAGTTTTATTGTCACAAAATTAGCGCTAGGGTATATTCATTAATACGTGGACACGCTGAGAGTATAAACGCAACTAAGCTACACATATATTGTTACTTTTTTCCACATTCTCCCCGAAGGCATCGAATGTGGCGAGTGAACCTATTTATTTTTACAGGTAAGTGGGCCGGCCTCACGCCAACCACTTAAATTAAATTATAAGGTTTCCATCTCCTGAGGTGGCTGGTACTCGAAGGCTGAGTAAACCTTTCCGGTATTTTTATTTTGGGTTTTGAAATAATCACCGTAACGGGAAATCATTTCTAGCACCTTCGGTGGGATTCAAACCTGAGCTCTCGGCATGGAATGCAAGCAAGCACTCTACCAACTGAGCATCATCCGGATATTCATTAATACACTAACGGTGATATTCACACACAGCCAATACATGGCTCAACCACCACTTAACGTGAGTTTCCATAAAAAAAAAACGATGATCTATGGATCGGCTGTGCATCAAATGCTTTGTGATCGACGAAAAGTTAAATGCAGTGTAGCAATGTCTCCATTTCTTCATGAGGAATATTTATCCGGGTGTTGTTTTATTTTCCCGACCCTCATAAAAAAAACTGTCTTAGTACAGGCAAATCTTCACAATGATAAAATATCTTGAATCTTATTACTTCGTCAGATTTTGACTCATCTACGGTCCATTCGGAATCAGGACCTCGGATAATCAAAGCTCTACTGTCGGTACATATAAATCTAAGATGTGTAGACAAAAGCAATTTCCCGAAGGCGACGTAACTCAAAAACTTGGACGTTTTGTGTGATTGAGTGCAATTGTGTACACGGAAGTAAATTTGACTCGTCTGGACCGAAATTTCTCAAAAATGAAAAATTTACGAATATCTATATATCGCCACTTTAAAGGTAAAACTGAATAAGTTCTGATTCACTGATTTGAGAAATCGTAGATATTTTTTTTTATTGGGGCTCACTTTTCATAGTACCAAGTGAAATAATAAGGAAGTAGTAATGACAAACTTTTAAACTTCAGGATTTGTACACTTTTTTCGTGTTTTCTCCCGTGGAAATTAGGAAAAAAGGTGTATTTATCTAAGAGACTGATGTTAGCTTCATGTGTCACTCATTCAGTTTAACCTTTGAGGTATCGATATGTACGAGTCCTACATGTATAGACAGTATAGCTCATTTTTTTAAAGGGTTTTTACCTATTTTATCCATATCGGTAACAAAAAAATGCACAGGGTCAATGTAATTTAAACAATCTCAAACGTCACTCTTCCACTTGATGAATTAAAAATATTAATACTCATGTTCATTAAAGAACACATGACAAAACATCACTACGACAAAACAACACAGAAAAAATATCGCTACGATAAAAGATCTCATGGCAAAGCATCACACACCTACAACATGACATTCCATAGACGGCACATGAAACGGTTTTACCTTGTGATGTTTTGTCATGTGACGTATTGTGATGTTCTGTTATGGAACCGAAATAAAGTGATCTAGTCAAATATGTCGTTGTCTAGTGGTTAAAGATTCAAACTCAATCTCAGGTGGTTCAATTCCTAGTGGAGAAAATTATTGTCCTACATTTATCAAAAGACCTGTCACATAGGTTGATCCAGCCTTAAAGGAACTTTTTTTTTTTTTTTTTAAAGAATTTATTCAACAAAACAGGAAAATACATTAAAATATATAAAACAATAATAAAAATATATTCAATTGATGTTGTACCTTCCCAATTACAATGTTGACATTAAATATAAGTATTAAAAATAAAAAGACATAAAAAAAGAATATAAATATAAATACTAATGACAGTAAGATATTTTTTCATACAATGTTGACATTAAATATAAGTATTAAAATAAAAAAAAGAATATAAATATAAATACTAATGATAGTAAGATATTTTTTTTTTTTTTTTTTTTCAAACACAAAATATAAAATATAAAAACCTATTAAAATAATCATGATAACCGTAATGACACCAAACAATAAGAGATAAAAACAGAATTACATATATCAAATCAGCCTTACATTCACTTGAACATGCCAATATTTTTAATTATAATTTTAATTTTTCCCACTCACTAATACCTACACACTGAAATTCTAGTCAAAATTCATTATATTTCATGAACACGTTTCTATTATTATTACAATTACAATTATTATTATTATTATTTTACATCAAACTTGGTTGGTCTTAACCTTCTGTAAACGCTCAGTAATGCGTTGACCAAGCTTTTAGCGGACTCTTGAGATGTGGTTGACACTTTTGCGAGCGCTCGCCAAATAAATCAGCTTGTGTTCATCATTATGATTGAAAGCCTAAAAACATTTATTTTATGATTTGATTGCCAAAAAAATTGTACTTTTTTTTAAATTTATTTAACAAACAGAACAATACTCGTAAAATAATGTATGTGAAACTTGAAAATAAAAATGATAATGAAATTTGGTATTGCTCCAATTAAGTGTTGACATTCAAAATAATAAGATAATAAAACAGATTCACTCACATAAATAAATAAAGTAATAGATAAAATAACAACATGTTGGAAAAAAAGTCGTACCTGTGTAAATAAATAGGTTCACACGTTAAATATAAAGTTAAAACACCGTTTTTAGCATTCTTATTGGATTTCAGAGAAGAGATCCTACGATTGATTAAATTTTGAATACTGAATATCTTAATTACTTGCGTGTTAAAATATTATATAAGTGGCTACTTATTTGTTGAACTAATAAAATCAGGTTTTAGTCAGAACTAGTTTAGTAAGTAAAGCTAAATTAATCAAGAGCTTTACCCAGAGTATAAAACATTGCGTAAATACTCAAGCGTCGCGTAATCAGAAAATGTAGGGAATATACAACAGGCGCCTCGCGTCACGATAAAATGTCCATTGACAGAATGCCCACGCGACAAAATATCCATGGGACAAAATTTCCGCACGACAAAATGTCCACGTAACAAAATGTATACGCAACAAAATGTTCACGCGACAGAATTTTCACGTGACAAAATATCCTCCGACATAATGTCCACCGAAAAATGCACACGCGACAAAATGTTAACGCGACAGAATGTTCACGTGACAAAATTTCCACGTGACAAAAAGTCCACGCTACAAAATATCCACGCGACAAAATTTCCATGCGACAAAAAGTCCACGCGACATTGTTTACATGGACAAAATATCTTCCGACATAATGGCCACCGACAAAATGTCCACGCGACAAAATGTCCAATTGACAATATGTCCACGCGACAATATATCCACCTAAAAATGTACACGCGGCAAAATGTTCATCTGACAAAATGTCCATCGATAGAATGTTCACGCGTCAAAATGTTCATGCGACAAAATGTCCACGCGACAAAATGTCCACTAACAGATTGTCCACCGACATAATGTGCATCGAAAAAATGTATTCAAAAGCATACAATACATTTTTTTTTTTAATAAATTTGTGAAGAGGAATGCAATTCACCAACCTATTTTGCCTGACCAGTTGTCTTCATAAATGTCTACATAAATCGTTTATCATATTTAAAAAAAAAACAAAAACGCGGAAATTTTGTCGGTGGACATTTTTTCTGTGGACATTGTGTCGTTGGACATTCTGTCGTTGGACATTTTGTCTTGGAACCCAGGCGCCTGTAGTGAGTGTTTTACTATTCATACGTTTTTTTTTACTTTGTGATTGAGTATTCATACTTGAGGTATTAACTTGTGTTTTATTTTGATAACATTTTTGCATATGATTAGCTTCTACTTTACGAGTATCTTCTGTCGTAGTTTAATGGTGAACACCTTGGACTTCGGATCAGGAGATACGCGTTTCAATCCCGATAAAGAGCTTTAAAAATATTAGGTAAACTTTTAGGTTGGGTGTGTGGCTGGCCACCCGTACTGTTAAAATTGATTCACTTTGAAATTTCTCCCCTGTTACGGAAAATCCATGCTGTAAAAACTTGGTTCACTTTTTCCAATGCCAGCCCGGTTTCAGGGAAAGGCAACACGAGTTGCAAGGTTTGCTATTCCCGCATCACTGAGGGAACTGGATTTGGAGAGACCATTTAAAATAAGTCTCAAGACTCACCTCTTCGTCCAATCATATGGACAAGCGCCTTTGTACTGACACACTGTCATAAAAGGCGCTGTACAAATTTTGTCTTATTATTATTAGGTATTAAAGTTTATTTTCATGTGAGGCTTACTTATTTAGTATGTCCAAATGCAACATGTGTAATCGCAAACTTACAAGTGCCTTCTTGTGAGCATGTATCAAACATGCACTTGAAATGTCAATATGTATATCTTTGCAACTAAGATTATAGATTATTCAGAATAAAATCTAGTTTGACCACGAATTTGTGTGTGAAAAAATATTCTGGACTTACAACAACTTGTTTAAGGCTGTCGAACATTTTTTTCGACCACCTAAATGACTGACGATGATAATAAAGTATCTCCTAATTTGTAAAATACTCATTTACAATGTGTGGGAGATTTCTTTCATCTTTTAATTAAATATTATGTAAAACCACATTGTAAAACTATAATATAATGAAGCAAAAAAGTTGAAGTATTTTTTGTGCATTCCTTATATTGAAAGGTTCCTTGACTCACATGTTGGTATGATGCTGACCACTAAAAAAATGGTTCACTTGGCCAATTTCACCCCTGTTTCAGGAAGGTCGCCAAAAGTTAGAGGATTTATGTTTTGGATTTTAATTTGTAAGTGCACATATATGCAGCTTTCGTAAGCGCAAACTTACACACGTGTCTGTGTTTTGGGCATGCATTCAATACGAATTTTAAATATTAATATACATTTCCAACTAAGATCATGCATAAGCACAAGAAATATAAAAGACAAGACACAACTGAAAAAAAAAGAACTAAGCTACACATACAGAGTTACTTCTTGCCGCGTTCTCCCCGAAGGTTTCGCATGTGGCTAATGGAGCCTATTTCTTTTTACACGTTAGGGGGCCGGCCTTACGCTAACCACTTCATTTGAAGTAGGAATTTCCCAGCTACCGTGGGGGCTGGTACTCATTTCTTATGAAGACTGAGTAAACCTTGCCGAAATTATATTTTAGGTTTGAAATAAACACCAAAACGGGAAATCATTTCTAGTTGGAAATATATATTAACAATTCAAATTCATATTAAATGCATGCCCACAAACAGACACATGTAAGTTCGAACCTACAAATTCTGCATGTGTGCATCTAAATCTAAGTTTAAAAGATATGTATCATTTGCCACATTCCCACAATCAGACACGCATAATTTCGCGCTCACACATGCCGCATGTGGACCTACAATATAAAAACCCAATCTCATATGTGATATGAACATAAACCGTGCAACTTTGGCCAACCTTTCCTGAAGCAGCGGTGACCATTTCTTACAGCATGGGTGGTCAGCCTCACACCAACTTATAAGTCAAGGAATAGTCAAGGCTTACATATATTGGAATAATATATAAATCAATGGATTAAAAATAACTGATGAAAAGTATTAAATATTTCCAAATAATTGGGCATTCAATTTCTACGCCTGGCCGAACATGAAATATAAAATGTCTTGCTTTCTTTCAAATTTATTATTACTGCGTTTTCTATATAAATAACACATTTCTTTTATTCATCAATTTTTTAAAGCGACAAAATTAAAACTAAATTACTAACTCATAAAATAGTTGTAATCCCTACTGGAAATATTAACGTGTCGGGACATAAAAAATAATTTTAATAAAAACATAAAGCTTTAAATAAATAACTTGAAACTTTGGAAATTCATTAACCTAGAAATTGCAATTCTTATAATTTGGTCAATGTTTAGATTCCTGCATTTCTCTATGGTTTTTGTCTTGTTAATTTTGTAGCAGTGTCATCTTGAAAATGACGTAAGCAAGTCGAAAGTACTCGAGGTGAAATAAATGCTCAACTTGTGAAAATAAAACTCTAAGTTTTCAAAAGAAATACCTTTTCTCATACTAATTAATATTATCCATAATATATTATTATTTCAACATGGTATTACGAATCTGAGTAGTTGTGTTTGTCTGTGTAAGGAATATTTCCGAAATTATAATTATTTTGTACCTGCATTTCAATTTTATTAATTTACTTAGTAATTATTTGTTTTCTATAGTTAAATGTCTAATCTAATTTAATCTAAGTTGCAAAGATATGTTACATTGGAGTTTCACATTACATGCATTTTCACAAGCAGACACGTACAATTGTGCGCGCTTGCACATGCCTGTGAACCTACAACATAAAAACCAAATCTCAAATGGACATACACCCTGCAACTCTTGCCGTCCTTACCTGAGAACAATGTAATGTAATTACTGTAAAGTACCCAAACTGTAAAAAATGGTTCACTTTGATAATGTCACCCCTGTTTCAGGAAAGGCTGACAAGAGTTGCAGAGCTTTAACAACATGGTTTGTATCTAACTGTTATACTTTTTTTTTATTATCCTTATACCCAAACGCTCTTTCCATTTAAAAAAGCAGTATCTTAGAAACCGAAGATGGAGAAGTACCTCTGAAAACGTTTTCTCCTATGGTTTTTTCTAAAAAATATACTCATCGGTGGAATATAAACAATGTTTTTGATTAAGAGTTCCTAAAATTATTTAAGTTTTTAATCAAATATTTAAAAAAAAAAACATCTTCAACCATAAGTTATTACTCTTCTTGAAGGTTTTTACACGTCCACACTCTTACGAATCTATGGTAACATCACACCTGCTTTTAACCTATTTTAGTTATTTTTCTAAAACGTTACATAAACCTATATCTCAGAATTAACAATTCATGAACCAGATCACGGATATTGATAGTCCGTGAGCGCAGAACTAATTCACAATTAAATAGAAACGGATCACAATTGTAACCCCATGTTAGTTCACATTATTATATGTAAAAATATATGTCGCTGACAACAAACGGATTAGAAATTTAACGGACTAATTTATTCCTGTGCATTCTCAAATGTAAAATACCAAAGAAAAAAAAAGCACCTTAATATCTGATTCTATTTATTCATGTAAAAATGAAGCGTTCGAGATGTGTGTCTAACGAAAAATGCTTCGGATCTCGTGGCGTGATCGGGTCACCAATGAAGAAGTCCTCCGACGCACCACAAAGGAACTTCTGCCAACCATTAAGCAGAGAAAGCTGATGTACTTCGGTCACATTTTGAGATGAGAAATACCGTCTTCTTCATCTTATCATACAGAGTAAGATTGAGAGGAGAAGAACTCAGGGACGCTGAAGGACATAATCTATAATCTAAGTTGCAAGTATATATTCATTTAAAGCTCTCAGATGTATGCCCACAAACCAACAAGTGTAGTTCGCGCTTACAAATGCTGAATGTGTACTTACAAATAAAATCCAAATATCGTGGTTGTAAAACCTGTAACAATGTTTCAGCAGAAGCACCAAGTCCCTGTTTCTTTTCTCTTCACTAGTTGATTCATTTCCTCGAGCGCTTTCGATGCTATCACACTATTACCAAGAGAACATTTGTAATTTTAGATTTGCTAGTTGTTCTCTTGATAGTGATGTGACAACATCGAAAGCGCTCGAGGAAATAAATCAACTCCTGAAAAGTGTAATCTAGTTCCCTTTTTTTAAAGTTGACGAATGTGGGTAACTACGGGTCCGTAGTCTAGTGGTAACGCTTCGAACTCGTAAATGGAAGATCGAGGCAAGGTTTCCTTAGCCTTCACAATGAATGAGTACCAGCCCTCTCGGGAGCTGGGATACCCCCACTTCAACTGAAGTGGTCTACGTAAGACCAGCCCCCTTACCTGTAAACATAAATAGGGTCCACCCGCCATATGCGAAACTTTTCTAGGAGAACTCGGCAAGAAGTTACACTATATAATTATGTGTAGCTTAGTTCCGTTCATTCCCAAAACGCGGAGGTACTATAGGTACAATCGACGTATCTCTCCTTAGAATGGCTTTAGAGAACATATCGGGCGTGATAATCTGAGATTTAATAGACAATGAGATATAGGTCAGCGCCTCGGCACGTTTCCGAGTGTGGCGGGACTAGTTGTGGAGTTCACAGGACTGCCCGAGTGCAGGAACCCCGCCGGGAAGTATTGTCGTGAGGCAAACGTCATAACTTAACGCCCTTTGTGTGCGCCTACAAACAATGCCTACAAAGCACTCTTATTCCGTTTCACGAAAAACTTAGATTAATAGGTACATGGCGTGAGTAAAGAACCGATAATATACTCGATTACCCATGCCTTTCAACTCTTGGAAACGAGAAGATTTGATATAATATATTATATAGGTAATACATATTGTTATGATTTATCTCGGGTTCACTCTCAGTAGAATCGCAGTTATATTTATTTCACAGAATTTATTTTTAACAAGTTGATTACATAATATGGTTCAATCTGTTACTTCTGCTTTGTTGGCTTCGCGGCTCGATAATCAAAGGGTTATTGAATAGTTCACTGGACTGCAGCCTATATTTATATGTGAACAAAGCCTATTCTCGCGTGTACCAGACGAGACGCTTCTAGAATGGATATTTCCAGAGAGTAACAGACGTACCAACATTTCAAAGTGTCAAACGCTTACGTCTACCCACACATTCACAGCAAGGAAATACGCCTAGGCACACAATTACAAAAACACGCAGGCATGAACCTATACATTCGTAACAATCTTTTTCCTTTTTTTAATGATGGTAACATTGACATAGATGGTAACGATGATGATGAATTGATAATTTATTTATAGCGCCGTCTCGTGATGAAGTCACCCCAAGGGCGCTTAATAAACTCGAGAAGGGGAATGCACTTCACCAACCTATTTTTACATAGCCAGAAGCAGGCATTTACATCATAAATTCTGTGGTAAGATGGCTATATATGATATGTGATATTTTGCAAATTTTACAGGAGAGCAATTTTAAAGTTTGGTTTGCTGTGAAAAATCCAATAACCTCAATGTATTAAAAAAAAAATCTCTAAAATCCTATAAATTCTACACATATATCATTTTGCCATCTTATAGATCACGCGGAGACGAATCCAACGGTATCCATAACTCAATATTGCAAAAAAATGTCACATATCACATATAGCCATCTTACCACAGAATTAATTTCTCATCAACATGGAGTTCTATTAAAAATCCTTATAAATCCGTGCTCATCAATGATATATTTTTAGGATTATTAATTCATAATTAAGTACGCAATGAAATAAAAAATGACGATGACTGGCCCCATGTCTCTCCTCGCACCAAGGCCCCCGGTGGACTTAATACGGGCCTGTATGTCAGCACATTTTTTCATCAAGGAAATGGTAAAGTCAACACAAATTCCATCGACCAAAATGTTCTGACGTCCTGAATGAGTTGCTAAAAATTAACTAGGTACTTAGGTATGTATGTATCTATCCATTATAATATATCAAATTCATACTAAATGCACGCCCACAAACAGACGTGTGTAATTTCTCACTTTCACATGCTGCTTGTGCATTTATTCAATAAAAGACATATTTCAAATGAACATGAACCCTGCAACTCTTGCTGCCCTTTTCAAAAACACCCCTGTTTCAGGGAAATGCGGAAAGAGTTGCAAAGCTATGTTCATGTGAGGTTTTTGTTGTTGTATAAGTATAGGTACATGCAGCGTTTGAAAGCACGAATTTATACGTGTCTGCCTGTGGGTGTGCATTTAATATAAGCCTTAAAAGGAAATATGTTTTTGCAACTTGGATTATTAATTATAGAGAGATAGCCTAGTTGTTACAGAGACCAACAAAATATGATCAACAATTTAAAATTTGAATTCAACGTTCTGTATTTGAATCACTAACGCCATCTACCTTTGATATCTGAAACTAGCTTCAGTAATAGTTTCACATTCTGTCGCACAGATGGCGCGCGTTCACTAAAACAACATACTCTCCCAAACCGGAAATAAAAGTGAGGTTATGTTACAATCGCTCGCTGCTTTTCGAACGCCGATACCGTTGGCGTCCGCGACAAACCTCTTCAAACTCAAAAATATCCGTCATCAAACTAAAATAATGGGTGATTTCGAGCACAAGAAGCAACGGGTGAGTGCCGCAGCATGGAATAAATCAATAATATCTCAAATAACCTCATACGAATGTAGGAAGGATGCGTTGAAAACTTGTTGCCGCTCAATGCTCCTTTTCGGGAGACGCGCTGCGGGTAAATTAACGAAAAAAGTGTTTAATTCTCATAGAAACAGTGCTACATCGTTTTAATTCAACTAATTATTCATTTAGACTCAGTGTTTGTATGATATTTATCTTTGATGCGTGTTCTTTTTGCGTATAATTGTAAAAGATGCTATCGTGGTTATGGACATTCTTGTTAAAAAAAATACATCGCAAGAGGCGCAACACGACACGCCCTTGGTCCGTTCAGCCCGCATTCCTTTACAGATTATTCTCGCATCTTCCCTTGCAGATTAATTGTGCCGCATTCAAAGTTCCCGACACGCGGTTTCCGTATAACCAAGTCTAAACCACGAGGCCGGATCGATATTTTCTCAGAATGTTTTTACGCGGATCATTTTTCCGTTTTGCCTCCAAAACTGCTCATTGTAAAAATGTCGGCGTGCTCGGATTCCGGGAAGGGTCGTACCCAGTACCTGGAATTCTCATACAAATTTGTACCTGCTCCTTTTTATGGAATGTTTTTGTGCAACATTGCAGGAATTTTGCACTTTTATTTTTATAAAGTAAACTCAATATTAAAAATATAATATTTTCTACCTACACATAAATTATGTAATATTGTTGTTTTTATTCAGTCAATATTTTTTTTCTTGATTGTAAATTTATGAACTAGTGTTTTTTTTTGTACTTTTGTAATTTTCTGTGTTTAACGCAACCACAACCAAGCTACACATATAGTGCAACTTCTTACCGCGTGCTCCCCGAATGTAGATATTAAAATAAATAAATCATCCCATTTCCGTGTTTATTTCGAACCCCAAAATGTAATACCGGCAAGGTTTACTCAGCCTTCACAAGAAATGAGCCCGCTCGGGAACTGGGAAACTCCTACTTCAACTGAAGTAGTTGGCGTAAGGCCGGCCCCTTAGCTGTAAAAATAAATAGGTTCCACTCGCGACATGCAACCCCTTTGCGGTTAACGCGACAAAAAGTTACACTATATGTGTAGCTTAGTTGTGTTTGTGTTTTATCCTTATATGTATAATATGGTAGTTATACATCTTAGTAACCTAGATCTGTGACATCACTCTGCCACAAGAAGTTAGGAAACTGGTACAGATTCCATTCATCACCGTGAATCACTCTCCTACAGTTGCATGTTATTTTTCTTGTAACACGTCATTATTTTTCCCAGAAGTCGGTGAAGATAGGCACGCACAGCGGCATCTTCCACTGCGACGAGGTGCTAGCCTGCTACCTGCTGAAGCAGCTGCCGCAGTACGCCTCCGCCGACATTGTCCGCAGCCGCGACCCCCAAGTGCTGAAGGACTGCGACATTGTGGTGGACGTTGGAGGCGTGTACGACAAGGAGACTCACCGCTACGATCACCACCAGGCCACCTTCCACGAGACCCTGAGCTCCCTCATGCCCTGCTACAAGAACTACCACATCAGGTGACAACTACTACGTATGTTATTTGTAACCCAAATCACCACTAGGCTCGTATGTTCCTCCAGATCGTGGCTCAGAATTCACCATTCTTGTGTGATACCTTTGCGTGTACTATACTGGACTTTATTCTACCAGTGTTTCACTAGGTGTGGGCAATACATCTGCAAATTGTGAATGTTAGCAAATTCTCTGCAAAAACACTGTTCAACAAGCTAGGGAGGATTGTTATAACTGTGTTGTCAAATGATTAAATTTAAGAAAAAAGTTTATTACTATTGGATGAATTTATTGTGTATTTTTGTGTTTAACAAGAGTCTCGATCGTTAATCTGAACAGTCTATAGACAGAAGATGCTGAAGACAAGATGGTAAAGGTTCAACTGTGACCTTCCTTCCCTTCCCTATTTATCTACATTTGGGTGACGCTAATATTGATTTGAATGCAGAATCCTTATTTGTTAAGTCCTGCAGGGGGGTGGCTTGGTTAGCCAGGTATAAAAAAATAGGGGGCAGATGATAAATATCATGTGACAGGGTGTTTGTGTTGAAAATGTATTTTTTTTAAATAATAACTCGCATATGTACATGTTGGTAATATTGTCTATGAAAGGAAATAGAAGAACAAAAAAAGTTTACTTCTGGAATAAAAATTAAAAGAAGTCGACATGTGTTCCTTTTCTCAAGAAATAAAACTAAGTACTTAAATAAAGTAACAAAAGTTTGAACCGTAAGAATTCTCATCCCTAGAAATAATAATGACCAATAACAAACCTGCCATTGTAAAATATGGAATAACACATTTCTGTATTTATTGTGTTGTTGTTTTACAGATTGAGTTCAGCGGGACTAGTGTATGTCCACTTTGGTGAGCAAATCATCAGAGAAAAGGTAAACCTGAGCGACCACGCCGTCAAGATACTCTTCGAAAAGATCTACGACTTCCTCATACAAGAGATAGACGCCATAGACAACGGCATCATGATGTGCAAAGAGGAACCTAAATACAAGATACACACCAGCATCAGCTCTAGAGTTGGACGGTTAAATCCTCCGTGGAACGCTAAAGAGAACACCGACACGGAGGAGCTGTTTCAAGAAGCGATGGACATTGTAGGAGCTGAGTTCTTAGATAAGATAACATATTTTAGCCGAGAATGGTGGCCGGCGAGGGAGATTGTGCAAAAATCTGTTGATAAAAGGTTTGACATTCATCCCAGTGGAAAGATAATAGAACTGGAGGAGACGTGTCCATGGAAGCAGCATCTGTTTGATCTGGAGGAAGAGCTCTCCATCCAGGGGGGTGTCATCTATGCCATCTTCCAGGCTGATGGAACATGGAGGGTGCAGTGTGTGTCTGTTACTCCATCCAGCTTCGTATGCAGGTAAATCATCATTTTTAATATTAATTATCACCACCGATCATCTTTCAACCAATAAGTTGCGGAAAAGGCTGTGGCTGTAAAAAATGGTGCACAACTGCCAATGCAGTAAAATTGTGTACTTCATGATCTATAATCTATCTATAATCTATAATCTATCTATAATCTAAGCTGCAAGGATATGTAAGCATTTAAGGCTCATATGAAATGCATGCCTACAGACAGGCACATGTAGGTTCGCGCCTACACATTCTGCATGTGTGCATACAAATAAAGAAAACCTCACATGGACATAAACCTTGCAACTCCTGCCGCCGTTCCCTGAACCAGGGTGGCATTGGCAAAAGTGAACCGATTTTTACAGCACGGGTGGTCAGCCTCGTACCAACCTAGTGAGTAATGTAATGAGTTTTTCAAAAAACACCTTTCTTTTATTCAAACACTATTTTTTAATTCACACATATAGATTATTATTATCTGTGCCCTAAGTCAGCGGTTTCCAAACTGGGGGGGTGCGCCTCCCAGGGTAGGCGCGAGCTATGGCTAAGGAGGCGCCAAAAATGTGTCTATAGTAGTATTAGTATGAATATTAAGAAATAAAATGTACAAAGGGAGGCGCAAAAAAGAAATCCTTTTTAGGGAGGCATGGTGGCATAAAATTTGGTATAAAAGCAAAGACACAACAAGATAAGAATCTCTAAGTCAGAAGCATGCCCATGACTTGAATAGTGGATCAATGTAAATAATGGTTGGAGGAGATCACCACTGGTGTATTTGCACCCTCAAATCTGGTTGTTGTAGAGTGTGATGTCAGATCTATCACAGCCAGTTTTGATGAGCACAATAACATCAAGGCCTCACCCTCTGTCTCCTCATCTTCATCACACCCTGATGATTCTCCGAGCACCTCCAGGACTCTGGTGCTGGTGCGGGCACAGAACTGTGTTGTGATTGATGGTGTTCGACAATTCTATCACAGCCAGTTTTGATGCCCGCAACGGTGCCGCCAACAACATGCAAGGAGTCTACAATACACACTGCAGCGGAAATATCTAATCATCAAAATTGTGTCCAAGGAATAATATTAGTATTGGTATACATTTATTGTGGTTGTTGTGTTAAGATGCTACTAAGCTTCATATTTAGCGATCCCTTGCCGCGTTTTCCCCGAAGGGGTCATATGTGGCGAGTGGAAACTATTTTTACAGGTTAGGGGGCAACCCCTTCAGTTGAAGTGGAGTTTCCCCCTAATCTAATCTAATCTAAGCTGCAAAGATATATATCATTTAAGATTTATACTAAATGCATTCCCACAAGCAGATATGTATAATTTCGCGCTAACACATGCCGCATGTGGACCTACAATATAAAAACCCAATCTCAAATGAACATAAGCCTTGCAACTCTTGCCGTCCTTCCCTGAAACAGGGGTGACATTGGCAAAGTGAACCAATTTTTATATTATGGGTGGTCAGCCGCATAACAACCTATAAGTCAAGGAACATACATGACAAATTACATTTTTTTAATCAAAGAATAAAAATAACAATATATACATGGACATAAAAAACTAAATCATAAAACCAATTTCACTTTAACAAACCCTAGCTGCCAACATCACAGATCTCCCACTGTAAATTGGAATGGAGACAAATCTACTGAGGCTCTCCTAGTGGAATGGCGACAGAGTTACAGTTACATTAGTTGATTAATACGAGTCACTCTCTGGAGAAGTTGTCAGTGTGCCTTCGGTATTTACTGTCACATGGTTCATGTTGATGATGTGAACTAGCGGATTGTCTGAATTAACTAATGTGGTGTGCTTGTGGCCTCAAAACATGGTTGTTATAGATCATATAGCACTATCACAGCCAGTTTTGATGAGCACAATTGCATCGCCCCTCATCCGTCCACCGTCTGAAGAGAGAAGATCCTGGTGACAGCTTCAGCCTCCGGTTACTGCTGTCCACTTCACTGAAGTGGCTGTGAAATGTGTCCCTAACCTGCATATCACAGCCACTTTGATGAGCATGGACAGTGGTGCGCTTCAGGGACCACACCAACCTACACAACAAATATGAAATGGAATTTTTTTATTGTACCTGAAGATGATGGAGAGATAAAAAACATTCACATTTATTAATTAATAGAAAATAAAACAAGTGTTTCATCAGAATTTTTGTTTTTTTTTAGTAGATATCAACAAAATATTAATCTGGGTCTCTGTATCAACCTTGTGGTCTCATGTGGCCATGTGGTATCACAACTTTTCCTTATTTATGGAATGTGTGTTGACTATTGTATTTTTTAGACATCTAATTTAGTTGCAAAGATATGTAACATTGAGGATTCACATTATATGCATTCTCACAAGCAGACACGGCTAAGTTTGCGCTTGCACATGCCGCATGTGAACCTACAACATAAAAACTCAAAGTCTTCAAAATCCAAACGGGGCTATTCTTAGACATTTTAGTCGTCGGTTGAGCCCACGCTTTGACAAACTAATGATACATTTGTATGAAGACCTGTCAATCCAAGATGGCCGCAAGTGAACAGCTGATTTGTTTTCATACAAAAATTACAAAATTAGATAGGTAAGAATGACCATGCTGATGAAGCTTCCAGCGCAGGCACCATTGATTTGTCAAAGCGTGGGCTCAACCGACGACTAAAATGTCTAAGAATAGCCCCGAAAGACTTCAATCATGTAGTACTAATTATTTATTGTAAAAATAGTCATTGTAGCGATAGTATGTTATTTCATCGCTACAACCAAATCTTTCTTCGACCTCACACTCCTGTCCCTGCAGCCGTCCACCAACTAGACAGATGGAACTGTGTGGAATCTACCTGCGAGTCTTCCCACCAAGGTATTCATTCAGAAGTGTGTTCCTTACTAACTCGTGGTAATATTGTTTGTTGCCGTAGACTTCCCCTGAAGAAAGAGTGGCAGGGATTGAGGGACGAGGAGTTGTCCAGCATTTCAGGGATCCCGGGCTGCATCTTCTGCCACGCCAATGGCTTCATCGGTGGAAACAAGACCAGAGAAGGAGCGCTCCAGATGGCTGTCACTAGTCTGGGACTGTGAATCCAAATGTGATCTCCGTACTCCGAATATGAAACATTTCACTCAGACCATAGCATTACACCAAAATATGTCTTGAAAGCAAAATTCTCACTGAGAGTGCTTTGGCTTCCTTGCATTGTCCGTTTGATAGCTTAGTTGGTAGAGTGCTTGCATTCTATGCCGAGAGCTCGTGTTCGAATCCCACCGAGATCGTCAGAAATAATTTCCCGTTTCGGTGTTAATTTCAAAATAAAATACAGGCAAGGTTTACTCAGCCTTCACAACAAATGGGAACCAGCCCCCTGGGGAGCTGGAAAAGCGCACTTCAATCAAGGCGTAAGGCCGATCCCCCTTACCTGTAAAAATAGATTCCACTCGCCTATTACTAAAAACCCTTCGAGGATAACACGGCAGGAAGTTGCAGTATATGTGTAGCTTAGTTGCGTTTGTTGTTTGGCTAATGCTATAGTTGGAATTTAACATCAAGTTTCATATTTGAGTTACAGCTTAGTTCCTGTAAACCTTTTGACAGACATTTGTTTGAGATTCGACATCCTTATGTGATATTTTTGTTGTTTTTAATACTGGCCGTGAACCTCCCACAAAGAAGCAGGAATGGCATTCCAAGTTGTCAGAAGCGTCCTCATTGAAGGTTCGGTCTCGAAAAATATTGTTCAACTTTCTTGTGATGCTGCCCATGCCGCAGTGACTATGTTTGGCTATCGGCTTTAGTTTTGAGTGCACAGTTAAAGCACGATGGCTATTGAATGTTACAGGTATACAATCAATAATGTTGAGTTTGAGTAATTGTCTGTTAGGGTATAAACTATCTTATATAAATTGAAATATTTATTCATTGTGAAATTTGTTATAATTTTTTTACAAAAATGTTTTCCATCATGTTGATCGTGTATGAATGAAACTGACTTTAATCTATGTTTAAATATATTGATACCTTAAAGGTAAAACTGACGAAGGTACCATGGGTTTCTCAGAGAAATGCAGGCGTATCCTATTTTCTACAAGAGAAAACACTAAAGAAGTGGGAAAGTCCTGTAGTTTAGAAGTTTAATTAGTTCACTTACTACGAGGAGTTACCCCCAATAAAATGTTTTATCCACAATTTCTGAAATCAGTGAATCAGCATTCAGTTTTGCATTTAAAGTGGGGATAATATTTGATGAAATAGTAGATTATGGAAATATTTTATAATTTGCTAATGACTAGGAGTTTTCTGTATTCTGAAATGTATAAAAATTGAAATAATGAGTACCATGTTGAATGAAATAAATTTCTATATTTTTGTAATTCATTTTATCATTTTATACATTTATCTGATGTACATTGTAAGACTTGTAAAACATAATACTTAGATCTTTTATTTATGAAGGTTTTCATACTCAATTTGTGGCTTCAAGCCTGGAATTGTACAGTACCCTTAGTACGAGTTGCAAAACTTGAGAAAAGTAAAGTTTACGGAAAATATTAAAGAGTGATTTCTCCCAAAATCTGCCGTTTTTTTTTCTTACACTTTATGGTCTTAGCAAAAGAGTTACAGTGATGAAGAAAATCAATTTCAAACAAACAAAAACGGCAGATATTGGGGGAAATCACCCTTTAATAATTGCTGTAAACTTACAATACTCAAGTTTTGCAACTCGTACTAAGGGTTCAGGTAATAATAATGCGGCACAGATAAAAGTATTTCTAAGCATCAAACTTTCTTCAAAATGTGGCTATCACCAAAACAAACATTTTTGCAGAAATATATTTTTTATTACAACTGTATGTCTCACTTGTGGAATCTTCACATCTTTGATATGAAGTTCACATTTTGAATTGGCAGAGACACGACATTGTCATCACCCGGCCAGGTTGCTAGGGAAAAGGCATTACCATCAATGATTGAATATGGTTTTATTTGATTTTTTAGTCTCTTTAGCCCAGTATTTTCAACATTAGCATATGCGATTTTCAACTGATAAAAAAAACTACCCACACAATTGACATAAGTGCGTCCTTTTTATTCAGTTTAAAGTCGCTATGCTTACGTTGAAAATATCAGGCCTTAATGTTAGCTTGATGCTTAGAAATATTCATAAAACTAGCTGTTAGTCTTAATAGATTCAAAATATGGTAGATGAAAATATCTTATACAATAGAAATAATAGCACATGATTTGGAATAAAATCTATCACGAATAATATTATGCGACAGAATTTGATTTTTCAGGATCCGGTGTTTTGGGTTTCTGTTGTAAACTCTCTTCTTCAGTTGCTGTAGGCGTTGGTCCTCCTTCGTCATCGCTGTCTAACTCATTATCCTCTTCCACTTTCTTGTCTCCCTCTCTCACGTCGTAGGAGTGGTAGCCGAGTGTCAGCAGCCAGTTCTCCATGGACTTCTCCTCCATTTCAGTCTTGATGATGGTCGGATAGATGTACTTTTCTTTGAACTCGTTGACTTCCTTCTCGACTTCTTCCCAGGTCAGGGCGTCGTGAAAGCCGTCTTGGCCGTAACGTTCATTGTAGCGGTCATAATGCACCTGTGGAAGAAAATCATACATTTTTCACTTATTTCACTCAGATCCGATCGATCGATAGCTCAGTTTGTAGAGTGCTTGCATTCCATTTGACATGAAGTAAAAAATAGTGATGCGGAAAATTTGACTCGTTAGAGATTTCCAGTGTTCTTGAAAGAGTTTATTGCCTAAGATTAATTGTTTTAGCAAATACTGAAGAATAGGAAGTCGTCAAAACTAAGGGCTCTTGTTTATATTGCATTTTTGACTGTAAAGAAGAAATTAAAACCGCACTTTTGAAAATTATAAGCAGCTGTAAAATATACACAGAAACTATTTGATTTCATCACATAACGCACGCTTAATAATAAAGAGCAATAACTCGAAAATTCGGAAAATCGAGATTTTGTAATAAAACGCAAGAACAATGCGAGAAGAATAGGTAGAATGCGACAGCTGTTTAATTTGGATGAATATGATCGAGATAAAACATCTGTCGCCTTTTTCATCCCATACAAGTTGTACTGGTTGTCTGAACTTCAAACGTGATTTCACAACATTCTTGTTTTTTGAGTTATTGCTCTTTATTATTAAACGTGCGATAAGTTCATAAAAATTAGGGTATTTGTGATGGCAGGGGAAATGGTAAAACCCAGAGAAAGGTGGCTAGAGTGGTGGCATACGGAAGAAGAAAGGTTGTTAGCTATACAGTGCTGGCAACAGGTGATGAAAGAGGCCAAAACTCGCCCCATATTATGCTAATGATGATGAAGATAGCAGCATAGTTACCTGGTCAAGAGCCAGTCCCAGTCCTGGAGCCATGGGCAGGTCCAGCCTGTCTGCTGTGAAGGCTCGCTCCATGGTCTCTTGAGTGGTGAGTCCTCGGACTATGGCTAAGCTCAAGCCCACCATCTTTCTGATCTGGTGCATCATGAAGCTCTGACCCTGAAATGAATCGGATAATTGGAGATGGATTAAATATCTCGCAGACATTTTTTTTTAATAGAGGAATGCAATTTACCTAGGACACGACGCAGGCAGGCTTCGAACTTGCCATTTCAATAATGCAAATTAGAGTGGCAATGCCTTATCCCCTTGACCATACCAGCGACTATACTACTTACCACCTGAGAGGCTTTCTCGGCATTAAGTACATTGAGAGAAAATAGTGACAGATGCCGAGGATAACTAAACAAAGCTACATACATATTGCAAATTCTTACTGTGTTGTCCAAAGGCAGGTCATGTGTAGATTGGAAACAATTCATTTTCACAGGCATGTCTAGGTACGACCTTCCGACCGACACTTCACTTGAAGTGGGGGACAGGTTCTCATTTATACACATAAAATGGAAATCATTTCTGACAACATCTTGTGGAAATGGAACCCTAGACATTTGGCTTTGAAAGCAATAATTCTACCAACTCTATAGACCTGGCAGCTATCACAAAACTGCACTATATAGAAATCATCTTCAATGGGGCTTGGACCAGCTGTAACGAAGCTAGTGAAGAAGATGAATAGATCTGAGATGGATAAACAATTTGGGCTCACCTTGACTCTGATAACAGCAAACTCCATGCCTTCCACCACAAAAGGTGCACCGCATTCCATGGTGACCATGAACCTCTTCGAACTGGGATCCACAAACTCTCTGAAATTGGAAAAGTCACCGACTCAAAGGAAAGGAAGACAATCTATTTATCATTTTTGTAGAGGACAGTTACAGAAGAAGTATAAGGACACTAAAAAAAGGAAGGTTGATGATACTATCCATCTCATAGAAAATTTATGGGTGAGCATTGAGAAGGTGAAGTGAAGGTTGAGCCGCAGCATGAAATAATATAAGGATGGTTTTTTTGTGAGCGCTGTTTTTGTGTGAATCGCACCTCAAGGGCCCTCTGCGAGCTTGGTCATCGCTATAGAAAGCAACAATACTCAAGCGAGACCCAGTTGCTGTAACGCTGGATGGACCTTTGGTAAAGGTGTATAATTTTTTCAACCCAGCAAAGAGGTTATTTGAAAATATAATTGGTATATTTTTTGTACTCCGCCAGGATTCCAACCAGCAACCTTCCATTTACGAATCCGAAGAGTTACCTTTAAACAATGGACCAGTCATAAAGGATCCAAGGTCAAAATGGCCATGATGATCGCCAATTCACTGCTCCTATCCACTCCTATCCACTGCTATGCCGATGACAGTACAATTCATGACGGTTTCTCTTTTACAAAGCCCCCAAATAGTTCAGCGATATCTATTGCTCGTGAATCATTAGCTTCAAAGATCAATACAGATCTCAGGGCTGTCAGCCGTTGGGGCACTGACAACCTTGTAGAGTTCAACATCAAAAAGACGCAAGCATGTCTGATATCCAAAGAGGATTCCAAACAACTATCTCCCAACTTTCGACAATGTCTCCCTCTCTAACCATGAACACTTAAATCTTCTTGGTGTTTCTCTGTCATCAGAGTTAAAATACCAAGATGCTATTGAGTCTCGCACAACTTCCGCTTTCCGGCGACTCGGCATATTATACAGAGCTCGTAGGTTTTTTACTTCAGCCCAATTATTGACTCTGTATAAATCCCAAATCTGCCCCATTATCGAATATGGCAGCCATCTCTGGTGTGGTATGTCCAAGAAGTTGAGTGACCAACTTGATTCTGTGCAAAGGAGGGCAGTGAGGTTGATCAATGATCCTTCTCTGACATCCGATCTGCAGCCGCTCCAGCACAGAAGAAAGGTTGGAATGCTCAGTCTTTTTTATCGATATTACCACGGAGCTTGTTCTAATGAGCTCCATTCATTAATCCCTCCCCCTCTCATTTCAGAAAGGGAAACTCGTAGTACGACTCTCATTCATCCCTTTGCAGTCGATCTCAAAACTATGAGAACTTGGCGTTTTCATGACTCATTCCTTTGCCAAACTGCCCGCTTATGGAATGGTCTACCAGTATCTGTGTTCCCTTCCCAATTTAATCCGGTTTTATTCAAAACCAACATCAATCACCACTTCCTTGCAGCGCCTCATGACAGAACCAAGAACTCAAGCAACACCTCTGCGGCACCCTTCCAGGGTGACATAGACCCCCAAGACTCTCAAGAATTGGGGAGCCTCCCGCACAGGATTCCTTAAAAAAAAAAAAAAAAAAATCCGATCTTCGATAGAAATGGCCATGGGCGTACCTAGGAAGGGGCAGGGGGGCCAGTTGCCCCCCCTTGGACGTAAAAAATTACCTAAATCATTATAAAGTTTTATTACAATTATTGAAATGACCATTTTACGTAAATGGTTCCTCCCCCCTAGTTTTGATCCTGCGTACTCCCTTAAATGACACCAAAAGAAGAAGTTAAGGAGGTGAGAGAGAAGTGTGGGAAAAATTTAAAACGAAATGGAAAGAATAATGTTGGTAAATCCTTTAACTTACTTTTTAGAAGTGAAGTTATGGTAGTTTTTTGTGCCTATGAATGCCTTGAGAATCTCATTGAAGTTGACGATGACATCCTCTGATGTCCTATACTTCATCACGTCCTCTATGACTGTGTAGTGTTTCTCAAACGAGAACGTTGGCAGCATGTACGTGTACGTCCTGGCATCGCACTGTGACTTAGCGTTGAATCCTTTGGTAACCCTCTTTATGGCAAATGCTCTGATCTCTGGTGGCAGGTGCTCGTTGATCTCTGATATTTTACTCTTGTCAGCTGAAATTACATCACACTTTTTAAATACAAATTCACTAAAAAAACAACTACACAGCATCTACAAGGCTCTTAGTATCTCTACATATCTTTGAAGGTAAAATCAAGATGTTGCCCGATGGTGGAGCCAAGTTTGACTCCACAATGTAGGAGAGAAGAACGGAGATTGACTGTTGTTTCTCGATTTAATAGCAAACTGATCGCAAAGCCGGAGACCATCAGGGAACAAGGATAGGAGTCTGGAATAATATAAGAGGACTCAACTTCTTATTAATTGTTTCTCCCTGTCGGAAGCGTGCGATTTCTGAAGCAGGCGAAGAGACAAGACGCGTCTCTTCACTCTTGAAAATTAACAAGCTATGACACAGTTTTATTGTCACAAGGTGAGAGGTAAGGATATACACGGCTAATAATTGGCTACAGGAGTAAGGAATTTAACGGCCTGCAACCATAGACAAAATACCTACTCACAATTCACTCAAACACCCAACATTCATACTTCCAGGATTTGAAGCGGCCCATGGATAACGCTTCATATTACAAGAGAATGAATGGTGACTAGCAGTGATGGCTCCAGGTAAGGTGCATCGGTGCATTGCACCCCCAGTAATACTGCCACGATCCAATACTTACAAATTTGTTCCGCATAACATACCGTTTGTGTCAAGTCCTATTATACATTCATAATGATTTTACATATTATACAGCTCCGCGAACATGAAAATACTCCGAGTTGGTAGGTATTCAATCAATGATGGCTAGTATAAAAATGCACTACCCGATGAAAAATCGACGAGCCGTCACTGGTGACTATCATAAATTGCTAGCACAATGAGATGGTGCCTTTAGAAAATGATAATAAATCATTTTTATATGAAAAATATTGAGGTGACGGTGATTCATGAATATATTGTTACCTATTTGAAAAACAGGGATTATTACATTTGTGCAACAATTTTTGGGATCGATGCTCTGTGGACTTTTACACAGGATGCAGAGCTACCAAACTTGATCACCAATAACCTCATAAACCAAACAAAATAAAAAATGCAGAACTTATTTCCGTAATACTTTAAGGAAAGGGAATATACTGACGCATTTTCAAGGACACAACTTGTCGCACGGCTGACACTCCTTTATCAGTCCTGGCCGCCCTCTGGAAGTTTATGGTCTGTATTTGTTCAAATGCTTCATCTGTTATGTGCTTGCTGTTCAACAGAGCCTTCAAAAAGTCCTCTTCTATCGTCTTGATCTTTGGATTCCTACAAATTGAGACACATGTGAATTATACATGACGGAAAGTGTAAAATGGAGACAGGCATTGACCGGTCCGTAGTCCAGTGATTTCTGACTCGTAAATGGAAGGTTGTGGGTTTGAATCCTGGCGGAGAACCTGCCACTTTAACAGAACAGAACCAGTTTCAGAGACAGGGCTTTTAGTTCGGCTGGTCTTTCCTGCTGGAACAGTCTACCTCTGGAGCGGAGAACAGAGACCAGTGTTGGCAATTTCAGGAAGTTTCTTGAGGCACATTTGTTTAACAGAGGCTTCAACACATAAAATCGCCCTTGGGGCCACTAAACGGAAAAAAAACATGGCCAATTATTATTATTAAAAACCCTCTTGCAATAATACCTTTGCATCCCAAAGTAATTAACTCCAGAATAAGAGAGCAGCATGGCAACCTTCTTCCGTTTCACCCTCTCAAAGTTCTCCCGGAACTTCTTCTTGCTGTCCTCGGTCTGCTCCTCCCACCTTCTCTTCTTGATCCTCCCATTGTACCGAGTGTCAAGCTTCCTGACTCGGTCATCGCCAGATTTGCTTCCTTTGTCTGTGGTAGGATGTGGCAGAGGCTTAGAGGGGACTTGTTGGTCTGTGGAGGGTGCGGGGGAGCCGTTATTGTCTGCTTGGGACTCCATGTTGCCCGGGAATGCTTTCGGCAGCAGTGTACTCAATCTACGACCATAACCTGAGATGAATCAGTAAATAATACATTTAAATAATCTTCTGTAATACGTCGGAAAACAAAAATGCAACTAAGCTACACAAATGGTGTAACTTCTCACCACGTTATCGTAACGATAAGGCATAATATAAATGCACGTTTAATAGATTATAGAAAGAATCCGATAAAATAAAACACGGACAACAGCTTTCCTAACCTTAAATTTCAATGGCTCACAAAAGGAAGCAATATTTGAAAATGTACAAAAATAAATATTAATGAACCTTACCTGATAGTCTGCTGTGCGTTAGGATCTTATATTCATTGAAAACGTTGATTTCTCTCAGAAATATCCTAGCAAAATTTGTCATTTAGTACACGCCGATCACTTGTCAAAACGATATGGCTGCCAATGTTATTATTTCACCGTCATGTCCTGAAGTAGGTATTTTTCTAATGGAGTCGAAACAAAATATCTAGGAGAAAAATATGAAATCACTTCGTCAGCTTGCTTGCTATTGTTTCTTGGTGTGTAAGGACCTTGTTTACCTAAACCTGTGACTTCACAACGCCGAAAGAAATCTGAAATGTTCCACCTCCATAGGAATGTGATTTTAGCTTATGGTTTGCAATTTTTACATTCTGGCACGAAACGCTTCTCTGATTGGCTGAAACTTTAGAAAGTTGTAAATATTTTCAAAGAGATGGCGAATGGTATTTGGCCCGAGGCACGATATGGCATTTACAATGGAATCTCCAAACTGTGATTTAACTATTATTAAAACATCAATAACACCGTTTTAGATGTTAAATTAAATAAGTAAATAAATCCATCGTAAGCTTGTGCCATAATATTTTGATTCCACATACATTTCATAGACTTTTTGAAAGTTGAAAAAGTTGACGTGGTGTAGTTTTGACATAAACTTTTCAATAGTTTTACAACTTTCAACTGGATAAAATAACTTTTTTAAATATGTATAAAATATCTAATTGACAATTTAAGTATAATGAGGATAAAAATGTTTTATACTGACGTGTTTCCAAGCTGAAAGCAACTCACCAAAACAACACAGCAGTGCAAGTTTTTGTTGTTATTTTCTTGTCTTGTTTGAAGCTCTGAGATACAAACATGCATCCTCATAGGAGAAGAAAGAAAAGGCCAAACTACGACATGCGCACTGTGGAAGTCAGTAGAGGGCAGAATGGCTTTGGTTTCACCATTTCTGGGCAACAACCTTGCATCCTCTCATGTATAGTCAACGATTCTCCTGCGGAATCTGCCGGACTTCGAGCTGGAGATTTTCTGATATCAGTAAATGGGTTGAATGTATCAAAATTACCTCACGATGCTGTTGTACAGTTGATTGGGAACTCTACCGGAATCATCAAGATGACCATAGCTGAGAATTACTTTTCTGATAGCTCAGACGATGATATTTTGAATGGGCGTTCAGGAAACAGACAGCGCCCTAAATATCCCCACGCCAATAAATCCAGAATGCATCGAGCTGGCCGTATAACCAATTACAGTCCCAATGCCATAAAAACTGCTAATACCGTGGTCATAGATCAAGACATCTCGAGCAGAGAGTATAAACCATCTGGAGTGGCTTGTAAGGAGTTGAATTGTAACGTTTCCAAGTCTGGCGGTAACGCGTCGAGTTCGGCGCATTGTGTGATCATCAATTCCAGCATCAGCAACACAAATGACATCAATAATGTCAGCGCCATGGTCAACCCTGGTCTCGAGCAGGTCAGAGCCATTAAGGTCATCAGAGACCTAAGGACTGGTGCTATGTTTGAAGAAGTCACCACTCCAACAGCTGAAATAGGTAGATATATTATTATTCATGTAATGATGTATTTTATAATTATTATTTCTTTATAAATGTTGCCTATGTTACAATGCCTCCATTTCTGCATTCAGTGGACAATAAATACAAGCTGCATAATGTCGCAGGATGTCGCATTCTGAAAGTCATATTGCAGCAAAAAAAAAAACTGGTTAGTAATCTCCTTTCCAGTATTTCAGATTTTTCTACTTCAATTATCGTTATCTGCAAAAGCATTGTCAGCATTAACGCTCCTCTGATTGCAGACAACGTAAATGAGAATCAACTATTTTATTGTAACAGAAAGAGAAAACTAAATGTTGGATTTACTGTTGTCAAAATAATCAAGAATATTCTCTTCCAACAAACTTTTGTATCTGAATAAGATTAATAAAGTATAAAATTTCTTTCAACAATAATTGGCATCCAATGAATGAAAACTGAATTGCTTGCAAACGTACAAGTAATTTAAAAAATATTTCTAAACATTATTTTCTCAGCCTGTCTCCATGCAATCCTTCCTGTGGTTCAGTCACCTCCGCCTTGCTGTCCGCTGAGCCTCATCAAGCTATCTCAGCGGCGGCCTTCCCAGTCCCATTCCCTTCTTGGATATCCTGTAAAACATAAAGCTAGAAATATGGCAAGTTTTTTAAGAAACTCTTGCGTAAGATCATTATTTTCCCAACAGAAATTATGTCATTTTATGAATGGAATAATAACTTTTTTATGAACTGTCTCTTACATTACTTGAAAATTCATCTACCTATTGTATTGTCTATTAGATTACACTACTTCATGGTAAAAGATTTTCATTTATGAGTAAAAGTCTTTATCGGAAGTGGAGGATTTTAGGGTGTCTTTACCATTATTTTGTTTACTTTTTTTAAGTTCTTGGAAAAATTATTGTTGTAAACTTAAAGTGAAGTATAAAATATACACACACTTTTAATGAAATTGTATTTATTTGGTGTTAATCATATAATTATCCTGTCCCCAGTTTGAATAAGGAGTTACAGATACTTTGTATTGAAATAAATATCTCTGATTTCCAGAAAAAGCTGCTCAAGTCGAGGACAATCTGTCTAAAGAGAACTCCCTGGAGCGGTCAGAAGCTGTTCACCAGCTGCCGTCAGCAGCTAGCAACAGGATGGAGCCTCTAGCCAAGATTATTGAAAAAGAATCTGCCATAGAATGTCAGGCAGTTGTTGGATATCTAGGAACAATTGAAATGCCCAAGCAGATTGCCACAAGCTCCAAACTTCAAACTGTCAGGAGTTGTATCAGAAAGATGAGGCAAGAGAAAAGAACTCCTTGCACCGTATTGATGACTATACTTCCATCTTGCATGACATTGCGAAATGGCTCAGGGGAACTGCTGGCGGAATATCCAGCTAAACGATTGAACTATGTGAGTTGCAGTTCTGAAAATGATTATCGATTCTTTGGCTTAGTGACTAGTGCCAGCTATCCCATTGATATGAATGATTTTGATGGCGGGAAAAAAGAAGAAAATGCACAGAAGGAATGCAGTATTGCTATTTCAAACAGTTGCCATGTTTTTATGGTCGACACCCAAGTCACAGATCATCAAAGCCACGCTAAGAAAGCTGAAATATTCAAAATCAACTGCACCATCGATCCCGTCTCTGGGATGTGCTTGGAATTTCCAAATAATTCTGAGTACATTGTTAATATTATAAGAATCATGTATTCTTTGAAACCGCCAAATGGTTTTTCTGCAAAAGGAAATATAGAGAATATATCAAGGCTTTCTAATTTAGATCGGAAGTCGTGCAGTCCTCGAGGTTCAAACTTTGTCAGAAAAATTAACCGTCCAAAAGTATTCCACGATATTAAACTGAATGCCAGG
Source organism: Agapetus fuscipes (assembly GCA_951799405.1). Lineage (NCBI taxonomy): Eukaryota > Metazoa > Arthropoda > Insecta > Trichoptera > Glossosomatidae > Agapetus > Agapetus fuscipes. Next base: position 17,870,971 of record OX637336.1, on the reverse strand, counting down.
CCTGATGTCCCCATCGAGCAAAACCTTCCAAATAATATGCTGCATCAAAATAACATGCCAAATGATAATGGGAATAATGTGAGGCAAGATCCAGAAGGTGGGCTGATGAACGGAAATGATTTTGTTGCTAATTCACCGCAGCCGAGTAATCATAGTGAAATAACAACAGCTTCGAGTAACAGTGATAGTGGTATTGGCTTCCATAACGATTGCCAGAATATATCTGATAGGATCCTGGTTGTGGATTTTCCAAACCCGGTGAGAAATAATTTCAATGTTAATGCTCCGTACATCGGACCTGCGTTCAACTCTAGAGAAGGCAAAGTTTTATCATTAAGAGAAAACAATAGCAGGCCAGCGGGAGTAGTCGGATTAGATATAGAAATGGATGCACAGTTTCTATCAAACACAACACCTGTCGTTGAAGGTTTCGGAGGGCAAGGAAGGCCTTTGAATCATTTAGACGCCTTGCATTTGGGAAACCTAAGAAACCAAGTGTCCAACCAGAATTTGTTCCATCCAAAACGATCAGAAGGGGAAAGTTCTAAAAGCATGCATGATTCTAAAGTTCCATCGACTTCACAGTACAACATGTATCCTGAAGGTCAAAAACATGCTGTGAAGAATAAGTTGACGGTGAGAGCGATGCCTGATAGGTTTCCCAGTGATAAAACAAGGAAAACTGATGATTGTAAGTCTCCAAATAGGAGAACTCTGCACAGTCATTCACAGAGCTTAAACGGAGATCAGTTTATTCAACGCTCCCGCAATCGGGATTCTAGTTTCAGCAACGGTTCTCCACAATATGATCCTGTGTATAACGAATCTTCTTGTTACGAAGAACATCATTATGAGATTATTTATCCAGATGAAAATACTGAGCAATCAAATGGGAAGAACTTGTTAGAGAGTAAACAAACTGACGTTGCGCATTATTCTGAAAGAGCCGTGGATGTTCCGGATAATGATTACTACGATGTTGATAATTTAAACAGTTCCGTGACAGCGTGCTCTTACGATGAAATGTCCGTGACCTCCTCGAGAAGCCATGACTGCACCACAAAGAAAGACAATTACTCGATAGACGATATATCAATATACAGCTCGAAAAGCCACGATGAAGTCGCCAACTCGTCTAAAAACAGGCTCAAAAACAAAACAAAGAAATTGCAAACTTCTGTGGATGATATTTTAATATTCGGAACAAAAACTAGCGCAAACAATGATGCCAGTCCAAAAAAGTGTGATAAGGATACATTTTTACATCCGGGGAATGTAATAAAGCTACGCAGTAAGAAATCTAAGAAGCCATCTATGTTTTCTAAGACTAAACAAATTAGTTGTGAGAGCCAGTCCAAAGATGGCAGGAAAAAGTGCAATAAGGATTCCATGCTGAGGTACAAGTTGAGCCCCAAGGTTTTTGGTCTCTCTCGGCCCAGTGCGAGTGTGGAAGATGTGTTCAAGAGTAGCTCGGAGAGGAGTGGAAGACGAGACTCTTCAGGAGTCACCTGGGGACACCTGGAAGGGACGGCGAGTGAGCCGGACTTGAGGGAATGCCACAACAATGACTTCTTCACGGTAAGTCAGCTTTATTCTATTTAAATGTTATTTGTTACAATTATTAAAAAATATGTGTGTGTGTTTAAGAATTAAATTGATTACTTAAAATGTATAAATGACAATAGAAACTCTTGTCGAAATATAGACAAAGGATTGCCGTACATTATAAAGTCTTTAATGAATTCAGCTACCAGCATAATCTGTGTATTAGTCTCTATGCTCACAGTACAGAAGCTAGTCACTGTATAAGTGTGCGTGCGTAATACTATGATCCAGTGGTTCTCAACTGGCGGTCTGCATGAGCCTCGAAAGTGACCCCACATGTTTTGTTTGTTAGAGTGGGATAATTACTTAAGAATTAAATAAGAAGAGTTACGTAACAGGATTTTTTGGTGTTTTTATTAAGCAACCAACCTCCTCCCACCCTGTTAATGATTTCAGTTTCAGAGTCATTTTTGTCCCTACTGGGGAAAGCAGGAGATTGTGTGTGTTTTCAAGTTCGTCCGTCCCACTGAGATATGATATCTGCGGACTAGAAACTATTTTAACAAAATTAGACACTATATCAGTTTCAACTTGCTTAACCGCAAATCGTCCTTAGTTAGAAAGAGAACAAAGATCTGCAGTGTCATTTTGTTGTGAACAAAAAAACTGCAGTGAAACTATGAAATCCTTCCTGAAAGTTGGTAGTTTTGAAACTCACGCCTGCACAATCGTTCTGTGCACACTTTTTAATTCTTTCGATCGGTAAATTTAGCAAGTTTTAAACTTAAAACTAAAAGGCATTATTTGTAGACATTATGGTATGTGTAATTATTGGGTCTCGAAATACAAAATGGAGAACGCAAGAAAACATAATATTTCACAGATATTCGAACATGTTCTGTATGACTACACCGCTTCTGTGTTTGACATGACTGGGAACCAATTTGCCCCATAGAATGTATCAATGCCGTAATTTATTTTCTACTCGTCTATATTATAACTCGATGATCCTTTTCCTCTTTCCGTTGACAATTTTATTGTGAAGAACATTTTTGCCATCTTGCTAGAATGTTCCCTGGTCAAAATTATAAAAGTGGTTCCTGTTCAATAAAAGATTAAGAGCCACTGCTATAATCTGACGTGTTCATCTAATCTAATTCACTAAAATATACAGAGCTACATGAATACATTATCAATTCTCTAATGTAAAGAAAATATGCTGGTCAAATCATTAACTATTTCGATAGATTGTTCTGGAAAAAGAAGTAGAAAGAATTCTGGGATTCGCAACTGAGCTGCACATGTAGTGCTGATTTTTACTACGTTGTCCCCAAAGGGCGTGCATGTGGCAAATTGAAACTATTTATTTTCAATGGCAAGGAGGCAAGACTTTAGCTAACCACTTCATTTTTTAATTGAGGGATTCCTTGCTCTCTAGGAGTTAGGTAGGTATTTCTTATTGAAGGCTAGGTAAACCTTACCAGTGCTATGATTTTCGTAAAGAGAGAACTCCGAAACTGAAGACTATCTAATCTAATCTAATCTAAGCTGCAAAGATATATATCATTTAAGATTTATACTAAATGCATTCCCACAAGCAGATATGTATAATTTCGCGCTAACACATGCCGCATGTGGACCTACAATATAAAAACCCAATCTCAAATGAACATAAGCCTTGCAACTCTTGCCGTCCTTCCCTGAAACAGGGGTGACATTGGCAAAGTGAACCAATTTTTATATTATGGGTGGTCAGCCGCATAACAACCTATGATGGAAAATATCAAACTCTATTACTATTGCCACTTGATGTTAACTTATCGATAGTGTATATTTTGCTGTTTAGAAATACAGCATATTTTTTCATATATCTCAAGATCCTCAGAAGGGCTTTGAGAAATTTTACTCCAAATTATCAAACAAAACAATAACAAAGCTTTAAAAACTCACCAATATGTTTTAAGCAGGGTTTTTTTATGAATAAAACCTTCCTTGATGAATAGGAAAGAAGTCTATGTCCAGCGAGGGCAGATACCTAAGGGTAAAGGGGAAACAACAAATATATTTTTATTTTAATTTGTGTAAGCAAATTAAATATCTATGTAATTTTTCAAACTCACCATATTTTGTTAGATTTAGAGAACTTTCAATATGCACTATTTAACTATTTCTGTAGCAGTGTTGATATTTCATCTTAATTTCATTTCAAAAGACTAAAATTATAATGATGTCTTATTTTTATTTTATTTAAATAGCAAACAAACAGTTTTAACATGATACATCTTGATACAAAAAGCATAATTGAAATAATTAAAAAACCAGCAAAGAATTTGCTTCACAAAACATTTTTTTGCAATCTCCTTTCACACAAACTTATTTCCCTCCATTTTATTTTTCTATATTACCAACTGCATATTTGAATTTAGAATAAAAAATTTCCATAGACACCAACATTCCATGTTTGATATTTTTATACCTACCTCCTAAAGAATCAAAGTAAATAAATTCATTGATATCATATTTTGTGTGGTTTGTGTATTAACACTGTGAAAATTCATATTCAATAATTTATTTAGTTTAAGGGTTTAAATTAAACACTGTTCTATATTTTCACTTTTATTTTTAAATTTTACTAACGTTTTCGATCTTAGATCATCTATACCTGATGATGATCTAAAATCGAAAACGTTAGTAAAATTTAAAAATAAAAGTTATAAAAGTGAAAATAATATAGAACAGTGTTTAATTTAAACCCTTAAACTAAATAAATCATTGACATTAATTTATCTGATTTATATTCTGAGTGCTATTTTTGTGTAAATCACACCTCAAGAGCCCTCAGCATGCGTGCTTGTCGTTATTAAGCACCAGTTTCTCCAGCAAGACTTACTGGATTAAACCTTTGTGGCTGTGAAGCATATTTAAATTTTTTTGTGCTTCTCTGAAAATCGAACCCACTATCCTCTAATTGTGAATCTGTAGCGTTAACCTCTAGACTGCAACTGGTATGTAATTACCTACCATCACGGTAACAAATTAATCCTCATACATGTATGGATGATATTTAGTAATTTTGTTCAATTTAGATTGATTAAGCCATGTCGCTCCAAGACTGGACTGACGTTCCGTATAGTAAGAGAGCTGGACGTCGCATGCTTTGTATTCTCAATGGAATAATGATCAATTTAGGAATTGCACCAGGCAGGGGTCTAAATACATATCAAGTGCTTTTTTTTTTAAAGAATCTTCATTTAATTTAGTAAAATTTAATTTGATTGTACGTTTTTCAATCATTAAATGAATTTCCGAAATTTTTGGGTTCCTTGTCGGTATGAGGTTGGTATGAGGCTAACCACCTATACTGTAAAAAATGGTTCACTTTAGCAAAGTCACCCCAGTTTCAGGTTGCCAATAATTGCAAGGTTTATGTTTCATTTTACACCTGAAGATAAGATATACTGCTTCTCCCAAAACTGGTTGTGCATAAAATAAATTCATAGTTGAATTTTAACACAAAATGAATATTTATTTTTAAATTAATAAAAATAAACTTTCACAAAGCTACTGCTGAAAATCTAGATAATTTAGGCTCATGTTCATTTGAGATTTGAGTTTTTATGTCCTAAGTTCACGTGCAGCATGTGTAAGTACGAACCTGTCTGCCTGCGGGCACGCATTGAATATGAATCCTAAATGTTATATATCTTTGCATCTTAGATTATAGATAGATAGATTTGAATTATAAAAAGAGATTATCAATAATAAATAGTAATAACATTAAGATGCTTTATTTGGTAAGTGCTGTTTTTGTGTTAATCACACCTCAAGAGCCCTCTGCGAGCTTGGTCGTTGGCGCGTCGGTATAAAAAGTGCTAATTCTCAAGAAAAACTCAGTTGCTGTAAGCTGGATGGACCCTTAGTGACTGGTCTTTGGTAAAGGTATATAAAATTTTCAAACCTGCATAGAGCATATTTGAAAATACAAATGGTTTTTTGTTGTGCTTCGCCGGAATTCAAACCAGCGACCTTCCATTTATGAATCCGAAGCTTTACCTCTAGACTACTAGATCAACCTTGATTGCCACTCAAAACGATACTCGTATAAGTATTTCTTATTTTATTTATTTGCTTTTGTTACTTTTCTAGTCGTTGTGCCCCTGCACAATGTTATTCTCAAACAACAACACTGTGTAAGTGTTAATATTATTAAATGTATTAGTTCAATCGTAGTGTAGATATTTAGCACGTTGGACAAGAGTCGAGCACACCTGATCCAATATTGACCTGGCAAACAGTTTCCTCAAAGGTTAATTGCTGAATGCCATCAATTATCCTCAGAGCATGTCCCCGAGACATCACACCGACTAGTATAACACCAAATTTTGCATCTAGCACACGGACGTGTTGAGAGGAAAAACACTATTTTATTTCAAAGTTACCTGTACTGTAATTTTTTGGTTGCATTTTTATTTTAATTTTAATAAAAAATTAAATGATCCATGGATCAGCTGTGGGGCAAATTTTATGTAAATTACACTGTTTGTAAAGCTGTAATGTTTATTGTAACGGAGAAGTGTGTGATAGTGAAAAATATGTGAAATTATTTTGGTGTTTTGTGAGGATAATCAGACATTTGAAATATGTCTAGAGTTTTGGAATACATGGTGTGTGGGTATCATTCCATGGATGATTTACTAGTGAGGGTGAGTTTCTTTTGTTTTGTTTCCAATAAGGTACAAAAATTTAAAATATCTTTCGGCTATGTGACGTCACCCACTGGAAATTCCCGATAATCAGGGATTTTTGATAGGTTACAACATTTAGTCAATTTTAATGTGTCAAAGATGGCACTAATGATTTATTATTTTTCATAAAATATCACTAAAAAAAACACAAATACACATTAATACTAATAATAATTTCAGAAAATATTTATTGTTGTGAAGTAAATTACTTTTTTATTACTTTTGAAGCTGAATTTCTTGCTTAATTAAATGTAAGGAAGTCTGTGACTTTAATAATTAGATCAATAAATTTGTTTTTATTTAATCCAATTTTATTTAATCCAAGCAAAATTGTCTTTGAATTATTTCGCAGATTTAATCAATTTAGTTGGTGTATTATCTTATTTTGTAAAGACACTTTTGGATTCTAACCTCCAAAAGTTTTAAGCCATATGTTGTATGAACCGTATGTTGGACAGACCTGAGCTAGTGGATTGAGGTCCTTACTAACATAGTTTTAAAAAAAGTCACATGGCCAGGTTACTGGGGCAAAAACTAACTAATATTTTTTTATTGATTGCTATGGATCCTAGTAGCATAGACCTGTAGTTTTTACCGGCCTAGAAAAAAAATTGAAACATCTGTGCCAAAAACGTTCCAACTTCATTCTTGTAAAACTGGGTAAACATTTGTTACAAATATTCATAAATGCATGTGAATTTAAAAAAAATGTATCTTAACATCAAATACAAAATATCTATTTCTTCTGGAAATTCAAACCCGGTACCTTCTGCCACCGAATCAGAGGTGATAACCACCAGACCACGACGTTGTAATAGTTTTAAATGCCCTCTCTCCATTCCGTTAATTAGTATTCACCATACGTCACTCTGTTTCTACCACAGACAATAGACAGGCCGCCATTAGTCAGTTTTGGCGCCAACAATCGTACAGACGCCATTGTTATCACACTTGTATACCGAACCATTTACAGGAAAATATTATTGTTTTCAAATTCACGTAAATACCTCGCGTACATGTGGGTTTTTATCATAAATTGTTTTGTTCATTTAATTGAATTTACCTATCTCAGAATAACCACAATAACTTGTGAGTGAAGTTTTAACTATAAACCATTTCATTTACACAATTCGGAGCAACTGCATAATAATAATTACCATACCTATAACCAAGGTTTGAAAAAAATGTTTTTGGGACATCCATAATATATAATAAATTATATTGTTTTAGATTGTTATTATATGAACGATGTCTGCCTGGTGAATTTCTTTATTAGTGATATTTGAATGGTATCTGAAGTTTTTATTTTTAATTTTTTGCTATTTTTTAATTTTTATTGTTTGTATATAGCTTACAGTTTAAGGTTTTTTAGTATTTTTATAGTTTTCTTATTTTTGAGTTTATATAGAGTTTTACTTTTATTTTCTTACTGTATTTTTGTTTATTTGTAAAAGACAAAAACTGTTTTTGATTTAGTTATATACTTATTTTGTTAAAGGCTTACGCCGTAAATAAATAAATAAATTTACCAGTATTGAAATGCTGTAACTGTAACTCTGTCTTCATTCTCTTCATGCTCTAGGGGGGCCAGAGCCTCTGCAGAGATGCATCCACTTTTTCCTATCCTTGCATGCCTCCTGCAATTCGTTTATATCCACCACCCTTTTGAGACGTTTCCTTTTTTACGTTTAGTGTTAAAACGTTATCTTATGTGACTTTAATTCGTCCTTTTCATACAGTATAAAGTCGCTATGCTAACGTTGAAAATACTGCGCCTTACTGGGTATATCACATTCTTTAATAATTCACCAATCTTATAAAGCCACACTTTTTTCTTGTTTTAATTTGTAATTTTCTCTTTATACTCACTTTGTCAGTCTTTCATCATTCATTCTTACCACACTTCTAAACGTCCTCGTTGCATTATTTTGCTCTTTTACTTTCACATCCTCTGTTACACATTCATTCGTAAATCGAGTTTTCCCTGTCATACCTCTCAAGTGTTTCATTTCTACTGTCCACACCTCACTTCCATTCATCAGCGTTGATAAAAATGTGCAACTATTCATATTATTTTATACTTTGCTTTCACGTCCTCTTTCAGTTTGCGTGTCTTTGTTCCTACCCATTTAATTTCGCATTGAAAAACTTTCGTAAGTGAAAATATTTTTGTGTTACCCTTTTATTGTGGTGTGAATGTTACTGTGTGTGTTATGAAAATAAGAATATAAATAAAATAATAGTAATAAGAAGTAATGATAAATTTAGTGAAGAATTCCACTCCTTGCAGAAGGTTTTCGCTGTCACCTGGAGCTGCAAGGAGTCTGTATTACAGCATTAGATATCGGAAAAAGGTGAATATTACTTAATTCTAACAGTGTATTCAAAAAGCATTTGATCCACAGGTGATTCATGGGTCATCGTTATTTTTTGTATGGAAAATTCATGTTAGGTCGCGGTTGAGCCATGGACTTGTAGTGTATGAAAAACACCGTAAATTATTTAGTTTTCATTGTTATCTTCTTCACTATTTTACAAACAATATTCACGACGTGTATACTACAGTATAGATTATAGATAGATGCCTGATATGTGGTATAATAATAATAATATTAGGATGATTTATTTGGTGAGCGCTGTTTTTGTGTGTATCACACCTCAAGAGCCCTCTGCGAGCTTGGTCGTCGCTGTAGAAAGCGCCAACTCTCAAGCAAGACCCAGTTGTTGTAAGGTTAGATGGACCTTTCAGTGACCTGTCTTTGGTAAAGGTTTATGAATTTTTCAACCCAGCGAAGAGCACATTCGAAATATAAATGGTATATTTTTGTGCTCCGCCGGGATCCGAATCCACAACCTTCCATTTACGAGTCCGAAGTGTTGCCACTACGGACTACGGACCGGTCCAAGGTATAATCTGTAGATAGATGCCTGATCTGTGGTATAATCTGTAGATAGACGCCTGATCTGTGGTATAATCTGTAGATAGACGCCTGATCTGTGGTATAATCTGTAGATAGACGCCTGATCTGTACTATAATCTGTAGATAGATGCCTGATCTGTGGTATAATCTGTAGATAGACGCCTGATCTGTGGTATAATCTGTAGATAGACGCCTGATCTGTGGTATAATCTGTAGATAGACGCCTGATCTGTGGTATAATCTGTAGATAGATGCCTGATCTGTGGTATAATCTGTAGATAGATGCCTGATCTGTGGTATAATCTGTAGATAGACGCCTGATCTGTGGTATAATCTGTAGATAGACGCCTGATCTGTGGTATAATCTGTAGATAGACGCCTGATCTGTGGTATAATCTGTAGATAGACGCCTGATCTGTGGTATAATCTGTAGATAGATGCCTGATCTGTGGTATAATCTATAGATAGATGCCTGATCTGTGGTATAATCTATAGATAGATGCCTGATCTGTGGTATAATCTATAGATAGATGCCTGATCTGTGGTATAATCTGTAGATAGATGCCTGATCTGTGGTATAATCTGTAGATAGATGCCTGATCTGTGGTATAATCTATAGATAGATGCCTGATCTGTGGTATAATCTGTAGATAGATGCCTGATCTGTGGTATAATCTGTAGATAGATGCCTGATCTGTAGTATAATCTATAGATAGACGCCTGATCTGTAGTATATTCTATAGATAGATGTCTGATTTTAGTTTACAGGTGATGAAAATTGGTTCCGAAAAAGGCATATGAGGTTGGTGATAGGCATTATTTGAATCCATCGTGATTTTGCGAACCGTGATGTAGAGGCGAATGGATTTCTCAAACTTTTGTCGGAGTCGTATCTGTCGGTTATAATACGAACCATAACCGTCTTGATATATTTTTCCGTGTAATGTAAATATGAAAAGTAAAGGTGATTAAACTTGGAATAATAGCAAGTTATCAAGTGTGTGCAAGTAGGTTCCAACTTCAGTACAAGAAATGACTTTCTTTCTTGCCGTGTTGTTTGCTTGCTGTGATTTCTTGCTCTACTGGCGCTCGCAACGCAACTTCCTCTTTGTCCATACTGCTTAGCCAAGCATGATGGACAAACTGGTGACAGGCTAGAACGGCACAGTGACAAACCGACACATGAGATAACAACGCAATGACTGAACATCACAATGACAGTACATCACATGACAAAAAAATGCAGGAAAGTACATCACAATAACAAAACATCACATACCATAAACGGCACATGAAGAAACATCACATGACAAAAAAGTGATACATGAGAAAGTGGAACTCATGCATGCATTATTTAGTAAAGCTTATAAAATAATTTAACGCCCCCGATTATCATTATTAGATAAAATAAAAAAAAGGTATATAAACTAAGCTACACATGAAAAGCAGCTTCTTACCGCGGTATCCCCGAAGGAGTCGCATAAATGGCGTGTGGAAGCATAATAAATGTTTGTGTTGTTTGTGATGTTTTTTATGTGCGTTTATAGTATGTTCTGTTTTAGGTTTGTGATGTACTATCATGTGTTATTCTGTCACGTGTCGTTCTGTCATGTGTTTTTCTGTCACGTGTCGCTCTGTCATGTGAAATTCTGCGTTTTGTCATTATGTCATGTGTCGTTTTGTCACTGTGCCGTTCTAACCTGTCACCGGACAAACTGTACCCTAACTTAACGGTTAAACTGAACCATAGCGTTTTATCAAAAAAGGAAAATAAAGCTAAAGCAGCGCGCCAAACGAGCGTTTTAATTCCCATACATTTTGTGGTCAAACGCTGCATTTGAGTTTAAACGTACTGTTATCTCTAAAGTCAATATTAAAATAAAGGATTTCAGCTCTGACAAACATGATTTCTTCTTTAACAATTATAATAACTCCACAGTTGGGTAATTCAACTTGTCGGATATTACACGAGGTTCGGATATTACACTGAGGATGAGCTTCGTCATCCTCAGTCATCAAGCAGTGAGGGTGCTATAATTTGTAATTTAAACATACATCTCATTCGTACCTCAAGGTCCATCCACTCTCACAGCAAATGGGTGTTGCTTGAAAGTTTGACAATGACTTGAAGAGGGCTCTTGAAATGTGATTCACTCAAAAACAGCGCTCACCACGACCTTTCATTTACGAGTCCGAAGCGTTGCCAATAGACTACGGACCGGTCTGAGATAGTCTGGATCATTGACTTATAATATCTGTGGACAAGAAATTATTTTAACGAAAATAGACATATATATCTGTCTCCAACTTACTTACGAAAATGGTCTTTAGTTAGAAAGAGAACAAAGAACTATACAGTTGCATTTCCATATGAACAAAAAACTCGGCAGAACAAAAAAAAAATTGAATGTTGGTACCATTGCAAATAATGGCTGCCGATTAAACCGGAAATAGCTAGAGTTGACAGATAACACGCGTTATAAATATTGTGATCGCCAAAATTGCTGTCAGCATTTCATATTTTCAAGGTGTATATTCATATTTTAATTTTATCACTCATTTCATTATAACTATTGTGATATTTAATGCGTCATATTTGTAATTGTTGCCGCCTTAGGGGGCACCACTGCAACGTTTGACAGGAGAGGAACGCAAGTGGGAACAAGTATGTATCAATTCAGTATGTTAGTTTCCGCTCCCCTATGTTATAACTCAATGGTCTGGATAGCTCACGTACTTCCCGACCGCAACTTAGATTGTAAAAAGCTCTTTAATGTCGCGCCTTGCATCTTGCTGTCATGGCTTTGATGTTTTTGTGTCGTTGCTTGTTACCGTGCACGTGCAAGCAATGCAAGCCTTAATTTGATGTCTCTCCTGATAACCCAAGGGTTAAGATTGCCTCTTTATGCACTCAACAATGCCATACCTGCTGGACTATTCAGAACGCTTTTATTGTACAGTAACACCGGTCAGAATATTTCAGATTATATTTGAAACTCTTAAGATCGCTTTAAGTTTTTTTTCCGTTCAGTTTGATCTCTACAGAGGTCATTTGAATAGTTCTTTCGTTAAAATGTCTCCTTTGCCTCAAGTATAAATAAAATGTATGAAAAGTAAATCACTCACTATGGGAGAAACCTACAGTCGCCATAATAAAAATAGATTTATGAAGAGGAATGTAATTCACCAACCTTTTTTTTTTTGCTAGCCAAAAGACCTAATTTTATATTATTGTTGTATTTTTACGCGGGTTCTTTTTTATAAAAACTGCGGATCATTTATTGTGCACGATTTATTTTATCACTTTCGGTTGAAAGTTACATTTGCATAGTATATACCTACGGTTGAGGTATTTCTCCAGCTACATGGAATTTCGGTCCTTAAATTTTACTCAAAATAAAAATCATCAAGAATCGCTACTTACCACCTTGCTAGATTTTATCAGAACATTCGATTCAACCAATCTACAACGAATGAGTCGTATAAATGCAAACGCCGTCAACTCCTAACGCGATGATTTTGAGAAAAATAAACTTGTGTTTTGAACGCAATTTGGAACCAGTTGGAGATGACGGGGTTTGCACGAAATCATACTTTTTCAATTAAAATTACGAAGGATTAAGTGAGGTTTTCATCACATTGCACACAGCAAATGATTTGTTACACTACGCAGAATCAAATTCAATAATTATATTCCTTGACTTATCGGTTGGTATGAGGCTGACCACACATGCTGTAAAAAATGGTTCACTTTGCCAATGTCACCCCTGTTTCAGGGAAGGTCGGCAAAAGTTGTGGGGCTTATGTTCATTTGAGGTTTGGATTTTATTTGTAAGTACGCATTCAGCATTTGTAAGCGCGAACTACACGTGTTGGTTTGTGGGCTTACATCTGAGAGCTTTAAATGAATATATCCTTGCAACTTAGATTTTAGATTATAGATCTCAAAAATCATAAAATTTGGAGATGACGGCCGCGGCGTTTGCAGTTAAGTATACGACTCAAATACGAATTAATATCAAATACACATTACCTACCTAAGTGTCTATTTATTTCTAGAGAGACTTATTATTACCTACACTTACACAGACAAACAAAACTACTCTTATTCGTAACATTACGATACATTTCACAGATCTAAGCTCCCAAGTAACCTTTTAGGTTTTAAAAAGGTTACAAAAAGGTCCCAGAACCTTTTGTAACCTTTTTGTAACCTTTTTAAAACCTAAAAGGTTACTTGGGCTATCGTCCAGCTAACATAGAAAGTCAAACTAGCGACATCTTATTGAATCACATTGCCTTGATCGCTCATCCATAACGCCTATTCGAACTTTATTAACTTGTATTCGTGTTACCTGTTGATGTATAGTTCACAACACATCCATGCATCCACACTCAAGGATCCTTTCAATCCTCAACGACCGTTTGTCAAGACGTTTCCACTGTCTGACGACCACCGGATGAGCGCTATTTTGCCCGTATGGTTCGCCCAGCCTTCATTCATCACGTCCTCGTCTCCATCTTGCCACAATACAATATGTGATCCAGTTACTCACGTCCTGTGATCATACGTGTTTGATAAATATGAATAAATGCTTGTTTATAAGACGTTCGAGCGCTCCATGTTTAACTACTGATGCAGTTAAGGTTTTAGCTTCAAGAGAAGATTAACATTATTATTTTAAAACATGAGGTTGAATCCAGAAACTTTCAGTATGACGCGCGTACAACGTTAAATGTATTTTTCTTTTAGTGACACTTTAATCGAAAATATAATCAATGTAATCAAAGTCGATGGCTTTCCGAAATTTTTGTGTTCCTTGTCAAATAGGTTGGTGTGAGACTGACCCCCCATGTTGTAAAAACTTGGTTCACTTTTGCCAAAACCACTCCGATTTTAGGGAAAGTTGGCAAGAGTTGTAAAAGTTTAATCTTTATCTGAGGTTTGGTCTATTTGTCATGCGTAAACGCGAACTTTTATGTGCCTGCTTGTGGGCATGCACTAAATATGAGCCTTGAATGTCAACACAGATTTGTAACTCAGATTATAGATTAAAATATAAATTTTTTCTCGAATAGCTATCTCCACATCGTGGGATCTCTTGCATAGTTTGAGAAACACGTAAAAAATATTTGAGATTGTATTCAAAATATGAATAATACGGACAAATTTTGAATGCATAAGAATAATATGTTAACAGCATTCTTGTATGGGGTTTGTCATATGAAATAATTACATTTTTTTTCAAACTTCCGTTCATGCCAGTATTTCAACCGTTTTACTGTATTCCCCCTTTTTATGTACGTTTTTTGGGGTGCCAGGTTAGAACAGCACAGTGACAAAACAACACATGAAATAACTTCACATGACGAAACAATACAGAAAATAAATCACAATACTGGACCGGTCCGTAGCTCAGAGGCAACACTGCGGACTCTGAATGTGAAGGTTGTGGGTTCGAATCCCGGTGGAGCACAAATAATATACCATTTATATTTTCAAATTTACTCTTCGCTGGGTTGACAAATTCATAAACCTTTACCAATGGCCGGTCACCGAAGGTCCATCCAGCCTTACAGCAACTGGGTCTTGCTTGAGTATTGGCGCTTGTAGCGACGACCAAGCTCGTACACCTCTGCGGCACTACAACAAGTGTCATAGACCCCTAGAGCCTCTGGAATCTAGGGAGTCTCCCTCACAGGATATCTTTAAAAAAAAATGATAAAAAAACACAAGAACAAAACATCGCAAACATTTACTTTGACTTTAATATTTATAAGCGTGGGGCTGGCTATCTTACCTGTAAAAAATAATGCATACTATGCTGTGCACCCCTGATTGTAATTTGTAGGTAAAAACGTTCTATATATCGATGGTAAAAACAGCATATTTTGTAAAATTTACGCATATATTCCATTTTCTCATGTTCCTCTTGCCGTTTTTTTATATATCCTGTTTTTATGTTATGTCTTGTATTTTTTTGTCTTTGTGATGTCTATAATCTATCATCTAAGTTGCAAAGATACATTACAATCAAGATTTATATGAAATGCATTCCCACAAGCAGACACGTAAGTTTAAGTTCGCGCTTAAACATGCCGCCTGTGAACCTACAATAAAAAACCCAATCTCAAATGAACATAAGCCCTGCAACTCTTGCCGAACTCCGCTGTAACAAGGGTGACATTGTCAAAGTGAACCATTTTTTATACAGTATGGGTGGTCAGCCGCATACCAACCTATAATTCAAGGAATGTACTTTCCTGTGATGTTACGTCAATGTGTTGTTTTGTCACTGTGCTGTTATATTATGGATTCGTTTTTCGGTCCCCCTTCCAAATATAAAATGGAGTTGTCGTTATTTATGCAAGGCCTACCTGTTTATCAAATATCAGTAACTAAAGTATAATACTTCACGTTTATTTTAACTAAACCATGGCGTTAACCAAGAATGTTTGGTAACTTTATAATCGCCACTAGATGTGCTGTTTTAGTTTACATACCGTTTCGGTTATATTTGTTTTAAACGTTAAGTTTTATAGTTGGGTTAGTGAGGGGTGAAATATATGTATAACACGTGCATCAGGTGATTGCATACATGGAAATTATGACCTTATCTATTGTTTTATTAAGGATTAATATCGTTTGTTTTTCAAATGACTTCAATTTCGTACTTGTGCTTAAAACCCATTGATTATTTTTAGGTTAAAATAATTAAGAATTAGAAAATATTTTTGAAAATTTTGAAAGTATGGAAAACCGAAACTACTTAATTCTATAATATCTATAATCTAAGTTGCAAGGATGTATTCATTTAAAGCTCTCTCAGATGTATGCCCAATTGCCCACAAACAAACACGTGTAGTACGCGCTTACAAACACTTAATTAATTATCGTAAATTTCTTAAAAACAGTTTTTTCCGTATTTCCTCGAAAGCTTTTCACATTATCAAAATTTGACTCCTTGATTAAACTCCATTTAATCGACACTCTTGATAACAAAGTAAAACTCTCTAATTAAAAATAAGTTTAAAATGCAACACATAAAAAAACGATATAAAATGTGAAAAAACTTTTGAATTACACTTTTGCGGTGACACTTTTTAAGTTATACATATTTTTAAAGTCTTTTTAGACAAAAAAAAATCAATAAACACACCTAATTTTTTGAATTGCTGTCACTCTATTTCTAAGGCCATAAAGTGATGATGGTCATATAGAAGGCTTCTAGGAATTTCCTGGAGAGACCACACCACAAATGAGGAGGTTCTCCAAATAATCGAAGGAGGAAGGCACCTGCTCAGGACTTTGTCCGAAAGGCGTGCAAGATGGATCGGCCATGTAATACGGCAAGAAGGTCTCTTGCATGCCATAATGGAGGGGATGACCGAGGGAACCAACTCTAGGGGACGCCCACGCCAAGAATACCTGGAGGACCTGTTGGTGGGCGTGCGCTGCTCATCATATGCAGACCTTAAAAGAGCCGCACAAGACAGGGAGGAATGGAGAAGAAGAGTGAAAAAAATTGCTGCAAACCAATCCTAGGATTGAAACTGGAGAAGAATAAGAAAGTTTAAGAAATAAAAACGTCTCTTTTTCGGCGACTCACGAATCGTTCAAGGCAAGTGACCGGCGAAAAAAGCATACTAAAATTGTGAGAAAATCGCTTTTCACCTTCAATTTATTGCGAACAAAAGGTAATAAAAAAAAATACATCTTATTTAAATGAACATTTATAAATTCTTAGTATACAACAATAATTGTCATCGGCAGAGCGATGAGTCAAGTCGACTGGAGTCTGTTCGCTTCAGTTGTTCGTTCGTCGCCGAGCGGGACGGACGTCGAACCCGCGCCTGCGTGCTTAACAAGCTAACCTTTTAACCAACACACCTGTCGTGTTTAAGTTTAACCTGTCAGTTAAAGTAATTGAAAAAACGACCGTTAAAAATAAGAAAAAAATAGAGCTGGCGTCCTTGCAGAGTATAGAGTGCATTTATAATAAAATACAGTGAAAAGTGAATAAGGTGGCTTGCGTTTGAAAATGTAAAATAAAGCTTATCTGATTAGTATACAATCTGTAATCTAAGTTGTAAATATAAATACTGATATTTAATGCATGTCCACAAGCAGGCACACGTAAGTTGGCGCTTACACATGCTGCATTTGTGCATTACATACAATATAAGCCTAACATTACATGAACATTTAAAACTTACAAAACAAAAACTCCTGCTGCACATCCCTGAAATCGGGGTGGCATTGGCAAAATTGAACCAAGTTTGTGCAGCATGGGGGGTCAGCCTCATACCAACCTATTAGTCAAGGAACTAGAATCAATGAAATGAAACCAAGATAAATAAAGCCAGAGGGCTCTTGAGTTGTGATACACACAAAAACAGCGCTCACCAAATAAATCATCCTAATATTACTATTATAATAAATGCAAGAAAAAACAGGGAAACACAGAAAATGGCATTTTTTCATATACGGAATAATCCTTGATGTCTTTGACTTTTAACGACTCCTTTACTATTCTCTTGAATACTCTATAATCTAAGTTGCAAAGCTATCGTTGTCTTACAGGAATAAGTGACCTAATCTAATCTAAGTTGCAAAGATATGTTACATTGGAGATTCACATTACATGCATTTTCACAACCAGACACGTACAAGTTCGCGCTTGCCCATGCCACATGTGACCCTACAACACAAAAATCAAATCTCAAATGGACATACACCCTGCAACTCTTGCCGTCCTTCCCTGAGACAGGGGTGACATTGGCAAAGTGAAACATTTTTACAGCATGGGTGGTCACCAGCATACCAACCTTTAAGTCAAAGGACCGATGAACAAAATGTATTGTAATAATTTTTAATTGGAATTAAATTCGTAAGATAATTTGTATTAAATTTAAAATGTATTTTACGAACCGTGATATGGATTAAGTCCTATTTCTCAGTGTTTCTAGAACTATCACACTTGACTTCTGATCTATGGCTTATTTTTCTTATCTAAGCACACCTGCAATGTGTGTAAACGCAACATGCACGTGCCTGCTTGCGTGTGTGCTTGATGTGTATTTTTATCTCTGCAACTTAGATTAAAGATTAAACATTGTGTATTTAAGTTTATTCATTCAGGAATTAAACTGGCAAAAGTTGCAATTTATATGTCAAAAGTTAAAATCTTGTAACTTGAAAACTCCAAGTGAAGTCACAATTTTTCTACGATTTGTTCCTTGACTTATAGGTTGGTATGCGGCTGACCACTCATGCCGTAAAAATGGTTCACTTTGCCAATGTCACCCCTGTTACAGGGAAGGACGGCAAGAGTTGCAGGGTGTATGTCCATTTGAGATTGTTTTTTTTATGTTGTAGGCTCACATGAGGCATGTGCAAGCGCGAACTTGTACGTGTCTGGTTGTGGGGATGCATGTAATGTGAATCTCTAATGTAACATATCTTTGCAACTTAGATTATATTATATTAGGTTTAAATATGCGTTCTCCATTAAGCAAAAAAAATATTTAATTATTTTACATTTGTATCCAAAAATTGCAGCGGAAGTTCGCAAAGCTTTTAAGTTGTTTGAGGCCGATAACCTCAGCAGTAAAAATAAATAGCATTCACAAATATTTGATGATAGGTAATAATTTACAAACAAATTCAACAGCCGGAGCCGCATCGCTTCAAATAAAACTCTTCAAAAAACGATTAAAAAAACTTTATTTTTCTCGCTGGCAAGGTTTAATTTTATGGCAATACCGTTACTTTTAATCGTCAGTGTTGCAACCTTTAAATTATGTTTACCCAAGCTATAATATTTTTATACCTACCAATAACTCATTATTATTATTTTTTAATTATCTAGCTTTCTTCTTTAACTAATAGCTGAGTATAAGGCTGGCATCCATACAATTAAATGATGCACTTTTGTCAATGCCACCCCCGTTCCAGGATAAGACGTCAAGAGTTAATTAAAGAGATTATGCAATAATAAGGTCCTCAACCGCCCTTGGGGATAACGTAGGCAAGATGTTACACTATATGTGTAGCTTAGTACCGTTTTTTAATGTTCATTTCAGTTTTTTGTTAATACACAGTTGGCATTTTTATCCCTTGGCTTATAGGTGGATATGAGGCTGACAACCCATGCTGTAAAAAATGGTTCACTTTGCCAATGTCACCCCTGTTGCAGGGAAAGACGGCAAAAGTTGCTGAGCTGTAATTTGTAAGCAAGAACTTACACATGTCTGTTACTCTGAACTTTAAATGTTAATATGCCTGTGCAACTTAGATTAGATTAGACACAGTTTGCTCGCATGCATTCATAAAGTGTATTTTTTTAATGCTAATCCGTCTCTGCAACTTAGATTAATTGAGATATCAATTTGAGACTTCACACATACCAATCGAATTTAAAACATAAAGATTGCACAAAAAATATTGATAAAAATTGTAAATTTCTTTTATCATTTTCGAGGTCACATCAAAAGCTATTTTTAAATGATAAAATATACGATTGCAAAATTTTAGTATTCCTTTATCGTTCCCTATTTTAAAAAAGGCAATGAGTAATAAAACATTAGTTATTTTGTCTATTTTTTCACTTATTCATCGTTTGTATTAAAAGCAGAGGCGGCTCCTCAATAAAAATGTTGGCAGTTCATAATTTTCGCAATTTCATTTTTTCTTGTATTTTTTTTGCTTTGAATGGAAATTGCAAGAAATACGTACCTAAATATATATTGTTTTATTTAGTTATTAAAAAAACTGTTTTATTTTCACTTTTTATTATTATTTTTTTAAAGGACACAAATGTTTTCGACTACACAGTAGTCATCATCAGGTCTGTGTTCTTTAAAAAAATATTAATAAAAAGTGAAAATAAAACAGTTTTTTAATAACTAAATAAAGATGAATTTTCACAGTGTTAATACACCAACCATCCAAAATATATTGTTTTATTTACTTATACACGAGTAGGTAAGTACCTACACCGTTTTGGTGCATAACAAATAAGCGTATTTTAATCTCGTACTTACAGTTACATATTTGAAATGGAAATCCATCCGTCGCTCCTTCGCTTGAGCGAAAGCCTCAATCAAAGCCAGATCAGCACAAAATTTTACACAATCAATTATTCTAGATATAATTATTAATCTGTTTGAACCAGAGGCGGTTCGCCAATAACGTGCAGCCGTCCAATGCACTGCCTAGATTTTATAAAAAAAAAAGCAAAAAAATGTATATCCTTTTAAAAAAAATATGTTGTGTGGAAGTTGTTTTGAAAGATCGCTGAAGTAAAAATCAATAATAAATAAGTACCGACTTAATTTTATGGAGCGCTCGCGAAGCACAAAGGCGCCGTACATAACACATGATATTATAGTTTAGGTACCTATGCCTACTCATCGTGCAAAATCCAAAGTGAACTGAGGATTTCAAAAAATTTCATACATATTATGTGGTTGCTCCAAATCCGTGCCATAGAGCGAGAAAACAGATAAAACATTACCATTTCATCAAGCTAGACAAAGACGCAAAACGGTGGTTTGGTGCAGCGCCGAAATATTATAAAATATTCGACTTGCCTTGGACACAATGAATCCTCACAATTTAGTCCTGAAGCATTTTAAGAAAACAATGTTTGTTGATTGAAAATAATATTGAAATCTCGGTGACTCACTTCCATTCCGTTGTTAGTTGACATGTAAACGTACTGTTGCCGGTTCTGTCTGTATTTAGCGTGAATATTTTCAAAGTTATCGTGAATTTATTACAATTTTGTTTTTAATTAATTTTCTGACGATGAATTTGACTTTATCAAGAAAAATCGTAGTTTTTTCGATCATTTTTTTTTATAAAAAGTTGTTATCTTCCTAGATCATAATTCAAAATTATTCAACAATGTAAAGCTAAGTGTAAAAAAGTGAATAGGGTATTTAAAAAGAATATTATTTGAAAGCATCTTGTCTGTGTGGTTGTGAATGATTAATTATACTTTTTTCTGCTTCCCGTGTCTTATTATTGGTGGTGAAAAATCTTGGAGTGAAAAGGTGTTGTCATATGTAGATCTCGCTCACCTTACTAACAAAGTTAAAAAGCATGCACTTTTGCAAACTTATGTGCATTGAGCGTGTAATGCATTTAAATTAATTAGGTCAAACAGATATTCGACAATTGCTTGTGATGTTGGTTGTAGAGAATCAATTAAAATGTTTAATGACAAAGTGCGTAAGAACAGATTATAGAATAATTGTTTGTGTTCAATTTTGTGCTGCATTTGAGCTGGCATTGAGGCTCAAATGAAGAAGCGAAGTATGGATTTACATTTCAAATAACTGCAAGTAGGTATTTGCTCATTTATTTCTTATGCAACAAAACGGGTGCAGGTGAGTACTCTTGTACCTAAATAAACCATTATATTATATGTATGTATTTTTTGCAATTGCATTCCAAGCAAAATGGAAAATTAAAGAAAAATTGAAATTGCAGAAATTTTGCCGCCTCTGGTTTGAACGCACTTCGTCATTGAACTTTTTACTTGATTGTCTATAATTAACATCAAGCATTTGTCGAAGTTCTGTTCGGCCTAATAAATTGAAATGCATTACAAGCTCAACTTGAGTTTGCGAAAGTGCATGCTGTTTAACTTTTATCTTTTTCACCATCTTCACACACTTGCGATGCTTTCAAATAATGTTTTTATTCAAATACTATTCAACTATTTTTTTTATAATGTCCACGTTTACTTTATTATTAAAATTTATCGTCAGAAAATTAGTAAAAAACAAAATTGTAAGTTGTTTCACGATAAATTAGAAAATAATGGAAAAAATCTTCACGTTCGATGAAAAAACATCCAGCAACTGTTTATTTTAACGTCAACTGATGACGGAATGGAGGTCAACCAAATTCGAGTTACTGGCTTATATTATTTGTAATCAATATCCTACAAGGATGTCATTGTTTTCGAATATCTACGCACGAATAATTATAATATGCCGGCAATGCACGCATCTGTCTTTGTCGTACGCACTAAAAAGCCTATAATGTATCCGCTCTCTCCCTCCATACACGGTTTCTAACCGATCTCAGAAAATGTATGGGAATAATCCGTTAAAATCTGTTCACTTGGACAAATGCACGAGGAGTATAACTAAACAATAATATTATGTATTATGGACGGCGGGTTTGTACTAGCGCTCCATATAATTATGATTTTTTACTTCAGCGACCATTCAAAACATCTGCCACACAATATACTTTTATATTTTAAAGTTGATACAATTATTTTCTTAAAATTATTACAAAATCTAGGCAGTGCACTGCCCCGTTGAACTGTATTAGGGAACCGCCTCTGATTAAAAGGTATACATGACTAACCGTGTTGAAATCAGCTGACTTTCAAATACATACATACTAGAGTCATACTTAAAAATAATTCATTATTACCCATAAGCTATGATAGTGGGTTATTTACTCATTACTAAGGCCTAGGTGTTTCAAACGTAGCCTAGCTATTTTACGCTGGCAAGTTCTTGCAAAGTTACAAAGCACTTCTTGATCGGTCCGAAGTCTGGTGGTTGACGCTTTTGACTCGTAAACGGAAGGTTGTGGGTTGGAATCACGACGAAGCACGAAAAATTGTTTCAGGGCTCATGAGGTGCAATTTACACAAATCCTCCAGCCCTTCCTACGAGCCCTCTGCAAGCTTGGTCTTCGCTGTAGAAAGCGCCAATTCTCAAACAAGACCCAGTTAGTGTTAGGCAGGATGGACCTATGGTGACCGTAAAGGCAGATTAATTTTTCATCCCAGCGAAGAGCAAATTTGAAAAATAAATAATATTGTTTTATGCTCTATCGGGATTCGAACCCTCTACCTTCCAATCACGAAGTGTCAACCACTAGACTACGGACCGGTAAAGGTGCTATGACCACTCTAAGGCGCGGTGTTTTCAACGTTAGATTATGTGACTTTTAAGTGATAAAAAATATACCCATACGGTTAACATAAGTGCATCCTTTTTCATTCGGTATAAAGTCGTTGTGCTAACGTTGAAAATACTGGGCCTTAGCAAAATGACGACAGAGTTACAGTTACACTGTAATGCTATAGTACTTTATAGTTGAAATAAATGAAACCTTGTACTGACCACATTGCAAAATATATATGTTCACACACAGTACGTACACATTAGTAAGCACATCGCCAACTAAAAGGTAAAACTGAATAAGTGTTGATTCACTATAATAATCTATAATCTAAGCTGCAAAGATATGTTAACATTTAAGGCTCATATTAAATGCATGCCCACAGACAGGCACATGTAGGTTCGCGCCTACACATTATGCATGTGTGCATACAAATAAGCAAAACCTCACATGAACATAAACCTTGCAACTCCTGCCGCCGTTCCCGGAACCGGGGTGGCATTGGCAAAAGCGAACCGATTTTTACAGCACGGGTGGTCAGCCTCATGCCAACCTATCAGTCAAGGAGATTGGGATGATTTGAGAAATCGCAGATAAAACATTTTATTGTGTGTAACTTCTCATAGTAAGTGAACTAATTATTAGGCAGTGCTCATGGAAAACTTCTAAACTATAGGATCTACACACATTTTGAGTGTTTTCTCTATCAGAAAATAGAAAAAAAAATTGCATTTATATGAAGAGTTCATGTTAGCTTAATATATCACTAATCCAGTTTTATCTTTAAGGCATCGATATTATAATACGTGTTTTTATATACGAGGTACCTCCTGAATGTAACACTGTCATCATTGAAGTATCTATAATCTAAGTAGCAAAGATTCATATTAAAAGCTTGCCCACAAACAGACAAACAGATTAATATCCAAACCATTAAATGAACACCAACTCTCCAATCTCATTAAATAATCCATCTTTCTCACATTATCTTGTATTGCGGTTTTTTCTTAGATCAGATTGTGTAGAATGTGATTCTTAAGATAATTTCATTGAAAGGTCATCTTTGAATCGAATGGTAGATAAGGCAAACAAGCTCTGGGGGGACGATTAATGTAAATCCAGACATAATGTGCAATCTTACCGGCCATGCTCGTATCTGATATCTAAAATAATAATCATTGCAAATTATTATACTGCACAGTGCAAATATTCACGTTCACACTCTGACATAGCGTTCTACTTAAAAATGTATGAAAAGTAAAACGCTCACTTAGAAGCGCTGTTTCATTTTCCATACACTTTTTGTTTTTACTGAACCGCTGTGGTTAAGATTGAACGTAACGTTATATACGGTTCCGTGTTGGAACAGCCAAATGGCAAAACAACACATGACATAACGTGAAAAAAACATTACAACGACAAAACATCGCGGGAAAATGCATCACAATGACAAAACATCACATGACAAGACTGCACATACCAAAAACATAACATTCCATAAACGAAGCATGAAAAAACATCACATAACGCAAAACAGAACATACCAAAAACGGCAAAAGGAACATCAGAAAATGGAACGCATACATATTTTTTGCATCGGCATAGTATGCATTAATTAATAAATGTTTGTGTTGTTTGTGATGTTTTGTCATACTCGTATGTGATGTTTTTTTCGTGTGTTGTTGATGGGATGTCCTGTTTTATGTACGAGTTTGTGTACGTATGTGAGTTTTTCCATGTGATGTTTTGACAATGTGATGTATTGTCATTGTGATGTAATGTCATGTGATCTGAAGTCATGAGTTGTTTTGTTACTGTGCTATTCTACCCTGTCACTGTTTTATACATGGTGTACTCGTACCTACTGACTGCAAGTGCACAAATCGTGGCTACCATATGTTCTGGACAATTATGGTGGCACAGAAAATGTATGAAGCAATGTTCATTAAAATGTTAGGTAAAGAAGTGTTGGTAGGTTAAAAAATTTGCACTCCTATGCAACTGGCTGGTAAAATGAATCTCTAATAGCAATAAAAATAATTTGAAATTAAAATTATTCCAAATTCAAATACTTTTATTGTATTTTTAGTTCGGAATGGATTGTTACATAATATCGCCACCTTAAATGTAAAATTGAATAAAATTTGAGGAATCATGGATTAAACATTTTATTGGGTGTAACTTCTCATAGTGAGTGAACTAATTATAAAGCAGTTTTCATGAAAAACTTCTTGACTACAGGATTCTCACACATTTTTAGTGTTTACTCTAGTAGAAAATAAGAAAAGGCGCATTTATCTGAAAACCCGACGTTAGCTTCAATAGCAAAATATAAGTTAGCCTTTTGCTGTTGAGCCGGGCGTTTGACGTCCCAAATTTATCGTCTATGGAATATTCATTGATACTTTTTGAAATCTAGCCTTGTCGATAGCTTAGTTGTAAAAGTAGGTACAAATCTATTTTCTGAACTAGAAATCTTGCGTTCGAATCTGAAGTTGACAGATATAATTTTTGGTTTTGGTGTTTTCTTTTATCCTAGGCCTTAATACCTGCAAGGTGTACTTACTCAACTTTTCAATAAATGATTAACTGCAAAATAAGTAGTTGATGTAAGGCTATTGTCCTCATATCTGTAAAAATTAATAGTAAATCTACACGCTAAATCTAATACTTCCTGGAAAACGGATGAGAAGTTGCAAACTTCCAAATCTAACATAGATTAGGTTACACTAGTTAGGTACTTATTATGCATTTTAAATTCATAATGCTGGGAAAATATAACATTGGTCACCGTTAGCAATACATATTTCGTAACGATACAAAATTATCATTCGAATTTCAAATGTTCCCAATGTTTTGAATTTCATATTTGGAATTGTGTGATTTGTTTGGTTGTTCCCGCGGTCACGACTTATTCCAAATTCAAACGTAATGGCGTCTAATACGCGCGGCGTGGTTTGAATTCGGAATATTCGGCATTCCGATAGTGTTGTTACCGTAAATACCTAAACTCATTCAACTAGTCTATGGAATTTGAAAATTAAATACCTACCTACCACTTGTTAAATTTGAATTTTGAATGTATTTGACGGCCCACCTCAGTTTTCCAAGATTTGTGCAAAATAAATGGGAGTTAAAGAAGTGCAGGTATTTTTTTAGGTATCTACGTTTTTTGTGTTAATTAAAATGAGTCACAAATGGCATTGACAAAAATATTATGTCGTCACACAGTCGGGTTGCTAGGCAAAAGACTGATAAATATATATCCTTATACTTTTTTCCATTAATTTGATTTCGAACGCTTTGAAATGTTCTTACGGAATACATTTATTAATTTGTGCAACATTTGTTGTTTCCTCCATGACTTAAAAGATAGAGGGATGTGCAGGATAATATTGTATTAAACGATTTTATCTTTTTAACGCATCAGTGTTTTTTTTTCTTTTAATTTAAAGTACAACGTTTTATTATCAAAACGAAATATATAAGTGAATGCTACTTAAAAAAAAGTGAAAACATTTTGTAATCCAGTTATTGATCTCATTAATAAGGATTGTGACCTTACCTCTGACCTCTGCTTTAGAGCTATTGTAACGAAGAGGCCCGTGATCTGTGAAAGTCCAGTGAGTGAAATTGCTAACCAACATGAAAGTCCCGCTGCGCCAGAAGACGTGAGAGCTTCCTGTTCGTCTTTGAGGAATGCTGAACTGTCTTCGGAAGATGTGGAGAGGTGTTTAGAGAATGTTGCGATGTGATGGTGGATCAGCCTTCGGGATGGACCGCGCCTACATGTCTCTGAGGGCGAGGAAGCCTCCAAAACTCAATCTAACGGTAATAAACCTCAAAATACATACTTATCAATATCCTTCTCAACAACTTGACACTGGCGCCCCTGCTATACGCGGGAATCCACCACAAAGAAGAAGAAGAATATCCTTCTCTTTGGTTTAGTCCTTCTGGGGTAGAAGTCTCGATGGCCGACGGTAGATCTTACCGTATCTATTTGAAGAAGAGGGAATAAAACATGGCGGTGCCTGAACAGCTGATTGCTGTTCCATATTAAAGTATGTCAGCTGTTGATGCGCCTTCATTTTTATTCCGTCCTATCTTCAAATAGATACGGTACAATCTACCGACAGCCGTCGAGACTTCCACCCCTGAAGCGCTATTCTGCTAAATAACGTACACTTTGGAGATTGCTAGCGCTTGCGATAAAACTCCTTTGATAAAAAATCACAGTGCACCTTATGTTTGGACACGAATCGCTATCTCGTCGCCTTAAGGTCGTAAGGAATTAAGCAGAATAGCGTTTCTGGTTGTTTCGAGTTGCCTCTTTTCTGTGATTTTGAATCCCAGCTGTAACTGTAACTCTGTCGCCATTCCGCTAGGGGTGAACAGAGCCTCTGTAGATTTGCCTCCGTTTTTTCCTATCCTTGCATACCTCTTTCAGTTCATTCATATCCATCACTATCATCACTCGCTTGGTGTATCTATCCCATTCTTTTACGATTTCACCCATATGCTTCAGGCATACTCTTCTCGGTCTTCCCTTTCCTCTTTTCCCTTTCACATTTCTTCATAAACCCTGCAACTTTTGCCGAACTTCCCTGAAACAGGGGTGACATTGGCAAAGCGAACCATTTTTTACAGTACCGGTGCCTCATACCAAACCATAAGTACATTAGTGGGAAAAGTAAAAAAGGAAAACTGATTTTAAAATTACTAATTAAAAAAATAACCCACTATTCATTGGAATTTAAAAAAACTAGCTACCACGAAATTCATTCAGTAAAATATATTATACTTTGTGGAACTATTACTAACTTATCTATTAATAGACAATAGTCACATTGTTTGTACATACATTTTACGTACATTACGCAGTAAGTACCTAGTGACAACCATGCTAGCAAAAAATATTCCGCGAATCAATTACTTAAATCAACACAAAAAAACGTCAGTACAGTGACGTATGCCTGACCCAAAAATCATACTGGAGTGTCGACCTAATTTTCAAATGTATTGCAAATAGATGTTAGCGTCCAGTGAAGTGATTGATGGTGAATTGATTTGTACAAATGGACCGTAATGTAAGGTTGAAAAAAATAGAGGAAGGAAGTAGAAAAAAATGTATGGATGAAAATAGGAATAAATTAAATTATATAGATGAAAAATTAAAAGGAAACTTAGAAGGATATTATAATGATTTTACCGGGTTCAATTTAATGAAAATTTCAGTTATTTATTTTATACAAAATGATGTGATGAGATGGTTTGGGCGTGTGGAAAGAATGAATGATGATAGACTGACAAATTATGTGTACAGAGAAATTGTGAAAGGAAAAAAAGGTAAGGGACGACTGAGAAAAGAATGGAGTGATCAGATTGAGGAGATTGTGAAAGAATGGGATGTACAAAGTTAGTGTAAAAGAAGAAAATGGATGAAAAGGGTGATGGATATGAATGAATTGAAAGAGGTATTTAAGTATAGAAAGAAATGGACGCAGATCTGCAGAGGCTCTGGCCATCCCTAGCGAAATGGCGACTAAGTTACAGTATTTCAGATACGGTTCACATTACACCATACAACGGGGCTTCTCTGGCCACAGAGCGCTTTGGTTCTTATTTATAGTAGGTTGGCATAAAACTGACAACGCATACTGTAAAAAATGGTTCACTTGCCAACGTCACCCCTGTTTCAGGGAAGGTCGGCAATACTGGCACGGTTTATGTTCATTTCAGTTTTGGATTTGAATTTGTTTAAGTTACACATTTGCAGCATTTGTAAGCGCGAACTAACACGTGTCTGTTTGTGGGCATGCTTTTGATATTAATTTTTGACGTTAATACATCTTTGCAACTTAGATTTTATAAAGGAAAAAAGATGCATTCAAAAAGAAAAAAAAAATATGGTGACGTATTTGTATGACGTAAATTCGTGGTGAAAAATATTGTCCAAGAATCATGGTAGCATGGTCATGGTGGGGGTAGATAGGGATGCGACGTCACAGCTGTCAGTGCAGCAAGTTCTATTTTTACGTGGGGAAAGGCCCGAAAGGATTAGGTAGATAACGGTAGTGATAAAACAGTAATTACCCGGTTATTTTTAATATCACCTGGCATATCTCAATTTCATGTGAGGAGATTGTGACGTTCCGGAATTGATTAAAAAATGGCTACTTTTCTACCTGTAAAAACAATAAAAAAAATTAAAGTAAAAAATCGAATTTCGCAACAGTTGGTGTTGTTTTTTTTTATTAATATTATAATTTATGGCAACAAAATTATTAGTGATTAAAATTATAATTTATAATACTTGCCTGCCCTGCCTGCTTGTGCTGCGCACGATTACGGCATTCTAGTTTACAGTCAGGCTTCGCCAGTACACTTTTTACCTTCTCAGATTTTTAATTAGATCCATGAGAACTGTCAAAAAAACAAAAATATAGTGGACAGTGTTACGGTTCAAACACCCTGTCACATGAGGTGTGAGATGACATTTCCCATCTGTACCCCTAGTACGGGTTTTCGTAAGTATTCTATGAGTTATGAGTATTCGAGAAAAATGTATGTAAACATGAAAAGCACCTCCGGCGAAAAAGTTTCGAAACTTTTTTTGCGAGTATGTGCTTACGTAAACTCATATGAGTTTTAAAATACTTTACCGAAACTTAAAATTGTATTGCTTGCGAGACAACTTATTGCGTTTTCATACAAAATGCTGTCTGACAAGAGTACGGGCGCACATTTCCGTTGCTTGGAAGGCTGTCTCCATGGCAACGTCGTATTCATCCGTCACCTCTTGTCGATAGCATTTTGAAAAGTGAGAGAGTTTGACAGACGAAGAAAATGGAAAATAAGTACGATCTAACGTCTTAAAAACATTTCAATTGAATAAGGTATGTTATTGAAATAAATTCGCAATATTTTTTTCACTTTTTTAGTGTTTCTTACCAAAAAATAATTACTTTACGAAATTCCAACGCATGTAGTTTTGACAGTGAAACGTGGAAATAATGTACATTTCTTTTAGAATATTACGATGGAACAACTTAATTCCAGTCTATGGCAAGATGCCGCCTCCAATTATGGAGCCTTGGGGCCTCCTCGCCGCAGAAGAGGACGAAGTGCATGCAAGTTTGAACAACGACCGGGCTAATCTTCGCAGAGTGGAAACCTGCCACAGCGTTGTCTGACGTACCGAATTTAAGATGACGCAACGCATTTCTTTGGAAACAAAGGTAATTTACACATTTCTTGAAGTGTAAAATATAATATAGGTAGTTAGTAGGTACCTAACCTCAAAAATGTTATTACAGTGAATAATCGTCCATTGCTTATAGGTGATGTGCGCATTGTTTTTTAATGCCTGTGGATTCTACCAGCGGCCAGTGGCCAGTGGGTGGCTAAGTATTTAAGCCAGAAGTCCTGGAGCAACTTCGTCCAAAAAGTAACGCAGGCGCTTATCCACCCCAAGGTGATAAAGAAATGGATTAAAATCCCGCAAACTTCAGCTGCTTTACAGGAAGTCACCCAAAAGTAAATTAATTTATTGTATTTTTTGCGTTATGTAAAATTTTAACTGTTTTGTACCATTAAATAATACATACCTACATCTTTTCAGCTTTTTCATTAAGTATGCCATTCCTGGCATTGGTGGCTGTAGAGATGGCAGCCTTTTTGAAATCCATAAGCCAGAGAAAAGAAAAAAAGACTGAGCATTTGTATTTTTGCAGGAAGCAATACCACTCCCGGAACGTACAAATGGTAAAATTATAATGAAGAATAAGTCTGTTAATATATTAAGATGAAATCCATTATTAATTTACATGAATATGATTTAAGGTGTCCGACAGCGATTACCGCATCCTGAGTGTGAACCCAAAATTTGGTGGGGCGAGCCATTATTCCTTCATCTGAGAAGTGTGCTTAACACATGCATGCAATCATATTTGAAGATGATACAGGTAATTCTATTATTTACAATAGTATGTTAAAATTTTAACTTGGAAGTGTTACTTTAAGATATAATATTTGTATTTACATGGCAGTTGAAAGTGCTGAATTGACTGAAAGACAAAATAAATATAGACACATATTTAAAATAAATTTATTTAATCAAAGTAAAACATTTACATGATATGATGGTAAAATCTTATATAAATACAATTTAACTGAATAATTTCAGATATTGAATTCAACGAGGATGGACCTGCAGTGAATGCAGAAGAAATGGACGGGAGCAGAAGGGAGAGGAAGAGCATACAGAGATAATTTGGTCACCAGATTAAATATGCCAAGATAATTCTTAATTTTTTTTTTACATCTATACTTTGTACCTATATATTTTAACAACTTTTGACCATTTTTTTCCAATTACAATAACTACACAGTTCATTTTTTTATTTTCTTCGGATATTAGACGAACCGCGATAAGATAACTCACATTATTCTCGACGTTTCGTTAGCCACGTAGCCAACGCTTTCAGCAGACACCCTCTCCGCATGACGACTATAGATTGAACATTTCATGTGATATTATGAACAGTATCCTCACTCCTCAGTAGTCGTGCAGAGAGGGTGTTTCCTGAAGATGTGACTAAATCGCTAACACAACATCAACAATAATGCAAGCTCTCTTTAAATGGTTTGTCTAATATCCATAATCTTAGGTTAATATTTTGTCCATCCATACTGTAAAAAATGGTTCACTTTGCCAATGTCACCCGTGTTTCAGGGAAGGCCAGCAAGAGTTGCAGGGTGTACGCTCATTTGAGGTTTGGATTTTTATTTGTAAATACATTCAGCATTTGTAAGAGCGAACTTACACGTGTCGGTGTGGGCATGGCTATGAGTTTTGAATGTAAATATATCTTTGCAACTTAGATTATACAGGCTACAGTTTTAAAACAGGTTTCAACAGTTGTTATGACAAATATGGAAATTACACTGAGTTAAGTTATTTTTATACAAAATGAAATCATGAAAAAACAAAATTTTAGTGTGCCTGAATGCCGGAAAAGTATAAAGGGTTATTGGTTTTGTAAAAATAGTTAAATTATTGTATAACTTGTAAAAAAACATTGCAAGTACTGAATTTATGTTATTTTCTACAAAATTAAAGAGTAAAAAAAAAAAAGAAACGGAGACTAGCGAAAATTGAGTTTTATTACTTTTTGGTTTTATGGAAGCGACTAAACAGGATTGAAACAATGTTATTCAATATTTTCAGGGATATATTATATACTAATTATAATTAGACAGTGTAAATAAATCCATTTAACTTTTGGTTATATTTCTTAGAACTATTTCAATGTTGAAAACTCTAACAGACGGCAGAATACACTTTGCCTGAAGAAGTAGGAAGTGTGTTGAGAAATTTTATTCAATAAATCTATCTGTAAATTTCTCTACGGCCTTTGCTATATCTCCAGTCCCCTCTTCATGACGCCGAGTAATCTCCACCTGCTGCCGAGCATTCTCCTCCTGCCGCTCAAGTTTCGCCTTCCAGGTGTTCCTTCCACACTATCGCCTCCGCAAAACGGTCTATGCTTCTGCAGCTTCTAGAAAGTGGTGCTGCTCGCCAGTCCACGCCGTCTTGGCGTTACTTGAGGCACAGATTCAGGAGAAGACGGGCCACCAAGAAGAACTTCTGAAAAAAAAGTTTTATTTTATTTTTAATTGTGCACACTGGATATGTGAGTGGGAAAAAAATGCTTGTTTCGGTCAATGATAAGAGCTCGTTCCCACTCGTCAGGTGTCGGATCCGTATATTAATCAGAGGCTCCGGTGGCAGAACATTTCTGACAAAATCGGTTTCCGATAAGTGTGAATAGCTTCATACATAATGTTCTGCCACTGGAACCTCCGATTAATATATGGATCCGACACCCGACAAGTGGGAACGAGCTCTTAGGTTTTTTTTTTTTAAGATATCCTGTGCGGGAGACTCCCTAAATTCTAGAGACTCTAGGGGTCTATGACACTTGTTGTAGTGCCGCAGAGGTGTACAAGCTTGGTCGTCGCTACAAAGCGCCAATACTAAAGCAAGACCCAGTTGCTGTAAGGCTGGATGGATCTTTTAGTGACCAGTCTTTGGTAAAGGCTTTATGATTTGTTTCAACTCAGCGAAGTGCATATTTGGAAATATAAATGGTATATTTTTTGTGCTCCGCCGGGATCCAAATCCACAACCTTCCATTTACAAGTCCGAAGTGTTTCCACTGGACTACAGACCGGTCAAGGTATTAAATATTAATTGATACAAAAATAGCCAGATGGAATTTAATGTAATCTAAGTTACAAAGATACAGATTTAATCACATTTCCCTAAAAAATATGAGGTCTTGAAATTAAAACCTATTTTTGGTGAGCCCAATACTTAAATTTGGAAAGGTTAGGGTTCGTGACAAATTGCGGGTGTATATAGAGAATCAAACGTTAAAAAAGTCCGCATATCTACAGTGGTCCAATATAGGATGTAACGCAAATATAATATACAAATTTAACAAGGAAGCAAGTATTCTGTGAGAGAAAGATAGTTTAATGTACTCACTGTTCCATGAATCCCACCATGATGAGAAACTGGCTCTCTGTCGTTCTCATGTTTGTTTAGGATCTATAAAAAAAACATTATTACTTTTTTTATTATACAAAAAACAACAGCACATATTAATTACATAGAAAGAATTTCATTTAACAAAGTACAAGGCCAATTATAGGTTTTCAGTTTTAAAAATTAGTAATATTAAAAAATGCAAGAATAGCAACAAGAGTAAAAAGACAGCAAACAAAAATCAAATAAAAAGTGAATTTTACTTCAGCCGGAATATAAAAATATTCTCATCATCTCTTGACTTATAGATAATAAGGCTGACCACCCATACTATAAAATAATGGTTCACTTTGCCAATGTCACCTAAATCAAATCATCTACTTGCAGAGGAATGTTAGGTAAAGAATTTGACGTGAAATATCTGCGACAAAAAGTTACAGCATTTGCAATGTCTTTTCACCAATACACATAGTGAAATTCACGTAGGAGACTAATGTAATATTAATTGTACATAAGCAAGATCTTACAAAAAATACCCACTTACCGTTTTGAAAATAAAAACAAACGCACGGCAACGATAACACAAAACATCAAATCCACAAGGAAGGCGCGAGAATTGTTGACAGTTGGGCGCTGTGCGCGTGCGTGACGTCAGGTATCGTGGTGCCAGTAGAGAAAAATAAATACCACTCTTGAATATTAATAATTATCATGTAAAATAAGTCAAATTTTCGTATAAAAATACACAATTTAAGCATTATTATTCATTTATATAATTGTTTTGCATTACTTTATGTTGAAAATATAATTTAGATATTTTTTAAGACGTTGCGTGTTTCTGTCTAGGAATTTTTTTTTGTAAACGGCCGCACTTTTCAATTCTGTGTTTACGAAAGCATACGCACAGCATACGCAAATGAAACTTCTAGTAAACGCACAAGACCGGCTGCACGTACTCGCGCTGAAATTGAAGTTAAATCCATTCGATCACGTTTTGCTTTACTCAAGTTTAGCTAAATGTGCAACCCGTACTAGGGGTACTGCAGGGCCGAGAATCGTACGCTCCTATTTTTTACATTTGGCTAGCCAAGCCATCCTCCTGCAGGATCCTGTATTCAAATCGATATTGGCGTCACCCAAAAGTGGATAAATAGACCCCACGGGGAAGGAAGGCCACAGTTAAACCTTTACCATCTTGCCTTCAGCATCTTCTGTCCGTTCAGAAGGATCCAGTTTTACATCCAGTATCATGCCAGAATCTCAGACCAGCTCATGCTATTTTATATTGTCTTGTAGCCCGTGTAGGTGCTACAGTCTTGATCCGAGTCCTCTTTATTTTGATGGTGGTAGTTAACATAATTGATATAATATATTTAAATCATTCGCAAATTTATGTAAAAAAATGTGTGGGTTCTATTCAGTCGACACTCCATTAGGAGTTGCCAGTATCTGCGCAGATCCACCTCTTCAACTTTAATCACTCTCTTCAAGCATGCTCTACTCTTTTTCTCAGTACACATTCCAGTCAATTGCAGGCTCACTTATTTAGTCAATCCATTCTTTCCTCAGTCTTCTCCCCCACATTTCCTGTATTAATTTGTAAAAAAATCAAACTATGGGTGGTCAATGTTAGGGTTAACCAAATAGTTTACAGACCGTATACGGAATTCTTAGTTAAAATATCACTAGGAATTAAAAGTGATGTCCGGTTTTTATTATGATGACTGCAATAAACAACACTGAAATATTGTGTACACAGTACACTCATTTAAAACTCATCTTTAGTACCGGAAATGAGTTCGCGCCAAACAAAACACTAATTCTCTCAATTAAACTTGAAATTTGCAATGAGGTCCGCACGTGAATTGGCATAGACAATATTGTGTCGTCGCCCGGTCGACCGGGCCGCTAAGGAAAAGGCATAAAAATATTTTGTCATTGGTTGCTAAGCTTGGCAGTCCCATACGTCGTGCAGCAGAGAGGGTGTCTCCTGAAGACGTTAGCTACGTCGCTAACGAAATATCGAGAATGTTATAACGGTTCTTCTAATATCCGAGTATGTTTTTTTAGCTGTGTAATTATTATAATTGTAAATTTGAGTAAACCTTGCTGGTATATTATTTTGGGTTTTGAAATAAACACCGAAATGGGCAATCATTTCTTACACCCTCGGGGGGATTCGAACCCAAGCTCCCGGCATGGAATGCAAGCACTCTACCAACTGAGCTGTCGACCGGACAAGGATACCTTGGATAATGATTAACAGAAGACAGTATTTTTCGTTCCTCATAACGTGCCCAAATCACATACAAAAATCAATACAACCACTTTCGAGAATCTTCCGCCCTTGGAGGTAATTTTAACTTCAAAATTAGTCGAAACAATGGCCAGTTTTTGCGACTGAGCGATCAATTTAGCACAGGATATTTGCAATCACCAGAGCAATTATTTAATACGCCATTCGAATCGTGATTTGTGAACCAAACAATCATTTTAAACAGTTGCTCTTAACCTTTTTGGACCACGGTTGTTTTAGGCCATTTTCTGTAGACCAGCCACAAGTCCTTTCGGGTCTGTTATCACAACTATCCTTTCAGGCCCCATATATTCCAATCACCAGAATCAAAAATAATATTCCACGGAAAGTAAACATCTGTCATTTTTGACGAATCTTTTTTTTAATGTAAATATTTAGAACATGTGTGAACTTCTAAGAAAATAATTTAGGACAAATACAGCTGCTTTTTGGGAACACATTTGTTTTCAAGGAACCAAATCGATCCTGGAAAATAATAACTGAATTGAAATTAATTTCTCAGAATGTTTCGATTACTTTTTGGGCCAGTGTTACAAACATTTTAATGCGGCCAAGCCACAGATAATTTAAAAATATGTAATGAAATGTTTCAACGGAAACTTTGTAGATCTTGTCTTACTCCTGTCTTGATTTATTTGACTTGCGAACATGGAGTATGCCATATATTTTTCAATACATAAGCTTTTACTTTATTTTTGTCTCTCGAAAAAGGAAGAAACAAATTTAATAGGTATATTGTTTTTGGATTTGATCCATCTTCCAAGAATGGTCTCGGTATAATATTACAGTTGGTCTCTGCGTTCCCACACGATCATTTATGTCCACAATTATCATCAACACTGGAGGGACTTCAATTAAATGCACAGCGGGGGTAATTACTCGACTAACCGGACAAAATCCATTGCGCGGTACTTGGTTCGAATGCCCAACGATAGCTTGGGACGAAAGTAAAGACAAGAAAAAATCGTTTAGAGCACATATACGATGATGTGTGATGTTGTTTTCTAGGAGGTTTAGCCTTGG
This sequence comes from Agapetus fuscipes, assembly GCA_951799405.1. NCBI lineage: Eukaryota > Metazoa > Arthropoda > Insecta > Trichoptera > Glossosomatidae > Agapetus > Agapetus fuscipes. The sequence goes on along the minus strand of OX637336.1, from coordinate 17,833,926 downwards.
GGGGGAAGTCTCGACGGTTGTCGTTAGATCTTACCTTACCTTTTTGAAGATAAGAGAAGATAGTTGTGTTAACAGATTCTGAAGGACTTGCGCCTTTGGGATGACTAACGGTCATGAAAATGCGCAATAAAAATAAATAATAATTATTGAAAAGGTGAGAAGGTACAGATCCACGTGGCTAGATAGAATAGTGAGACTGTAGGAGGAAATCGATAGATAGACAACGTTGACACCAGTTGATAAAGGAGGCCAGGGGTGGAAGTCTCGACGGCTGTAGCTAGATCTTACCGTACTTATTTGAAGATAAGACAGAATACATTATGGCGGTGCCTGAACAGGTGCTTGTTGTTTGATATAAAATGAATTAGCTGTTGATACGTCGGCATGTTTTTTTTCGTTCTATCTTGATATAAATACAGTAATATCTATCAAGGATCGTCGCTACTTGTCCATGTAACGTTTTTGCTTTCCACTCTTTCTTGAGCTGAATGCATTAGTCAAACAGCCTTCAAGATACTTTGCTCCTAGTCTCCTCAAATGAACCGATTGGTTCCTCTCAGTTATACTGTGCGAATAGCGAAGATATATCAAAATTTATCCCAAAACAAAACAAAAAACGCTCGAGGAAAACGTTCATAGATTTGTTTTAACTAATTTTATCGTTTGGTTATATTCTTCTCGTATAATCTACACTATAAGCTGCAAATATATATTAAATTTAAAAAAAACATTAAATGCATGCCCACAAACAGACACGTGTAAGTTCGAGTTTACAAATTCTGCATGTTTACTTACAAATATTGATTCGGAAAATGCATTATTTTTTGTGTCCTTTCCATCCGTAATCATGCTCTCACATAAATTGTAACGGATGCTGTATCTTATGATGTTGATAAAAGTTTTTTATGTGCCGACACTTTAACAAGTCAATTGTGCGCACCCTTGAGAATGCGGCACTTAATAAAAACCATTTAAAACAATTTAAACTGATACAATATAATACATAGTATAACGAATCATATGCGGAGGAATTACATTCTCAAAGTCATTCTACATATATATTGCACTTCAAAGAATCTTCATTGTCATCACCAAAGCTAGGTCGAAAGTCTAGACGACTGTCGATATATCTTACCGTATCTATTTGAAGATAGGACGAAATAAAACAGGTTCCATGACAAGATATCTAAATCTAAGCTGCAAAGATATGTATCATTTGAGATTTATATTAAATGCATTCCCACAAGCAGACACGCATAATTTCGCGCTCACACATGCCGCATGTGGACCTACAGTATAAAAAACCCCAATCTCAAATAAGCATAAGCCCTGCAACTCTTGCCGACCTTCTCTGAAACAGGGGTGACATTGGCAAAGTGAACCATTTTTTACATTATGGGTGGTCAGCCTCATACCAACCTATAAGTCAAGGAATGTCCATAGACAAAATGTCATATTTTTTTGTCGTTGGACCATGTCCAACGAGAAAATGGCAACGGGCATTGTGTCGTAGAGCATTCTGTCAGTGGAAATTTTGTCGTGACACGAATAAAACATGGTGGCTTATCAACAGCTGATACATTTTATATGTAACAACAATCAGCTGTTCAGGCACCGCCATGTTGTATTTCGTCTTATCTTCAAATAGGTACGGTAAGATCTAGCGACAGCCGTTGAGACTTCCATCCCTAGCCTCGTTTATCAACGTTGTCTATCCATCGCTTTCCTCCTCCAGTCCCACTACTCCATCTAGCCACCTGGATCTGTGTCTTCCCACCTTTCCAAGTTATTTCGTGTCTGTCATGTCAGCTATTCTCCCATAGTCCATTCGCTATACGTGTCTCAGTTAACGCAGGCTGCTGTCTTTTATTGATCGGGCCACATGTCTTGGTGTATTTCGTATGTTTCAGAGTTCGTATGACATGGTTTGAGCAAGAAGGAAACACCAAATGGGATATCATGTCTATTACTTTCTATAAAAATCGAACCCTAGTCCTCTAGCATGGAACGCAAGAGTTTCAGCAACTGAGCTAGCTGAGGTCAAGCGAAGATAATGGGTACTGATGATGCTTGTAGGATATTTGAGCGAAACGTTAGGAATGCGGTTACAAAGTCGGCAAACTATAAAATCAACACCTTAAAGGTAAAACCAAATAGTTTGCCTATTAAGCCTACATGGGTTTTTCAATTGAATGCAGTTTTTTCCTTTTTTCATTGAAAGATAACAGTGAAAAAGTGTGAAAATCCTGTAGTTACGAATTTTTTCATGAGCACTTTCTTATTTCACCTATTTCACCTACTTCTTCTTCTTCTTTCTTTTGTGATAGATCTAGGATCTGTTTATTGTGGAACTCCCTCCTGTGATGCAGAAGACCAGGTGTTTTTCCATCTTTTGGGAGGGCGACCTGGTAGACGCTGGCCGTCCGGTATCTCCTTTGCCACGACTCGGGCTTTCCTTTCTTCGTTCATGCAGTCTATAAGGTCCCTCAAGAACCGTCTCCTCTTCCTGCTCCATGGGAAATTAACCCAATAAAATGTTTTATCCACGATTTCTCAAGTCAGTGCGTCAACACTTATTTAGTTTTACCTTTAATGTGGCGATATGCAATACATATATGTAGTTGGATAATTTTTTTTCTCTTTTGGGTGCCATTTAGTAGTACCAGTCACCTCAAGGGCGCCCATCCTCCGCTTGCTTCCTGGAAAACATGTAATTCTTCAACTTCTCCTTCAAACGTTTTTCACCAGTCTCCATCCTCAGCTCCAGAGGCCGTCTGCTGCTTCCATCACAACGGTCCTGCTGTCTGCTGAGCCAAACGCCCTGTCCCCAAAGCCCGTTCTGCTCCATCGAGGTGGATTTTTAGCCGGTTGATAGCATCAACCCCTCGTTGAGCAAATGGTGCACCGCTTACCAACAATCTTCTCAACCTGGGTTCAGTCAAATATGACGCAATATTATATTTATCTGCATATGTGGTCTATTGGTAAATAATAGATGTGAGCCCGCGGCCAAACGATCTCACTGTGGTAATAACAGTCCAATAAAAGCAGCAATAGCGGACGTTGCCGTGATGGATGCTTGCTAATACACGTTTATTAACTATCTTTAACACTTTTAATGGCGTGGGCTATGATTTTTTAAGGTGTGAAATAAGAAACGTTTCAGGCAGTTATGGTGTACCTTTCGCATTCAAGTTTCACATACAATTAAACGCAACTAAGCTACACATTAGTGTAACTTCTTGCGTGCGTTACCCCCGAAGGGGTCGCATGTGGCGATTCGGGACCTATTTATTTTTACGGGTAAGGGACTGGCTTCACACCAACCATTTTCAGTTGAAAAATAATAATTATAAGCGTATGGCTAGGTTGTCCGGTCGATAGCTCAGTTGGTAGAGTGCTTGCATTCCATGCCGAGAGCTAGGTTTCGAATGCCACCAAGGGTGTCGGAAAAGATTTCGCGTTTCGATGTGTGTATTCTTCTTCGATGGCTCAACAGCTCATATCGAGCATTGGCCTCCACTAGCCTTCGCCTCCAACTCCTCCTGTCTACCGCTGCGGCTTTCCTCTCTAGAAATGACGATATTAGCCCATCAAAATGTTGTGTATAACTTCGTATTTTTTTCTAAATGTTCGTTTATCGCACAACAATGGATGGTTAAGCCTATTTAGGAAATCAGCGGGAGACTTGAGGTTTGAGAAGTGATCACAGAGACAAAATGGTGGTAGAGTCTTTGCTTGGCAACAACCAAATGTATCCAAATAATCGTCAATTCATAACGATTACAATTGTATTCTAATGGTGTTACTGACGTCAGTTGAAAATATGTATTGTTATGATTTTCGCGAGTTTAATTTGATAAAAATTGCCTTTATTTATTTCAGATTCAGTTCACATACAGAGTCACTTAACACCTACACAATACAACGGTCGGTTAGCTTCTCACGAGACTTCTCTACAGAGAGTTTTGGCCTTTATTTTATAGCAAGAATAAAGATCATTCTCGAATCACTGAGAATTATTTCATACGAGACTTTACTAGAACATGTATCGAAATGATCGGTATCGCAGCATGTAAGGATTGTGGATGTGAGACGGATCTTCTAGTTTGATCCATCTTAGGAATAGAGGATCCACGACACCCTTTTGCTGCAAAGAAGATCGACACACACACTTTATAGATCTACAAAGCCGGCATTACTCGCACAATTGTGTGATCTATTACCTCACGAATTCCCATACATCTTACACAACGTGTAATTTATTTCATCTATGTATTATTTATGGTTCTTAAATTGTTACTATCAAATTCACCATCAATTTTCTTGACGCAGATAGAAATCTACAATTGTATGCAGTGAACGCAACTAAGCTACGCATATAGCGTACCTCCTTGCTCATGAAATAAGTGCATAATTTCTAGTTAATTCAAAACCAACATCAATCGCCACTTCCTTGCGATGGTTTCACGACAGAAGCAACAACACAAGAAACACCTCAAGAATTGGGGAGCTCCCGCACAGGATTGCTTAAAAAAAAAGTTATCCTATAAACATGAAAAATTTATTCGCTTACTCGAGTGTAAATTTTATTGTTTCATCAAGAACTAAAAATGCAATAATTTATTTCGTGTTTTAAAGGCCAAAATAAGCTGATCTTGAAACATTGCATTGTCTATAAAATAATTTGAAATTCCCTTTGTATAATAAAATTAAAACTGAATTTCAATCATCGATGTAATAGATGTCCGAGTTGAATGACGTTTTAAATATACTTTTGTGTCTCATCATTTAATATTCTAATAATCGATAATTACAATTCATCTAGTCGCCTACAATTTTTCACGTATTAATTTGAATTTTTTGTTTGTTTCAGGTAAGTCGAGGATTTCTAATGGTTAAAAACTATTCATTTCATTCTTGACCATCGTGCAACAAGGATGTCTCCTAAGGACGTAAGTTACAATATTACACGAAACGTTGCGAATGAAGTAAGTTCTCTAAAAACGGTTTCCCCAAAAATTTAATTATTTTTAATTGTAAATACCATAAACGACACGCAATTTTTATTAAATTACAAAATAATGAAAATAAAAGTTTAATGTAGGGGGTCCAACCTGCCCGTAGTCTAGTGGTGGAATCATAATCGTTAGGCCGTGGGTTCGATTCTTTCATTATTTTTAATAATTGTTTTTTTCATGTGATTTAATGTCACGTAACATTATGTTATGTGTTGTTTTATCACTGTGCTGTTCTATCCTAATACCATTCTGAATAACCCTGCTAGTGCTTAAATGAGAATCAATAGACTTTAGTATTTTGTTACTTACTCGCTCTTATAACTCGTATTTCGACTCCGTATTTGGATAAAACTTCTCTGTGTATAACTGCTTTTTCTGATGCAGTTTTAAATCCAGTCCCTTGCAAAGTCATTCCAAATGCATCGTTTACTCAGCTCTCACTTATGCATTCAAATTGAAACGTATCGGTGTTATTCTGACGCAGAAAAGCCGCGGCTCATCCGCAGCTTACACTGAATTTTCCTAACAAAAAACGATGATATATAATAAATAATAATAATATAATCTATAATCTAAGTTGCAAGGATATATTCATTTAAAGCTCTCAGATGTATGCCCACAAACCAACAAGTGTAGTTCGCGCTTACAAATGCTGAATGTGTACTTACAAATAAAATCCAAACCTCAAATGAACATAAGCCCCACAACTTTTGCCGACCTTCCCTGAAACAGGGGTGACATTGGCAAAGTGAACCATTTTTTACAGTATGGGTGGTCAGCCTCATACCAACCTATAAGTCAAGGAACTATTGTTATGTAAAAAACAAATACATATATGTAAATGTTATATATGTAGGTAGGTGTATTAGTTATAGCTGATGAGAGGTGGAGTAATTATTTTAAGTACCTAGGGTAAGGAGATGCTCAAATTTATGCACTGGAAGCTTTATGTTCAGGAAGGTTCCAGCAAAATTGGCTTCTAGTAACTACTGTCTTTCGGAGTATAAAAGGCTGCAAGCGGCTTGCAAGAGTCAGTCTATATACGACGCTCTGCTTTTGAACAAGAAAGATATTGTAAGGGAAAGCGAACCAACGGGGAATTAAATGTAAATTGCTTAATCATAAATGTGAATTGTTAAAAATAAATATCAATTGATAAATAAATCTAAGTGTAAAATAAATAGCCTGTAAAGAGGACCAGTTTTTTTTTAATTTGAAGACTTTTTGAACCCTATAAACACAACAATATGTAGATCAGCTACGGGTCAAATGTTTTGTGAATAGCACTGTATAAAGTCACTTGGTTATTGTCACTTAAATTATTGATAAACTTGATAGGTTAATTTTAATATAGTGAGATAGATCATAATATTTTATATGCAATGAACAATAAAACATTGATGAGAGCATTGTAATCAAGTATAGTTTTACACTCTATTTTTTTGTGATAAGGCGTTATCATGGCAACCAGTAAATAGCTGATAAACGCCACATTAACTGAGCTAGGAATACGTCATACCATCATCCTAGTTACAAGCGAGAAATCCGTCATGGCGGATGTGTAAAAAGACAATAGTTCCCTAACGCGCTTTCGTAGAAAATCAAGTGTTCCAATCGAAAAAAAAAATTCAAGTATTTATTTGAAAATGGAATATAATCGTACGGATAAGATTGTTCCATTCCAAATTCAAAGCTGTCAATTTTAAAATTATTTTAAAGTGAGCGATTATCTTAATCCTGTGTTCTTTTTTTTTTCAAATTCTTAATTCAAATTTGTGAAATTTTTTCAACCTACCTGAAATCTGTAGATAAATAATTTATCGAATTGTTTGTTGTAAAAAACAATTTTGTGAATTAGAGTTGGTGTTAATTGTTGGTAATTGGGGTAAAAGCTTCGTGAATGCATTTTTTCTTAAATTTGCGTCGTACGTCACCTTGTTTTGAAATGAAGAAAGAACGGTAAACAATTTAAAAGTTCGTGGATATCTTAGTAAACTGTAACTGTAACTGTAACTCTGTCGCCATTCCGCTAGGGGTGGCCAGAGCCTCTACAGAGTTGCCTCCATTTTTTCCTATCCTGACATACCTCTTTCAATTCCTTCATATCCATCACCTTTTTCATGCATTTTCTTATTTTACGCTCACTTTGTATATCCCATTCTTTCACAATCTCCTCAATCTGATCACTCCATACTTTTCTCGGTCGTCCCTTCCCTCTTTTTCCTTTCACACTTTCTTTGTATACATACTTTGTCAGTCTATCATCTTTCATTCTTTCCACATGCCCAAACCATCTCATCACATTCTTTTGTACTTTAACTTTCACATCCTCTTTCAAATTACATTCTTTTTTTACCCATTCATTCCTAACTCTATCCCTCAAAGTTTTTCCTGTCATACTTCTCAAATGCTTCATTTCCACCGTACATACTTTACTCATTTCGCTATCATTCACTGTCCATGCTTCACTTCCATACATCAAAGTCGGTAACAATATGCCATTGTGTACCGCCATTCTCAGATCCATCGTCAATCGCTTGTTCTTTGCTATTCTTCCTATTGCACCGACCACTTGCTTTCCCTTGCACACCCTATTCTCAAGTTCTCTTGTCATCTTTCCATTCTTTTCAAACATACTTCCCAAGTATCTAAATTCATCCACAATTTCAACTTTCGTACCATTCAACATAAACGTGCATTCTTCAGTTTCATCCCTTCTGTCAAAAATCAGTACTTTCGTCTTACTTGCATTAATTTTCAACTTGCTTGCACACAGAACATGGTTCAAACTAGAGAGCATTGTCTGGAGTTCCGCTGCTGAATCAGCAATTAATACTGCGTCATCAGCATAAAGCAGAACTCCGACTTTTCTCTCTCCAATTTGTATGCCATGTCCTTCCAGATTCGCTTGTTTAACACAATGATCCATGATTATATTGAATAACCATGGGCTCATTATGCAACCCTGTCTCACACCTTTGTACACATTAAAATACTCGCTGTATTCTCCATCCACCCTGACACACGCCCTGCTATTTACATAGATGGCGCGTATCGCATTCAAAAGTGCTTTGTTTACACCATACTTCTCTAGCACACACCACATCATACTTCTATCCACCGAGTCGAAGGCTTTCTCAAGATCTACGAAAGCCGCGTAGACCTTTTTATTAACGGCCAGCTGTTTTTCGACTATCTGTCGAAGCGCGAATATCTGGTCTACGCAACCTCTTTCTGGCATAAAGCCAGATTGTATATCTGAGACCTTCTCCTGGGTGGATAATCTTACCCTATGGATAAGAATCTTGCATAGCACTTTACCTGGCACACTAAGAAGGCTGATCGGTCTGTAGTTACGGCAGTCTTTTTTGTCGCCTTTACCTTTGTAAATTGGCACAATGACCGCCTTTCTCCAGTCCGATGGAACCTCCTTGACACTAACACACAATTCGCAAAGCTCTTTCATCCATTCGATCACACATTCTCCTCCCGCTTTCAACATAGTGTGTTTTGCATACTGGAGAAGAAGACATGGCGGTCCATATAAAGGATTTTTTTCTCGGTGTCATTTATGAGTCATATTGGGGCAAAGTTGGAGATGTGTTTAAGGTCAGTTTAATGTTGTGCTCATATTTATTTTATTCTAAAAAATCTTCGCGATTGTGTATATTTGAATTTTTCAAATATGTGAAAATATTTATTGTGTTTTTAGTATAAAATTCATTAGGTTTTTTTATTTATTTCATTTTGAATAATCAAATTATGTTCATACCTAACCAATTTGTTATTATTTTATTTCAATGAGGCAACATTGACCTTGAAGTTGTGGAACAAAAAAAACGTAAATTCAAAATTCAAAACTTTCATCTCCCTCTCTCTCATCCTGGTAATAGTATTGCATTGTATTGCTGACCTTTTCTTACTTAAAACAGGTACCAATATTAAGAAACTAATTAATTTGGATTTTCTTCTTCTTTGACGTCAATACCTTCTTATAGTAAACAGTAGCGCCAATTTTTAAATACTGTAGAATGTCACATTGATTTTTGTGTTACAATAAAAGTAAGTAATCTCTTTTTAAATTGATTAAATGGCACAAATATGATTACAGCGTCTCAGCTAATTGTCGTTTAACACTTGAATTATTTAGCATTGTTTCTTTGTTTAAATTCCCTTTCACTGGATATCATGGGGGAAAGATACCATCTGGAAGGTGATTATAATAAATCTCACACGGCTACTACCTGGTTCCTACAGACAATCGATCTTAATTCAGCATTCTTGCACGTCAACCCATTGATCTATAATCTAAGTTTTCAAAGATAAATTGACATGTAAGGATCATATTTCATGTATGCCAACAAGCAGGCACATGTAAGTTAACATAAAAACATAAACTTTAAACTCCTGCCGCGTTTCCCTGAAACTGGGATGGCATTGATTATAGTGAATCATGATTTTACAGCTTGGAAAACATTTATTAATTTCCTTACTTATAAGTTGCAATAAAGCTGCCCACCCGTACTGCAAAAATGGTTCATTTCTGCAAATATCACCCTGTTTTAGAGAAATTTATACATAGGTTGGCAGAGCTTAGATACATTTGCAGCATTATTTGCAGTTTGTCTTTTACTTTGTAAGTACACAGTAAATGTATAAGTGCGAACTTATACCTACGTATTAAATATTACTTACACGTACAAAAAATATTAATGTAAAACGTTAATATTCTTGCAACAAATAAATGTTGATATTATGTTCGATTCTGATTGTCAATCTCCTGTGCAGTTGATTCCCAGCGTCTTTCCATCTTATGTGTGGCGTTTCAGGAGGACGACTGCCTGATGGGTTTTTTGCACAGTTATGTCTAGAACTCTGAAATTGGCCATCCATCTAAATGAAAAAAACTGTTAACTAAAATCAAATCTATTGCAAACAGTTGCATCGTATTGTTATGTTTTCAGCGGGTTATATTTTAACAAAACTGCGGCTCAATTTATTCTTTACATTTGAACAGTACGACGGTTGATTTGTATCTGGTGTTCCACGGGATTCTGGTCCTAATTTATACAGATTATTAAGATAATTCTCGAAACATGGAGAATTGTTACACACCACCTTGCTGTATTTCACCAGAATATTCGAGTCAACACTTAATTAATCTCGAATAAATACAAATTATTATTAGCTACCTACCTACGCTTCTACTCATTTCTAGAGATTTCAAAGACTTATTTTGTAATTAACACAGACAAACCAACCACGAATACAAACATCTTGCGTATTTGTAATAGTATTTATTCAGCTCAAGGCATGAGTGACGAGCACAAATGTCACGCATGCAAGATCGTGTAGAAGCTCCAGGTCCCGCGTTCAAAAATGGCACGCAATATTGTTGAATGCTGAGTGAATGCTTTGTTGACAGAATTACAGTTACTGACTGATGCGGCCCAGAAATTCATAAACGAAGAAAAACTTCACTTTCTATGGGTGGGAACGGCCATGGCGTCCATTGTTATTGTTGGCTCTCTACTCCAAGTATAAAACATAACTTTGTAACTCTGCCAAAGCGTTTTACCAAAAATATATATAAACTAAAACGCGCACTAGACGCATGGCTTTAATTTACATTTATATGTATATATCGACAACTTGAACGTAAAAGTTGACACATTAAATTAACATGAGTTTCTCAGATAAATGCTTCTTTTTTTCTACTAGAGAAAACACAAAAAAGTTTGAAAATCCTGTAGTTTAGAAGTCTGTCGGGAGCACTTCCTTATAATTAGTTCACTTTTTATGAGAAGTTACACCCAGTAAATTGTTTTATCCACGATTTAGTCATAATTTGTTTATTGACAGTTCGTCTTCATCCGGTCCACTTTTTCCTCTTACCATTGTTGCAGTTTTATCATTCGTATCTGATACTTTACCCATATTTCCGGGTAAACAGAATTTTTTGTACTTATTTCTCACTCAAGTACGTCATCCGTCTGCTATTTGTATCCCAGGAATGATGCACTTTCATCATTATTATGAATGAATCATTGATGTAATCATTTGATTTGTTTTTTATACATTTATTGTATTTTTCACATAGGAGCTTAAGTCTGTTTTTCACTCGTACATTGTACTCGTCACATCACAAGTTAGGTAAATACCTAAATGAGAAAAAAAAAACTGAAAATATTTCTCGTTGGCATCACTAACTGCCGACATTTTCTTTCCAAATTTAAATTTGAATTTGATACATGAGCAACTTAATAGTAAAGGGCTACCATAAATTGAAAACTTCGTATTTCACCTGTCCGTAGTCTAGTGGTACCACTTCAGACTCATAAATGGAAGGTGGTGGGTTCGAATCCCGGCGGAGAACAAAAAATAAATACCATTTATATTTTCAAATATACTCTTCGCTGGGTTGAAAATAAAAAAAAAAACATATACCTTTACCAAAGACTGGTAACTAAAGGTCCATCCAGCCTTACAGCAACTGGGTCTTGCTGGAGAATAGGCGCTTTATATAGCGACGACCATGCCCGCACAGGGCTATTGAGGTGTGATTCACAAAAAAACAGCGCTCACCAAATAAATCATCCCAATTTTACTTTTGCTATTCAATCGTCTACAAACCTATAATCTAAGCTGCAAAGATAAATTAACATTTAAGCCTCATATTCCCACTGAAAGGAACATGTAGGTTCGCGCCTGCACATTCTGCATGTGTGCATACAAATAAACAAAACCTCACATGAACATCAACCTTGCAACTCCTACCGCCTTTCCCTGAAACCGGGGTCTAATACAAGAAGTAGTCAAATTTGACGTAGGCAACAAATGTGACGTCACACGGCCAGGCTGCTAGACTATCAAATTCGTAGTGAAGCCATTAAAAAAGATCAGACTTCGATTTTATATATCCTGCATGTACATCTGAATAACTGAGCTTGGTTTCCTCGTGAAACAACTCATTTTGAAGTGTTGTTCAGGCATGGTCGGCTGCGTCAGATAATTCCGCGGTCCACCGCCTCCATTATCTTGTTTTTTTGGTACGCAGCACAACACCGTCTACCTGCGGTCTGTGTTTACTAATATACCTACGTGTATACAATGTTGTTTAATGCTAAATGTACCGAGATCTATCCGATATGGCGGCGTGCTAACGGACAGTGTATTCCATATCCTGCGCCCCTCAAACTGTGGCAAATATAATTTATAATCTAGGTTGCAAAGATATATTACATTTGAGACGCATTCCCATAAGCAGACTCATATAAGTTCGCGCCAGTGACTTACAACATAAAAACCCAATCTCAAATGAACGTAAGCTCTGCAACTCTTGCCGACCTTCCCTGAAACAAGGGTGACATAGGCAAAGTAAACCATATTTTTACAGTATGGGTGGTCAGCCTCTTACCAACCTATAAGTCAAGAAAAAAGGTTCAAAATAAATTAATACTCATTTCAAATTCGTATTGCTGCTCTTCAGTTCCCGGGCAACCTTCAACGAGTTGTTTATAGCCATATTTCGCTTTGCTGTTGACAGGATAGTCTACTCGTACATCCGGTCCGTAGTCTGGTTATTCACACTTCTCGTCATGCTTGAGAATTGGCGCTTTGTAGCGACGACCAAGCTCGTAAAATAGGCGCCCTTGGCGTGACTTAATCACAAAACGGCGCTATAAAGAAATCCTCTCATCAAACTCATCATCGTCGCATATAAATTGGTAATCAGCGTAAATCAAGCAATTGGTCCATCCAGCCTTACAGCAACTGGGTCTTGCTTGAGAATTGGCGCGTTCTACAGCGACGACTAAGCTCGCAGAGGGCTCTTGAGGTGTGATTCACACAAAAATAGCGCTCACCAAATAAATCATCCTAATATTACTAGTATCTATTTCTTATATTCCTACAGTTTGGGAACCACATTTATTTGCGCGAATAATGCGGGTGAAATCGTCCGGCCCCCCAACCAGCCGACTAGGTAACAACTGATAATTCTATGGAGTGGCTATGAATGTGACCAGTCTTTGACGCCAGACATTGTTGATAGTGCGATATATTCAATCTTTTTTTGATACTTCTTTTTAGAGAAAGAAATCCGAATTCAACATAATTTGACAAGCAAATACCTACATACATGAACATCTCTAGTTCTAGAAACGGCTGTCACTTTCGTGAACAAAATATTTGGACAGATGAAAAAAAAAATAATGAAAGTAATCATCTTAAATATTATACCGGTCCGTATTCCAGTGGCAACACTTCGGACTCGTAAATGGAAGGTTGTGGATTCGGATCCCGGCGGAGCACAAAATATACAATTTATATTTCCAAATATGCTCTTTGCTGGGTTGAAAAAATTCATAAAACCTTTATCAAAGACCGGTAACTAAAAGGTCCATCCAGCCTTACAGCACCTGGGTCTTGCTTGAGTATTGGCGCTTTGTAGCGACGACCAAGCTCGTACACCTCTGTGGTACTACAACAAGTGTCATAGACCCCTAGAGTCTCTAGAATCTAGGGAGTCGTCCGCACAGGATTTCTTAAAAAAAAAATTGTACCTACTATAAAACCTGGAGTAAGTGAAATATTACTCCAGATTTTATAGAACATCTTCGTTCTTCTATTGACACATTTAGAAAATAAGTAAGTTGACACTTTCTATGGGTTTTTGTTGAATTGGCGGGAGGAATGTACCGATTGTCTAAATAGAGAGTTTTTCAAAATGCACACGTTTTTCATGTTAATCCAGGCATTGTTGTCTAAGAGCCCGTTCCCACTTGTCGGGTGTCGGATCCGTATATTCATCGGAGGTTCTAGTTGCAGAACATTTCGGACAAAATCGGTTTCCGAAAAGTGTGAATAGCTCCATACATAATGTTCTGCCACTGGAACCTCCGATTAATATACGGATCCGCACCCGACAAGTGGGAACGGGCTCTTAGCCCATCTAGTGACTTTTATTTCGATGACACGAACAGACTACACTATAGTTGCTCGGTACGATACCGCGGTCGTACTCTGTGCGCCCAATACCTCCATGCTAGCTTCACTTTCCTTCCAGCTCACCACGGGGAATAGCCGCGTTACATTCACACCTCGCGAACGTTATAAATAAAATATACCTCCTCAGGAATATGACATCCTGGTATCACAATCAAATCAAGTGCTGCCAGCCAAAAAATAACGTTAAAAGTGATTGAAAACTCCTCGGAAATATGAGCTCCTGATATCAAAACAATGTTTAAAAGAACAAAGTGATTGTTATAGTGAACAAAGTGATCTTCTTTGACTCTACACAAATAATTTGAGGGATCGAAGTAGTTATATCTGTCATTAAATAACTATAAAATTGATTAAAATCTATCTGTTTGGGAATACAAGATTCGGGAATTAAAATCAATTAATCAAGTGTTGCCTTCCGAGAGATAACGTTAAAAGGGATTGAAAACTCTTCGGGAATATGAGCTCCTGATATCAAAATAATGTTTAAAGTGAACAAAGTGATTTTCATTGAATACTAAAGACAGTTCGTGTTATATCTGTCATTAAATGACTATTATTGTTATTATAGATTATAGAAATGACGAGGCACACAATTAAAATCTATTTCTTTCGGAATATAAGTAATAATTATGATCTGATATCCTGGTATTAAAAATCAATAAAGTCATTACAAAAAGTGCGATTAAACTAAAAATGTGAATCTGATAAGCTTGTTATAATGACAGTTGTATTCTTGAATAAAACAAGATTTATAGAAGTGATTTAATGTACGAGTATAAAAAAAATATCTGCCCAGGAATCTGAAATCCTGGTATCAGGACGAGCTATACAATAAACTTTTTTGTGTTAATCTGCTGTTTCTAGAATCTGAGATCGTGGATTTAGTAAATTTTAACACTAACCTAATAGTGTCGATGAATTTGATTTGATGTGTATTAAAAGTGATTTTTTTACTGTGAAAAGAGAGATAGTTTGAATGTTGCTGAAAAGGAATGTACCTAATATACAAAATTTGCATACTTAAAAAAATCAGGTATGTATTCTGTTATTCATTTATTGGTAAAATAAAAGAAAGAATTATTTTTTGTTGTAAAAAGGGTCATAGTTTTATTGCAGATATTTAATTAACATTTAGGCTTCACTATCCATGCACATACACAAGTAGGTGCGCATATTTATCTTTATTTAATAATGGTATTGAATCTTTTTGACCAACAGTTCGTCAAAAGTAGTTAGAACTTTGAAATTATATCTTTGTACTAACTACGAGATGACAACTAGATTTTTGACAGTTCATTGTGGTTCTGTGTAGCGATGAAAATAGAGGGCTCTTGAGGTGTGATTCACACACAAACAGCGCTCACCAATTAAATTTTCTTTATATTATGATTATACCCTAGTCACTACGTAACCTTATAAAGAACATTTCTGAGAGTGTAGTTACTGTTTAATTCAAACGTATGGATTTTATTTTAAAGTTTATGAAATGTATTGCTGCTTAGGAATGCTTGCAATGTCCACACTTCTTATGATTGTACGATAAAGATAAACCATCCCAAGTCGTCTATAAAAATCTATAATCTAAGTTGCAGTGATATATTATTACATTTAAGATCAATATTAAGTGCATTCCCATAAGCAGACATGTGTTAGTTCGCGCTTACAAATGCTACATGTGTACTTACCAAACCTCAAATGAACATAAACCGTGCAACTTTTGCCGTCCTTCCCTGAAACAGGGGGGACTTGGGAAAAATGAACCTTTTTTTTTACAGTATGAGTGGTCAGCTTCATTCCAACAAGGATTTTATTTATTTATCATGATGATTTTTATTTAATTTGACCGGCTTAACATTTACAATATTAATCATTTGATATTTGCCCGGGCAAATGTTTGAATTATAATAAATACGAAAATCGTGACTGGGCCATTATAGACTTCGAAATATTCTCAATAATGAAATCAATATTGCCGCGTTTCAAAATTGTAGGAATAAAAAAACATGGTTTCAGGCTGTTCAACCTTTGAAATGCTTCAGATCGTGGATGCCCAAGTCGTCGTCCACGCAGTGCTTGTTTGGCTTATCTATCATTTTATTGAAAGATAACCTTTAAATGGAATTGTTTTAAGAGGCCGCTCACAAAAAAATATACGTTTTTTTTTAAATAATGTTTCTTTTACTTTATAGCCTTAGTAAAAGGGTGACATTAATGAAAAAAATCACGCGTGTTAATTGATTTTTTATATAAATTATGAAGTTATAAAATATTTTTATATAATTTAAAAGATGACTACAAAAAAAAACTTTTGTTAACATTTATTTTGTTGCTTTATATTTTGGATTTTTTTCTTTACAATTATTATAGAATGATACAATGTCTAGTAGTTATCATTTTAGTTTTCGTATTTTTAGAAACCCTTTTGTAAATACATTTTATTGGTAAAATTTGAACATTTTTTTATAGAATAGATAAGTTAATATAATAATAATAATTATCTTGCAAGGTACTAACGTGACAATTTACTCATACAACAAGAATTTACCATGAAAATTGATAAAAGTATTTGCAAGACTGAGCTCTTAACAATTTTCCTGAATTTTGCGGTTTCAAGAAAAAAATGTTGATAAATGAAAACATCGTCTGCTTTTGTGAAACACACTAGGCATTGACTATAATATCCGTGAACTAGACACTATATTCGTTTCAACTTACTGAACCGCAAATCGTCCTTAGTTAGAAAGAGAACAAAGATCTTCACAGTGTATTTTCGTTGTTAACTAAAAAACTTGGTGAAACTATGAAATATTTCCAGAAAGTTGGCAGCATTGAAATTGAAGAACACCTAAAAGGTAAAAGTGAAGTCCTGATTCACTGATTTGAGAAATCGTGAATTAAACATTTTATTGGGTGTTACTTCTCATAGTAACTGAACTAATCATATGGCAGTAATCATGAAGTACTTCTAAACTACAGGATTTTCACACTTTTTAGGGTATTTTGTCTCCTAGAAAATAAGGAAACGGTACGTTTATCTGAGAAACCCATGTCAGCTTAATATTCTTCTTGTTCAGTTTTACCTTTAAGATATCGATATAAGGTCAGATTTAATTATTTTGTGAGACACCAAACATATTCGCTGCCTCTTTCTAACATATTATGTTAATATGTATGTAAGTTGAAATGGATAATATTATAGTGTTGATATTCTCGATATTTTTTTTATCGAAAAAATAATTTGTGGGTGTTGCCATACCATTGTTATGTTCTGTGTGTGTTTTTTTTTTATTATATCAACGCAGGATGAATTTTGGTTACATGCATAAAATATTTAGTATCAAGTGGGCCGGCAAATTAAAAGTCTTATATGATCATCAAATATTTATATCTTTTTTTAATTGTTTGTTCCGTATTAGAAACATTTTTATGTTTTGGAGTGAAGCATGAACACAAAGTTATTTTGAAATGATTTACAAAATTATGACTGTCATAGCGTCCCCTTAGTTTTATTTATTATGTCCATCAGAGGTAATTTAACATGAGCAATGTTTGAATGTGTACTGGACCAATGTGTCTTATGAAAACTGGAAATCGATTATGAAAATATTTAAAACAACCCTCGCATTATCGTGTTTTCCGTTTTTTTCTGATCTCAGATTGTGTAGAATGTGATTCTTTAGACAATTTAATTAGAAGGTCATCCTTGAATCAAATGGTAGATAAGCCAAAACAAGCCTTTGGGGGACGATAAGTGTGTATTTTTCTTTCATTTTTAAGTCGCTAAGCTTTTGTTGAAACAGCGCACCTAATGTATAACTACAAAATATATTAACAAAAAACCCGTTAGGTAAATTAGGTGTTTTACCATCACGGATATAAGGATTTGTTAATCTCGTTTACAAAATTGTAATCAATGTGGATTCGCGGTTAAAAGGTGTGAAACACGATATCAAATGTCATAATTATAATTTGATATGCGATGACAGTGATAGCGTGCTTTATTTATTGTTCACGTGATTTTGTTGCATTGTCGTATACCGGAAAACCGCAGGCGGCCAACATGGCGGATCGAATTCCCCGTGCACTTTGACAGATAAAACAAGATGGCGCGCGCTGCAAATGTGACAATTTAATACCAACTAATTGAATGACAAATGCAGTATGTCTAATTAACTAATAATTAGGTATAAAAGTGAAAACCCATAAACTTTTACACGTTAGCAAATGACATACCGAATGAAGGAAAATGTAGTAAAGCTTGTGGAGCTCTTCTTTTAGATTCAAGTTTTTTTGTACCTATCTTGCAACTTAGATTCGAAGTGGGCTATCTCAGAATTGTTGTAGTATATTGGTAATCGCTTATATATAATCTATAAAGATATATTTGAAAAAATCATATTAAATGCATGCCCACAAGCAGACACGTGAAAATTCACGCTTGCAAAATATGCTGCATATTTACTGACAAAGTAAATTCCAAACCTCAAATAAACATAAACCCTGCAACTTTTGCGGACCTTTCCTGAAACACGTGTGACATCGGGAAAGTGAACCATTTACAGTATGGGTGGTCATTCCCATACCAACCTATAAGTCAAGGAATTCGATTACTGAATATGGTTTATATATGTGTCGTATGTGCTGCAGAATCATGATAATTTAAATCATTTTGGAAATATCATGATAAATTTTCCTGAACTTTCAATGACATCATACGCAACGCAACTAAGCTACACATATAGTGTAATTTCTTGCCGCGTTATCCCCGAAGTGGTCGCATGTGGCGAGTTGAACCTATTTATTTTTACAGGTAAGGGGGCCGGCCTTACGCCAACCACTTCAGTTGAAGTGGGAATTTCCCAGCTCCCGAGGGGGCTGGTACTCATTTCTTGTGAAGGCTGAGTAAACCTCGCCGGTATTTATATTATGGGGTTTGAAATACACACCGAAAACGGAAATCATTTCTGACACCCTCCTCGGTGGGATTCGAACCCGAGCTTACGGGGTAGAATGCAAGCACTGTACCAACTCATAAATTCTATAAAATTGATTTAAGTACCGTTATAAATTATTCACATTCAAATGTATTCCGTATTTCATTATAATTTTCTATCTTCAAATGTGTGTTTTTTGTACGAAAATAATGGCTTTAATCTCCATAGACGTTTAATTCAAATATTTTAAAGCAAAGCAATTTCTACTTAGCATTACGTTACTGTTACAAAATTATACACTTATTTTAAGTCGTTTTTGTTTTACCCATTACTAACCTCTAACCTTACTTCAAGCCATGTGTGCCTACATTTTATAAATAAAAGCACAAACCGATATTAAAACGCATTTTATATCTAAACTTGGTAGGTAAAAAAAACAAACACTGCACCATAGTAATATCCAACGTGGCAACACATTTTAACCGCGTGTTCCTTTTTCAAAAAAACTTTGACGTGTTATGCACATGCGCGTTGGAATTTGAATCATAGATTTAATTTTTTCCTTTTTCATACTAAAAAGCTTTGAAGACATGCTTTAAAAACATGTGTTATTGTTGTTTTTTAAAGGCATTTACGCGCCATTTGATATTTCAATTATCATAAAATATTTCTGTAGATACATTTCTCACTTCAAAGAAGTAATTTCTAAAATTTATTGTCTTCATTTGCTGTTGATTTACTACCTCCACATGGAGATTTAATTAAAAATTTAAATGACGACATTTCCTACTGTTCACATTAAAATTACTTAAATTCTAATGGGAAAGTTTCTAGAATTATTCCACGGAAAAGTCTACTTACAGAAAATACTACTACGTATAGCAATGCAGTCAAAATAACATAGATAATAGATTATACAGGTACAAAATTTTATAAAGGTGAAATGTGAAAGATCGAAAATGAAATACAGGCAGACGAAAATATGGATTGATCATATTGCGGACATTGTTAATGAATGAGATATTAAGAATGAATGGAAAAGAGGATAATGTATGAAAATAGTGGTGGAAGGGAATAAGCTGAAAAAGAAATGCAGGAATTGGAAGAAGTGGACACAACTTTGAAATGGCTCTGGCTACCCCTAGCGAAATAGCGACAGAGTTTCAGTTACATTGTCTTATTTCTTCAGTTGTTGCAATTGTATTTTTTTTTCAATGCAAAGTTCCGTCAATGTACTCAGCACAAATCTCAGAGACATGACAACGGGGCTGTCCATATATTACGTCATTCGCATTAAGGGGGGGGGAGTCTGGTCTGCGGATGATTGCAAATGATGTACGAGTACCAAAAGTGACGTCGTTCTTGTAAATACCAATTTCTACAAAATATACAAAATATTATGTAAGTAATATAACATTATTAATTATTAAGCTCATCCATTATAACAGCAAGAGGGGGGGGGTCATTAGATAATGACTATAGGATGATTGTAAGGGGGGGGGGGGTCGAAAATCGGCCAAAATCGATGACGTAATTTATGGACGGCCCCAACAGAGTTGTGATTTCACACGGCTAGTTTGCTAGGGAAAAGGCAAACTAATCATTTTATTGGTTACTAAGGACCTAAGGTTACTAAGGTTATATAGATCCGCTAAGAAAAAAATATTTTCTAAAAATTGTCGTGATTGAATGTGAGCTGAGTAAAGTATGTACGGTTGAAATGGCTTACCTGAGAGCAATGGCTGGCAAAACACTGAATGATAGAGTACGTAATGATTGGGTGATGAACGAGTGTGGTATAAAAGAGAATATGAGAATGAAAGTACAAAAAAATACGATGAGATGGTTCGGACATCTCGAAAGAATGGATGATGAACGACTAACGAAGAAAGTGTACAAAGGAAATGTCAGAGGAAAGCGCGGAAGGGGAAGGCCGAGGAAAGAATGGTTAGACCAAATAGGTGAGATTGCGAAAAAATGGAACCTGCAGAGTGAAAATAAGAGAAGAGTATGTATGAAAAAGGTGATGAATATTGAGGAAATGAAAGTGGTTTGTAAGGACAGAAAAAAGTGGAGGCGCATCTGCGGAGGTACCGGCCACCCCTAGTGGAACGGCGGCAGGATACAGTAACAGTAACAGTCGAGTACATTGTACCTAATAAATAAATCAGTCTAACGATGTCGGAACATTTTTGAATTTGGAACTTTTTTTCGGCGAACTAACGTCAGTCTTGAATGGGACTACCATTCTTGGCAACGAATAACAAAGCATCTGTATGTATTTTCCCTAGCAACCCGGTGGGGTAATATTGTCTATGCTATGTCGATTCACGTGCAGACCTAATCTAATCTAATCTAAGTTGCAAGGATATGTTACATTGGAGATTCACATTACATGCATTCTCACAACCAGACACGTACAAGTTCGCGCTTGCACATGCCTCATGTGAACCTACAACATAAAAACCAAATCTCAAATGGACATACACCCTGCAACTCTTGCCGTCCTTCCCTGAGACAGGGGTGACATTGGCAAAGTGAACCATTTTTACAGCATGGGTGGTCAGCCGCATACCAACCTATAAGTCAAGGAACACACACACACGACAAATTACATTTTATACATCATTAAATAATAATATCCAAATACAAAATATCCATTTACAAACAAAAACAAATTCCAATTTAATAAACCCTAGCCGCCAACATTACAGTGAAAATTAAATAATAATAATAATCCTTATTCCAGCCCGGTCACGCGGAGGGTGCAATACGTGAATGGCCGTATAAAAAAGAAATACATTGATCGAAAAATACAGGAAAAATAGAAACAGAGAAGAAAATTACATTGAAAGAAAATAAACATTGATCGAGAAAAACATAAGAAATAGCATTTAGATTATAGGTACAAGAAATACATTGATCGAAAAGTTCAGGAAAAATAGAAACAGATAAAGAAAATATAAACAGACAAGAAAATTAAACAAAGAGCAAAATAAAAATGAAACCTTTGTCATTTTAACAACACTGAAACGTCACTTGTTTATTACTAACGTGTTGAGATTTTCAACTGAATTTAAAACCAACAAACTTTGCCTTTATTTAAACTGAACTAAACGCAATGATTACTCAGAAGGTTAGCTGATAGCAGAAATAGATGGTGAATTGTTTCATAGTATACCATTGAGTACTGTTACAGTCATGATATCCCTCTATGCAATATTAATGTACATTAAACCTTGGTACCGTTTTTCATGGCGAACCGCTAACAAGACATCCTTCCTTATTAAATAAATTTTCTAAAAATTAAAAAAAAACCTTTAAAACCAGTAAAATTGTGGAGATATTTGAATCCAAAGTAAATTAAAAGAATGATGACATATCGTCCCCTTAGTGCTTGTTTTTCTTTTGTCCATCACATGTAATTTCACATGAGCAATGTTTGTATGTGTACTGGACCAATGTGTCTTAAGAATGCTGGAAATTGTTTGAAAAATATTAAAAGTATATGTATCATTTAAGATTCATATTAAATGCATTCCCACAAGCAGACACGCATAATTTCACGCTCACACATGCCGCATGTGGACCTACAATATAAAAAACCCAATCTCAAATGAACATAAGCCCTGAAACTCTTGCCGACCTTCCCTGAAACAGGGGTGACATGGGCAAAGTGAACCATTTTTACAGTATGGGTGGTCAACCTCATACCAACCTATCAGTCAAGGAATACAAGCAATTAAATACACTGTAAATCAAACTGTAAATCAGCGATATACAATAGAAAACGCCGATAAAAAAGGTCCAAATTCAAAAATGCATGAACCTCGTGGTAGGGTCCATTTTTGTTATGGTTATGGCATGCAACATGTCTTAAACATGACCTGCATATTAATAAATAATCCTATGTACATTTTTTTGCCTGCATAACTCCCTCATATCCACTAATTCATTTTCCTCTCGTTACAGCAAGACCAAACTTGTAGAAGGACTCTTATTTACCTTTTTGCAATCGATGTCAAAACTATGAAAATTTGGCGATTTCACGACTCATTCCTTTGCCAAACAACACTACGCATATAAAACTATGGAATTTGTGCCGAATCCATTGAAAATAATTTCATTTCGCGCGTTATCTTTCGATTTCAAAGTAAGCGTCTCGTGTACCGCATTAATCAAAGTCACGTCTTTATTTTGACAGCTGACATTTGCAACAGCTGTACGTGAACCGCCATTTCCAAATATTTCACCGCGCATAATACCAACTGTTAATTTATTATGTTTTATGCACAAATATTTATTTTATATTTTACGCAATAAATTAAAACACGGGTACATAGGTAAATATTATATCATTCTTGAAGTTCATGACCATTTTTATTGTTTTATCAATCGTTTTGATTATTTATTTGATCATTTTCAAAACACACGTAATAAATACGTATATTTATTCCAAGACCTATGGAACAAGTGAGGATTTTACAATTTTTATGTTTTCTTGGCGTTCAAACGTGTCAAGTCTATATAACTAGCAACTTAAGCCTTAACAACCAAAATCTATGAACCTTTGCACTAGCCACACATTTGTGTGGATTCGATGATAGGCCATAAACAAAGTACATAAATTTGGTTTTCTTCTTCTTAGCTGGTTTCCACCCACTCCTGGAAGAAGGCCACTTAAAAACTTCGCAAAGTCAAATATAACTTTGAACATTTGACAAATTTACTATTCCTATAGTGATATACCTTTTTCTTTACACAACGCAACTAAGCTACACATATAATATAACTTCTTGCCTGCGTTATCCGCGAAGCGGTCGCATGTGGCGCTTCGGGACCTATTTATTTTTACAGGTAAGGGGGCCGGCCTCACACCAACCACTTTCAGTTGAAGTGGCGGTTTCCCAGCTCCCGGGGGAGCTGGTTCTCATTTCTTGTGAAGGCTGTGTAAACCTTTGAGATCGAACCCTTGCTCTCGGCATGGAATGCAAGCATCGACCTTTTTACGAGCTTGATCGTCGTCGCTACAAAGCGCCAATTCTCAATCAAGGCCCAATTGCTGTAAGGCTGGATGGACCTTTGGTGACCGGTCATTGGTAAAGGTTTTATGAATTTTTCAACCCAGCGAAGCGAAAATTTGAAAATATAAATGGTGTATTTTTTGTGCTCCGCCGGGAATCGAACCCACAACCTTCCCATTCAGAGTCCGAAGTGCTACCACTGAACTACGGACCGGTCTTTAAAGATGTAAAAATGAATCTTCACAATGTTAATACATAAACTTATACCATTTGCTGTTCATTCATATCAATTCATTGACACTTTCATTCACTCAGTAAATTACTACATTCACTCAGTAAATTCAACCCTTAACACAACTTAGCTACACAAACAGCGTTACTTCTTGCCGCGATCTCCCCGAAACGGTCGCATGGCAAGTGAACTTATTTATTTTTACAGGTTTATTTGGACCGGCCCTTACTCCAACTACTTCAGTTAAAGTGGGGGTTTCCCATCTACCGAGGATGCTAGTACTTATTTCTTATGAAGGCTGACTTATAGGTTTGTATGAGGCTTACCACCCATACTGTAAAAAATGGTTCACTTTGCCAATGTCACCCCTGTTTCAGGGAAGGTCGGCAAGAGTTGTAGGGCTTATGTTCATTTGAGATTGTTTTTTTTTTATATTGTAGGTCCACATGCGGCATGTGTGAGCGCGAAATTATGCGTGTCTGCTTGTGGGAGTGCATTTAATATGAATCTCAAATGATACATATCTTTGCAACTTAGATTTAGATTTAGATTCAGCTGGGTAAGCCTTGCCGGTATTTTATTTAGGATTTGAAACAAACACCGAAACGGGAAATCATTTCTTACACCCTCGGTGGGTTTCGAACCCGAGCTCTCGGCATGGAATGCAAGCACTCTTCTAACTGAGCTACCGACGTGATTCGTCCTTTTCTCTAACTCCTGTTGTATTTTCCATCAAATAATAATAAGAAAAATATTAATTAATAACTAACATGTTTTTTGTGCGGTTGAACCAACTTTAGTGATAAATTAATAAGCAGGTTTCACAAATTAACATTTTAAAAATTAAAGAAATGTTTTACTTTTCCATTTTAAGTTCATTTCTATTATTTTTGTCATTTAACTTTTGAAAAATTATTACGACATGCATTTTTCAATACCACACTCATCTGAGAACTGAGAAGTAAAAATGAATGAGTACATTTATTTTTTTATCCTTGAAAGAAAATGAAATGTGCGAGTCAATTAAATCAGATTGAAAGACTACAATCTGACTGCTCAATTGACAAAAAAAAAACAGTTCATTCTGATGATTGGTTCACGAACTAGGAGAAGAAATACACATTAAAATCTTGTTTCTGCGATATCTCAAAATAAAGTATCTTTACATATTCAGTTGTAACTTTTAGGTGTCGATGTGACACTTTATTTGGTATATTTTCATGTGTTTTTCGTTTACAAATGTTACAAATACATTTCCGCAAAAGCGTTTTGTATACGCTCAACTTAATAACCACAATTCGTGGCGTTCTTATCAAACTGCATGGAAAATATTTATTTATAATATAATTTTTAGAACACTAACTTTCCTGTTGCCGTTCTTATTTAGTTCATTATATTTTACCATTTAAAATGCGGTGCGAATCAAAATCGTGATTTTATTATTTTAATTTTATTAATATTGCGTTTGTGTTATAAAAAAAATGTGATTGCAACAAAAAAATCTGTGAAAAAAAAGATAGGTTTATTAACATATAAGAAGGGTAATAATAATAAAGTTCTGTTGTAATTTTTGTGGTTTTCATTTATTTAAAAAAAAAGTGATGTATTTGAAAAATGCTTAGAGTCGATGCAAATTTATTATTAGATAAAAGAAGGAGTTTAAATGACATAATATTCAATGTAAGTTTTCCCACATCTTTTTACATCATTAAACAAAAAATAATATCATTAATTTGTAATGATATTTAATCAAATATGATTTTTGAGCCGTTTTCTTTTCAATAAAGACTTTTTGAAGCGGTAGGTATATTATTTTATACCTACCTACTTTTTCATTTGATTCGTCACGTTGTTAGTTCAAAGCCCCCTGCCATTTATCAAATCAACAGTGCCAGCATAAAATAAATGCTCTGTACACAAATCAACAAATGCATATCGTTTGTTACATGGAACTTGGTATTTTGAATGGAGTAAATTTTTGTGGTCAGCGCTTTATGTGTGGAAATGCCCCACCCCGGTGTTCTTAATTTGAATTTTGATTTTCCTGTCTACCAAAACAATCAATCTTGCATATTTAAAATGACGCTATAATGATTCATTTAAATGCCATGATAAATATGAGAAAAATACATCGAGAATAATCTACGTACACATTTATGAAGTTGATAGCTGCAAAATTTTGCTATCAAATCTGAATCCATATTGGACTGGAATGCACTTATTTTGTCGGAATCGGAAAAGTTTTTCAAAATATTTATTACGTTGTTCCATTATTCAAAAATCAAACGTGATTATTGTTTTAAAAATCTAATATAAATTTTAAACCTAGTCTATAGAAAAAATCTTGTTTCTTAGGTAGATATAATAAGTCATCGATCAATATAATAGAAATATTTTATGTTGATCGATGGACAAGTGGAAATTTTCGTAATGAGGTTGGTTGGAACATTTTTCAAATTGGAACTTTTTTCTCGGCGAACAAACGTCAGTATTGTGTGGGACTGCCATACTTAGAAACCAATTACAAAATAATTGTATGTATTTTCCCTAGAAACCCGGCCGGTGCTAGGGAAATATTTCTTTAAAAGGCACCTAGGTACTAAAGGAAACAATATATCATGACTATCTTCATAAAATCTAAGTAGCGAAGATAAATTAACGTTTAAGATTCGTATTTAACGCATGCCGACAAACAGACACTTGTAAGTTCACACTTACTCATCCTGCAATGTGTAAACCCTGCGTCTCCTGCAGCTCTTCCCTGAAACAGGGGTGACATTGACAAAGTGTACCATTTTTACAGTATGAGTTGTCAGCCTCGTACCAACCTAGTCAAGGTCAAGGAAACTTCGTCATCCATTCTTAAAGGGATGTCAAGAACCTCTTTAAATTTTCTCCCCACTTATGTCGTACATTTTTATTTATTTCAAACCACATTTATAGAAATTCCAAGAAGTATTTCTTTTTTCAATACAAAAACTAATAAGTAACTGTTGTTAATTGTTATACTGAATTTTTTTTTCATATTTCCTTGTACCTAAATCTAAATCTAAGTTGCAAAGATATACATCATTTTAGATTCATATTAAATGCGTTCCCACAAGCAGACACGTATAAGTTCACGCTTGCACATGCCACATGTGAACCTACAACATAAAAAAAAACAAATCTCAAATGAGCATACACCCTGCAACTCTTGCCGACCTTCCCTGAAACAGGGGTGACATTGGCAAAGTGAACCATTTTCTACAGCATGGGTAGTCAGCCGCATACCAACCTATAATTCAAGGAGCATACACAACAAATTACATTTTTTAAATCAATCAACAAATTGTACAAGATTATATCTCAAAATGAATAACTCCAAGCCAATTAATTATACGCTGAATAAATTTATTACGTAGAAACTGATTATAAAATGCGGCGTCGCCATCTTGTTCTTTATTATTCTATAAAATTCCCATACCTCCAACTTTCTCCGTTCAATTTCATTTCAATTTCTGAATCGTTCGAAGTTTCTCACAACACAATACGAAATATAAATATGTTTAATTATAAACTGCCATTTCTATATAAATAGGTAGGAGGTATATTATGGTGTGACAATATTTTTATTTCCGATTATTTTCCATTGTGGCAACATTTTTCCCGCGTTTTTTTGACAGCTGCCACAAATTCAATCGAGAAGTAAAAATTAATGGAATTTTTAGTACTTCATTTCCCTGCTTTATGAATGCAATGAAAATGGCATACCTTTCCTAATGGCATTTTTAATTTTATCCGATCACGAAATATAATATTAGAGCACATTTTATTTTCTTCAATACAGTATCTACATTAGTACTGTCACATACATTACTGTCACACAAATTAACAATAAAATAAAAGTTAAATATTGGGGACCGACCTGTCCTATTAGTCTAGTGGTGGACTCATAATTGTAAGGTCGTTGGTTCGATTCTTAAACTTTTTTTTAAATTATCATTTAAAAAAATGTAATTTGTCCTGTATATTTCTTGACTTATAGGTTGATATGCGGCTGATCACCCATAATGTAAAAATGGTTCACTTTGCCAATGTCACCCCTGTTCCAGGGTAGGACGGCAAGAGTTGCAGGGTGTATGTCCATTTGAGATTTGGTAGGTTCACATGCAGCATGTGCAAGCGCGAACTTGTACGTGTCTGCTTGTGAGAATGCATATGATGGGAATCTCTAATGTAGCATGTCTTTGCAGCTTAGATTAGATTAGATCATTTGAAATAGCCAATGAATGGAATATCCAGAGTCATAATAAAAGGAGAGCTTATATGAAGAAGGTTATGACTCTGGATGAAATGAAAGAAGTATGTAAGGACAGAAAGAAATGGTGGTTGATCTGTAATGTTGACGGCTAGGGCTAGGACTTTTCTAATTCAGTTAATATGTAATTATAATTTTATATTTGTTTTTAATGTTTATGCATGGTATTATTTGTTTATTTCAAAAATTTAATTAGTTTTGTATGTTCCTTGACTTATAGATTGGTATGAGGCTGACCACCCATGCTGTAAAAAATTGTTTACTTTGCCAATGTCACCCCTGTTTGAGGGAAGGTCGGCAAGAATTGCGGGGCTTATGTTCATTTGAGATTGGGTTTTTATATTGTAAGTCCACATGCGGCATGTCTGAGCGCGAAGTTTGCAACTTAGATTATGGATTAGACATGGCATTTTTGGCAATGGCGATACAACGTCTGATCTCTCCTTCGCAAGTTCCTTCATTGCTAATTTGAGATCCAAAGAACTGGACTTGTTTAATTACTATTAATGAGTAAACAAATATTAATGTTGGCATGTTTTTGTGTTCCAGGGTTCTGGCGGAGGCGGTTGGGGTCGCTGGTCCAGCGGGGGCTCGGGGAGACAGCGGCCGCTGCGGAGACCTCCCCTGCAGCACCACAACACCGACACACACATGTACACAGAGGTAAACCTACTCACACATATGATTATCCTTTCTCTAGTGCTGTTATGTCAAAATATACAAGGAGTCTCTGTTTGGAAGAAAGTTTCTATTCGGTGGATGGATTAATAAAATGTTGCCATTGATCGCAATAATATTTTCAATTTATTGTCGCTGGGATGTTCGAGGGGATAGGGCTTCGGCGCACGAATTTGCATTATTCACACTAAAGCTGGTTCGAACCCTGCTGCGTTGTGTCCTATCGACAGTAACTTCGACCCTGGGTCAACAAATGTCTTTGGGTAATTATTATTGTCGGGGTTATAGCCGCGGGAGCTAAGAGGGCTGATCTTTCTAGCGTGTTTCGAATGGAACAACGCTGGTTCGATCCCCGCTTGGGTCACATGACTTTAACTTTGACCCTGGTTCAACAGATGTTATTGGGTAATTATTATTTAATGATTCATTAATAATAAACAATAATGAATTATTAAATGATGATATTAATACCTGTTTCTGGCCAGGCAAAATAGGTTGGTGAATTGCATTCCTCTTCACAAATCTATTTTTTTTTATATAAAAATAAAATTAATTAATATTTCTTTGAAATAAAAAGTAATGAATTATTAATTGATAACGTTAACACCTGTTTCTGGGCAGGCAAAATAGGTTGGTGAATTGCATTCCTCTTCACAGTGATGCACCCAGCACAGATTTGAAAATAAAATGATATTCTTGGCGGGCAAACGTCACACTCTATCGGTGCTTTTCTCAACACATTTGATTATTGATTTTTAATGGAAAATTAACTGTAGGCTGCAGATGAACCATGGCCTTGCTGTTTTAGAATAACACCCTATGTGTCAAAGATCTCTAGTAACCGCAAATATAGCATAGCTGCACATATAATGCAACTTCTCACCATTTTGTCCTCGAAGGAGACGCATGTGGCGTGTGGAACCTTTTTATTGTTACAGATAAGCCATCTAAAGGTACAATAATGTACGAATGTTTTGTGTTCCAGAGTCTGGTGTGTCCTGCGCCCCCGTCCCCCGCCCCCTCAGGAGGCCCCTCCTCGTGGGCCGCCTCCCTAGAGCTGCTGCTGGCTGACCCTGCGGGAGTGCACGCGCTCTCCGCTTTCCTGGAGAGAGAGTTCTCTGCTGAGAATATAAGATTCTGGACGGCCTGTGAACGGTGAGCAAAAGCAACTTTCTCCGTTTTTAATATTTGTTGAAAGTCAGTTTTACGCAGAATGGAATATTATATCCTAGAAAATCATATTTGTTACATACCATAGTTGGTCCAGTGGTATCACCTTGAATTTTTAGTCACAAGTATCAAAAAGCTTTCAGTGAATATTGTTTGTTCATCTGAAGGTACATTCACATATTTTTTTGTATTTCATATTTTTTAAATGCATCTGCGTTTTCAAAAAAATATTATCTGGCATAGTTTTTAAATTATAGCTCTTTCAAATTTTAGCATTTTTGATTTCCGGTAAAACAGGATTTTTTATTTCGGCGGATGTGACGTATGATGAACTGCACCGAGGCCCTCAGGTAGCTTGGCGGATTCAAGTTTGTCATGACTTGGCTATCCGACCATGCTGTGTTTCAGCGGGACTCAAATTCTTAGCATTTTATTTTAGAAAGTTATCAATAAAATCTTTATTTTGACTTCGGAAAAAATATATATGGTTGTGATCCTTGAAATGTACCCTGCACAACCATAGCATTTTCAACCATATTCCCCACCACTGCAATTACCCTATTGTCATATACCTTTTGAATATTTGTATACCTTTCTCATGATTTGCCTCCATTTTTTCCTCTTCAATTCATTCATATCCATCACCTTTTTCATACATTTTCTTCTCTTACACTCACTTTGTATATCCCATTATTTCACAATCTCCTCAATCTGATCACTCCATACTTGGTCGTCCCGTACCTCTTTACATCCTCTTTCAACTTGCATTCGCCTTTCACCCATTCATTCTTAACTCTATATCATACTCCTCATGTGTTTCATTTCCGCCGTACAAAGTTGAAATGAATTTGTTGTTCCAGGTATGCGTACGCCCCTGCCTCAGAGCGCCCGGCCCTTGCCTTCACTGTACACAACACTCACCTGGCGGAGGGAGCCCCGGAGCCTGTTAATGTGGACGCACATGCAAGGCAACATGCCAGGGACCATCTGCACGAAGCTCCACATGACCTGTTCTTACAGGTAAACATGTCCCTGCCATCCATCATCCACAAATATACTTTATAACATTGATTTGCTAATACATACATTGACCGGTCCGTAGTCCAGTGCTAACTAACACTTCGGACTCGTTAATGGTAGGTTATAGGTTAGAAACCCAGCGGAGCACACAAAATATGTCATTTATATTTTCAAATATGCTCTTCGCTGGGTTGAAAAATTCATAAACCTTTACCAATGACCGGTCACTAAAGGTCCATCCAGCCTTACAGCTACTGAGTCTTGCTTGAGAATTGGCGCTTACTACGCAATTTTATCCATTTTTAATGTTTGTGGAAAGTGCGAGAGACAGAATATTATATCCTAGAGAAGCATATGCAATACCATAGTTGGTCAGCTTTCATATTTTTTTAGTGAAAAGATCACAATTGTCAAAAAGCTTTCAGATAAATACTGTTAGTCTATCTGAAGGTCCATTAAGGTTAATCCAGCCTCATAGGAAAGAGGAGAGAGAGAGTATGTGCCTAAAATTGCAAATAGATGAAAACATTGAAAGAAAACATCATGATCTTTTAATTTATTGCTTAATTAATGTCATGGCTGACGTGACAATTTACATTTTAGGTCAGAGCAAGATGGTTGTTGCAAAGTTTTTATATTATCTGAAAGCACAACCTCTAGGCATTTTCAATATGCTTTTCAGGACGCTCGGGAAAGCATGCAGACAGCTTTTTTACAGCACATGTGATCAGTTTCATACTTGTGAATGAAGTGGCGTGATTTGCAACATTGGCAATATATCCAATGACTTTTTTTTTTAAGAAATCGTGTGCGGGAGACTCCCTAGATTCTAGAGACTCTAGGGGTCTATGACACTTGTTGTAGTGCCGCAGAGGTGTACGAGCTTGGTCGTCGCTACAAAGCGCCAATACTCAAGCAAGACCCAGTTGCTGTCAGGCTGGATGGACCTTTGGTAAAAAAAAGACCTGTTGTGAAATCAGTTTTCTTTTTACCATTTATGAAAAACTTAATCTTACTTGACACTTCTTCAATGAGCAAACTAGCAAAAGACTCACAACTGTGAGTCGTGCAAAAATATCACCAAGATGAAAATATTAAAAATTTGTTTTGTTAATATTTGCAGGCACAAAAGCAGATCTTCAACCTGATGAAGTTTGACAGCTACCCGCGCTTCATCAAGTCAGAGGTGCACCGGGAGTGCCTGCTGGCGGAGAGGAGAGGGGGCGCGCCTCCGTACCCTGGGGACCCCGCGCTAGCCTGCCAGCCCAGCCCTACCAAGGTACACCACATGCCTCATCTTGCTTATATGGCATAATGATCAAACCAACTAGGCTATGTTTAATGCAGCAACACTATTTCATCCTTCATACAGCTTCAACTTAACTCCCAGTGATTTTTTCCTCTTCGCCAGGTCAAAACAAGCTTGAAAAGGAAGTGGAATGTGAAGGAACACAATTCCAGTGTTCCGGGCAGCTTTGACTAAGTTCATTTACACTTAGAGCCTGTAAATCATGGGAAAACCATTGGCAACAAGGTGCTGGTGCTTAAGGGTCCTATCTTCATATGAGGGTCAAGTTTTAATTGACAGCCCCACACTATTAGAGAGTTTTAAGCTTTATGTGCCAGATGACTACGGCCGGGGAAGACGGCATAAACTTTTTCATGTACCGCTGTCCCGTACCGACGTCATGGCACAACATGCCTTAACTCAGAGTGTTACTCTGATTAACTCCGCTGACATAGACATATTTTACATTAATTTAGAATCTTTCAAAGATCTAGTTAAAGAGTTCCTCCCAGCTTGTTAATGACTGTGTGAGGGTGCACTGTAATAAGGGAAACCTGTTGTGCACAAAATAAAATAAAAAACTGATTTTTTGTAAGTAAAACAGAGTGAGAACTTGCCTTGCTGGCGGTCAGAGAAACAGAAAGTAGAAGAGTGAGTGAATATACATACCTGCTAATAAAAGAAAACTCCTAAGGGATGTTCAAGAGTCGTAAAAAAGCATAATAAATGTGCAAAGTTTATTAATTTATATTTTATTGCATATGCCATAATGCTCTCTTCATCATTTCAGTTGAAAAAGTCAGTGAGCAATGCGGAGGACCGTCGCCGCAAGTCTCTCATACCCTGGCACCGCAAGCAGAGGAGCAAGTCCCGGGACAGGTGCGAGGGCGCGCAGGAGGAGGAGGAGGAAGAGGAAGGCAGGGGGGAGACGCACAGCACGCACGGGGGATCCAACTCCTCGCTGCTCAGCACGTGGGACCTGGCCAAGGGGATAGGACACAAGGTGAGACTATGGAAGACATGATGTCACTGCAGCCCAAATCCAGCGTTGACCTCCCAAATGCTGCACCTCCAACTCCTCTAAACCAAGTTAGAAACACCCAAGCCTTGGTATCCTTTAGCCAGAATATAAAATTACAAAGACTTCCTTTCTATTTAGAAAAATGTGTGAAAGATACAACGGCACCCTCAGTGAGTGATTTAGTTTTCATATCGCAACCTTAAAGGTAAAACTGAATAAGTGATGATTCACTGATCTGAGAAATCGTGGATTAAATAATTAATTGGGCTTAACTTATCATTAAAAGTGAACTCATTATGAACTATTAGACATCACAAACTTCTAAACTCCAGGATTTTCATGCTTTTGTAGTGTTTTGTAGAAAATAGGAAAAATGGACATTTTTCTAAGAAACCCTTGTTGGCTCAATATGTCACTTATTCAGTTTTACCTTTAAGGTATCAATATTTTCTATTTTTGCGAACGAGGGGAGTGTATGTACTGTTTTAAATTATAATAATAATTGGCCAATTTCATATATGGCCGTTCAGTGGCACTGGCCACCACAAGGGCGCTTATATATTTATATGCCTGATACTTGTTTATTTCACTATTTCAAGATTTAGAGCAGACTATGTGGGCCAAAATAAAAATAAAAAGATTTCATGAGGTACATGAGGTACTATGGATTGTGATTGTGTAAAAACAGAATTGAAAAGAAATAATATTTTCTAATTCTCTTTGAATTAAATTTTTAAAGAAGTTCCTACTATACCCCTTCAGATGCCAAAAATAAAATACAGAGTTCCAATATTTTTATGATTTGTTGAATAAATTCAAGTTTGCAATCTAAGGAAATGGCTGATTGACTTCCGGATCTCCAGATACTAACCGTAATCGTTAACAAAAAAATGGAAGGAGTGCTCTAACTATCTGACTTGTCATTCCAGTGTGGCTCCACGTGCAGTTGCTGCGAGGGCGCCGCGAAGTGTCCGTCTCGTGCAGCGCTGTGCCGCGTACTGCTGCCGGGCGCCGCGGCCACGTCCTCGGTGGTGGCCGTGGGCAGCCACACGGTGCAGCAGCTGCTGGAGCGCCTGCTGCTCAAGCACGCCGTGCACTTCAGGGCCTACGAGGTCTACCTGCCCAACAGCAACAAGGTAAGTTACCCCTTCAGGGAAAACGCAGCAAGAAGTTACACTATATGTGTAGCTTAGTAGCATTTAAGCATAGTAGTTTAGCGTAAGTGTCCAGCCTCTGCAGTCTCAATCGATGTCGTAACATTTTTCTGTGTCTATTTGAAGTTAGAACACAAGGAAACATGGCGGCATGTAAACAGCTGATAAACTTTGTATGATACAACAATATGCTGTTTACATGCTTTGTTAACATTTTCATGCCATTAATGATGATCTGGTCAATAGCTCAGTTGGTAGAGTGTGTACGCATTCCATGCCGAGAGCTCAGGTTCCAATCCCACCGAGGGTGTATCGTTGACGGAACAAATTATAGAAGATACAACAGCCCGTCCAGTGAGTGATTTCGTTTAAAAAAATCTTTGAAATTGAGCAAATGTACAGGTTGTAATGCTGTCCCCATTCCACTAGGGCTGGCTAGAGCCTCTGGCTTCTCCACTATTTCTCATGAATATTATGTATAGGTACTTGTTAATGTGTTAGTTTAAATTAAAACTGATGAATTGTATTGTCTATGTATTGTGAAGAGAAGAAGAGGAAAAAAAAATTGAATTGACATTGTCCTGAAGATGCCTTTTAGGCGAAAGTACTAGACAGAATATAGATATAAAATAAAATTATAAAAAGTGAATTAAAACTTTGTTAATTTAATTAATATAAAGTAAAACTGTTTGTGTTATTTGCAGCCCATAGACATCCAGCAGAGTTCCTCGGTGTTGGCGGGGCTGGAGGTCACGGTGGAGCAGCGGGTGGTGTTCAAGCTGGACCTGCCCAACCGCAAAGTCATCTCTGTGAAGTCCAAGCCCAACAAGGCTCTGGGGGACGTGCTGCGTCCCATCCTGCACAAGTACGGGGTGACGGGGGGCAGCGCCACCTGCGTCACTCTCAAGAACACTCCCCTGCAGCTCACACAACCCGTGCAGGTGTGTACTCTTCATCATTAGTGTTAAATCTCTCAACAGTTTGTAATAAAACACTTGTTTGAGAGAATAGGTAGTCTTTGTCTAAGGTTGTAGGCTGTTAAATTCCTTACTCCTGTAGCCAATTATTAGCCCTGTCCATTCTTACCTCTCACCTTGTGACAATAAAACTGTGCCAAGTGTCAAAGAGCTTGTCAATTCTCAAAAGTAAAGAGATGTGTATGTCTCTTTAGCTGCATCCCAAGCCACGTTCGTTAAAAATTAAAGAAGATCAATCGGGAGGGAGGTGAGTCCTTTCAGATTATTCCAGACTCCTATCCTTGTTCCCTGATGGTCTGCGGCTTTGGCAGATTTGCCTGGGATCACTTTGTTCAAACACTTATTAAATCGAGATACAACACTCAATTCCCTTCTCTTCTCTTGTTCCTGGTGGAGGCAGACTTGGCTCCACCAGTGTTAAATCTCTTGAGAGGTTTTAATAAATACCATGAAACAAAACTTATGCCCATTGTATTTTTATTTTTTTTATGTTATGTTTACCCTTTCCTTACCTCTTCCCTCGCCCCTCCATAGCTCCAACACCTAAAACTTTGTCCAGAATGCACATTTATAATTTTAAAACTTCAGTTGTCTTCCTGATAATGATGTGATAACATCAAAGCGCTCGAAGGAATAAAACTCAACTCGTGAAGAAAAACTTTGTGTTTTATTTTTCAAATTTTAAATACCATGATGTTGTCATGTTTGACAGCTGTTGGAGAAATGGGTAGTTTAATTAGGTTAATTTAGGTTTTAATAAACCACTTTATTATGTCACCCCTGTTCCAGGGAAGTTCGGCAAGAGTTGCAGAGCTTATGTTCATTTGAGATTGGGTTTTTATATTGTAGGTCCATATGCGGCATGTGTTAGCGCGAACTTGTACATGTCTGCTTGTGGAAATGCGTTTAATATGAATCTTAAATGATATATATCGCATGCTTAATCATAAAGAGCAATAACTAAAAAAATAAGAATGTTGGGAAATCACCTTTGAAGTTCAGACAACCAATACAACTTGCATGGGATGAAAAAGGCGACCGATGCTTTATCTCGCTCATATTTTTCCAAATTGAACGGCTGTCGCATTCTACCTATTCTTCTCGCATTGTTGTTGCGTTTTATTACAAAATCTAGTTTTTTGCAATTTTTGAGTTATTGCTCTTCATTATTAAACGTGCAATATCTTTGCTGCTTAGATTTAGATTTAGATTAGACCACAATACTGGAATGTTTGACAGTTGAGTAGTTTTTCATTTTCAAAATATTTTTGTGAAACCATTATTAAAAGGTATTATAATTTTTTATAAATCTTTTTTTATAAACGTTTTCGGAGTCGCCTCCATCGTCGGGTAACAAATTATGACATAATTTGTTTTTCAGGTGGTAGATGGCCAGCGGCTGCAGGTATCTCTGCTCTCGGGGCCAGAGAGTGAACCTCAGAGCGCCGTCCCGCAGACCGCGGCCAAGACCTCGCACAGCGCGGCAGACGCAGCCAATGGTGCACCATCACTGGACGAGATCACCAACAGAGTGTTTGAGGAGTTGCTGCAAGGAAAAGCTGACAGACATAAACCTAATGGGGAGGAGGACTCCATCAAGGTGAGCGATTTATTTATTTATGGCATATGCCTTTTTACAAAATTTTACATGAGAAACGAAACTAACTAGATATATAAATTATTTCAAACAAAAATGGATTTTATGTAATGTCTCCAGGAAAAGAAAAATGCTACTAAGCTGCACATATAGTGTAACTTTTTGCCGCATTGTCCCCGAAGGGGTCATGTGGCTAGTGGAACCAATTTATTTTTACAGGTAATGGCTGACCTTACGCCAACCACTTCAACTGAAGTGGCGGTTACCCAGCTCCCTAGGGACTTGTACTCATTTCTTGTGAAGGCTGAGTAAACCTTGCCAGTGTTTTATTTTTGGTTTGAAATAAACACCGAAATGGGAAATTATTTCTGACACCCTCGGGATTCAAACCAGAGCTCTCAGCATGGAGTACAAGCACCCTACCAACTGAGGTATTGACCAGCTAATCGTTGTACACCTTTTTACGAATCATAGTGCAGGAAATTTGATAAGAACCGAAGTGGTTAGCATAAGGCCGACCCCCTTACCTGTAGAAATAAATAGGTTCACGCGGCAAGAAGTAACACTTTTACGCCCACTTTTAGCCAAAGCTTCCTTTTAAAAGTCCCCAGCTATGTAGT
The DNA here is from genome assembly GCA_951799405.1 of Agapetus fuscipes. Lineage (NCBI taxonomy): Eukaryota > Metazoa > Arthropoda > Insecta > Trichoptera > Glossosomatidae > Agapetus > Agapetus fuscipes. The sequence continues at coordinate 17,795,881 of OX637336.1, read as the reverse complement.
TTTTAGTAGTCTAACACATCTAAAATCATAACCCGTTACTTTCCAGTCTGACAACTGCAGCTCGGAGCACTCTTCTGGCATATTCGGTCGCTTCCTCCGACGTGACGATCACCGCTCCAAGGGCCTGAAGATCAAGCGCGTGGCTGCAGCTGCTGCCGGGCAAACCCGTCCTTCCACCAACTCTAGCCCTGCGTCAGCGCCGGGCAGTGTGGCCTCTGATGGCACAGAGAGCAAGGGGCCCCTCATAGCCAAGCTGCGCGCTGGGGTCAGGGTGCAGAATGCAGTGGGAGCTCCCACGGCCTTGGAGAATACAGGTACATTACTTCATACTGATCGTTTTATAAAGTTTGTCGGTGTTATGGCCGAGGGGGCCAAGTGAGCCGATCGTTCTAGCGTGTTTGGAATGGAATAACGTTGGTTCGATCCCCGCTTGGGTCATTTGACCATAACTTTGACCCTGGTTTAACAGATGTAATTGGATAATTATTAATTAGAAAAAAGAAGCACAAAGATGGACCACGGTCAAAACCCGGAATTACAAAATCAAGCATCATATTAATTAATAATTCATTCAAATAAACAATAATGAATTATCAATTGATGACATTAATACCTGTTTCTGGCCAAGCAGAATAGCTTGGTGAATTGCATTCCTCTCTACAAATCTATTTTATATAATAAATTTAAAAAATAATAATAATAGATCATCCCCTTGTGATTCTAGAGGATGATCACTTAAGGCTATCTCAGTTTTGGCATGAAGCGATCAGGTGAGCCTGAGGAGTGATCACTTTAGGCTAATAAGTGGTTACTTTAGGCTAGATGGGAATCACTTTAGGCTAAAAATCACTGCATTTAGACAATGAAACCATAATTTAACGCTAAAAACAGTCACTTAAGGCAAGATAACTACCACTTATAACTAGGAAGGAATTCCTTATGAATAAAAAGAACTATGAGCTTGGATTGTAAAAGTATTTATGAATACATGTTTTTTCCAGAATTCCTAGAAAACTTGAAACAAATCCAGAAGGTGCGCTTAAAAGACAAGACCATAAACAACAACTTCATTCACCCGCCGCTGCTCAATGGACAAGAAACCCAGCCGGGGAAAGAAAACAGCAAGACGATACCCGTAGCAGCTATACGACTAACCCCGCCTGTTCTATCCATCACCAAACCCAGCCCGGCACCCAGGCTGTCTCTGGGACAAGGCAGTCCAACCAAACTCAACCCCAAGGCGGTAGAAGCAACACAAGAAGCAAACAACAAAACAGAAGAAATAATTCCCACAAAAGTACAAGCGTACAACAGCTTAGAAAAGAAAAACCTCGATAACAACAACATAGAGAACAAATACCACAGTAATCTAACACAAGATTATTTAAACGGCTCCACAACGAGTGGGAGCGATCACTTCATGCGCTCGTGCGACATCTTAAATTCTAGTTTCAACAGCACGAGCAGTTCATGTGAAAACGATAAACAAATTTGCGACCCGCCACCGTTGCCTCCGAAGCCAAAAGTGTTGCCCATTAAACCATCTAATTGGGGACATTCACTTACGGATGAAGCGATTATTAATCTAAGAATGCAAGAAGTGAGTTTGCCGGAGATTGGCTCAAAAGACGGACTAGAGAGGACCAAGAGAACTGTGTATTTAGATCAACCTAGCAGCAGTTTTGTGTGAATAAAAATCTATAACAAATGGATTATATTATTTGGTTGTTGATATTTAAAAAAAGTAGATAAATGAAAAAAGTCTTTATTATTAACATTCCTAAGCATCAGATCAGAGTTACGGCTACAGTAAGGACCAGTATTTTCAATGTTAGCATGGTGACTTTATACTGAATGAAATTGATACTCTTACGTCAATCGAGTGGGTAGTTATTTTTATCAATTTAAAGTCACATAAGCTGTTGAAAATACTGGGCCTAAACTAGAATATAACCTATTGATGTAATTATTATTACACGTACCTTGAATGTAATTTTTTTTTCACCTGTCATCTATTTTATCAAATAAGGAGTTATTCCATCGAATTCATTTACATTTTGTAAGTTAGTCATTTACGTTTGTTAAGGATAACACGATACAAAGACGCAATTTATTTTCTTGATATTTTATTTTTAATAAGTGACTTATTTATTGTCTTTCTTCTCATAAAAATCATTGGCTGTAATTTTTGTTTATTTATTAACAACTATTTAAATTTATTATTATTTTTTGTCTTTTCATGTCAAATTACGTCCTAATATTTTTTCAGTTTTATTTACAATTCTTATCTACAGGGATCCAATTTTGATAGCACTTTTAACAGCAGGATTTTATTTTTTTATTCATCCATCTCCCTTCCTCATTTATGGGCTTTCAATGCATCTATCTCCTTTACTCGTGAAAATCGCTCAGTGACAGTTAAACTGACGCTAGGGCTGCTATCAAAATTGGAACCCAGGGGTGGAAGTCTCGATGAGTGTCGATAGGTCTATCGACGTCGTCGATAGGACAAAATGAAACATGGCGGCGTATCAACAGCTGATACATTCAGCTGCTCAGGCAACGCCATGATTTCTGCTCCGTCCTATCTTCAAATAGGTACATTACGATCTTCCATCGGCCATCGAGGCTTCCATCCCAGATTGTCTATGGATTTATTTGTTGTATGAAAAAAGACGGCAGATGAGCCATGGATTTTCTGTCTGTGAATCATTGTTCGATTTCCAATCCCTTCTCTTTCATATTCTCAAAATTATGAAATTATTAGTGTAATCAATTAATTTTAATTAAGTATTAATATCAATTAATAATATGTATATTAAATAAAATGTATTATGGTGTTAATAATATTGAAAAAGTATTACATATTTTATATACATTAGTGTGACTACTAACTTTTGACTGAATTTTTTATTTTTTGTTTGTAGATTGTAAGAAATTATAATGCTTAGGTGTAATTTTGAAACTATTCAGAAATTGCTTTAAAACGGTGTATTTTTTTTATGTATACTTTTTAGTTTTGTGTTAAAACCAGTCCCACATGTAAGGAAATCTGATTTGAATCTTTTTTAAATTAAGTAGGAACTCTGTTTTTGAATTTCAAATTTAGAATCTAAAGATAAACATAAGACAGTTCATTTTTTGGTTTATTTCTATCATTCATTTAGCGTTTTCACTAAAAATAAACCGATTTTCAAATAACATAATTTCCAAAATCCGATATTGTTTGAAAGGTCTAAAATCTGTAATTGAAGTTGCAATGGTGTATTTATATTTTATGCATACCCACAAGCAGGCACATGTTGCATGTGTACATACAAATAAACCAAACCTCACATGAACATAAACTTTGCAACTTCTGCCGCCTTTCCCTGAAACCGGAGTGGAATTGGCAAAAGTGAACCAAGTTTTTACTGCATGAGGGATCAGCTTCATACCTAGGTATAGTAAAGGAGTTGTCTGTAATAATTTAAGTGTACATGGAGCATGCATGAAAACAGTGATGAAATTAGATGAGATGAAAGAAGTATGCAAGGACAGAGTCAAGTGGAGGCACTTGTGTGGAGGTACTGGCCACCCCTAGAGGAAAGGCGGCAGGATACAAGACAAGACAAGTAATGAAAAAGAAAACCTTATTTCCCAATAAAGATAAACTGTACAACTCTTTCTGCCTGTTCCTCAAACAGGGGTGGCATTGGTTCACTAATGAATTTATGTGTTAGACAGTGAAAATTAAATGAAAGATTTTGAATGAAGGCAGATATTAAATTAGAAATGAGCCATTCCGTTTCACTTTTAGTCGTTCTGTTTATTTGGGACAAAAATAAAATGTGTTAGTTAGAGAAAATATGTATAAAAAGATTAACATCAGAATTTCTTAACATGTAAGGCTTTGTGTGCACTGAAACCCTAGCCGCCACATTGCAGATAGCCGACCGAATGTAAATGCCTTGACCAGAATCCGCATCAACTGCTTCTTACTGTGTTTTATTGCGGTCAACCGGCCAGCTGTCCGCCATGCGACCAGCCACTCCATGCACACAAAGCCGTAAACTGTTCTTTAAGTCCTATGTATGTAATCTAGGAAATATGTGCCTGTGTAAAAACTAACTGTATTGTTGTTTTAATGATGAGTATGTGACATTAATAAACATTATATGAAAATATAAATAACTGTTTCAATTGGCTATTATTCTTCTGACCCATTTCACATCGACTGCTCCAAGGAAGACAGCACTAAGTCAAAAAAGATAGTTTTGCAAGAGCGCCAATCGAATATTATTTATTCCATGACATAAACTATTTTTTACATTAATTTATTAATGAATTTAAAAGAGATAGAGACACGGCTGTCATCTTGGAATGAATATAATGATTTGTTACCTTCAGAAATGGAAATAAGTCCAAAACCTAAATTTCGGAGTTACTTCCTTCTTCCTTGGAGCAGTCGACATGTGTAAAACTTTAGTGAGTTCTCTATAATCTAAGCTGCAAAGATATGTTAACATTTAAGGCTCATATTAAATGCATGCCCAGAGAAAGGCACATGCAGGTTCACGCCTACACATTCTGCATGCGTGCATACAAATAAACAAAACCTGACATGAATATAAACCTTCCAACTCCTGCCGCCTTCGCCTGAAACTGGGGTGACATTGGCAAAGTGAACCAATTTTTACAGCACGGGGGGTCGGCCTCATACCAACCTATCAGTCAAGGAGCAATGTTTTACTATTGGTAGAGGACCATTGAGTGTGTAAAAATTCTCATACAAAGGAACAAAAGCATCCATACAAATGCAAAATTATAAGTAAGCAACACAAAATGAAAATTTGTATTACAAGAAAAGCAAATATAAAAGTGAATATAATGTACTTGTCTACTTGACACTGGCGCCCCTGCTCTCTGCGGGAATTCACCATAATGAAGAAGAAAAATATAGGTACTTCTTAGTTTTTTTAGCACTTACCAGGATAACCTGATGGTGGTGGGCAGCATGCAAGTGGTATCCCTGATCTGCTGTCTGGATTGTTGTCATCAATTATTGCACCTAGTGGTTTTCTATCAGGCTTGGCCTTGGTAGGTCAACTGGTATGTATCCTGCCGCTGTTCCACTAGGGGTGGCGGGTACCTCGGCAGATGCGTCTCCACTTCTTTCTGTCCTTGATTACCTCTTACTTCTTAGGTAGGTATAGGTGTTTCTTTTAGAAGAAAAATAATGTCAAGAAAACAAATGGGTCAACATTAAAACGGTAAAGCATTGATAGACTTTCTTGAAATGTTTTCTCTCTGGCTCCCTTCGTTTCTTCTTCAACTTCTCATTTTTGATGGTAGAGAACTATTCTGTCTCACTTCAAGAATACCTAGTCTCCAATGCCGTCAAACTTTTGCCCGTCGACACAGTCTCCGAATACCATGTTGATTTTCTTCTGAGTTTTGTATCCATCATGAAATGTTTTAACGCTTCATTTCAAGATGTGGTTTTGCAGATTCTCTTTTGCAATAAAATGAAAATAAGACATCAATAAATATAAAAAATGTTACGTATCTTTAAATTTTTATACACATTTCCTTTTTCTCTATGTTACAAACTCTCTTCGACTGTCATAAACACACTCTTTGCGTTGTTGTAAAAAAACAAAGCATTTTAAAAAATAAAAACAATCATATCTTATTCATAACTATAATATTCTTTAACAAGATATTTTAACAAACTATAAAATCATTAATTTTACAATGTTCCTATTAATTTCACCTCAATTTAAAACAACTCCAAAATAAATTATAACAGTATTTTTGTTTAGTTGAAAGATGTCTAAATCATTATTGAAATTAATCGATCCATGTTACACAAATCTTTACGTTAAGCAGTAGCCAACTGTGGAGCATCATCTCCTTTCTTTGCTTCTTCAATTTTCTTTGAATCTTTGGGATTTTTCGCATCTTCTATAGCTTGAAGTTCAGCCTCTTGGCCTTCTTTTGATAAGCCAACATCTATTTCTCCTTCTTGTTTTATAAAGGTCCTCATTCCAGGCTCCCTGGGAGGCATCCAGTTGGGTATTATTTTATCGTGCAGCCTCCAAACCCCATAAACGTTGGAAAGATGTTTCTCAAAGACGATGTACTCTAAAACATCTTTTGCGATGATCTCACTGCCGTGCATTAATCTACCAAATCGATCGTAGATAGCCAGTTGTTGTTGCGTATGAAACCTAACAGTAACTTGACCAAAGATGTTGTCTTTATCGATTATGTCGGTCCAGCGCGCATGCACAACCCTCGGAGGTTCAATCGAGTTTAAAAACTTCCAGCGGATCGTTGTGTTCTTGATGTTGTCTATCATTTCCGGGTAGCAGCGTTCTGTGATGAAATCCTGAATGGTTTCTTTGTCTTTTGCCGCCATATGAGTGTGCGCTTTTATGTAAATTTCTTGAGCAGCATTAACAAATGATTTTGGATCAAAGTCCTCGTCGAATGAACGGATTTTTCTGACGGCCAGCATGGATTTAGATTTCTTCTCTAAGAACTCTAGTTTTTGTTTTGCTCCTGCTGTGCTGATAATGGATATCTTTCCATCGCCTTCTGGTGGCACGTATGGTTCAAATACCCCGCCTGTACAAGAAATATAGAAAGCCTTCTCCGTCCAGGGTCTGGGTGGAAGGAGTCCTTGTTCTTTCAGCTTCGCACGCATCTCGTCGTCATTCCTCTCGTCATATTTCTTATTAAAATCCGGCAAGATGATTTTCATGACTTTTTCTTTGCGGTGTCTTTTGAACTTCGGGTTGTAATGTTTCGCTCCTCTGTGCCGGACTGTTTCTAAGCCGAATGCAGGCTGAAATGTAGAAGTGAGTATCCCCCATTGCGGAACCTAAAATAATAAAAGATTGCCAATTAAATTACGCAGAGAAACATAACCTCAATTTTCCCAAAACCATAATTTCACTTCAACAAATGCAAGCTCCCTCATTACTTCATTTACATAAATCACTTCAAAATTACCCATGAAATTAATATCTAACAAATAATATTTTTGTTTTTACCTTTGAAAATTTCAATCCAAGGCGATTGATGACAGAAGTAGCCATTTTACGAAGTGCTACGATATGGTTTTACAATCCCTATACCACAGAGTATAACTGAGGAAAGGTCGTATTATGAGCATCGCTTTAATGAACCAAAAATAGCAATAATAATTATTATGTACAGTTTTGTATTGCACATGTTATAAATCATTATTTTTCACTTAAGTTTTCTTCCAAAAGTTATTTGACAAATTGTGATTTATTTTAAAGAGTCGTTTTTTCTTTAGCGCCAACAACTATACTTTTCTACAAATCAAAACCAAAAATAATCGACTATTAAAAAAATTATGGATGGAGCATTTGAGCTGTTAAGTTTGTTAAAAAAGAGTGCGCCCTTGGGCGTCATCTTCATCATCATCTTCATAATCGTCATCTTCAATGAGGTCTTGCTGTAATCAGTTTCCAGGCAACTGTCTCTTTATGTCTCTTTTTTGTTTTTGCGTTTGCATTTGACCCGTGTATAAGGGTTTTACATAGGATTTTTTGACGTTTCTCTAATTGCATTAGTTATACGACCCCTTCGCAATTTGTATGGGAGCTATGAAACTTGTTTCTGACGTTTCAAAAATCCTTATAAACTTTATTTATGCTTGATAGGTAAAGAACTATTTATATTTTTTACCCCTTGCAAGTTTTAAGGACACCATATTAGTCAAATGCACTTTCAATTATTGTTAAAATTAATTAAAATAGTATTTCAAATGTTTATTAACTATCTAAGAAACAATTATATACATTTTCAATAATTATGTATTTTATTTCAAATCTATACATATATTTCTGTTCCTCAAATATTGACGTTCATGAAAAACAAAATTACTCATTTTGAATATAAAATAGTCTCACAAGTATTTTTAAATTACTTAAATGGTTGAGAAAGTGTATTTCTGCTATTTCAGGCTCATTTTTTGACATTCTATCTAACGTGAAATTTAAAATTCAGCGGTTTGTCAAATTATTTTTAGTGTTTCATTTGACTGTTATGACGGATATCCGTCTCGTAGAGTCGGACCTACCTATCGTTATAAAGAGCTTTGACTGCTCTTATAAGTAGAGGCGCTAATATCTCAGTTTGACTAAAGGATCATGCGTCTTAATCACCATTTTTGTTCAAGTTTTGGGTCAATGAAGGCAGATATTAGGAAATATAAAATACAAGAATCTGTAAAACTTATAACTTCACTGGTTTATGAAATTTTGTTTAAATCGCCGTGTCTAATTCATGATCAAATTATAAAGTGAAATATTATTACTACGCTCGCTCTGCATGTAGAAAAATCAACAACATTGAACAGCCATTTCCGTTTGTTGTTTGCATGTCGGTACTTCACCCCGCGCGGAGTGAAAAAGTTTGTCGTCGATCTAAAAAACGTTAAATATTTAATAAAAAGGACATAATATTCCATCGCTTTAAGTTTTTCTCGTAGAGAAGGTAATATTACACTTATTATTATATGGTGAAGTTCATTTGAAACATCCGATACGATATTTTATCATATTGTTTTTTTGCAGGTGGGATGCATGTTTTTCTCGACCAGAAGAATTTCAAGCCGCAGGTAAAAGCGATCCAGGAAGTGTCTCAACTTGAACCAATGTACGTGTATCGCAAAAAACGTGTATTGCCGCTTCCACTTCGAAGAAAACTTTATTAGAAATCCGCCGGGAAGATTATATGGACCGCTACTCATAAAATGGCATGTGTATTGTTATTTTATTCATTTGCTGAACGCTGTTTATGTTCTCCGCTGGCAACTTAACTCAAGACCTTTGGATATTGAATCTGTGGCTTCAACCACTAGACTATACACCGGTGAAAAATGTGAAAAAATGTTTTGTGATTTTGTGTTGTGATTTTGGAGAAAAGTGTCAAAATAAATATTTGTTACTACAATAATTGCTAACCAAGGTCCTTACATAGGTAGTTTAGGTTATATTTTATAATTTTCTGTATCTGATCTTGTATGTTATCTGCCAATAAATGAAACACGTAAATATTCACTTTTCGTTTTATTTTGTGTACGAAATAGGAGTAGGTATGGAATAATAATATGAGGTAATATTATAGGAGCATGGCATAGCGCGTATGTATAAGTGCACTAACACACGCACATAGTACACGCACACGTCGTGGTTAATGCTCTTAACACTACGTGGTGCTCGTATCTCGATAAAACCGGAAATACAAAGAAATATTAGGAACTCAGCTCTCTATAAACCTTTACTCTGTGCTCCTCACTTCAGCTTGATAAATTTGTGAACTCTGGCAAAGGAGTCGACTGCTCCTCCTAACCTGTTACATCGTAAGTATCAACGCCTTTCCCTTCAAAATACACAAAATATTGTTTGTAATTATCCCCTGTAATGTTAGCTATCCATCTGTGATAAATAACACCGGTATCCTGCAATATTTAACCGTTATTTTAGCTTTGGCGCGGGTTGTCCTCTACATGCTTCATCATAGTTTTTCTACGAATCAACGTGGTTTTAACACGTTTTATCAGTGTTTTTAATCAATATGTGGTAAATATTTTTAATATTTATTGTTTTTCTGCACTAATATAGCTACAATAATGCTGTATTACGTGGCTAACGAGAATTTATAGTACATTGACCCTGATGATTTTTAATTTTTTCGTTTATGAATTTTTGGTGTGACGCGGCGCATTTTTAATTTCATATTTCTTGTGTTGTTTCAGTAATAAATTGTATGAGTCAGAAACTAGAAAAACCAGTGCTATCGGGTCAACGCATCAAGACCAGAAAAAGAGGTAAGTTGTCCAAGGATATAAGTATGGCTGAGTAAACCTTATCTGCATTCATGTGACATTATGACTCTGCGTTTGATGACTCACTAGCGAGTAGATGTGTTTCAATGATTTATAATTGCCTCCTTGTTATCATTACACGCTATTTGTAGACTTCATTAAAATCAAGAACTCCTATGTATTTTTTTCTTTATTTATAACCAGATATAGGTATACATTTTGCCATGGTTACCTACTGCACTGGATGTGATGCAGTTGAATTGCATTTTTTTTTTAAATTCCTAAATGAATATTTTGATGTGAGGCTAGCCACTCGTATGGTAAAAATGTTATTAAAAAGCTGGAAGACTGGCGTATTTAATGTTCATCTGTCCAGATGTCCTTTTGTGAGCACTCCTGTGGTGTTTTGAAAACAAGGACCTTGTTTGTGTAATTGCATGAAATCCTCAAATTTTCGGATTTACTGGCAACTTACTTTTATGTCCTCCCGCTACAAAATGAAGGCTGCCCGATAGCTCAGTTGGTAGAACCTTTTCAAAGCTAGAGGGTTAGGGTTAGATTCCACTAAAGGCGTTACATACAATTTCCTGTGAGGTGTTTTCTTCTTAACCCAAATTGTAGGACTGCCACGGTTTACTCAGCCTTCCTACAATGTTAAAACTTATTCATTTGAGAATAGGAAAATATGTTGGCTTATATGGCTCTTTGAAAAAAAGCATACATCTGAGAGCTTTAAATGAATATATCCTTGCAACTTAGATTATAGATTATTTATTATAGCTGCTCAATATTTTATTTTATTGCTACTGTCATTTAATCTTTTAGAGTTATACAGGAATTTCATTCCATCAAAATACAAGTCGAGCACACACTGTTGTCTTGAACTATTCAAAAAACCAATGCCCATTCTTGTATTACAATAAGTTGTTCATTTCCAGATGAAAAGGAGAAATATGACCCAACGGGTTTTCGTGACCTGGTCATTGCGGGGCTGGACAAGGCGGGACACGACCCGGAGGCCATCTTCAAGTTCCTAGACGCCTTTGGCTCCAAGCAGGACTACCGGCGCTATGGAGAGGCTCTGTTCGATATCCTCATCGCCGGCGGACTGCTGGGTAAACCAACATCTAATATAGCCAACTGAAAAACAAAAGTATTCACCGCGTGGCAGATATTTCTCATTGAAAAAAATATAAATTACATCAAAGCTAATTTGTAGTACTTGTTATGATGATTTTGAAGTTTTTATTCTTCCGGAAGTTTCAGCCAAAGTACTTTTAGTAGGGCTCATTCATCATTTTTAGGCAATGTCAGAACTTGCGAGAATTCATGGAGAGTCATTATTTTGTCAAACTGCCTGATTATGGAATGATCTGCTATTGTCTATGTTTCTTTCACAATTAATTTTGGTGTAAGTCAAATCCAACCGGAGCTCAAAACAAAATAAGGCATTCATTTTACGATGTCAACAATAACATTAAAATTTTGTCTGATAACTTTCACAGTAGTATTTCAACAGCTGAACAGAGAAACCTTATTTCTGTTATGATTTCTAACCTTTAATACTGAGAAAAAATAATTACAAAAATGTCTTTACAGACTAGACAGAAAATCACATATTTAATATACAAATAGGCTGTACTTACTGCTAAATATGTGCTATTTGTCTCAGCCTTCAAACCCTTTGTGGGGGATGGTTTTCACCAAGAGCTGCCGTCATCTGTCTTAATCCATGACTGCTACTTTTCAATTTCTCCCGCTATTAGTTCCCATTAACATGATGAAAACAAGGCTAGAGTCCTGATACAAGTGACGACACAACCTTTCGTTCGTTTACATCTGACACTCCCTTCAACTATTTGTCTCTGGTATGTCCTGATGTTCATCCACTGATGAGAGTGTTGTGTTCCTCGGTGTTGCAGTTCCGGGTGGATCCATCGCTCTGGATGGAGAGAAACCTCACACGGAGACCTGCATATTCTGCTCCTCGGCAGATATGGAGGCCATGCGAAATTTTGAACAGGTAACAATGCACAAATCACGTTAGAATTACAACTGCTTGTTAAATGAATTGAAATACATCTTTACATGTTGGAGATTTATGATAATACTGTTAAATTGGTAGATTTCTTAGCAGTTAGAAGTAATTTTCAATATACTATATCTTCCATAGAAAGCCACAATTAAAATTTTTGTTCTGGTGACAATAAAGATTAGACAATACACGTAACCAGATCACAAAAAAATATAATAGGTATAGACATAAGTCGTGAAAGAGGTAATTGAATTTGATTCGGTTCTTTTCTATCAATTATTTGATTCTTTAATTACATAGTGTACTTTTGACAATATTGTATGCATACTTAAAAAAAGTGTTAATTAAAATACTTGATAATATGTGTATGCACTTAATTAGAACTGGCTGCATTGTTTGATATTGCAGTCAGTGTCGTAATGTGCTAAACTGAAGCTGGGACAAATCCTTTTGGGATCTCTTTTATGAGATACTCAATTCCTAACGTTCCATACAATTTTTTAAAGTGTTGTCATAATATTGGTCTAAGGAAATACCTCCTGCATTTCACAACCTAGTCGCGGGCCCAAATGTGAGCAGGAACTTTAACCAAGTTTATGTGAATGTAGCAGTTACAGTGAGAGAGACCTAAAAAGTCAACATATTGTTTGTCACTGACTCGTATCACATCGCTGTATCTAGATACTATGAGCGAGGCTGTTTTCATACTTGTTTACCATGAATGAATTGATGAAAGTATAATGTAGAAAGTTAGGAAAAAGTTGAGGCAACTCTAGAAGCGCTTTCCACCCCTAGAATGACTAAATGTTGTAAATTATTGATTTCCAATTGGGCTGTTCAAAACACATTTCATCCATAGCTGATCTGTGGATCGTCGTTTTTTGTATGAAAATTCACATTAGGTGGCGGTTAAGCCATGGATTTGCTGTGTGTGAATAACGCCCCAATACGTGGTTTATTATAATTGGAAGCAATATAATAATATATGCTATTGTTTGTTCTGTTCAGGTATTCGTTAAAATGATGCGGCGTTACAAATACTTAGAGAAAATGTTTGAAGACGAGATGAAGAAGGTGCTGGTGTTCATTAAGGGCTTTGACACGGAGCAGAGGATCAAGCTGGCCCGCATGACGTCTCTCTGGATAGGTAAACAGCTCAGCTGCACATACACTTGATCATCTTACCTCACTGCAGAGGGCACTCCCTTAGAGCTGGCTGCAACTCTTCAGTGTTGAAGTCAGTGTCGTAGGTGTGCGAGATGAACGACTGGATGAATCCTCCAAATGAACTAACTCACCTGGTTCATTGGGTCCTAATAATCCATACATTACCATAGATACTGTGGGCAGCCACATCTAGGCGTGACCACCTATTAGTGAATGGAGTACCAATCTCCATAGGAGGTAAGCTAATCCAGCCTTCTGATTCAGTGAGACTTCTAGGAGTCTTACTGGATCGGAATCTGACACTGGAAAGGCAGATAGATCGCTGCCTCAGTTCTTGTTTATCGTTTACGCCATTGAGAAAATTTTACATGAGCAATGTTTGCATGTGTACTGGACCAATGTGTCTTATGAAAACAAGAAATCAACCAAGTGTACATATTGTTCAAGTTCATCTCTTCAATTTGGTGATTGTTGTCAAACAACCGCTAGTCTTAATTCTGCAATTCCCAAAGTTTTTGTTCATCGATTTTCAGTTCAATGATCACAACTATTTGTGTTCACTGTATAAGAGGTATGTGGAATAACATGTTATGTTTCACATTGTTTGTTGATTTTTTTAAGTAGGGAATTCCCTTGGTAACTTGTGTATTAGTTTTGTCTATTGTTGGCTGAGAGTGGTGTTTGTTGCTGCAGGCAATGGTTCTGTCCCCCCGTCGGTGCTGCTGGTGCTCATCAACGAGCATCTGATAAAGGACAACATGGCGCTGGAGTTCCTCATAGAGGTGTTCATCACCTACAAGCAGGAGAAGGGCATGCCCAGCCTCATGACCGCTCTCAAGAAGGGACAGATCGAGGGGCGGTGAGTCACACACACCAACCTCTCTCTCCAATCGCTCTACAGCCTTGTTCTTCCGAATGCTACGCCGCCAATTCCTGTCATCCCCAACTTGCCACTTTCTCTCCTTCCACCTAGGCATCAATTCACAATTTTTATGACCATCTGGCATCCCCTGCACATGTTAATCTAGCAACTGAATGTAAGATAAGATCCTGAGGGCCTTTTAAACACTGTAATTCCTTCATTGTTTTCCCCCTTTATGGGTCTGTAGATGCTTCGTAGAACCCGTGTAAGCCTTCCGGCATTTCCTTACTCTTCACTGTCAGTGTTGACAATTTAACCAACTGACGAGCACTTAATTAGAACTGGCTGCATTGTTTGATATTGCAATCAGTGTCGTAATGTGCTAAACTGAAGCTGGAACAAATCCTTTTGGGATCTCCTGAAATGAGATACTCAATTCCTAACGTTCCATACAAGAATTTAAATTATCTTATATTTTCTTATCTCCGAATGTCTGATGGTAGGTTAAATTTTTTAGCTCCTGTTTTCTGTGGAAGCTGAGGGACGATGCCTTACTAAAGGCAATTTGTCACTGATAAATTGATCAATATGTGTAAACAATGTAAATTGCAGTGTTCATTTTATTTCTTTCTAATTATGGAAGGTGCATCTTGTGTATTTGTTGAATTTATAATTGTCGATACTATGTACAGTGATTGTAGATTGTTTTAATTAAAATGAATTGGCAGGTTCAGGTGTTTTGTTAGCACTCTATAGTGTGACAGATTTGAAAATGTTACCCTACTACCCTGCAAAGCATTTGCTATAATACACGGGTCAGCCCAGAGAGTTACTATTTCCCTGAAGTAAATAACATGAAGTTGTGATTGTCTGTTGTTGTCAGTTTGATGGAATTTGTGCCGGCCAACAAGCGCACGGAGGAGTACTTCAGCTCTCTGCTGGCGGAGAAGGGGCTGGGGGAGGTGGTGAGGCTGCACAAGGCGCAGGCCAGCCAGGAGGCCCGCAAGGATCTCACACAGGTGCGCCACCACCACACACACTAAACCATGCACTTGCAATCCATGATCAAGTGATCCCTGTAGTTGTAATTCCACAGAGGGAAGGTAGCTGATATTCTAGTTAAGTTACAAAAGAGTATTGGTCCCTAAAGTGCAACCTGTGGGCCAAATGTGGCGTGCCAGGGTCATCAATCTGGCCCTCAACAGCATATGGCTTGTTCCGGTGATAAGTTGGTGGTTGGATAATAACCCTGCATCACGCAACTAAGCTACACATTAGTGTAACTTCTTGCCGCGTTATCCCCCAAGGGTTTTGCATGTGGGGATTTCCCAGCTACCAAGGGGGCTGGTGCTCATTTCTTGTGAAGGCTTAGTAAACCATGACGGTATTTTATTTTGGGGTTTGAAATAAACACCAAAACGGGAAATAAGTTCTGATATCCTCGGTGGGATTCGAACCCGAGCTCACGGCATGGAATGCACTCTACCAATTGATCTATCGACTGGACCAGCATTAGATTATTGATAACTTATCTGAAGTAGACATGGCATTTTGAAATACATCCATAGCTATCTCTGTCATGTTTTTTGATTTGTTGAGTTTTTAGGTTACCTCAATCTTTGAACGAGCATCTGTTAACACACACTGAAACACTGAAAGTTAACATGCTGAAAAGCTGAACATGCTATATTTGGATACCACTTTGAGTTGGCAGTATTCTAGCTGTGCGTGACTAACCCTTTTAGTAGATCCCTCGGAAGCAAGCATCTCACCGACATGTGTTGTGAGTTTAGCTGAAGAGGACAGAGCAATGGCAGCTTATACTGACGTTTATTCACTTCAATATATAAACGTTATCAAAGTCTGTTACAAACCTACAATTAGATACTTCTGTGTTTATCATTTTGTCTGTAGAATGCCTAAATACCTTGCTGAGCTTATCAGGTGTACCACATTAACCAATTACAGTCCAACTCTTGTTGTTAAAGAGGTGGTGGTGACTAAACATTGGTGTTGACGTAGTGAAAGTAATCATTGCATTTGTAGTAACTGGTCATCGGGTCTGGAATTAATTTGTTTTGAACAACTGAAACAAGACACAGCTGCCTGCACATCCTCAGAAGGAAGCTGATCACTTTCTGGAGACCAAACCCTCAAGGTTGACATTCTAACAGCTTGGAACAAACTGCTTGTTTATGGAATAATCTACCAGTATCTGTGCTCCCTTCCCAATTTATTCCGGTTGTATTCAAAACCAACATCAATCGTCATTTCCTTGCAGCGCCCCACGACGCAACACCTCTGCGGCACCCTTCCAGGGTGACATAGACCCCCAAGCCTTTCAAGAATTGGGGAGCCTTCCGCACAGGATTTCTTAAAAAATACCTGTCTCTGTGGGAGCTACATTCAGACAGGATCTCTGAAAGATCTCTCACAAAAGTCTTCCCCCAATCTTATCTGCAAATATCTTTGCAATGGCACACTTATCATAGAAGATGCTTTATAAATTCTGTGCATCACTTTGGTTTGGAGAATCGTTGTCTTGTTTTTTATTTAAATTAATGTTGGTGTTGTGCAGGTGTTGAGGGACGGTCTGGGAGACAATAAGCCCCTACGGGACATCATTGTGGACCTCAAGGACATGGCACAGAAGAACAACATTCCCGAACACGACATTGTGGCCGTTGTAAGTCTACACTTTCATCTCTATGCTCTGAATATCACTAATTTTTTGTTTTGTATAATTTCTCTTTCCGCAAATTTTTATGTGGATGTAGATAGGAGTAGTTGCTGATTAGTATCACTCAAGCAAGATCCAGTTGCTGGTAAGGCTTGCGACTGGAAATCTTGAGGTAGGCACACAAATATTCACTGCTGAAGAAAGCTTTTGAAAATTAAATAGCTTTTGGATAGTCGGATATACAGATGGGAAACCTCCTTTTAATTTCTATGCATCCACCATCTTTCAATTAAGTGAACTTATTTTGTATTTGAAGTTCCCAGGATATTCTTGTTTCCTACTTCTAAGAAGTGTTTTTTGGCTACTTTATCATCAGATTTAAACAATGGGAGATGTACACATGATTGAGTCTGTAATTTTTTTTTACGTAGATTATAAAAATATTGATTAGTATGACTTATTTACGACTGTTATTTTTCTTGTACGTATTTATATTATTTTTTCAGATGTTTTGTTTAATTTGCGTGTAGAATGTTGGGTGCAGCGTGATGATACCGATGACGAGACTGAGTGCTGCGTGGGTGTGCCGGCTGCTCAGGGAGATGAGTCTTTCATCCCCCGGGCATAAGGCACAACTCCCCACGCAGTCACACTGATGATTTGGCAATCTGATATATCCCAGCATAAGTCTCTCTCATGTAGCCAGGCAACCAGGAAAGACACAACTTTGAATGTGTTCAAATTCATTAGTGAATACAAAGAAATTGCAGATTTTGTCAATAAACTTAGGCCCGGTATTTTGAAGTAAAGTAAAGTTAACTAAAATGCAATTTTAGTTAAATTATCATAATATTTTACTCACTGAATTTCGCCAGTAAATATTTAGTAACTTTAACTTACGATTTTCAAGATGGCGTCGCTTCACTGACAAGCAGCTGTTCGTTTTTAATGTAAGGATACATCAAAATTGTTGCGAACTGAACAGTTTTTGTGTCGTTTTCTAGCTTAACGAAGGTTAGGTATATGATTTTTATGAATATCTGTTTGTTTTAAAGCTTTTGAATGGCATTTTAATTATTTCCAAGATTTGAGGGCGTGGTTTCATTCTTCGGTAATGTTCGGTTTTAGTTAACTGGAACTTGAGTATTTTGAATAAAAGTTCAAGTAATAGTTAACTAAAATATTACTACACTTCAATATACCGGGCCTTAGAAAACAGCTTTAACTCCTCGGGTACTGGAACGCAGATCCGCGCTCATAGTATGATCATGAAATCAAATCACTCGTGTAAATGTTTGATTGAGGGGATCTCTTGATGTCTCATTTTCACACCATTGAATTATGTTGGCATCCTGTGCTACTCATTTGTTCTGCCTGATCATCCAGATAGTTGAGAGATATTTATGTTTCTAATTGCAGTTGATGAAGCATGTTATATGTGTGTGTTTACAGATCTGGACAACAGTGATGTCCCACACGGAGTGGAACAAGAAGGAGGAGCTGGTGGCGGAGCAAGCGGTGAAGCACCTGCGCGCCATCACCCCGCTGCTCGCGGCCTTCGCCACCACGCCCCGCGCTGAGCTGCAGCTGCTGCTCAAGGTGCAGGAGTTCTGCTACGAGAACATGAACTTCATGAAGGCCTTCCAGAAGATTGTCTACCTCTTCTACAAGAGTGAGTGACAGTACAAATAAACAATGTTCTTTCCTCAAATTATTTATAATAATATTTGGATGATTTATTGGATGAGCGCTGTTTTTGTGTGAATCACACCTCAAGAGCCTTCTGCGAGCCATTCTCCAGCAAGACCCAGTTGCTGTAAGGTTGGACCTTTGGCGATTGGTCTTTGGTAAAGGTATAAAAAAATTCAACCCAGCGAAGAGCATATTTGAAAATATAAATGTTATATTTTTTGTTCCCCCGCCGGGATTCAAACCCACAACCTTCCATTTACGGAGGGGTTATATGTGACAATATTATTTAGAGCCTTGACACACTTTTATTATTATTATTTATTTTTTATTTCAACAACACATCGCACGCTTAATAATAAAGAGAAATAACTCGAAAATTGGGAAAATCGAGATTTGGTAATAAAACGCAAGAACAATGCGAGAAGAAGAGGTAGAATGAGACAGCCGTTCAATTTGGACGAATATGACCAAGATACAACATCGGTCGCCTTTTTCTCCCATACAAGTTGTACTGGTTGTCTGAACTTCAAACGTGATTTCCCAACATTCTTGTTTTTTGAGTTATTGCTCTTTATTATTAAACGTGCGACATGTGCTAATGTTGAAAGTACCGGGCCTAAATAACTCTTTAGGAGTGCGGTCGTAATTTCCATACATTTTTTATTTACTCAATCGAGGTTTTATACTCAGGGTACTGTAATATATTTCAGGTTTAAAATAATTGTCAATTTTGAAGTAAAGAAACTTCCAGATGATGAAACCGATGACGAGTCTGAGTTTTTGTGTCGAGGTGCTGTGGCCCGCTCTCAGGGAGTACTTCCCTGCTAGCTGGCCCAGCACACACACGGCGCATCACACGCAGATGACCTGGCAGTCTGATACACCCAGCACCCGCCTCCGCCCCTCCCGTCCCCCGTCAGCAGATTGTGTAACAGTGTTGTTGTGTTGCAGCTGACGTGGTTTCCGAGGAGGTGATCTTGAAGTGGTACAAGGAGGCGCACTCCGCCAAGGGCAAGATGATGTTTGTGGAGCAGATGAAGAAGTTCATCGAGTGGCTGCAGAGCGCAGAAGAAGGTAAACACATGTGCACTTAAAATAAACCTTGAATGTGTTATAGATATAGCTGTGATTATCACACATGAAGATGCGCTAGCAACTGGCCAACATGCCCATCTTGCAACAAGGTTAATCAGCCTTTATTTCAAGGCCTAATTGTGGGGTTATACAAATGACTCCCAAGCCAAATGAGAACCTATCTATTTATGGCCACCACAATTAAACTGCAGAGCTATAATAATAAATATATAATAAGGCTTAAAATGAAGGTGGAGAAAATCAGAACTACCATCGCCACCTTGTACAACGTGACTTTTGATAGTTCAAAATTGAGCTGAATTGCTAAAAGCTAAGAAGTATTTTGTTGAAGTAAAGTAGTAAATCTAAGTTCACTAATATCCGTGTAACACCGCAGGCTAGAGTGCAATACATCTGCAAGTTTTGTGCTCAAGCCATTTTGTCTATTTGTATCATCTGCACTTTCTCTGGTGATGTTTATAGTCATGACGTGTTTCTTGTTTCTTGTAAATCTACAAATAACACTTAACATCCATCTTGCCAGCCCTGTGCTACGGAATGCCCTACCCCATGAGCTTAGAGCCGTAGAGAGTGCAAGTGTGCAGGGCCGGCGCTAGGGTAGGACCTGGTTGGGCGACCGCCCAGGGCGCAAAGTAGAATAGGGCGCCACAGGCACTCCTTCATATTCTTTTTGTATGGTTTTTAATAGTGGATAGGGGTGCCTCGCCCAAAAAGAGAAATCTCGCTCAGGGCGCTGGTTTGTTTCTGAGATGTTACAGTTGAATAGTGCCCATGCACTGTATAAGTTGCTTTTTGTATTATTGTATATAGATGTTTTTCTAGAATTTTATTTGCAAGTTTTATAATGAGCCTTTCTGTGTGTTGTTCCAGAATCTGAGAGCGGAGAGGAGAAGGACTAGAGTGGGGAGCAACAGGAGTTTCAGCAAATAACCACAACCCTGCCGGAAGAAATCTATATCTTATTTTTTTATACCTAAACTTAATTTAATAAATCGTAAATCGACGTGTACACAAGTAAATGTTTATCTGTTAAATTATATACTAAAAATTCAATAAAACTTCATTGAAATCGATTAAACTGTCGGCATTGATTACATATAGAGGAGACCAAAACCCGCACTTATATACGCAATACTAGTAGCAGCAATATGGAGACTTAGAGAAGCAGGAAGGAGCAGGCGATGTCATGTATCTAACTTATTGCAACGACGAGGGAACGGATGAATGGGATTTGTTTTGTTTTATTATTGTCAACCTGTGTTGTCAGCTGTCCGCGCAACCTTGGCTGCGCGTCACAATGAATCTTAACTGCAGTATTAGGTGGAAATTGAAACGTTCTTCCATTGAGATAAAGAGAAACAAAATCTTAATTAATTTATAAACATAATCAATTGTGATAGAGAAGTTATCTTTGTATTTGATGATAAAGGATAACCACGATTCCCTTGGGTATTTTCTATACAATTTTCATAATAAAGTAATATTTGTTTATAATGAAACCTAACTGAAATGTTTTTAATAGTTGTATAAAGATGAAAAGCAAAGTACATAATGTTTTTATAGTTTTTGTAATATTTGTTTTTGTCTTATATTTGTGAACTGCAGATATTCATGTATAAACATTAGTGTTTTTGTTCTGATCCTTTATTCTTTCATTGAATCAACTTCCCCGCATACTGGTGATAGGCGAGCCTATTCCATCATCATATTGTATTATCTCTATCATTTTGTTAACAACAAATCATGATTTCATCAATTTTTATAATAAAGTCAATTGACAAAATGTGCACATATTTTATTTCATTGAATTTTTTGTCCCTGCATATTATCTAAAAAGGTGGTAAATACTTCGCATCTTACAATAGAGTTATTACAAAGTTCTAGAATTTTCTCAGGGCGTGAAAGTCACAGGCTACGCAAGCAAATCACTAGGATCCTTAGTTAAGCAAAAAAACTATGTGAAAGTGATCCATGGACTGTTGGGCACCGCATTCGCAGAGCGCGATGTCATCCTGATGCAAGATTCCTTAGGTCATCATGTTACAGCGGGCTCTGCCAACACCCATTCTCAGCCTGTGTAGGGCCCTGATACCACTCGAAATCCTGTCCATTTGGGAGGTTGTCGCTCATGTAAATTATAGATGTTTCATGACCTGTGCTGAAGTAATTTGGCTCATGTCTAGTGCCACTTCTACTGCAATCATTGTTTCTTTACTATCTATGAGCTATAGGTGTGTTATAGTGCAGCGTTTCCTAACCTGTGGTCCGCGGACCCCTGGGGGTCCGCGAATGTATGTGTGGGGGTCCGCGGTCTCATCTCTGGACCATTATTAATAAAATAAATGGCACCAAAAGTCTCGTAATCGCTACGCTTACTCATCACGACGAACGTGCGACAGCGCCGACAGCGGGCGGAGTACTTGACTTACCGAAGTGAGTGAAAGAAGTGCGTGCGGGACGTGACTCTTCTCTTCTCCCTAGGCACCGCCCTCGCCCCGCGCCCTACACTTGCATCCGGCGCTCGCCCGCGACTTGTTAGTGCGTTTTTGTTTTGTGTTGCGTTGGACGTTGAAGATAAGTGCAACGAAATTACGTTTTTCGAGTGATTGTTACAATGAAACGCTGGTTAAAACCAAATGACTTCGCTTCAGACGAAGCAAATGAAAGACCGTCGACTTCGAAGATCAAACGTCGTAAGTTTTGTGACGAATACTTAAGTTTCGGTTTCACAAGTACCAATTTAAACGGTGAAGAAAGACCTCAGTGCGTGATATGTTACGAAGTTTTGTCGAATGAGTCGATGAAACCGGCCAAACTCCGACGTCATTTAGAGACAAAACACCAAGAGCTTCGTGAGAAATCTAAAACTTTTTTTAAAACTAAAGCTTCGGAATTAGAACAAAGCAAAAAAACAATGATTAAGACGGCTACTGGGACCAATAACGAATGTGCTGTATCAGCGTCCTACCAAGTGTCTTTGTTAGTTGCAAAAAGTGGTAAGCCCCACACTATTGCTGAAGAATTGATATTACCGTGCGCTAAAATTATGGTTTCGGCTATGTTGGGAGACAAAGCTTCAAAAGAATTGGACGTTATTTCGTTATCCAATAACACAGTGAAGAAGAGAATTGATGAAATGTCA
The DNA here is from genome assembly GCA_951799405.1 of Agapetus fuscipes. NCBI lineage: Eukaryota > Metazoa > Arthropoda > Insecta > Trichoptera > Glossosomatidae > Agapetus > Agapetus fuscipes. The sequence continues at coordinate 17,773,361 of OX637336.1, read as the reverse complement.
GGAAATGTTAAAGAGCAGCTGATTTTGAACATTAAACTGAGCACATTTTATGCTATGCAATTAGATGAGAGCACAGATATTAGCAATAACGCGAACTTGCTTGCATATGTTCGTTACGAACACAACGACAGCATAAGTGAGGATTTTTTATTCTGTATGCCTCTGCCTTCGCACACTACAGGTGAAGCGATATTTGAAGTGTTGAACAACTTTATGTCCACTCATGAAATAACGTGGGATAAATGTGTGGCAGTTAGCACCGACGGAGCTCGGGCTATGACCGGTACACGAATAGGACTTCAGGCGCTCGTAAAGAAGATGAATCCATCTATTATCTGGCATCATTGCTGCATTCATAGGGAGGCGTTAGCTGCTAAAAATATGCCAGAAAAATTGAAAACAGTGTTAGACGACATAGTGCAGGTGGTGAATTTTATTAAAGCTAGGCCTCTAAATTCCCGTATTTTCAGTATCATTTGTGAAGAAATGGGAAGCATTCACAAGCAGTTGTTATTGCATGCTGAAGTGCGTTGGTTGTCTCGTGGCAAAGTAGTGTCGCGTGTTTTTGAATTGAGAGATGAGATAAGAATGTTCTTTTTGAAGAATTCTGCAGGCAGCGTCAATAAACATGCTGATCACTTCAATGACTTTGAATGGCTCACAATGGCAGCATATTTAGCTGATATTTTTAGTGCTCTGAACGAGTTGAACTTAGGTCTACAAGGGAGGGATAATAACATCTTCCAAGCTGAAGACAAAATTGAAACGATGGTAAAAAAGCTTGACCTTTGGACAAATCGTACAATAAAAACAATATATAATCACTTTCCTACACTGTCAGCGTTTTTAGAATCCTCTGGTGGAGCGATGTTATCAACTCAAGTACAAGACGAAATGATCAAACACCTCCGCGCTTTAAGGTCTTCGTTTCGGGATTATTTTCCAGTACCTGACAAAAATAAACATTGGATATTAGACCCTTTCAACACAGATGTCACTGATATTACTAGCTTGACAACGACACAAGAAAACCAACTAATAGAACTATCTTGTGATTCAGCTTTGAAACGTAATTTCAAAGAATCCTCTTTATCAAGTTTTTGGGTGAATGTAAAGAAAGATTATAAGGAAATATCAGAAGAATCACTGAAACATTTGCTGCTTTTCTCAACCACATATCTCTGTGAAAAGGCATTCTCTGCTCTTGTATATACTAAAAACAAATACAGAAACAGATTACAAGTGGAATCCGATTTGAGATTACAACTTAGTACTAACATCAATCCGAATATTACTAATTTAGTTGCAAAAAAACAACACCAACCTTCACATTAATCAACGTGAATCTTGATGTTGATGTTGTATTTTTGTATTTGTAATATTAAAATAAATGGTCCGAAATTTATTTCTGTTTTTTTATTAAGGGGGTCCGTGAAAAGTCTGCTTGATTTCCTAGGGGTCCGTGGCTGAAAAAGGTTAGGAAACGCTGTTATAGTGAATCGTGGATGGTTCATTTCTTCCAGCGTCCTCTCAATTGTTCCTTATATGATAAGATACAGTTTGTGGTGTATTTTATTCCTCATCATGTGCCCAAGGTACATCAGCTTTCTCTTTTTGAGGATTGTTAGAATTTTTTTACTGCTATTTATACATCAAAGGATTTTTTTCTGGTTGCATTGAAACAATCTGGGTGACAAACTTAGTGAATTTCTAAAGGCGAGTAGGTAAAGTTTCACATTTGTCAAGTCATGGTAAATGTATGCTTTACCTTTGTATGCAAACTTTTGGATGCACATTTGGTTTCCTCTAACAATGGATATTATTGAAGTTTTTGCAATAATGTTACCTCATATTTCAACATATTTCTTTGTTCAGTTTGCAGCTTTCTAAATTCAATACATTTTTGCAAACATTCAAACAAAAAGCTTTTTCAATAGGTGAAGCTTTTCAAACTCTGTTGTACTTATTGTCCTTTGGCTTGTATATTCTAATTTTTTGTATTTTTTTTTCAGGATAGTTCATCATTATATTCCGTTTGTTTTATGACTTTAGAAATTTCGAAAACTTATTAGATATTGGAAATTAACACAAATCTAACAAAATATTTGATTATTGAATACACATTTTATTGTAAAAAGCATTACTTAGAAGATAAATGTTAATGAGACGAAAGAAAATAATTAAATTGATATTGAGACTATTGCGACATCACACGGCTGGGTTGCAGGGCAAAAAGCAAACAAATCCTCTCATTGGTTGCTTAGGGTGGCAGTTCCATTCAAGCGTGACGTTTGCCCGCTGAGAAAAAATTCATAATTCAAAACTTTTCTCACAGTTTATAGACAGACATTAGAAGAAGTATTGTGCAGAGTGAGATGATATTTTTTTAAGATATCCTGAGCGGGAGACTCCCTAGATTCTAGACTTTAGGTGTCTATGACACTTGTTGTAGTGCCGCAGAGGTGTACGAGCTTGGTCGTCGCTACAAAGCGCCAATACTCAAGCAAGATCCAGTTGCTGTAAGGCTGGATGGACCTTTCAGTGACCGGTCTTTGGTAAAGGTTTTGTGAATTTTTTTCAACCCAGCGAAGAGCATATTTGGAAATATAAATTGTATATTTTACCCCTAGGGGCCGTCCATAAATTACGTCATCGATTTTGGCCGATTTTCGACCCCCCCCCCCCCTCCTACAATCATCCTATAGTCATTATCTAATGACCCCCCTTCCACCTCTTGCTGTAATAATGGATGAGCTTAATAATTAATAATGTTATATTACTTACATAGTTTTTTTTAATATTTTGTAGAAATTGGTATTTACAAGAACGACGACGTCACTTTTGGTACTCGTACATCATTTGCCATCATCCGCAGACCAGACTCCCCCCCCCCCTTAATGCGAATGACGTAATATATGGACAGCCCCTATTCAAAACTCATTGCAGCAATTGAAGTTTTTTCCATGGTAATATATTTATACAAAATGTATTTTTGTCATAATTGACTAATTCCTCATATTTTGTGAACTGTCAAAATAGCTAAAAATATATAAATCGAAATTTTTTAACAAAATAGTACAAATATTTCCAGTTTGTGGACACAGTTACATGCCAGCGGACCGCACATTTGGGAGAATAGAGAAAAAAAAAAAAAAAAAAAAAAAAAACTGTCTCCTGTGGCATACTATAGACTATAGAGTATAGTATATATTTGAAAAATTTAGCCAGGTAAAACTTTACGGAAAAGATTTTCAATTTCATGACTACAAATCTGCTGTAAAACCTTGATTAAAGCCATTTCCATTTATAATTACGGAACAAAAAGTAATACAATACATTAAAGGAAAAAAACCAGTGTAGGGGTGTCGTCAACCTTCAGTGGATCATTTGTGACTGCCAACATTTAAAAAAAAACAAAAAAATATTTTGACGATGGACGACACTCTTCAAATATAACAGAAACAAAATCATATAAAAAGGCAAAGAAAGAGGATGTGGCAAAATGAATGAAATATTTTACAATACCCCCAGATGCTGAACAGTTTTATAATGAAGTATTGGGTTTGGAACACCTCGATGAAGAATCTGATTCAGAAGAACAGCTATTTGATGAAGACTAATAAATTTACCCATTTGAATTTTGTATTTACTTTGGTTCTTTTTTTGTATTCACTACTAATAAACTATTAAAGTAATACTAAGACTACCTGAAGATGACCAATATGGTCGAAAACGTTCGTAATATTTGAAATATTTAAGAATTGGTAATTTTTGAATATATTTTATAATTGTGAAAATAAACAGTGATTTAAAGCAGTGGTTCCCAAACTTTTAATTTCGCGTACCACTAATGAAATTATAAATCAGTGGCGTACCACTGAAGTGCAACGCAAAAACGCAAAAAAACGCAACTAAGCTACACATATAGTGTAACTTCTTGCCGCGCTATCCCCGAAGGGGTCGCATGTGGCGAGTTGAAACTATTTATTTTTACAGGTAAGGGCCTTACGCCAACCACTTCAGTTGAAGTGGGGGTTTCTCAGCTCCCGAGGGGGCTGGTACTCATTTCTTGTGAAGGCTGAGTAAACCTTGCCGGTATTTTTATTATGGGGTTTGAAATAAACACCGAAATAGGAAATCATTTCTGACACCCTCCTCGGAGGGATTCGAACCCGAACTCACGGGGTAGAATGCAAGCGCTCTACCAACTGAGCTATCGACCGGACCAGTTAAACAACAACAGTTAAAAAAAACATTCAAATGGTAAAGTAATAAAAACTGTAACTGTTAATGAAAACATTATGCTTATTTATTTAATATAGAAAAAAAATACAAAACTCTTAGTGCAGGGGTGTCAACATAATATTGTGGAGGGCCAGATTTAGTATTTTTGTAATCGTGGCGGGACAGGCTTGTCTTAGTCTGAAAAATGGTGCTGCATGTTCGAAACAAAAGAGGAAAGATTTGGCTCAGTTGTACTTAACTTGAAGCGCGAAATTGAAAAACGTTTTATCTTATTATTTACTATGTATTTCCTATGGCCATGGCTGCTTGCGTACCACCTTGAGAAGCGTCGCGTACCACTGGTGGTACGCGTACCATAGTTTGGGAACCACTGATTTAAAGTATAAAAAAGTGTTATCTAATTAAATAACAACCAAAAAACATGAATTTTCACAGTGTTAATACACAAACCATAAAAAATATATTAAAGTAATCTCTATAAAATATTTAGGTATAGTTTTTCATCATTACCTTTGCACCAATATTATACAAAATTGAGCAAAAATGACTATTTCCTGGAATTAGTCAAATTTGGAAAGAAACTTAAATATATTTTTTAATTTATGTAAATAACTTTTGATATAGGATACTTGGATGATGTTGATTTTTTGAAGAAAGATGATCATCTAGATTACCTTTAATACAGTACAAATAATTTACAACAGGTTTGCTTTACTATGCTCATAATATAAATTCCCTGTTCCTTTAAAAAAAAAAAAACTAACTTAGTAATGGGGCATCCACACGCTTGCGGAAAGGGCTTGGAAAAACAAACAGGGTCATCCACACGCTTGTGCATGCGTCTGTGTGTGTTAGAATAAGCAAGCATGGCGGACGTCCAGCTTTTAGCTATAACATTTGGATAAACTTATTTTTATTTAAAAAAAGACAAAACAAAAAGAGAGAAACTAAAAAGAAACGAATAATTCGGCGAAGACGATGGTGGATGATCAAAATTTATAGAAACCGTACCTTACCAGAATGCGCGTGCACAAGTAAGTGTGTGCCTGGCATGCGCATGCGCGAATTCCCTTTGACTTGCGTCAAAAGACCGACTCTGGTCCATTAGTATGTCAATGCTGTCGGATCGGCGACGGGCCAAGCCCCCAGCCGAGCCAAGCGCTTGGCAAGCGTGTGGATGCCCCAACAATAGGGAAATTTCACAAAAAAAAATTATTGTGGATTTAAATTCCTTTATATTTGCTTATCACAAAACTTCTTGAATTTTATTTTTACTTGCTTTTTCTACAAAGTTATTCATGTTCAAAAAATGAAGTTTGAATTTACGCGCCAAAACGCTCCTTGAATTGAATTTTCGGCTGTGATGTCATTTTCTTTGACTTTTTATAGCCATCGCAGCAGCGTTGTCGATACAAGAAAATGACGTCACGGGGGCTACAAATTTCGTTGACGGATCGCACATCCGTTTCAAAACCGGTCAAAATTTTCAAAAGATCTTTTTCAAATTTAAAATTATATAAATTTATTTAGGACTTGAAATTAGGCCCTTGTTTATATGTTTATCGTAATCTAACAAAATTATACACTTTTTACCAAATTCCTCACTATTGCAAATACCCTATTATAATTTCACACCCGAGATTTTTAGCACCTGCAGTTTAATGGAGCTTCCACACGCTTGCCAACCCATCACAAGTCAAGCGCACAGTGTGTCGTCTAGAACATGCTAGCTGGACAAAATTTTGTCTAATGGACTAATTTTGTCCAGCTAGCATGTTCTAGAATCTAGACGACACACTGTGCGCTTGACTTGTGATGGGTTGGCAAGCGTGTGGAAGCCCCATTAGGTTTACGAGGAATCAGCTTTCACAAAGCGATTCCTTTGAAGAGTAAAGTTCGTACTTCACTTGTTAATGCTGGAGCTTACTATCTAGTTTATATTTTTGTTGCGCGTCAACTTACATATTATGTGTTTGCTAACAATAAACTGTCATCTAGCGACGCTTTTAAAAAGTACAAATAAAATAAACTCACTTTGTCAATGTCACCCCTATTTCAGGGAAGGTTCCTTGACTTATAGGTTGGTATGAGGCTGACCACCCATACTGTAAAAAATGGTTCACTTTGCCAATGTTACCCCTGTTTCAGGGAAGGTCGGCAAAAGTTGTGGGGCTTATGTTCATTTGAGGTTTGGATTTTATTTGTAAGTACACATTCAGCATTTGTAAGCGCGAACTACACTTAAGTTGGTTTGTGGGCATACATCTGAGAGCTTTAAATGAATATATCCTTGCAACTTAGATTATAGATTATATTATTATATTATATTATATTATAGATTATAGATTGGCAAACGTTGCTGCGTCTTTTGAGTTTATTTTTAAGTGAACATGCAGCATTTGTAAGCGGTAACTTACACGAGTCATTCACAATCTCCTCAATCTGATTACCATCTCCATACTTTTCTCGGTCGTCCTCGTCCCTTACCTCTTTTCCTTTCTTTTGTCAGTCATTTGTGTTGTGTTTTAAAGTAGATAGTAATTAACAGCATCTGAAAAACTGTTCGTTTCCAGACTTTGTATCATTCTATAATAGGGTATTTTCACATTTTTCTTTTTTTTGTGATTTAAATTCGTTTATGCTTTATTAGCCCAAAACTTCTTGAATTTTAATTTTAGTTGTATTTGTAGCAAAGTTATAAGCATTTTAAAATCGATTTTTGAATTTTCGCGCCTAAACGCTACGAGATGAAATTTTCTCGCGTGACGTCACGGTCTTGTAAACAACGCCGTATCAACTGACAGCCCTCACATTCATGTAATTCAAACATCGCTTTTTAATGTTTACACCGTTGAGGCTGTTATTTTTCAACAAGTTTGTGTGTTTCTTTAAAAACATTTCATTTGTTTTTGTTGTTTTCATTTGTTTCTGTTGTCAACAACACATGTCAACAGAGTATGGAATGTCAATAAAAGAAAGTGACGTCAACATATGACGTCACAGCACCGGAAATAGAAAAAGCAGATCTCATATCCGTTTAAAAACTTGTCCAAATTTCTATATTTTCTTTTTTAAATATAAAATCGAAAAAAAATATTTTCGACTTCAAATCAACATATTATTTTATTTTTCGAAATCTATCAAAATAATATACTTTTTATCATATTTCTCACTATTGCAAATACCCTATTATGAAGAAAAAAAAAATTCCAAAATACAAAACAACAAAATTAGAAGAAAAAAATGTGAAACCGACGATTTTTTATTTTTAATATTTTTTGCGTCATAATTAAAGTTAGGTAGGTATATAAAAACAATTCACTTTAAAATTTAACTAAAAAATCAATTAATACGCCTGATATTTTTTCATAAATGTCACTCTTTTACTAAGGCCATAAAGTATAAGAAGCATATTTTTAAAAACAACGGGATTTTTTTGTAATAATGATTATTTTGATTGTATATATTGACACATTTAATGTCGTATTTATATATATTATGTGATGGTCGCCATGACAGTTTGGACGTGCGCGCGCACACCAGGTGTTCTGGCAGCTGCCGCATATAATATATCCAGCCAGCAACCATAGATTATACCTAACCTATACTGTATACACAGCGCACCTTTACTCCCTTTGTACGAACCAAAGTCTTTAGATATAAAGCTGATATTTACGAGTGCATACCTACAACATCGAAAGATACGGGGCTTGAATCCCAACAGGGCTTAAATAAGGAGTCGGAACAAAGTTACAATTATGAATTTCTTTCAGCGAGCAATATTTGACAAGGTTCTTTAGTAAGCCGGCTTGGTGACGTCTCATCTTTGTTGTTTACATCATTTGTATCGACTCTGTTTCCAGAACAATGTTCCTATTCTGATGGAGTGGTAATTATTCACATAGTTCTCATATCTTGTAATGCCTGATTAAACCTTGCCGATGCTATAATTTTGGGTTTGAAAAAAACATCCAAACGGGAAATTATTTCTAGTACCTACCATTAGTAGAGATCGAGTCCTAGCCATTTGGGATTGAACGCGATCGTTCTATCAATCGAGCTGTGAGCTGTCGAACAGACGTAGGTTAGGTCTTTTATCAATATCCTGTTTTATAGGAAATTTTGCTTGCACGTGCATGAGTGTGGAAGAGAGCATGGAAAGTAAACATTAAATGGGTAATGGGTTCTATATTATCTAAACAACTTAGCTTATGGCATTGAGGCTTATGGCATTCACCGAGTCATCTAGCTTATACGTTGGGGATTTGTGGATTTAAAAGAGTAGGTAATATAAAATTCAATACATTCCCAAAATCCCAACTGTTCATCCCTATGTGAGGAATACTCGGGAGTCGCGCTCCTAATAAATAAAACTGCAATAAAATCTCAAATACTTTGAAGTGACTTATAATTGGTGGGAAAACCACACAGCAAAAAATAAATCCGGTTGATATTTCAGTTGGTAAAACGCTTGCGTTCAATGCCTAAGTGCTAAGTTTCGATCACCACTAAGGGTTTCAGATATGGTTTTCTCCGTCGGTGTTTTTTTTTCTTCAAAACCAAACCAATTAAAGTACACGCAAGTTTTGTTCATCCTTGACCAGACACCTTCCCCTTCGGGAGTAAGAAATCCCCACATCAAGAGTAGTTGGTGATTGGGGTGACGCTGGCCTCCTTATCTATAAAAAATAGGTTCCACTTCCCGAAGGTCCATTCAGCCTTACTGCAACTGGATCTTGCTTGAGAATTGGCGCTTTGTAGCGACGACCAAGCTCGTAATTCCCGTCGATAGCTCGGTTGGTAGAATGTTTGCATTTCATGCCGAGAGCAAGAGCTCGATCCCTGCCGAGGGTGTCAGAATGATTTCCCGTTTCGGTGTTTATTTTAAACCCAAAATAAATACCGGCAAGGTTACTCAGCCTTCACAAGAAATGAGAACCCCCACTTCAAATGTAGTGATTGGGGTGAGTCCGGTCCGTAAAAATAAATAGGTCCCGAATTACATGTGACCCCTTAGGGTATAACGCAGGCAAGGAGTTGTAACGAGATGAATTTGTTTGTTTGGTGGAAGGGAACAGTAGATTTGAATTTGAATGGAAAAAGGAAAACAAAAGAATGCAGAAAGACAGAGAAGAAGCTTCCCGGGCGGGAGAGCCACAAGCATGTGAATTTGGTCATAATTAATATTGCTGTGGTTTATTATATAAATATTGTGATTGTGGAATAATAAAGTGTGTTTAAATGTTTGATTCCTTATCTGTTTTATATTTCCTTTCTAATGCTTTGTCTAGCCGAAAACAAGTTGACGTAATTTACACTGATTTTTCAAAAGCGTTTGATCGGGTATCACACACTATCCTTCTTAGTAAGCTACGCGGTATGGGGGTGTCTGGTAGTTTTCTGTCTTGGCTCCGAAACTACCTTATTGATAGCTCTTTGATTGTCAGAATAGATAATAATAGCTCACACTCCTTCTCACCAACTAGTGGTGTCCCCCAGGGTTCCCATCTGGGCCCGCTACTTTTTCTCCTATTTATTGATGATATTACAAAGCAATTTCCTGACACAAATGTTCTCCTGTTTGCTGACGATATAAAAAATTTTAAAGTCATAGATAATGTGGCTGACTGTAATAGTCTCCAATTATCTTTGAATAATCTAGCAACCTGGTGTAATAAAAATGAATTGCCTCTAAATGTCTCGAAGTGTTTAGTAATGAATTTCTTCAGAATAAAAAATCCCATTATATATGACTATACACTTTTTTCAAACAGTCTTCGGGTGGTAACGGAGGTCACCGACTTGGGGGTTGTGTTTGACTGTGGATTATCTTTTAATGTACACATTACATTTAAGAATGCTTGGTTTCATAAACCGCATCACCAAGGACTTTCAGGACACTGCCGCAATCAAAATTCTTTATACCACATTGGTTCGCAGTGTCTTGGAATATTGCTCGCCTGTTTGGTCCCCCCTCTACATGGTGCACGTAGACAATATAGAAAAGGTTCACTTAAAATTTTTGAAAATAGTTAATTTTAAACTCAATATTCCCCTGTCACACTTCGACCCGCTCTATTTAAATTCGATTCTAAATCTAAACTTTTTGTCAGACAGACGTAAATTTATTGACTTAATCACCCTCTTCAAAATAAAACATGCTCTAATTGATTGTCCTGCACTACTTAGTGAGTTGAATTTTTTTACTCCACGTTCAGGGACTAGAAAATTAGTTTCTTACCGCCCTGTATTTACTAGCACTAACGCACAAAGCAATAGTTGTATGCATCGTTTACAGCGTGTTGGTAATGAGTATGCCTCACTTGACTTGGTTCTGCATAATAATAATTATCATACCTATAACCAATGTCTGAAAAAAATGTTTTTGGGACATCCATAATATATAATAAATTATATTGTTTTAGATTGTTATTATATGAACGATGTCTGCCTGGTGAATTTCTTTATTAGTGATATTTGAATGGTTTCTGAAGTTTTTATTTTTGATATGCTTTTTTTTTTTGCTTCTAACCTACTGTTTAGTGTTTATATGGTTTATTTTTTCTTTTCTTTTCTTTTATGTTTTACCGTAATGTTTTATACTTTTTATTCTTGTAATATTTATTGTTATTGTTGTTTTGTATAAACTCCCTTGATATGTACTTATTTCATAAAAGGCTAACGCCGTAAATAAATAAATAAATAAATAAATAAGTGATATTATTAAGTGATTTGTAGCAGAGCCACAAATAGTGTGAGAGAGTTCTCCTGAGCACGGCTTGAGTCTTGAAGCTGATTTTGAACGAACGAAAAGTTAGCAGTGAATATCCTCACATATTACAAACATCCAAATTGAATCTAATCTAATCTAATCTAAGCTGCAAAGATATATATCATTTAAGATTTATATTAAATGCATTCCCACAAGCAGATATGTATAATTTCGCGCTAACACATGCCGCATGTGGACCTACAATATAAAAACCCAATCTCAAATGAACATAAGCCTTGCAACTCTTGCCGTCCTTCCCTGAAACAGGGGTGACATTGGCAAAGTGAACCATTTTTTTTTACAGTATGGGTGGTCAGCCGCATAACAACCTATAAGTCAAGGAACATACATGACAAATTACATTTTTAAAATCAATAAAATAACAATATATACATTGACATAAAAAACTAAATCACAAAACCAATTTTACTTTAACAAACTTATACTATCAAATCGAATACTATCAAAAGAAAAACCCTCACAAAGTTACACTATATGTGTAGCTTAGTAGGTGCAATTCATACGTTACTTTCCAAAATCCGACAAAAAAAGAATCACAGATCCGATCTGTTGTGTGATTTCCGATGTTTGGTCATCACACAATAAGAGACATCCATCACTTGGATGTCAGCTGCATAGAAGGCAGGACAATGGAAAATGATCTGGGACTGGGAGAGACCCTGCTCGTGCTTAAAATCACATAACTGCCATATAACTCACAGATGTGTACTGCAAAACACGCCGTACAGTGGATAGAGGGGATTTATGACTTTATGAGGGATTGAAATGCGAATCTATGTGGTGGGATTTTGTTATCAAATTCAAAATTTAGTATCTCAACGACAGGTCATAGATTTTTAATGAAATGAAAGGAATTTTACGTTGATTTATTTGGTGAGTGCTGTTTTTGTGTGACATACACATTTGTATGACGCACCTCAAAAGAAAAGCATGATTGGTCGGATCGTAACGCAACGCAACTAAGCTACACACATAGTGTTACTTCTTGCAAGGAAGGCGTATTGCTAAATACTAAAACTGAAATTAATAAATATTTTTTTCAGTTCACTGGCTAGCTAAATCTATAGTAGTTAGTTATTTCTTTTTAGTGTTGCCCACACAAAAAGGCAATACTCTAACGGTGCTATTCACACACAACAAATCCATTGCTCAACCGCTACCTAACGTGAATTTTTAATACAAAAAAACGATGATCCATGGATCAACTATGGATCAAATGTGTTGTGAATAACACTGCAAGTACTCAACCACAACGATTCCTTTGGGAAGGGAAAGCAAGTGGTCGGTGCAATAGGAAGAATAGCAAAGAACAAGCGATTGACGATGGATCTGAGAATGGCGGTACACAATGGCATATTGTTACCGACTTTGATGTATGGAAGTGAAGCATGGACAGTGAACGATAGCGAAATGAGTAAAGTATGTAGTACGGTGGAAATGAAGCATTTGAGAAGCATGACAGGAAAAACTCTGAGGGATAGAGAATGGTTAAAAAAAAGAATGTAATTTGAAAGAGGATGTGAAAGTTAAGGTACAAAAGAATGTGATGAGATGGTTTGGGCATGTGGAAAAAATGAATGATTATAGACTGACAAAGTATGTATACAAAGAAAGTGTGAAAGGAAAAAGAGGGAAGGGACGACCGAGAAAAGTATGGAGTGATCAGATTGAGGAGATTGTGAAAGAATGGGATATACAAAGTGAGAGTAAAAGAAGAAAATGCATGAAAAAGGTGTTGGATATGAATGAATTGAAAGAAGTATGTAAGGATAGGAAAAAATGGAGGCAGCTCTGCAGAGGCTCTGGCCACCCCTAGCGGAATGGCGACAGAGTAACAGTACAGTACAACGTTTAATAAAAAAAATGTAAAGAAACTAAAAGAGCACGTCTAATGAGCGTTTTTGTTTTTGGTTTACGTTGCGATCGCGTTTGAACGAAAAGTTTATATACTTGGGGCACTGGCTCGTCTTCCCAGTGCTTGTTTGGTTTATCCAACAATTGATTCAAAGATGATCTTTAAAATAAATTGTCTTAAGAGTCACATTCTGCATAATCTGAGCCAAGAAAAAAACTTTAAACGCGAGAATGTGAGAGTTGTTTTTAATATTTTTAAAGTCAATTTCCAGTATTTACAAGACACTATCAGTGCTATTCTTAGACATTTTAGTCGTCCGTTGAGCCCACGCTTTGACAAACAAATGTGCATGGGCTGGAAGTTTCATCACCACGGTCATTTTTACCTACCGAATATCGGTGATGAAAAAGGTGATGGATATGAATGAATTGACAGAGGTAGATATGTAAGGATAGGAAAAAATGGAGGCAGCTCTGCGGAGGCTCGGGCCACCCCTAGCGGAATGGCGACAGAGTTACAGTACAGTATACCGGTAAAATTTGTATGAAGACTAATCAGCTGTTCTCTTGCGGCCATCTTGGATTGACAGGTCTTCATACAAATGCATCATTAGTTTGTCAAAGCGTGGGCTCAACCAACGACTAAAATGTCTAAGAATAGTGTGTTCCTTGACTTATAGGTAGGCATGCGGCTGACCACCCATGCTGTAAAAATGGTTCACTTTGCCTATGCCACCCCTGTTTCAGGGAAAGAAGGCAAGAGATGCAGGGTATACCTACCTATGTCCATTTGAGATTTGGGTTTTTATGTTTTATGTAGGTTCACATGCGGCATGTGCAAGCGCGAACTTGTACGTGTTTGCTTGTAAGAATGCAAAAAATGTGAATCCCCAATGTAACATATCTTTGCAACTTAGATTAGTCCAATACATGTACAAACATTTTACATTGTTTTATGTGAAATTACCATTGTTGGAGATAAGACAAACAAGCACTTAAGGATGCCGCCTTTTATGTTGAAGTTACTGCAAACCTGCTGTAACCCTACACCCCGAGCGGTGGACCAAGGTCCGACACATTCTCCATAAATAAACAACACAAAAACACATCACCGAAAAAACAAAGCGACAAAAAGTTACAGCGGTTCACTTAGTTCATTGTAATTATGGCTGTTGCTGATGGAGATAGTTAGCAAGTTGTTCAGTACAGCTGGTAAGTGCCTACACTGAGAAAATAAACTTTATATCCGACATTGGTATGCGGCTGACCACCCATGCTGTAAAAATGGTTCTCTTTGCCAATGTTTTGCCAACGGCAAAAGTTGCACCTGGTGTATGTCCATTTTAGATTTGGTTTTTATGTTGTAGGTTCATAATTATGAGGCATGTGCAGGCGCGAACTTGTACGTGTCTGGTTGTGAGAATGCATGTAATGTGAATCTCCAATGTAACATATCTTTGCAACTTAGATTAGATTAGACATCCCATTGAAAAATAATGACAAAAAGGGTGTACCTATGAGGGGAATGCCAAAGGAAACAGAGGAAAGAATTGACACAATCACTTTATTCAGGCTATGTAGCCGTGGTCTGGTTAATTATTTCCGGACAGTTTCGCCCATTGCTCCGATGGGCATTATCAGCGGTTGGCTAGTCGCTGTGATCTTCTTAGGGGCCGTCCATAAATTACGTCATCGATTTTGGCCGATTTTCGACCCCCCCCCCCTACAATCATCCTATAGTCATTATCTAATGACCCCCCCCCCTCTTGCTGTAATAATGGATGAGCTTAATAATTAATAATGTTATATTACTTGCATACTATTTTGTATATTTTGTAAAAATTGGTATTTACAAGAACGACGTCATTTCTGGTACTCGTACATCATTTACCATCATCCGCAGACCAGACCCCCCCCCCCCCCTTAATGCGAATGACGTAATATATGGACAGCCCCTTACAGGATCTGCTGTTTTAGAGGAAAGAATTGATTGATGTAGTGACTTTTTTGAAATAGATTTATGAAAAGAAATTCAATTTAATTATTATTTTTTGCCTGGCCAGAAACAGGTATTAACATTATCAATGAATACTTCATTATATAGGTAGTATTTTCAATAAATTATTAATTAATAATAGCCCCATTACATATTATGTTGAACCAAGGTCGAAGTTATTGTCGATAGGACACGGCACAGGCGGGGTTCGAACCGGCGCTAGTGTCAATACCGCCAATTGGAGTGCCACGCTTTATCTCCTCGACCATCCCGGCTTTGACCTTGACCAAATAAGCGATGAATGGATGACAGGAATCTGCAGAGTGTGAAATATAATTTCAGAATGTGTATGAAAAGATTGATGGAAGTGGAGGAGATAAAAGAATTATGTAAAGATAGAGGGGGACAGGGAAGGTCGGCAAGAGTTGCAGGGCTTAAATTCATTTGAGATTGGGTTTTTATATGTGAGCGCGAAATTATGCGTGTCTGCTTGTGGGAATGTATTTAATATGAATCTCAAATGATACATATCTTTACAACTTAGATTTTGATGCTAATGGAAAACCCTTTTCTAGGCTCAAAATTTTATAAAATTGTGTTGTTTGTGCAGGTACCAACTTATAGAATCTAAGCTTACTTGTCTTGTCTGAACGCCAATGAAGTTAGTACCAACATACCAGTTCACCTCCAACCGAGTTCTAAATTCAAAATTAAAGTTCCTTATTTGAATATTTGACTGACAGTTTTTTCAGTGTGGAGCTGTCAAAAAAATGACGGGAGTGTGGCGCCATGGGAAAATTATGCATTTTTTTTTTAATTTTAACAAATTCACACGTCAGAATTACTTTTGCAATGAAATCGATAATCATGATTAAAATGAATTTTTGAATTTAATACGTGAACAATATTGTTGTCAATTGTCATTATTTGACAAACAGAGACATGTAAGTTTGCGCTTACAAATGCTAACCGCTTTTAAAAATCCAAACCTCAAAAATCCTACAACTTTTACCGACTTTCCCTAAAACAGGGGTGACATTGGCAAACTCAGCCTTTTTATATAGTATATGGGTGGTCAGCCTCATACCAACCTACAAGTCAAGGAAATAACTATGTATTTTTTTGCCTGCTCCCTAGCAACCCGGTCGCGTGTTCCCATTCCACAACGCAAAAGGAATCTTCACTCACACATGCACACGGAAGTATTGCAGATGAGTGAACCTAGCTGAAAACCAACTGTTATCAAATAGCTATATACTGGCACACAAGCAATTTAATGCACATACACAGTTATGAGTGTTGAAAATTGATAAATAAGACAGCTGGATTACATTTAATGAAAAGTTTTTTTATTTAATTTCTATATAAATGACTCTTGAAAATGACGACAGTCGAAAGTACTCGAGGATAAAATAACAAATTAATATTAAAAAAAGAAAAATACTTACGTTTTATAAGAAATTCAATAGATGAAGATGAGAAATTAAATAAAAAAAACTTTTCATTAAATGTAATCCAGCTGTCTTATTTATCAATTTTCAACACTCATAACTGTGTATGTGCATTAAATTGCTTGTGTGCCAGTATATAGCTATTTGATAACAGTTGGTTTTCAGCTAGGTTCACTCATCTGCAATACTTCCGTGTGCATGTGTGAGTGAAGATTCCTTTTGCGTTGTGGAATGGGAACACGCAACCCGGTCAGTTGACGTCACAATATTGTGTATGCCAATTCATGTCCGGAGTCCGGACCTCATTACAAGCAGCGTTTTGCTATTTTCCCGCGTTTAACTTCCCGCCTTACCTGTGAAAATAAATTGATTCAACAAGCCCAACACTAATGTGAAACACGCTGTGTGCTGATAGGTTTTCTAATTTTATTTATATTTTTCAATATCCATTTGCCATATACCTAATGCCAATGAAAGAAAATTCCTTTATTGGAACGTATTATTCCAAATTTAAAATTCGAAAAAACTAGTTCCAAACAAAGAATCATTTGTGTCATCAAAATGGCGGCACGGCTTTGATCAGAGAATATAAAATGTCAGTTATTCAGTCATTTAATAGATTGTAATTTCGATTAGCAGTAAAATTTTTAAACATTTTTTCGTAAAATGTAAAAATATTTCTTTACATTGTAACGATATGTTTTTTTACTTGTAGAATTTATGTAGATTTTGGATATTTTTTCTTTGTCTGAGTTTTTGGTAGTATTCCCACGGTCATTAAAAATGATCATTAATTAAACGATTTTAAGGTTTATTTAAATGGGATGATAATCATGCCGATTAAATAAAATATTTCCTTCCATAGAAAAGAGAAAGCTGATGGGCCTCAAATACGTTATGAGAGAAGTAAGGATAGGAATAAGTGGAAGCAAATCTGAAGAGATTTCGGCCAGCCCCAGTGGAAAAACTTACGATGTTATTCTCAAACAGCAAAGCCATGGATCATCCGCAGCCAAGAGTATTTTTTTATACAAAAGTAACGATGTATGGCATGGACCTATGTATAGAAGACTTTTTTTACAATGAGGTCCGCACGCGAATTTACATAGTTAAAAAATGTGTCGTCACCCGGCCAGGTTGCTAGGGAAAATGCGTACAAATGTTTTGTTATTGATTGTAAAGAACGGCATTCCAATACAAAACTGACGTTTGCTCACCGAGAAAAAAGTTCCAAATTCAAAAATGTTTCAACAAAAACATGTTCCGTGATCTGTGACAAAAACATGTTTTAAATTTCGAAGTATTTTCATACTTATCCATTTTGACAGCTGTAAAAAAAACAGCACCCAATATTATTTTTTAGAACCTATCATTTTTTACCAGAATTAAGATACGTATACGTGTGTGTTTTCTGAAAACAGAGTTGCATGATTGCATTTGTGGCAAAAAATATATATTCGCTAAATCCGTGTGTAATTTTTGTTAATTGGCAAACAATGCATAAAAAAACTAGACATTTCTGACCGTTTGGCGGCTGATCTAGTCTATCTACAGAACACAATACAAGAGTAAAACAAAATAAATTGTTTATAGTGTTTAACCCTTTGTCTGCTGTTGCTGTTTGAGATGGCAGTGTAACTGAAACTGTAACTGTAACTCTGTCACCATTCCGCTAGGGGTGGCCAGAGCCTCTGCAGAGTTGCCTCCATTTTTTCCTATCCTTACATACCTCTTTCAACTCATTCATATCCATCACCTTTTTCATGCATTTTCTTCTTTTACGCTCACTTTCTATATCCCATTCTTTCACAATCTCCTCAATCTGATCACTCCATACTTTTCTCGGTCGTCCCTTCCCTCTTTTTCCTTTCACACTTTCTTTGTATACATATTTTGTCAGTCTATCATCATTCATTCTTTCCACATGCCCAAACCATCTCATCACATTCTTTTGTACCTTAACTTTCATATCTAAATCTAAATCTAAATCTAAGCTGCAAAGATATGTATCATTTGAGATTCATATTAAATGCAATGCAATGCAAATACACCGTGCAACTCGGCAAGAGTTGCAGGGTGTATTTTCGTTTGAGATTTGGGTTGTTATATTGTAAGTTTACATTTCGGAACTCATACGGGTCTGCTTGTGAAAATGCATATAATGTGGATCCCAATGTTACATATCTTTCCACTTTGATAACAATAGATTAGATACTAAGAACCGTAGTCACAAAGACGTGTGACATTTCCCTGCCGATAAAAACAGTATATGTATTTTCAAATTTGTTCTGAGTCTATTGTATTTTTTCCAAAATCTAATCTAATCTAATCTAAGTTGCAAAAATATGTTTCATTTGAGATTCACATTACATGCATTCTCACAACCAGACACGTGCAAGTTCGCGCTCGCACATGCCTCATGTGAACCTACAACATAAAAACCAAAGCTCAAATGGACATACACCCTGCAACTCTTGCCGTCCTTCCCTGTAACAGGGGTGACATTGGCAAAGTGAATTATTTTTACAGCATGGGTGGTCAGCCGCATACCAACATATAAGTCAAGGAACAAGGAACAAAAACGAAACGAAATAGAAGTATTCTGGTGGCCTTTATTTGCAGACGGTTTATTTTGTATTTGGTTAGATATCTTATATAATCGTATCTGGTGGTCAACGGGATAAGATATTATAAAAAAAAGTGAATTCGAATAACATGCAAGGCATAATCATCTTGTCTGATCTTTGTTACACTAACATCTACCGATTTAACGTCAGGGCTGTGAAAAAACACGGATTATATTGTAATACATATATTATCTTGTAACTAATTGTAGCTTTGATCATATTATTTCAATAAAATGGTTTACTTTACCAATGTCACCCCTGTTTCAGGGAAGGTCGGCAAGAGTTCATTTGAGATTGGGTTTTTCTATTGTAAGTTCACATGCGACATGTTTAAGTACGAACTTATACGTGTCTGCTTGTGGGAATGAATTTCATATGATAGATGCAAGCTTTAAACTTTCTAAATCGATGTAATAAGCGAAAGTAAATACTCTTAGGCCCAGTATTTTCAACGTTAGCATATATAATTATACAAACGCATATATGTCAATAGTGTGGGTAGTTTTTTTATATGGTTCACCTGTCAACCGGACCTGTCAACCACAGAGCTGTCAAACACCATGGAATACTTAATACTGATATGTTTTCTTGCTTTTTCTATCACGTGTTTCGACACATAATAATTATGTATGCCATAATGTTTTAAAATAATGTATTTTTCTCTTTTACAATTATAAATTTTACCGACCTAAATACATCGAAGCATTTATAACTAAATAAATAAATAACGCGTGCGCACAGCGTTCACGCAGGTATGAATAACAATATTGCCAACCTTCTGGATTTTTTTCGTAGTTTCACTTAAGTTTTGTTCTTAACAACGATGAAGATCTTTGCTCTGTTTCTAACTAAGGGGCTGTCCATATATTACGTCATTCGCATTAAGGGGGGGGGGGGAGTCTGGTCTGCGGATGATGGCAAATGATGTACGAGTACCAAAAGTGACGTCGTTCTTGTAAATACCAATTTCTACAGAATATACAAAATATTATGTAAGTAATATAACATTATTAATTATTAAGATCATCCATTATTACAGCAAGAGGGGGGGGCGGAGTCATTAGATAATGACTATAGGATGATTGTAAGGGGGGGGGGGTCGAAAATCGGCCAAAATCGATGACGTATTTACGGACGGCCCCTAAGGAGTATTCGCGGTTGAGTCTATTTTCGTTAAAATAACTATCTTAAGAAAATTCTAGTCCATAGATATAATAAGTCAATGATCAGATGAGAGTGAAAGGTTGTGAAAAAGTGGAATTTGTAAAAGAAGGATGGTCGGAATCTGGAATGGGAAAGGAAAGAAGGAAAAAGGAGGAATCCTGGATAAAACTGGAGAGGACTATAAGTTACAACTCGCAGAAATAAAAGCTCGATGTTTTTTAACCCGCCACATATTCGGTACACAAGTTACAAACGCCGACAACACAACCTTCCCGCTGTTTGGTCGGTATAAAGAAGAAAGAGAGGTTACAAAAAGTATGACATTAGCTGAAAAAACGTCTTCTTCATTTTACTTTCAATGGCTAGTAGATCTATATTCATTCTATCTTGTATTTTGACAGGCTGTCAGGCTAAATTCAGACCAAAGGAAAAGTATGGATGTGTATGAATTGAAAGAGGCATGGAAGGATAGGAGCAAGCAGAAAGCAAATATGCAAAGATTCGCCATCATTAGTGGGATCTAAATCTAATCTAAATCTAAGTTGCAAAGATATGTTTCATTTGAGATTCATATTAAACGCATTCCCACGAGCAGACACGCAAAATTTCGCGCTCACACATGCCGCATGTGGACCTACAATATAAAAAAACCCAATCTCAAATGAACATAAGCCCTGCAACTCTTGCCGACCTTCCCTGAAACAGGTGTGACATTGGCAAAGTGAACCATTTTTTCAGTATGGGTGGTCAGCCATATACCAACCCATAAGTCAAGGAATGATGGTGGGATGGTGGCAGAAATTCAGTTACAGTAACTGACTTATAGTTGGTTAAATTTTTTTTTTGGCAACCCTGCTTTAATATACATATTAACTATTACGTCTTTTTGTTATTAATATTATTATCTAAACATTTTAAACTGCAAAGCATGCAAAGGAAGATTATTTCGACATTTGAAATTGTGGTAACAGACCTTGGATTTAAATTTAATTTTAAAAATTAAGGAATTACTTCATATTCATTTCAAACATTATTTAACCAGTTAACATCCGTGACTTATAGGTTGGTATGCGGCTGACACCCCATACTGTAAAAATTGGTTAATTTCGCCAATGTCACTCCTGTTTCAGGGAAGGACGGCAAGAGTTGCAGGGTGTGTGTCCATTTGAGATTTGGTTTTTATGTTTTAGGTTCACATGCGGCATGTGCAAGCGCGAACTGGTAGTACGTCTCTGCTTGTGAGCATGCATATAATGTGAATCTTCAATGTAACATATCTTTGCAACTTAGTTTAGATTAGATTAGAGGCAAAAGTTGCAGGATTTATGTCCATTCGAGATTTTGGGTTTCTATAGGTATTTACAAACACGTAGAGCACGAACTTGTAAGTATCTGCTTGTGGTCATGTGTTTAATGTGAATCTTAAATTTTTGATATATGTTTGCAACTTAAGATTAAAGATACATAGACAGATCGTACCATTAGTGCTTGTTTGTCTTATCTCCAACAGCGATAATTTCATGTGAGCAATGCTTGCATGTGTAGGTATCTACTGTACCAATGTGTCTTATGAAAACTGAAAATTGTTTTAAAAAATATTTAAAACAACTCTCACATTAACTTGTTTTACGTTTTTTTTTTCTTAGCTCAGATCGGGTGGAAGATCATTATTTAATCAAATGGTAGATAAGCCAAACAAGTACTGGGGGAACGAGATGTGTCATATTAAGTATGTAGGTATCCGATTTCAATAAAAGTATAAATCGTAAACATTTTGAACTCTTTCACTGACGCCGTGAATGGAACGAAATATTTTTTCAAATATTTATCGGTGTTGCCAGTCACCCAAAAGTTTTATGCTAGCTAAAAATATAAACATGGATATTTTATACCTAACGATTCTCCATTTAACTATTTATTTGAGTAGCTGTAAAAATGTAGGTACTCAACAAATCCGTGAATTGACATACATAAACATACCATACAAAATTGTATCGTCCCCCGACCGGGTTGCTAGGGACAAGGCATACTCACATTTTGTTATTGGTTGCTAAGGACGGCAATCCCGTTCACACAAGACTGATGTTTGCTCGCCCAGAAAAAAGTTCCAGCAAATTTCATAGACAGCAAAATTGTGATGCAACTCAAAATTTTACGTAAACTAATGTTTTTTTTGGCTGTTATGGAGTATATAATGGACCTAAGTCACATGGACCTGTGACGTTTGCCCGCCAGGAAAATAATCTACCTTCGAATTTTGAGCTAATTGAAGTGGTTCCCTTGAATATACAACATTTTTATTTCTTGACTTATAGGTAGGGACTGGAAAAAAGTGGTGTTATTTTTTGCGAAATTCGCGTTATTTTTTTGGGAAATTCGCGTTATTTTTAATCAAAAACAGGGAAATTCGCGTTATTTCTCATGATAAACGGGGAAATTCGGTGTAATTTTTAGGGTTGATTTGATCGAAATAAAAGTTTATGTAATTGCAAAACTATAGATATTACTAATATTTACAATTTATTTTAAAAACAACAATATGTACCTTCAAAAACAATGAATAAACGACATCTGAATCAATACGAGTTACAACTTACAAAAAACCATTGATTAAAAAAAGTATTAATATTTGAATGACACTCCGAATACCCTGCAATATCCTTTTAAAATATATTTTTTTTTGCATTTAGTCTCTAGATGAGGGTTATCTAATTTTTTTGATGGATGTTGGCTTTTATGAAAGCCTCAAGTTGTGCTCTTGGCTAATCCAGCAGCAGCTTAACTCCTTGATGTATTTTCCATCATTGATGTCACGATTCAAGTCTGTTTGGATGTCCAGGACAGTTCTGCTTATCATTTATTTTTTTAATAAAATAGATTTGTGAATAGGAATGCAATTTACCAACCTACTCTGCCTGGCCAGAAACAGGTATTAATATCATTAATGAAAAATTCATTACGAGTATTGTTTATTTTAATTAATTATTAATTAATAATTACCTAATTACATTTGTTGAACCAGGGTCAAATGACCCAGACGGGGATCGAACCCCGCGTCTAGCGTTCTAGCGTGTTTCAACGTTGAAAGATCAGCCCACTTAGCCCCCTCGACTATAACACCGACCATTTTCCCTGTGCTTTGCACCTTGCAAAGGGTTTTTGCAGGAATCTTTTCTTTCCCACAAAATAGTTGCGTTGCAGAAGCGACACATAACAACTTTTTCGTACAATTTCTACCAAAAGTACGAAAATTCGCGATATTTGCGTAAAACCTCAAATTTCGCGTTATTCGCGTAAAAACATCAAAATTCGCGAATAAATTCGTTTTATCGCAATAGCGAAATTTTCCAGTCCCTACTTATAGGTTGGTGTAATGCTGACCACCCATACTTTAAAAAAAAGGTTCACTTTGCCAATGTCATCCCTGTTGCAAAAGTTGCAGGGGTCATGTTAATTTTGGTTTTTAATTTGTTAGTACACATGCAGCATTGTAAGCGCGAATTTACCGTGTCTGTTTGTGGGCATGCATTTAATGATAATTTGAAATGTTAATATACCTTTGCAACTTAGATTAAAGATTATTATAGTCTTTGACATGGTTATGTCCTAAAGTTCAATGTCCTAAAATTGGAATTTTAAATAATATACTTAATATACTCAATGGGACACATTTCCTTATGGGACAAAAGCTGACATAAAAACCTCTTTGTTGAGATGGGCATGTTAAATTCCTAATGAAAGACTGTCTTGTCGCCATATGCTGAATCTTCCGAAAATAGGCCATAAAAATATGTCGTAAAAATCTAATAGTTATTAAGATTATGTAGTTCTATGAAATCATATTCGGCGTTCACACAGTGAAAGTCGAAGACAGTCAAAGCGAATAAGTACCTATAGCACAAAGGTATAACATATTAAATTAATACCCACAAAAAGACACGTGTAATTTCGCGCATACAAATGCTGCATGCGTATAAACAAATTAAAAACCAAAATGAACGTGACCCCTATAACTTCTGTCGGTTTTTCCTGAAACAGGGGTGACATTGGCAAAGTAACCCTTTTTTTTACAGTATGGGTGGTCAGCCTCAGGAGAGCAAAAACAAACTTGTGAACTTAAATAACTCTTTTCCGATGGCATATTAGAACTCCAAATCTATGGGCATATTTCGCGGAGCTCTCATGACGCACCTTTTCAAAAAGTCTTATCCGTGATCGGAGAGGGCCCTTGAGGTGTGACACACACAAAAACGGCGCTCTCTTATCATGTGCAATTAAAAATAAATAAGCCTGATATATATATTATGTACATATGGGAACGATTGGAAGAATTGCAAGAAATAGGAAACTTACGAAAAATATGAGATTGGCGGTCCACAATGGCATATTGGTTCCGACATTGATGTATGGAAGTGAGGCGTGGACAGTTAATGAATGTGAGCTGAGTAAAGTATGTACGGTTGAAATGGCTTACCTGAGAGCAATGGCTGGAAAGACACTGAATCATAGAGTACGTAATGATTGGGTGATGAACGAGTGTGGTATAAAAGAGAATATGAGAATGAAAGTACAGAAAAGTATGATGAGATGGTTCGGACATCTCGAAAGAATGGATGATGAACGACTAACGAAGAAAGTGTACAAAGGAAAT
Source organism: Agapetus fuscipes (assembly GCA_951799405.1). Lineage (NCBI taxonomy): Eukaryota > Metazoa > Arthropoda > Insecta > Trichoptera > Glossosomatidae > Agapetus > Agapetus fuscipes. The sequence continues at coordinate 17,748,580 of OX637336.1, read as the reverse complement.
GTCAGAGGAAAGCGCGGAAGGGGAAGGCCGAGGAAAGAATGGTTAGACCAAATAGGTGAGATTGCGAAAGAATGGAACCTGCAGAGTGAGAATAAGAGAAGAGTATGTATGAAAAAGGTGATGAATATTGAGGAAATGAAAGTGGTTTGTAAGGACAGAAAAAAGTGGAGGCGCATCTGCGGAGGTACCGGCCACCCCTAGTGGAACGGCGGCAGGATACAGTACAGTACAGTTAATAAAACTACGTATATAAGTATTGCAATTTGCAACTGCAGCTATATCCTTTTGTCAGATTATGGAATACACTATTATAGAGATGTTGTAGAACAAAATTAGAAAATGAAATATTGACAGATATACCCCTTTGCCACTTAAGTACCGAAGTATGATTGGAAAGAAGCGGAGTGATAGGATGAGGAATGATTTTGTGAGAAGAATGTGGTGCAAAAGATTATTAAAAAAAATGATTTGGACATATGGAGAGAATGCATGATGAAAGACTAAAGAAGAATGTATGTGTTGCAAGAATAGATGGAGGAAGACCGAGAAAGGTATGTATGGACCGAATTTCTGAAATAGTGAAATAATGGGATATCTAGAGTCCAAATAGAAGAGCTTGTATGAAAAAGGTTATGACTGTAGATGAAATGAAAGAAGAATTTGAGGACCGAAAAAAATGGCGGTTATTTGCAATTTGCAGTTAAAAATGTATCTTGAGTCTTGACACGTTGATAATGTCACCCTTGTTTCAGGGAAGGTTGGCAAGAGTTACGGTTGAAAATTTGAGATTAGGTTGTTATGTTTTAAGTTCACACACGGCATGCGTAAACGCGAATTTACACGTGTCTGCTTGTGAGAATGCATGTTATATGAATCTTGAATGTGAAATATCTTCGCAAATTAGATTAAAGATTATTAAAGATCATACGAGGAAAGAATACGGGGAGAAGGATTCAAGTATACTCACTAACTAGCTGTCCTAACTCCTAATTAACTTGAGCGCTGTCTTCGTGTGAAAAAGCTTTTACCATAAACATAATATTATTACGTAGTTCAAAAGTATGACTACCGCTCATGTTATGGTTTGATTTTTAATAATATTATTTTATTTATTTTCAGAATCAAGATGTTTGTAAATGAAGAAAAAATGGTTACATAATTTCACACACAGCCAATCCATGGCTCAGCCGCAACCTAAAGTGAATTTTCCACACAAGAAAAAAAATGGTCCATGGATCAGCAACGGTTTAAATATGCTATGAATAATCCTGTCAACGATTAGAATGGAATGGTCCAATTTAATAATGTCGTATCCAATATTAAACCAACCTACATACCATTTTTTTTTTGAGAATGAGGTTCGCACGTGAAGTGCCTATAGACAATATTGTGTCATCTGACTCATCATCCAGCCGGGTTGCTAGGGAAAAGGCATGCAAATATTTTATTATTAATCGCGCGTTTAATAATAAAGAGCAATAACTCAAAAAATAGGAATGTTGGGAAATCACGTTTAAAGTTCAGACAACCAGTACAACTTGTATGGGATGAAAAAGGCGACCGATGTTTTATCTCGGTCATATTCGTCCAAATTGAACGGCTGTCGCATTCTATCTATTCTTCTCGCATTGTTCTTGCGTTTTATTACAAAATCTCGATTTTCTCAATTTTTGAGTTATTTATCTTTATTATTAAACGTGCGATTTGTTGCTAAGGATGACAGACGACAGTGCCATACAAGATTGACGTAAAAAAATCCGTCCTCCTTTATTTATAAAACCACTGCGACACCTAAGCAGACCAAGAATAAGACTCAGAACGAGAAGGCCGACAATGATGAGCCCGACTGAGGCGACGATATGGGAGAGTAGGTACCGGATGGAGAAGACGCAGATTTTATATTTTGTAACGCAACTAAGCTACACATATAGAATAACTTCTTGCCGCGTTATCCCCGAAGGGGTTACATATATGGCGAGTGAAATTATTTATTTTTACAGGTAAGGGGGCCGGCCTTACGCAAACCACTTCAGTGAAGGGGGGGGGGGGGTGGGGCTACCAGGTCCCGAGAGGGCTGGTACTCATTTCTTGTGAACTTTTTTTATTTAACGTTTGAAATAAACACCAAAACGGGAAATCATTTCTGACACCCTCGGCGGGATTCGAACCCGAGCTCTCGGGATAGAATGAAAGCACTCTTCCAACTGAGCTATCGACCGGACAAGGTCTCTTTACCATTTTGAAGGGAAGATCTTTTTACCATTGTGAAGCTCTTTTTTTACCTTGTGAAGGTCTTTTTACCATTTTTTTTGCTTAATTTCAACACAAGTTGGTAATTTTTTTCTGATTAGAAAAGTAAACAGAAAAGGCGAGTCTTTGGTGTTGTTGATTCAAAGATGATTTTGACACAACATGTCTTCGCGCGGAAGGGGTCATATGTAGATAAAACAAAGACTTCGTGACGTCACTTCCTGCCAGTGTTGCCAGCGCTATTGAGTAATGGCGATATTATTGGAAACATGTAAGTACGTAGGTATAAATAAATAATCATTTGTATGGGAGTAGGTATTTTATGGGTGCAGCTAAATGTATGGACAGTCGACAGATAGAAATAGGGTGATCACTAAAAATATTCACCCAGACCCAGCCTTACAACAACTTAGATAGGCGATGATTTAGCTTACAGAGTATTATCGCACTCCTTGACTGATAAGTTGGTGTAAGTCTGACCCCCCGAGCTGTAAAAATTGGTTCACTTTTGACAATGCCACCCCGGTCTCAGGGAAAGGCGACAGGAATTGCAAGGTTAATGTTCATTTGGGGCTTTGCTTATTCGTATGCACACATGCACAATGTGTAGGCGCGAACCGACATGTGCCTGGGAATGCATTTAATGTGAGCCTTATTAGTATTAATTAATTCCTTAACTTATAGGTTGGTATGAGGCTGACCCCCCGAGCTGTAAAAATTGGTTCACTTTAGCCAATCCCTCCCCGGTTACAGGGAAAGGCGGCAGGAGTTGCAATGTTTATGTTCATGTGGGGTTTTGTTTATTTGTATGCACACATATTGACATATATACAGAATGTGTAGGCGCTAACCTACATGCGCCTGTCTGTGGGCATATATTTAATGTGATTCTTAGATGTTAACATGTTTTTACAGCTAAGATTATAGAAGCGGCATATTAAGGAATCTTTTTGAGGTTGCATTTAGCGTGTGGAATATATTTATTTTCACAATTAGGGAAGTCAGCCTCATGCCTTCAACTTTATTTGAAACTGTCCTCTTCCCGAAGGAACTAGTTTTCATTTTTTGTAAAGCTGAGTAAACCTTTATACCTAAACCTAAACAAGAAATCATGTGAGACACCCTTGATAGAATCGAATCTTAGAACCCTGGCTATGAAAGCAAGCGTTCTACGTACTGAGCTATCCACTGAAACCTATTATTTTATTTCTTGGTAAACAGAAAAAGGTTTATACTCCAAATACAGCAGTGGCTCTTAACCTTTTTTCGACCTTTGCTCCTTCACTAATAGGTTGGTATGAGGCTGTAAAAACTTGGTTCACTTTTGCCAATTCCATCACTGTTTCAGAAAAAAGTGGCAGGAGTTGCAAGGTTTATATTCATGTGAGGTTTGGTTTATTTTGATTGTACACATACAGCATGTGTAAGTGCGAAATTACATGTGCCTGCTTGTGGACATGCATTAAATATGAGCCTTTAATGTCAATATATCTCTGCAACGTAGATTATAGATCTTTGATGTAGGCGTGAGTATGACAGCTCCTGCGGGGTAATGGGTATCGCTGTCGAAAATTGTACCTTTTGTCTTGTGCGTGTGTCGCCTAATGATTTTCAGTGTTGCGACCCCTTCGGGGATAACGCGGCAAGAAGTTACGCTATATGTGTAGCTTAGTTGCGTTTTATTTATTTTGTATGTGACATGGGACATGTTGTATGTGAATGGAAAAAAGGCGATTTTGTTTTATTTTTTAATTACATCGCCACTTCATGCTTTTTGCAGATTTTTTTTGTATTTCGATACGCTTTTCAAATACTTTACTCTAATAAATCTAGAATTCAGTAGACATCACCAGTTTTTATGAAAACACTAAAAATCATTAGGCGACACACGCACAAGATAAAAGGTACAAATTTGACGGCGATACCCTAATATCGAAGCTCTCGCGGACCACAGGTTGAGAACCACTGAGTCACAAAAAGAAAGGTAGGCAAAGCAAAACAAAGATGTACCTTTTTCTTGGGATATGGGATCTAAACAAAAGGCTGTTGAGTGTAATACCAAATCTTTTATGCATAGAATGACAATAAATACGTCAAATTCTTTAAGATAAAAGACAGTCATCTCGTCAAGATCTGTCATAAATCAAACGTACTTTTGTCTTCAAGTATTTTCTACTTAAAACAATGATTCTATTCAGATTTAAAACAAATAAAAGGAAACAATAATTTCCTTACTTTTACTCTCAAGTTTTCTTGTATAATTTATGCACGCGTTTTATTATTTAAGTTTTTGAAGGTGCTATAAATACTGACGTGCAATAAATTACTTGGACACCGTGTAGTCTGCTTAACAAAGTAGAGTGTTATATGACTGTATTGAATTTTTGTCCGTAGTCTAGTAGTTATTGCTCCAGACTAGTCGATGAAAGGTAGCTGGTTCGAATCACCATTATGTACAGCAGAAATAATGATTTTTGACACTGGAGAGTTGCTTTCAGGGATCTGAGATTTGGGTTCCTTTTCTAAAGTGCCATATTAATCAGGGGCGTGCATCCCATACAGGCACATGCGCTTAACAGGTAGGCAATATATGGTAAAAAAACATTTAATCTTGATATTCAGATTTAAAATTCAAAATTCAAAATTTAAATTCGATTGGAGCCATCGTTAGCAATTCAGTCAATTTCAGATGGTTATTTTAAAGGAATGGGTGAAAAATACTTATTGTGAAGTGTGTTTGCCTATACCCTATGCACGCGCCAGCCATAAATATTTCCGTTTCACCTATTACAGGTAAAGGTCTCACGCCAAGCCCTTCAGTTGAAGTGGAGGTTTCCCAGATCCTGAGGGGGCTGGTACTCATTTCTTGGGATGGCTGAGTAAACCTTACCGGTATTTTATTTTGGATTTTGAAATTAATACACACACGGGAAATCATTTTTGACATCCTCGGTGGGATTCGCACCCGGGCTCTCGGCATGGAATGCAGCTCTCTACCAACTAAGCTATCTGACCTGACCGATGCAAACCTAATGATTTTTGACACTGGAGGAATAAAAACAATAATGACTTATAGGTTGTTATGAGGCTGACCACACATTCTGTAAAAAATGTTTCACTTTGTCAATGTCACCCCTGTTTCAGGGAAAGTCGGTAAAAGTGTTGCGGGTCCTGTGGAGTGGAACAGACTGCCACCGGGAGTGAAGAACTCTAAAACTGTGGGTCTATTTTGTGGAGCACTCAAGGCACACATTTTTAAAAGGTCTTATCCGTGATCGGAGAGGGCCCTTGAGGTGTGACATACACAAAAACGGCGCTCTCTTATCATTTGTAATTTAAATGCGTTTATTAAATATATGTGTGTCGGTGTCTCGGTGTGTCTCGGTGCTTCTCTATCATCAGAGTTAAAATACCATGATGCTATTGAGTCTCGCACAACTTCCGCTTTCCGGCGACTCGGCATATTATACAGAGCCCGTAGGTTTTTTACTTCAACCCAGTGATTGACTCTGTATAAATCCCAAATCCGCCCCATTATCGAGTATGCCAGCCATCTCTGGGGTGGTATGTCCAAAAAGTTGAGTGACCAACTTGATTCTGTGCAAAGTGAGGTTGATCAATGATCCTTTTCTGACATCCGATCTGCAGCCGCTCCGGCACAGAAGAAAAGTTGGTATTCATTAATCCCTCCCCCTCGCATTTCAGAAAGGGAAACTCGTAGTACGACTCTCATTCAGTCGATCTCAAAACTATGAGAACTTGGCGTTTTCATGACTCATTCTTTTGCCAAACTGCCCGTTTATGGAATGATCTGTGTTCCCTTCCCAATTTAATCCGGTTTTATTCAAAACCAACATCAATCGCCACTTCCTTGCAGCGCCTCACGACAGAAGCAACAACTCAAGCAACACCTCTGCGGCACCCTTCCAGGATAACATAGACCCCCAAGACTTTCAAGATTGGGGAGCCTCCCGCACAGGAATCCTTAATTTTTTTTAGGTAAAACCCTTAATAGAGCGTCTGTTTTTAAGTTTCCGTGTATTTTTTGGAGAACGCTATCACTGAGATTGACTGTGAGGTGTATGCGAGTACTTGGTCTGCTGATGAGTTGACACTGTGGTATATTGTAAGTGTATAGATGGATATAGATAGATGAGCGGTGGTTTCCAATGGCCGGAAATTGAAGACAGAATTGTAGGTCTGGTTCCCATGCATTGTCAATGTGTACACACATCTATACGTGATTATTGTAACATGATATCCACACACGCAGACCGGTCCGTAATGATAATAATATTAGGATGATTTTTTTGGTGAGCGTTGTTTTTGTGTGTATCACACGTCAAGAGCCTTCTGCGAGCTTGGTCGTCGCTGTAGAAAGCGCCAATTCTCAAGCAAGACCCAGTTGTTGTAAGGTTGGATGGACCTTTCAGTGACCGGTCTTTGGTAAAGGTTTATGAATTTTTCAACTCAGCGAAGAGCATGATCCGAATCCACAACCTTCCATTTACGAGTCCGAAGTGTTGCCACTGGACTACGGACCGGTCCGTAGTCCAGTGGCAACACTTGGGACTCGTAAAATTGTAGCTCTGCAGTATAGCTCTGTAAATAGCTGCAGTGTAGCTCTAGTAAAATTGGACTCGTAAATGGAAGGTTATGGATTCGAATCCCGGCGGAGCACAAAATATACCATTTATATTTCCAAAATGTGCTCTTCGCTAAGTTGAAAAATTCATAAACCTTTACCAAAGACCGGTCATCAAAAGGTCCATCCAGCCTTACAGCAACTGGGTCTTGCTTGAGAATTGGCGCTTTCTACAGCGACGACCTAGCTCGCAGAGGGCTCTTGAGGTGTAATACACATAAAAACAGCGCTCACCAAATAAATCAGCCAATTTTTTTTTTAATAAAGTAAGTAAGTGCATTACCTGACTCTACCTGTATTCTGAAATTTAAGTTGTAAAGAAATACCATGATTTCAGATTCACATTTCGTGCATACACAAAAGCAGACACGTGTATAAATCCTTGCCATATGCCGAGCAAGGATGTGTCTCCTGATGATGAATTTGTCTGAAATGATAGAGTATCGAATGAAAGCAGTGATTTCCCTGTCCCCAGCTGATTAGTACTTACAAGTGTTTTGTGTGTGTCTGTGTGCCTGTGCCTGTAGCGGCCGTTGCGCTGGGCCACCTAGCCTAACGGAGCCAGATACACCCGTTATAATACTTTGTGGCAGCCGAGACTCCAGCTCACGACTTTATCGCTGAAGTTCAACACGCAAGCGACCGCACCATTAAACTATCTCACTCAGTTCGTAGGAAAGATTTATACGGAATTTTAAAATTTAACGATGTAACTGTGTCTTTATAAATTACTTTGATATCTTTCGCCGACCTTCCCTAAAAACACGGGAGGCATTGGCAAAATGAACCATTTTTTACAGTATGTGCGGTCAGCCTCATACCAACAAGTCTTAAAAAAGAGTCCATTGGTCTATAATCGTTGCAAAGATATATCACATTTAAGATACATGTTACATGCAATCCCACAAGCAGATATCTATAAGTTCGTGCTTGCACATGTCGCATGCGGTCTTAAAACATAAAAACCCAATCTCAAGTGAACATAAGCCTCTTGCCGACCTTCCCTGAAACAGGGGTGACATTGGCAGAGTGAACCATTTAAGTATGGGTGCGGTCAGCTTCATACGAACCTATTAATCAAGTAACGCAAATAATTAATTACATGAAACAATCACTAAGTAAAATAATAAATTAAAAATGTACAAAATATATTATATACATAATGAAAATTTAAAGCCTTAAATTGGTGATCCCTGGGACCTCTACGAGCTTGATCGTTTCTATACAGTACCAACTCTTAACAAGAAATATTCAATTTTAACACATTGGGTGAACCTATGAAAATAATTATGTATAGTTTGAGGTGAAAAATGATCTTAGTGATTTTGGTCGTTCAGGGGTTACCGCATGAATATTGAATAATATAATTTGAATAGATTTGTCGACTAACTAGAAGCCGGCTCATGTAATATGCTATAACTTATAAAATATCTACGTATATAAAGCATTAAATACTTCACTCTCGAGATAGCGAAATAAAATACACGATGAATTCAAAATAGAGATACACTTCGATAGCTCAAATGGCAGAGCCTCTACTTCTCGAGCAAGAAATCTTACATCTAATTCGAGGGTTCTTAATTGATTGATGATGGATGATTTGTTTCCTATAGCTCCATTTAATGGTCTAGAGCCATTTCAAGAGCGCCATGGCTTCGTGAAAACAGCAATGTCCTCATTCCTTTTCTGTAGTGGTGACTGTATCCTGCCGCCGTTCCACTAGGGGTGGCCGGTACCTCCGCAGATGCGTCTCCAATTTTTTCTGTCCTTACAAACCACTTTCATTTCCTCAATATTCATCACCTTTTTCATACATACTCTTCTCTTATTCTCACTCTGCAGGTTCCATTCTTTCGCAATCTCACCTATTTGGTCTAACCATTCTTTCCTCGGCCTTCCCCTTCCGCGCTTTCCTCTGACATTTCCTTTGTACACTTTCTTCGTTAGTCGTTCATCATCCATTCTTTCGAGATGTCCGAACCATCTCATCATACTTTTCTGTACTTTCATTCTCATATTCTCTTTTATACCACACTCGTTCATCACCCAATCATTACGTACTCTATCATTCAGTGTCTTTCCAGCCATTGCTCTCAGGTAAGCCATTTCAACCGTACATACTTTACTCAGTTCACATTCATTAAGTGAATTGGTTCATAAACATTGACGGACAAAATATTGTTCCAGGCAGATGGCCCGGCTACCGCAAAGCTTCTGTCTGCAAAATTTGACGTGTTTGCTCTTTTCGGCACTATGACCTTGTTGACAGCAGTGAGAGCAGAGCGTAGTGGTCGTTTTGAAGGCTTATCAACAGAACATAGCTCAGCGAGATATGGGGGTGCCGTGTTGTTCAGGGTCCTATGTAAGTACAGTGAGACACAGAGTAAATTCTACCCTCTCTCGGACCTTCAGTCAGAGCAGCTCCCTCAGCAATTGTGAAATATGGCAACACTTAAGTGTGTTTTTTCAATGATTCCTTTAAATACAAGGATACATCGTCCCCCTCAGTGGATTATCTACCATTTGATTCAAAGATGATCTTTCAATGAAATTGTCTTAAGAATCACATTCTACACAATCTGAGCTAAGAAAGAAACGTTAAACGCGGTAATGTGAGAGCTGTTTATAATATTCAAAATCAATTTCTAGTTTTCATAAGACACATTGTTCCAGTACACATACAAACATTGCTCATGTGAATTTACCTCTGCTGGATATTAGACGAACCAGCACTAAGGGGACGATGTGCATTTTTACAAAAAAAGCTGACCTCAGATGGACATAAGAGATGAGACTGTTGCCACCTCTCCCTGATAACCCAATTTTTACCCTACAGGTAGTCACTTTCCCACCAAGCAATTAGTCAAGAAAACGTTACGTTTTGTAACGAATGTATGAGTTTATGCCTTTGCATGTTTACCTATGATTGTGTGTCTATGTATCTTTTACTAACTTGTAGGTTGTAGGTGTATCCGTGTATGTGTGTCTAGAAGTATTTGATGGATGTAGTACCTACTCGTATTTGCTCGAAGCTTCTGTTCGAGACAATTCTTGAATGGTCTGGTATATGCTAGACTAGCTTTTAGCCATTCTATTAATACAGATTACAGTGTTTTGCAGAGGAAGTACAAAGATTTAAGCTGTGAACCATATGTGAGCAAGTTTCTGAAATAAATTTAAAACGGAGGTTTATTAAATTAAACGAAACTTCATCCTAACAGTTTATAGTGTAGTACAGGTCCTCAGGGTATCAAAGGTTAACGACGTTTGAGCAACAGTAACAGTGGTCCCCGAGTAATTTACACTGCGTGTATAATCCAGGATTTACACCTGGTCTGACGCTTATTTATTTCACACATTCAGCCCGATGTAAATGCAAGTGCGAAATACTAAGTAGGCACTTACATCAGGTAATATTCCCTTCCATGTAGGTAGGTACATACATACTACAAGAACGACAGGGCTTCTCAAAGTGTGCCACAATCTTATCTAATGTGATCTGTGCCAAAAAACGCAACTAAGTTACATATACAGTGTATCTTCTTGCCGCGTTACGCCCGAGGAATCTCGCATGTGGAGTGTGGAACCTATTATTTTTATAGGTTAGGGGGCCGGCCTCACGTCAACTACTTCAGTTGAAGTGGGGGTTTCCCAGCTCCTGAGGGGGCTGGTACTAATTTATTGTGAAGGCTGAGGTAAACTTTGCCGGTATTTTATTTAGATTTTTGAAATACACACCGAAACGGGAAATCATTTATGACACAGTCGGTGGGATTCGAGCCCGGGCTCTCGCCACGGAATGTAAGCACTGAGCTATGGACCTGGTTCAATATTTTATTGTGTGTAATTTAGCATAGTAAGTGAACTAATTATTAGAAATTGTTCAGAAACAAGTTCTAAGCTACAGGATTTTCACAATTTTTTAGTGTTTTCTTTTGAAGAAAACAGAAAAAAGGGCACTCAGATGAGAAACCCGCGTTACCTTAATAAGTCACTTGTTCACTAAATACAAGTTGTACTGAATAAACCACTCACACATAATAAAGATTGAGCAGCATTTCGCATCATAAATCTATGGAAACTGGTTTGAATTCAATAACTCTTATTCCAGTGTTGGATTTCCGCCCATCCTGTGTGCCCTGCCCACAGAGCATCAGAGGAGCATGAAAGAGAGCAGATCTTCACAAAAAACACCCTTCCACAGGCCTCATTATCAAGTGTTGTGACAAAGGGGATGATCTACATGTAATGGGATGGTTAGTCCTCGGAAAAAAACAAGATCGACAGGATATATTATCAGAGGTTTCCAAAATATCCATTACGACATGCTGGGAGTCCATGAAAACGGAAATAAAAATCAAGGGCTCACGAGATCAAAGCAAGAGGTACTCGAGACCTTCTGTTCAGTGTAGGAAAAGATGTGGAAGATTGCGTGTAGTCAAAAAGGAATTTTGCAGGTTATGATCCTCGGTTTTGATGAAAAACGCAACTAAGCTACATATATGGTGTAATTCATTGCCGCGTTCTTCTCGAATGGGTCGCATGTGGCGAGTGAACCGAATTTATTTTACAGACCAACCACTTCAGTTGAAATGGGGGTTTCCCAGCTTCCTACCCCTAGTTGGTACTCATTTCTTGTGAAGGGTGAGTAAGCCTTGCTTGCATTTTATTTTGAGTTAGAAATATACATATATAAAAACGGGAAATCATTTCTGACACCCTTAGAGGGGATCGAACCCTTGCTCTCGGCATGGAATGCAAGCATTCTACCAACTGAGCTATCAACCGTACCCTTAGTACGAGTTGCAAAACTTGAGAAAAGTAAAGTTTACGGAAAATATTAAAGAGTGATTGCTCCACAAAATCTGCCGTTTTTGTTTCTTACACTTTATGGTCTTAGCAAAAGAGTTACAGTGATGAATAAAATCAAGTTCAAACAAACAAAAACGTTAGATTTTGGGGGAAATCACTCTTTCATCTAATCTTATCTAATCTAATCTAAGCTGCAAAGATATATATCATTTAAGATTTATATTAAATGCATTCCCACAAGCAGACATGTATAATTTCGCGCTAACACATGCCGCATGTGGACCTGCAATATAAAAACCCAATCTCAAATGAACATAAGCCCTGCAACTCTTGCCGTCCTTCCCTGAAACAGGGGTGACATTGGAAAAGTGAACCATTTTTTTTACAGTATGGGTGGTCAGCCGCATACCAACCTATAAGTATAAGTAAAAATAATTGCCGTAAACTTTACATTACTCAAGTTTTGCAACTCGTACTAAGGGTACCGGACGCAAATAATTTAAATGTATTTTTTTTCAATGACTTCAATTAATTTTAATATTAGTATAAGGGAGATGAATCAAGTTTTCAAACAAAAGACCGGGAGGAGGTTCACGAGGCATAAGACTTGGAGAGCCTCTGAGATAAATGATTCGATTTTAAAAGATTCGTATTTGAAAAGAAAACTAAGGACATAAAGAACCGGATAATGTTATTTTTTTCTAAAGGGATAATGTACTTAAAAAATATATTCGATTATTGTTAGGATGAAAGGGTGAGAATTGTATTAAAAATGTTTAAGTAGAAATAAATGAATTGAAGATCAGATTTTTTTTTTAGTATGTCTTTATTGTATTTATTCCTTTAGTACGAGTGTCGTTTTATGGTGAATTACACCTCAAGAGCTCTCTACGAGAACGTTAATTGATCAAACAAGACCCTGCTGCTGTAATAATAGTAATAATCTAAGTTGCAAAGAAATACTATATTAAAGATTCATATTAAAGGCAATCCTACAAGCAGACACGTATAAGTTCGCAATTTAACATGCCGCATGTGGACTTACAACATAAAAATCCAATCTCAAATGAACATAAGCCCTGCAACTTGCCGATCTTCCCTGAAGCAGCGGTGACATTGGTGACAAGTGAAGCATTTTTTACAGTATGGATGGTCAGCCTCATACCAACCTGTAAGCTTTAAGGAAACCATGGTTATTGATCTGGGTAAACATGCATGAATTTTCGCTTTAAACGATAGCTCTTGCGTTCAAAGCACTAAAGCTAGGATTCGATTCCACAAGGGTACTTATCAGACGCGATTTTTGGACTCGGTTTTTTTATTTCTACCCAAATCATAGTAGGCATAGTAAGGTAAACTTAGTCTTTACAAAAAAAAATTCAAGCTATTCATTAGAAGCAAAGAAGCCTGTACTTAAAAAAAGGTGATTGGTGTAAAGCTTCTCTTTCACATGTGAAAATAAATAGGTTCCACACGCCAAATGTTACCCTCCAAAAAATCCCGGCAATAAGCTGTAGGTACACATAAATGTGCAGCTTAGATTCGCATTCATTTTATTTCCGAAAGAAAGAGCCAACATCATTTCAAATCTCCTATTTGCTATTTTCATTGATTTAGATTATTGGATCTGTGATTCACAAAGCATATGTCTGAAACCCTTGGCGGGGATCGAGCCCTAGCCTTCTGGTTTTGAGGAATAACTTCAAAATTTGCAAGCTACGAAATGAAACAAAACGTCTACTAGGGTGGAACTGCGTAAAAGGTGAAACATGATTCAATATAGCGCCGTTTCGTGAAGATTGTCACTCCAAGGGCGCTTGCTGTGCTAGCGCTGGGAAGTAGTGTGTCTTGAGGGATGTTTTGAGGTTTTCCCTGGATTTCGATGCTCGAACTTCTGGTGGCAGCTGGTTCCACGAAGAGAGACCCGCAACAGCAAACGCACGATTGCCGAACACAGTGGTTAATCTCCTGGTTGGCTCGCTCACCAACGTTTTGAAGCCCCTCTCTGCCGAGCGCAGCATCAGTCCTCTCTCCTGTATATCCTTTGGGTGCACTAGTTCCTGCAAGTACTCCGGCGCCATTCCTTGCAGAGTGTTGAAGTGACTAGCTAAACTTTGCCCAGAATCATTTTAAGTTTTTAACAACTGGTGGACATTTTTCAGCAGTTATTAAAACTAACTAGGAAGCCATTGTGCCTTATCACTGCATAACTTTTGATACCAACAGGCTATAGTCACATCTATATTCACATATGTACACATACATAGCAGTCAGCTGCTTTGGAAGCATCTACCTACGGCACACACCACAGGAACTTAGCTCAGGTATGGATCAACACAGATCGGACACGGCAAGGTTTACTCAGTCTTAACAAGAAATGAGTGCCAGTCCTCACGGTAGCTGGGAAACCACCATTTTCACTTAGTGTTTGGCGTAAGGCCGGTTCCCTTACCTGTAAAAATAAATATGATCCACTCGCCACATGTATTCCTTGATTAAATTTATAGTTTAGTATATGGCTGACCACACATACTGTAAAAGATGATTCACTTTGTCAATGTCACCCCTGTATCAGGGAAGGTCGGCAAAAGTTGTAGGGTGTATGTTCATATTTTGAGGTTTGGATTTTAATTTGTAAGTAAACATGGAGCATTGGTAGGCGCGAACTTGCACGCGTCTGTTTGTGGGCATGCATTGAATATGAATTTTAAATGTTTATATATATCTTTTTAACTAAGGTTATAGAGACTTTTAAAGGAAATGGATGAAAAAGGTGATGGATGTGAATGAACTTCGAAAGGTTAAATTGGAGACAACTCTGCAGAGGCCATGGCCACCTCTATCGAAATGGCGACAGAGTAACAGTTCATTAAAAAACGTGATGAAAAAATCAGTTGACCGCAAGAAAATACATAGCTACATGACGGGACTGATCGCCATCAAACTTCACACGAACTATCTTGAGTATTTGTTATCTAAACGTTTTCTGAAAAATTGATAAAATCTGTAGGGCGCTTTATCCAGGCCTAGAAAAGACAATTTTTCAAAAGATTTTTTTTTTGAAGTGAAGACAAAATGTCAACATTTTTTTTTCTATTTTTTTCCGTGTGTCTCTTGCCATCCACGAGTGTTACATCTACCTGCCGGTCGCAGAGTTAGCCTGGTGGTACTCGCTGCTCGGCAGAACAGTTATTACCGGTTTGATGCCTGCCTCTCCCCTCCTCTCCTCCATCTCTACCCGTTCTCCCTTCGCCTCCAGGGACCAGCAAGTTCAGCAAGCCGAATGGTTCCACCACAAATCGGTCACAGACAGCACGTCAGCATACAGCTAGGACATGGACAAATCGGTCACAGACAACACGTCAGCATACAGCTATGACATGGACAAATCGGTCACAGACAACACGTCAGCATACAGCTAGGACATGGACAAATCGGTCACTCGATTGTTCGTCCACACAATATTTCGGTCAGACACCTTGGCCACATGACAGTTCGTCTACATGACTGTAGTGTTGGCAAGACTGACTATTTGGAATATTATTCAGATTTGAATAATTGATGTTCCACTGTCAATAAACAAGAGACCGAACAGTTGAACATCGACCTTCTTGTTGTGAAGTGACATATCGATAATGGAAAAGAAAGAAATGGAAAAAGACTTTAAACCACAAGCTATTTCATCTACAAGACTCGCGGACGTGATGGAGCCATTTGTCGGCGGGGAGTTTGACCCGTGGCTTAGACGTTTGCGATTGATGATGAAGTTGTACGGGGAGACAAATCTTTCTCGTTGCTTGGCATCTTTCTTGAGAGGTGCGGCGTTTGATCGGTTTGCTGACTTGCCAGAAGAGACACAGGATGACGGGGAGAAGGCGGCTGAAGCACTCAGCTGTGTGTTTGGTGTCGGACGCTTCTCAGCTTGGAGTCGTTTCTTGCAAAGGCGCTGGCAGCCAGGAGAGGAAGTCGACGTCTTCATGTCGGATTTACGGATGCTGGCTTCGCAAGCCGGAGTTAAACTGAGTGATAACATCCTCGCGCTCTCGTTGGTCGTTGGGATGCCCGAGTCCGTGTCCAGGGAGCTCCGCCTTCAATTGGAATCCGGGGATGGATTGCCACCGCTGCCAACTATTGTCGCTAAAGCGCGATTACTGATCTGCGAGTATCGCAGCCCATTTTTTTCATCGGTGGCTGTAGAAAGAAAAAAGCCCTTGAAGTGCTACAGGTGCGGAGAGCGGATGTGAAATTTCTGGCAACCTTGACGAAGTGTTCCGAGAACGTGGTCCACCTGACGAGCTATTGATGGACAATGGCACCGCATTCCGCTCGCAACAGGTTACGGCATTGTGTGAGCGTTGGGGAGTAGCGCAGCGGTTTCGAGCGGCCTATCGCCCATCTGGAAATGGAATTGTCGAGCGTAACCACCGAACAGTAAAGCGAGTGGCAGCCAGAAGTGGTATATCCCCACTGATGGCAGCTTTCTGGTATAATTTGGCTAGTGAGGGGACACGGGGCCGAGACGCGCCGTCGTCAAGTGTCTACTCATACAAATGGCGGCATCCAGCGTCCTTACCAGTAGTGAAGGAAACGGAAGAGTCGTGTCGTTATCGGGTGGGAGATCGGGTGCTGGTGAAGCCTCCAGGAGCGCGCTGCACCACAACCTGGGATAGAGGTCATGTTGATGCCATTGTTTCAGATAATACTGTACAAGTGGATGGTATGCCAAGACATGTGCTGGATCTGAGGATGGCGCCGGGAGATGAGCTGATTGTTGATCAGCCATCATCAGAAAACCTACAGCTTTTGTCAGAGTTGCCCTCATTAGAGCTGGATCCAAGACCTCAGAGAGCAAGAGTGAAGCCGCGTTGGCTCCACGACTATGTTTAATGATGGTAACATCATGGGGGCGTGTAGTGTTGGCAAGACTGACTATTTGGAATATTATTCAGATTTGAATAATTGATGTTCCACTGTCAATAAACAAGAGACCGAACAGTTGAACATCGACCTTCTTGTTGTGAAGTGACATATCGATAATGGAAAAGAAAGAAATGGAAAAAGACTTTAAACCACAATGACTTTTCAGTAAACGATATTTTAGTCAAAGACAACCCGTCCAAATACAGCTAGGGGATGGTCAAATCGGTCACTCGATTTTTCGTCCTCAAGACTTTTCGGCTACATAGGACTTGGCGACATATTGGTCACGGGCAGCTCGGTCATACGGCAGTTCGTCTGCATGACTTTTCGGTTAACATCGATTTAAATTATACAATATATCGCCAGCTTAAAGGTAAAACTGAAGAAGTGCAGATTCACTGATTTGAGAAATAGTTAATAATACATTTTATTCGGTGTAAATTCTGATAGTAACTTAACTATTTATGGAGGAAATATTCATGAAAAACTTCTAAACCACAGGATTTTGCCCCTTTGTGGTTTGCCTCTCGTATGAAATCGGAAAAATGTGCAGTTATCTGAGAAACCCATGTTAGGTTCTAATCTAAATCTAAATCTAAGCTGCAAAGATATGTATCATTTGAGATTCATATTAAATGCATTCCCACAAGCAGACATGCATAATTTCGCGCTTACACATGCTGCATGTGGACCTACAATATAAAAACCCCAATCCCAAATGAACATAAGCCCTGCAACTCTTGCCGACCTTCCCTGAAGCAGGGGTGACATTGGCAAAGTGAACCATTTTTTACAGTATGGGTGGTCAGCCGCATACCAACCTATCAGTCAAGGAGTTAATGTGACATTTTTCAGTTTTACCTTTAAGATATCGATTTGCTCAACGGAAAGCTCAAGCACATAAAACTACAATTAACGAAAACTACAGGAATTACAAAGGATTGTAGGAGAACAAGTTTTCTATGATGTAGATTTATAAAAACTTTTGTACCTATTATTTTGTATGTGACCGGAATATCGTGCACCGACAAGTCGTGTTACCATTGCCCGCTGCCGATGTATACAAGGATAATTTATTTATAAGGTACACATAATTGAAGAGCGCCGTTTTTGTGTGTGTCACACCTCAAGGGCCCTTTCAAATCACGGATAAGATTTTTTGTAAAGATGCGTCTTTAGTGCTCCTTTAAAGACACCAACAGTTTCTGCCTTCCTCACATTAGGTGGTAGTCTGTTCCACTCCATTGGGCCCGCAAACCGGAAAGCACGGTCCCCAAAATTAGTGCGTGTCTGACGTGACGGCTGGACTAAGTCAACCACCCCACACCCTGCAGATCTGAGAGTTTGGCGTCTCAAATCTATCTCAATAGGTGAGAACATGTCAGACAGGTATGAAGGAGCCGTACCATTGACAGCTTTGTAAACCATCAAACAAACACGGTTGACCACCCTCTCCGGAAAACGAAGCCAATGTAGTTCTTTCAACAATGGAGTAATATGATTAAATTTGGACATCCCGAATATGAGTCTTGCTGCAGAGTTCAGCACAGATTGTAGTAAAATTGCCGATGTATCTGTGGACGAGTTATTTCTATGGCCGAGTAGTCTGTGACCGAAGAGTTGTGTGGGCTAACAGTCATGTGACCGGTTTTTCCATGAACGAACTCCCTGTGGACGAATTATCTGTGGCTGAGTAGTCTGTGACAGAAAAATCTCGTAGACGAACTGTCGTGTGACCGATTTGTCCATGGACGAGCTATCTTTGACTGATGTGTCGTGAAACGAGCCGAATAGTGTGAAGTTCGGGCCGCGCACTTGGCAATGGAGAGCGGAGTTGCAATGAGATGTGCATGCGTGAAAAGTAACCAATAACTGGCATTTGTCGTATGCTATTTAGACCGGTTGTAGCCTGGTGGTCTAGACATTTTTTTAGATCGGAAGGTAACAGGTTTGACCGGTCTGTGGTCTAGTAGTTAACGCTTCCGATTTGTTATCAGAAGGTAGCGGGTTCGATCCCC
The DNA here is from genome assembly GCA_951799405.1 of Agapetus fuscipes. Classification (NCBI taxonomy): domain Eukaryota; kingdom Metazoa; phylum Arthropoda; class Insecta; order Trichoptera; family Glossosomatidae; genus Agapetus; species Agapetus fuscipes. Next base: position 17,729,935 of record OX637336.1, on the reverse strand, counting down.
GGCGGACCATAAAAATAACAAATATCCAGTCCTTCGATGGGTTACAACAACTTATCTACGGTTTTTAAGAACGTTGAATTTTGCTTCACTTTTGCCATTGCCGCTACTGTTTCAGCGAATGGCGGCAGAAGTTGTACGGTTTATGTTAATCTGGTCTTATTTTGTAAATGAGTACATGTGCAGCATGTGTAAGCACGAATTAGAACATGCTTGTTTGTACATACATTGTATGTGAATCCTGAATTATTATATATCTGCAAAAATTAATAATGTAAAAATAAAACACAAAGTTTTTCTTCACTAGTTGATTTATTATCTTGAGCGCTTTCGATGTTATCACACAATTATCAAGAAAACAGCTTACTGATAATGGTCTAATAGCATCGAAAGCGTTCGAGGAAATAAATCAACTCGCGAAGAAAAACTTTGTACTTTATTTTTACATTATTAATTAAAATTGAATCTTCACAATTTCAATACACAAACCCTACAACTTTGCAACATGTTTGCGTCACAATTGGTAGGTATCTATTAATCTATAGAATATGTGCCGAGCCCACTGAAATTTGTTGAGTCATAAGTATTCAAGGCGGAGAGTTTCTCTGTTATACTCGTATTTCAAAGTTTAGAGTGTTAGGTTCTCATTTCTTGTGAAGGCTGAGTAAACCTTGCGATGCAGAGTAACTTGACAACGGTATGACGCACCTACGTGCTCGGATATCGTAAAGTATGTAAGTTTATCACTCGGCAGTTGTTTATACTGCGTAACATGATGTGAGTTCACCGTGGTTATCGATTTGAAACAATGTCCATTGTTTCTTGTCCCATATTTACTTGGCAAACGCGATCACCCTAATCTCTATTATGTATTTAAATATGCTGCAGTCACAGCCAGCTATGGGAATGCAATCTCGAGACGAGATCGCTTAGTCGAGATCTCGAGGAATCAGAAATTCGATCTCGGCATTTTCGGATTCTCGAATAGATTTCGAAAAGTATCGTTTCAATTAGGTAACTGAAATATGATTGATACTGCTTAGTTGTGATTATGATGCGAGTAAGATACAAAATGAATTATTGAAAAAAAAACTTTACTTTTATAAAAAATTTAACTGATGTTAGTGAACACAGAAATTCAGACCCGTTAAATGTCTTATTAAGAAAGCTTTTTTATTTTAACAAAGATAATGATGTTGAAACAAAAATTGCTGTCTCCAAAATCACTCCCAAACTAAGAGTGATTACGATCAATTTCTCCTAACTAAATTAGGAGAGATTTTGGAAAAAGCTTCTTCAAAAACAAATAGCAATCATTTTGTGGAACTGGCTGTTGTTTTTAAAATAGCTTTACATAACTTGCATTGGGCTGTCAAAGTATTCACCGCTGTTTTAAAAATATTTCCATACCGGCAACGAACTATTTAACTAAATTTAGGGTGCATTTTTATTGTTTTTCGACATTTTAAAAGTGTTAAATTAACAGTCTAGCACTTGCGTAACAAAATAATACAACTTTTCATTTAATTAACCCATAACTACACGTAGTTTTAGCGCCTGCACGCACTCGAATATCCTCCGCTCACTTACTCTAGTCAAAACTACATCACTTATTCTTTTCTATCCCGCTCGACCAACATCGTAAATACTCGGGGATAGTTTGCGTATGCGGTCCGTCCTTTCCTTCGTCAGTCAGCGAATCGCTCGCACGCAGAGAGCGCGTGTCATGTATCGCCGACTACTGCCGCTCGATCTCGTCAATCTCGGTCGAGATCTAGTCATTTTATGCTTTGAGATTGATCTCGAAAAATGAAGCGAGATCTCGGAAGATCGAGATCGAGATTGCATTCCCTACAGCCATCCATCACTCAAGTGATTGTAATATATTTTTAAAAGCACATGCGGCATGTGCAAGCGCGAACTTACACGTGTGTGTTTGTGGGCATGCATTTGATATACATTTTAAATGTCAATTGATCCTTGCAACTTAGATTATATATTATTATAGACTGCAAATCCGTGTATGTTGCGGGCAGCGCAGTTAAGAGAGAACCGGAGAAGAGTGTTTGCTACGACGCGGGTCACAACCCTTAGCAATTAGGAACAAGATTAAGAAGAAGAAGACATATCGACTGCTCCAAGGAAGACAGCACTAAGTCAAAAAAGATAGTTTTGCAGGAGAGCCAATTGAATGTTACTTATTCCATGGAGAGATAGAGACACGGCTGTCATTTTGGAATGAAGATAATGATTTGTTCCCTTCAGAAATGGAAATAAGTCAAAAACCTCAATTTTGGAGTGACTTCACTCTTCCTTGGAGCAGTCGATATTTACAATTATAATAACTACAGAGTTGAGTAAATAAACTTTTCGGTTATAAGACGAACCGAACTTACATCATTCTCGGCATTTCGTTGGCTACGTAGCTAACGTCGTCAGGAGACACGCTCCATGCACAAGATAAATTGATTGGACATCTATCGTGCAATTTTAAAGGCAAATTAAAAAAAAAAAATTATTCTGAAATATATTTGCCTCTACCCAGCGCACGCGTCTGCTAAATAAATCAACCAAACAATTTCACGAAATGCATTTTGATTTATAGTTTTCTATCAATCTTTTTACATAATCTAATGTGGTGGACTCCCGAAGGATCTCGAGCCCATGGTCGCGTGTCTGTAATCTAATCAGCTGACAGGAAGATGGACCACGTGGAGGAAAAGTCACCCCTGTTTATAGTGGATGTGCAATAAATAACAATTAGGGGAGATTCTGGTTGTCATGGTTACCCGAATCCATCTATTATATTTTGGGACCCTCTAAATTACAGTTTCTATAAAATATCATCATAATGGTGGCAGGTTAGAACGGCACAGTGATAAAACGACACATGACATATCGACACATGACCGAACATCACAATGACAAAACATCACTATGACAAACATCACAGGAAAGTACATCACAAGGACAAAAAATCACCAGACAAAACCGTTTGATTTGCCGGTTATGGTATGTTCTGTTTCAGGTTTTGTCATGTGATGTTTGGCGCTTGTGGTGTATATTCTGTGTTATTTTGGCATAGTGATGTTTTTTCATGTGATTTACTGTCATTGTACGGCACGGCACCCCCATGTCTCGCTGAGCTATGTTCTGTCGATAAGCCTTCAAAACGACCACTACGCTCTGCCCTCACAGCTGTCAACAAGGTCACAGTACCCAAAAGAGCGAACACATCAAATTTTGCAGACAGGAGCTTTGCGGTGGCCGGGCCGGTTGCCTGGAACAATTTGCCCGTCGGTGTTCGCTCGAACCAGCCTACCATCACCTTGAGAAAGGGACTGAAGACACTGCTTTTCTCCAGAAGCCATGGTGCCCTTGAGATGGTCCTGGACCATTAAATGGCGCCACAGGAAAGAAATCATCCATCATCATTGTGATGTTCTGTCATGCATCGACTGCAAGCAAACTCAAATGAACATAAATGGGTTCAGCACAAATCCAAATCAGCAGGAACTTTTTCTTGGCGAGCAGACGTCAGTCTTGTATGGAACTGCCGTACAATTTTGTCCATGTCAATTGACGTACTTACCTTATTAAAGAAATCTGTAATAGTAACTAGTTCTTAACTATGCTAATCTAAGTTGAAAAGATATGTAACATTGGGAATCTCATTATATGCATTCTCACAAGCAAACACATATAAGTTCGCGATTATATATATGCTGCGTGTGAACATACAACATAAAAACCGAAATCTCAAATTAACATACACCCGCAACTCTCGCCGACCTTCCCTGAAACTGGGGTGACATTAACAAAGTGAACCATTTTCTACAGCATGGGTGTTCAGCCGCATACCAAGCTGTAAGTCAAGGAACATACACAACAAATTACATTTTAGAAAAAAAAAATATATAATATATTTTATACAGCATGGCTGGTCAGCCACATAGGTACCAAAAGTTGTATTTCAAATGGTTGGAAAAGCCTCCTCTTGCTTCAAAGAGAATATTTAGCTTTATATGCGCATCATACGCAGTAACTCCCGTTAAAATATAAAGCTTGGAGAGTTTTATTTATTTGATTTGGGTTGGTATGATTGGAAGCACTTCCCGGATGTGAATTCCGTAATCTGATCTCTCTCTCTTTTGTAATCGTCTTAGCGGTAATGTGTCGCGGTGATGTAACAGTACCACCTCCGAGATGTCCACACCGGAATCAAGGAAGGGCGGCAAAAAGTGCGCAGCATCTGCAGAACTGTTGTTTGAACGGAAGAGCGTGTACGCGCGAACATTTATGGTGTGCAATCAGTGCAATGACAAATCGATCCATTCAATCACACAGCTCAAAAATGGCGTTGTGACGACGTGTTCAAATGGTTCAAACTCTAAACGGTAATGGTAAAAAGTAAAAAAACTACTAAGCTCCCAATGGCGAAGACTGATTATTTTCACAAGGAAACCCGATTGCGAAACCATACCATAGTTTACCGGAACAACAAGCCAGTAGATCCGTCAGGAATCGAGAGTCGGGTGTGTTCGGCTGTGTTCGTCAGTCTGCGATCGAAGGAAGTTCGCGCGGTTACAAAAAATAGGTTTTCTGAATGAATCGTTAACTCAAAGATGGGGGGGTATTCATTTTCACTCATTGATACACATATTTTTAAGTGCAAAGATAAATTAGCATTTAAGGCTCATATGTAATGCATGCCCACAATCAGGCACTTGTAAGTTCGAACTTACACATGCCGCATGTGTACATCCAAAATAGTTTAATAATTTAGTCGGTGTTATGGCCGAGTGGGCGAAGAGGCTGATCTTTCTAGCGTATTTGGAATAGAATAACGTTGGTTCGATGCCCGCTTGGGTCATTTGACTTTAACTTTGACCCTGGTTCAACAGATGTTATTGGGTAATTATTAATTAATAATTCATTAATATAAACAATAATAAATTATTAATTGGTGATATTAATACCTGTTTCTGGCCAGATAGAATAGGTTGGTGAATTGCATTCCTCTTCACAAATCTATTATTTTATTAAAAAAATAAACCAAACCTCACGTGAACATAAACTTTGAAACTCATGTCGCCTTTCCCTGAAACCGGTGTGGCATTGGCAAAAGTGACCCAAGTTTTTACAGCATGTGGGGGGTCAGCCTCATACCATACCAAACAACTTACTTAATACTAAAATGAAGATGGTGATTTTATTTTTAATCGCTGTGGCACCGGACACAAACATACGAAACGAGTTCTACAGAAACTCGATTCATTTTATTTTAGTATCGGAAACGTGAGCATATTTTTGATTCCGTTATCGCTTATATTGTCGGAGGCGGGAATACTGGTGTAAAGACGTGTGAAATTTTACATATTAGTAGATATTTTAGATTTAGACAATAAATTCTTGACTCCTTGACTCTTTATTTACAATTATAATCAGTACACAGTTAGGCAATTCAACTTTTCGATATTCGACGAATGGAGGCAACTCTGCAAAGGCTCTGGCCACCCCTAGCGGAATGGCGACAGAGTTACAGTTACAGTTATCGTTGAAGCCCGTTCCTACTTGTCGGGTGTCGGATCCGTATAGATACTAATCGTAGGTTCCAGTGGCAGAACATTATGTATGTCCGAGCTATTCACACAAGATTTTGTCCAAAAATGTTCTGCCACTGGAACCTCCGATTAATATACGGTCTGACACCCGATAAGTGGGAATGGGCTCTTAATCGTATACATATTATGATGATGATGATAATGAGTTGATGATTTGTTTATAGCGCCGTTTCGTGATGTAGTCACTCGAAGGGCGCTTGTTCATGTGATGCCAGAAATATGCTTGTCTTCAGTGCATTCCGGAACATTCCATGGTTAGCTTACATATATAGCACTCTCACATGATGATGCAGGTGGTTCCAGTTAAGAGGACAAGCAACTGCAAATGCACGATCTCCAAACACTGTGTTTACTCTTCTGATCGGCTCTTCAATAGTAGGTCCGGTTGATAGCTCAGTAGGAAGAGTGCTTGCATTCCATGCCGAGAGGTCGGGTTTGAATCCCACCGAGGGTGTAAGAAATGATTTCCCGTTTATGTGTTTATTTCAAACCCAAAATAAAATACCGACAAGGTTTTTACTCAGCCTTTTTAGTGGCTGGGAGATCCCCACTTCAACTTAAATGGTTGGCGTAAGGCCGCCCTTTACAATTTAAAAGCTTTATGTGTAGAAAAAAAGTTTTTTTACATAACGGGTGGTCAGCTTTACTCCAACCTTATAAAATGGAAATTGTGTGAAAGATTTATTATTTTAGTCGCTCCTGGGGTGACAAGACAATATCCAGGACATAAATATTAAGTAACTGGCAACATTAAATTAGCATTTAGGCGCGCAGTCTCTGTAAAAGGTAATCTTGTAAAGCCATTTTCATTTCATTAGATCCATCCATGTCCCCTTAAATCAAAATCATGGTTTTAATTTTACATGGAAAGTGTTATTCAGCTTCCCCTTCGTGTCACGACAAAATGTCTATTGACAGAATGTCCGCCGACACAATATCCATTGACAAAATGCCCACGCGAAAAAATTACCACCAACAGAATGTCCAACGATATAATGTTCAAATAAAAATGTACAAAATCATATAATTTATAAATCGTACATCATCTTCAAAAAACATATTGTCGGTGGACATTTTGTCGATGAGCATTTTGTCGAGTGGACATTTGTGTCGGTGGATATTTTGTCGATAAACATTATGTCGGTGGACATTGTGTTGGTGGTCTTTTTGTTATGACGGTGGACATTTTGTCGATGAACATTTTGTCGAGTGGACATTATATCGGTGGACTTTGTGTCGGTGGACATTTTGTCGATAAACATTATGTCGGTGGACATTTTGTCGATAAACATTATGTCGGTAGACATTTTGTCGATGCACATTAAGTCGGTGGACATTGTGTTGATGGTCTTTTTGTTATGACGGTGGACATTTTGTCGCGTGGACATTTTGTCGCGTGGTCATTATGTCAATGGACATTGTGTCAGTGGACATTCGGTCTATGCACATTTCGTCGTGGTACTAGTCCCCTTAACTGATAGGTTGGCGTGAGGCTGACCACCCATATTGTTAAAAAAAATGGACACATTTACCGATGTTCGGTTGCATAGAATGACGACTAAGTGAATAACACTATGTTTTCCTAGCCTGCTATTAAAAAATGATTGTATATTATTACCACAGAAATGGCTTTTGCAAAATACGGTTATTTCTGATGTTTTTCAATATTTTAACATTTATGTCATAAAGCCTACATCATCTTATCATGCAAGGAAAGTTAAAGGAGGAAGGACTCGTACAAAGGTCTTTTGACCGTAACTTTGACCCTGATCAAATAGATGTCTATGAGTAAATAATGATTCATAGAATAAAATAAAATAATATTTGTTTCTTGCCTGGCAAAATAGGTTCGAGGTTTACATTCCACTTCCCAAATCTATTTTAAAAAAACACCGAATTCCTATTTAGATCAGTAGCATCTACAGTAAAAGAAATCATGATAACCACCCGTCTTAATTAAAAAAAAACGAAGAAATCATCTAATATTCCAATCGAAATTTATGTTTATCCGTTATTTTAATATTTGTCTGCAATAACACTTTGCCTGTATGGAATGCCCGCCCTTGGTTCACGCCTTTAAATCCATAAATGTTACAATATTTTCATCCATTTAGTATCAATGTTGCATAACGACTCGAATAGAACCAAGTGTGGCAATGTAGGGTTTTTCCCGGCAATGATTAAATATATGTCAACACAGAGAATGTCATGGAGACACAGAAAATGGCATTTTGAAATTTTGGGAAAAAGTCTTAGATAACCGTTTTTGTTTTCATGCAATACATATTTAAGAATGAGATTAAAAACACATGATTTTAATTTTTACTGACCATCAACTGGTAATGATTTGACTTATAAAAGCATCTATTACATTGCTATTTTATTTTAATATATTTATGAAATTTCATCGGAAATATGCTATAAAATATTTTTTGTAACTTTATGTACTTGGTTAATTAAAAGTTTCCCTCATTATCTTAATTTTAATGTCGGCACCTTAAAGTTAAAACTGAATAAATGGCATATTAAGCGAACATGGGTTTCTCAGATAAATGCACTTTTTTTCCTATTTTGGACGAGAGAAAACACTAAAAAAAAGTGTGAAAATCTTGTAGTTTAGGAATTGCCAATTGGTCATGAGCACTTCCTTATAATTAGTTAACTTACTATGAGAAGTTACTCTCAATAAAATGTTTTATCACCATTTTTAATTTTTTTTATACATTTTTCATTTTGAAGGTAAGATTATGGAACCAAACGGAAATTTTGCAGGATACATTATTTACGACGATCAATATTGACGATTGTGGTTATAAAAACCCAGAAAATTAGATGTATGAATCCGTACACAACTCGTGAGCAAATATGCAATGCAAATGGAATGGAATATCCAGAGTCATAATAAAAGAAGAGCTTGTATGAAGAAGGTTATGACTCTGGAGGAAATGAAAGAAGTATGCAAGGATAGAAAGAAATGGCGGTTGATCTGTGATGTTGGCGGCTAGGGTTTGTTAAAGTGATATTGGTTTTATGATTTAGTTTTTTATGTCCATGTATATATTGTTATTTTTATTCTTTGATTTAAAAAAAAATGTAATTTGTCATGTATGTTCCTTGACTTATAGGTTGTTATGCGGCTGACCACCCATAATATAAAAATTGGTTCACTTTGCCAATGTCCCCCCTGTTTCAGGGAAGGACGGCAAGAGTTGCAAGGCTTATGTTCATTTGAGATTGGGTTTTTATATTGTAGGTCCACATGCGGCATGTGTTAGCGCGAAATTATACATATCTGCTTGTGGGAATGCATTTAGTATAAATCTTAAATGATATATATCTTTGCAGCTTAGATTAGAAATAATAAATTATTTCAAATGCAGTTGAATAGTAATAATTTAGGCTGAGAATATTTCACGCACTTTTATTTTGTTTCTCTCGCATTTTGAAGTCAACTTCAACATTACTCTCTCTTTATTAAATATAAACATTTGTTTTTATTTTTTATTTTAAGCCGATTCCAACACAAGAACAGTAAAAGCAGATTTTCAATAAACGTTCGTTCACTCTCGACGTTTATCTCAAAATAAACTTCTAACTAATAAGAATACATCTTAAAAACAGCTTGTCATATTTTACTGAATTAAAATTACGACACTTATTGTATTTCATTATATTTGTAGTCAACTCAAATACGATTTAAATAATGTGAGGATGCACGTTGCAGCTGGTGCTTTCAATGTAAAATTATGCGAAAACATTTTTATCAATCACCATTTTTCTTTGTAAATTGTATTCATCTCCCCAAAGATAAATGGCAGACATTATCAAGTCGAAAAGCTAATTTAAATTTTCAAATTTGGAACATTGTCAGTGTTGCCACGATGCAAATTAAAAATACTTTATGGCTACTGCATAACATATTTACATGGCAGCTAGGAATAGGTATCCATTAGTCATTACCCATTTATAATGTAAGTTGAAAAATAAAATTAATATTTAAGTTTATGCCCTAATGAGCAGACACGAGTAATTTCGCGCTTACGCATGTTGCATGGGTACCTACTAACAAAATTAAAACCAAACCTCAAATAAACATAAGTCCTGCAAATCAAAATCAATAGCAAATTATTACTTAGCTTTCCCCCACGCCAAACCGGCCGCGAGATGTCACAATGTTTTTGCCTTTATCATTCGTGCCGACTTTTCAGAAAATATCCGTAGAACTCATAATATAATTTATTTGTAATAAAAGCTCATTGATTGTCAGGTTAAATAATTTTAAAAATACATATTATTAACGGAAGAAGAGCTACCTATATAAGTATTTTAAAATCTAATCAATAAATCGCGCACGTGTTGAAATGTCTCCTTTTGTCATGTTTTGAATTGAAAGATAGGTTCCTATTCCAAAGGTTCGAAATTTGAAAATAAATTAATATTCGACTATGTTCACTTGTCATAAATGCCAACTGTAGAAAATAATACTATCAATCAGAATACAGGTAGGTATAACAACAAATTAATTAATATTCAAAATGTATGTCTACTGGAAACTTTAATGAAGAAATAAAAGTTGTAGCGTAGCATATCTATATTATTAAGATTTTACTTGATTTTGTTGTACTCATATTATTACTGCTCGGAGAGAGAAGGATCTGGAACATAATATTATGTGGCCGACTGCATCCCCGCCTGCTGTAAGGGATGGAGTAGGGAAGCTTGAGGGCCAAGGGTAGTGAGGATTTTCCCCTCCAGGGGGAGATCAGCTGCCCAAATCGTATAAAAGGCCAACCAGTGGACGAACTCGTCAGTTGAGAAGGATCCTATGGGCTCCAACCCACCTTCTCTCTCCCCCCGACGTCATAATGCTTCTGTGCCAGGACATACATGACTGAAGGGGTTATTTTATGTATATTATATATCACACACTCCTTGAGCAAACAGGCCGAGCAAGCTTCTTTTCTAGGACTTCTCACACCTATGTCTCACCTCCCTGTACCTCTTGAGCAAATGGGCCGAGCAAGCTTCTTTTCTAGGACTTCTCACACCTATGTCTCACCTCCCTGTACCTCTTGAGCAAATGGGCCGAGCAAGCTTCTTTTCTAGGACTTCTCACACCTATGTCTCACCTCCCTGTACCTCTTGAGCGACTAGGTCGAGCAAGCTTCTTTTCTAGGACTTCTCACCCCTATAGCTCACCCCTTTTTACCACCTGAACAACAGGGACAAGCGAGCTTCCTTTCTGGGACAACTTGGACCTAAGTTTCATCCTTCCACACCTCACAAGCAAGGCAGCGTGCTTTCTTGACCTCCTTGGCTTACGGGTGGAACCCTTTCCCTCTTTATCACAATTATAATCATTATCCTATTGTCAAAGGGTAATTAATAATGCTCACGCCTGTGACTGGCGAAAATATGCATAGTATGACCTGCTTGAGGTCATTCTCTTTCATTGTAATTATCATAATATTGTGAGGGGTTGGTTTCCCCGCAATTTCCCTGATCATGGGATGATAACATACTGTATTGTTAACTGATCAATTATCGATCTGATTACTGTTTTATATGCTTTGATACTGTACATTTTATATTCAATTGAACTCACGAATTAAATGTAAAGGCAAAGAATCAATAAATGCATCACACCCAGTATGCGCTTTACAAAATGGCGCCCAACTTAGTGGCTTGAATTAAATGTACAGTGAAAGCTAATTGTGTAATATCAGTAAAATCAATTATTTCAAAATTTTGCAATATCAGATGGAATGCAAAATTGTAACTTCCGCATTGATATTATGTGGGCCATGTTACGTGACGCAATGTCTTTCTACTTAACAATAGGGGGAGATCCCATATGGGATGGCTCTCCATTGAGATGTTTTGTAAACAAAAATCTTTTGAATAACGGGAAGTTAACAGAAATCCCATACTAATGGTTTTAAAATACCAATCGTCTAATCTAACAATTGAAAAGTGGTTGAATTATGTCACTTTCTACAAATAATTATCTTGCTTTGTAAAATTTTGTTTTGTGATGCACATTCCTTTGCTTGAAGATGGTCAAAAGTTCACATCTGGCACGAGATTCCACAGAGGGGCGACATTCCTGTGAGACTGGTGGCGCCCGTCCTGAAGTGGCCACATGTGACACAAAACAAAGGACTGACCTAGAAAAAGGGACGAGCTTCAAGGACCACCAAAGAAGATTGCATCTTACAATTTAAAATTGTTGAACACAAAAACTAATGATTTTAAAAACTAATTCTCGCTTAGGAAAATACATGGACTTGCCTAAGGAGAAGAAAGCCTGCACTGGAAGACAAGTTCATCACCGGAAAACAACACATGTCTTCGCACCGGGAGACTGCCCTGCAGCGGAAGATGGACTTCCTCCGCTGACGAAAACGACCCGCTTCTAGAAGACATGCTGCCCCAGTTGGTGACTCATCTTGCCCAGCAGCCGTGAAACCATTCACGCCGGAATACTGCCATGCAGCCTTGTGCGCTGCTGTGAGCGCAGACATCCCTGCCATGCAGCCTTGTGCGCTGCTGTGAGCGCAGACATCCCTGCCATGCAGCCTTGTGCGCTGCTGTGAGCGCAGACATCCCTGCCATGCAGCCTTGGGCGCTGCTGTGAGCGCAGACCTCCCTTCCATGCAGCCTTGTGCGCTGCTGTGAGCGCAGACATCCCTGCCATGCAGCCTTGTGCGCTGCTGTGAGCGCAGACATCCCTGCCATGCAGCCTTGTGCGCTGCTGTGAGCGCAGACATCCCTGCCATGCAGCCTTGTGCGCTGCTGTGAGCGCAGACATCCCTGCCATGCAGCCTTGTGCGCTGCTGTGAGCGCAGACATCCCTGCCATGCAGCCTTGTGTGCTGCTGTGAGCGCAGACATCCCTGCCATGCAGCCTTGTGCGCTGCTGTGAGCGCAGACATCCCTTCCATGCAGCCTTGTGCGCTGCTGTGAGCGCAGACATCCCTGCCATGCAGCCTTGTGCGCTGCTGTGAGCGCAGACATCCCTGCCATGCAGCCTTGTGTGCTGTTGTGGACGCAGACATGGACCACTGAACCTGCCAAGCGGCCTTGTGTGCTGTTGTGGACACAGACATGGACCACTGAACCTGCCATGCAGCCTTGTGCGCTGCTGTAAACGCAAACATGAACAACTGAACCTGCCAAGCGGCCTTGTGAGCTGCTATGGACGCAGACATGGACAACGGATCCCGCCAAGCAGCCTTGTGTGCTGCCGTGATAACAGCTACGGACGGCTGTCCCTGCCGACCAGCTTCCTCAGCTGCCATAATCGACCAGAGATATGGACCTCAGCCACCAACTTCACCGTCATCCTGCCGAGAGGATGACCACACTTCCTAGAGCCTGTCCGGGACGGCCTTGGCTCTAGGAGGGGGAGTCTGTAGCGTAGCATATCTATATTATTAAGATTTTACTTGATTTTGTTGTACTCATATTATTACTGCTCGGAGAGAGAAGGATCTGGAACATAATATTATGTGGCCGACTGCATCCCCGCCTGCTGTAAGGGATGGAGTAGGGAAGCTTGAGGGCCAAGGGTAGTGAGGATTTTCCCCTCCAGGGGGAGATCAGCTGCCCAAATCGTATAAAAGGCCAACCAGTGGACGAACTCGTCAGTTGAGAAGGATCCTATGGGCTCCAACCCACCTTCTCTCTCCCCCCGACGTCATAATGCTTCTGTGCCAGGACATACATGACTGAAGGGGTTATTTTATGTATATTATATATCACACACTCCTTGAGCAAACAGGCCGAGCAAGCTTCTTTTCTAGGACTTCTCACACCTATGTCTCACCTCCCTGTACCTCTTGAGCAAATGGGCCGAGCAAGCTTCTTTTCTAGGACTTCTCACACCTATGTCTCACCTCCCTGTACCTCTTGAGCAAATGGGCCGAGCAAGCTTCTTTTCTAGGACTTCTCACACCTATGTCTCACCTCCCTGTACCTCTTGAGCGACTAGGTCGAGCAAGCTTCTTTTCTAGGACTTCTCACCCCTATAGCTCACCCCTTTTTACCACCTGAACAACAGGGACAAGCGAGCTTCCTTTCTGGGACAACTTGGACCTAAGTTTCATCCTTCCACACCTCACAAGCAAGGCAGCGTGCTTTCTTGACCTCCTTGGCTTACGGGTGGAACCCTTTCCCTCTTTATCACAATTATAATCATTATCCTATTGTCAAAGGGTAATTAATAATGCTCACGCCTGTGACTGGCGAAAATATGCATAGTATGACCTGCTTGAGGTCATTCTCTTTCATTGTAATTATCATAATATTGTGAGGGGTTGGTTTCCCCGCAATTTCCCTGATCATGGGATGATAACATACTGTATTGTTAACTGATCAATTATCGATCTGATTACTGTTTTATATGCTTTGATACTGTACATTTTATATTCAATTGAACTCACGAATTAAATGTAAAGGCAAAGAATCAATAAATGCATCACACCCAGTATGCGCTTTACAAAGTTGAAATAATATATGAATGATTATTCATCGAATAATCGAACGGAAGCTAAAAAACAATCTATATTGCAGAATAAATAAAAATTCATCACACTGTTCTCTTTTTCTTAATTTGCAGATTTCAGTCGTCTGCAATCTTGTTTATTTGCTCTTATTCCTTAGATCGATCTTTAGTCGTTTTTAGTCCATTCTTTACAGATGCCCGAACTATCTCATTGCTCAGCATACCACTGCAGTAAATTGCAACACTGTATAAAAAGTTTGTTGTTTTATGCATAAATTTTATAGGATTGAATAAATTTTAAATATTTGCGTATAAAAAAACGACAGGTGTTGAAGTACAAAATACCGGTAGATGTGCACTTGATTTTTAAAATTATGCATTTTTTAAATGCAGCAGTGTGCACGTAATGGCAGGTTGTGAAAATACTTTTATGTGCAGTAAAAAATACATACTTATAATTACGGCGCGAAGAGCGGCCGTCAAATCAAGAAATAAAAATGCATTCTTATCGACCCCTCCTATCTTCATATCCGACATTTTAAAAAGGTTCTCAAAGTCCAAATAAAGTTATGATTATATTTAAAAATGTACGAAATATTTTATCAGGCTGATGAAGCTACTGTAACTGAAACTGCATATTTGCCTCTATTTCTTATTATTCTTGCATTCCTCTTTCAATTCATTCATTTCAATCATATACATCAATCTTTTCAATGATTTCCTTCTTTTACATTAACATGATGAAAATACATTTCTTCGTTTTTTCATACACTGGAGTAACTTCCAACGGTAGGTAATGCAGAAAACCGAAAAGATTTTTATGCTAGAAAGTGATATACAAAAAACTGTATTTTATTAACCTACCGAAAATATTTACAATAAATCTAAAACATTTTTTCAGACAGTAACACTGTGTTGTATATTTGACAGATTCTAAATTCAAATTTCGAATTACAAAGAAGTACCAACATGACATTTTATTATTTTTTATGGCTGTTCAAGTACGAAGGTACATAATTCTCCCCGAAACACAAGCAATGCATACTTTGGGGAGTATAGATTTTTGTAACTATAATATTATTACGTAGATACATATTGAAGAAGAACAATAAAGACCTTATTATTATTATAATTAGTGCTCACCCAACAGGGTGGGATTTACGTGATATTTTAAATTAAAACGATACTTTTAAAACCACAGCCAGCTATCTTTCATTTTATAAACTACATTTTATGTACCTACCTTCCACACAAAACCCAAAAATAGGCAGATGTTCAGCGAGCGTCCAAAGCTAAAGGGAGTAAACGAATTTCGGGTGATTTTGGAGAGGTGCCTTGCTGTGGGTACCTCTGTTGCGCGGCACATGCCACGTTTCCGGTGGTCACTTGTGGATGAGGGCAGAGGAGGAACGAAGAAATGGAGGGAAAAAGGCAGGTGGAAGACTTCAAGGCATTTCCTTTGTCTTTAGGACCTTAAAAACTCTTTTGGTGCCATAATGTGTATTATACAGCGATGAGTCTTGTAATTTATTCGAAATATTATGATTTTTGTTTTTGAGTAAGTAGGTTATTTTGAATCTGGGCCAAAGGGATGAAATTATGGAGGTACATACAGATGTTTACCCTACGTAGTATTCAAATGAATTAAGTGCTGATTTGTCATTTTTTACTGATAAAAGTGATTTTAAGAGATTTACAGTAAATTGCGTGTATTTTCTCTAGGTATACTTAATAAGAATCTCTAAATAGTTGCGTTTGCGTCTTTCTATGCCGACAAATTCTATAAGTACATTCATATCCATAAATATATCACTTTTTTCGTAATTTTAATGACACTGTTTCATACCCACGTAAAAAGGTATTATTATAGATTTCATTATGTAACTGTAACTCTGTCGCCATTCTGATAGAGGTAGCCAGAGGCTCTGCCGAGTTGCCTCCGTTTTTAATATTTGCATGCCTCTTTCAATTCATTCGTTACAGCTTATCTTTTTCGTACATTTCCTTCTATTTATTACATTCACTTTGTACATCCCATTCTTTCACAATTTCACCAATCTGATCCAATAATACTTTTCTCCTCTTTTCCCTTTCACATTTCCTCTTTGCAATAAAATAAAAACCAAAATATAAAAATTAATACCATTATAATTTTTGGTCAATAATTCGATCAGCATTTTGACAGTATCAATTCAAAACAACAGGTCCATAACAATGGCTTACCTACGCATGACACCTAGACGCATGCGCAGATCATAATTTATTCTAGATGCACTCACTGCGCACGCGTGGTATTGTCACACGTAAAAATAATATTATTATTGTACAACCTGGTAGGTAAAAAATAAATACCTACCCACATTAAATAAATAGTAATACTAATGATCTTTAAGGTGTTTTTGTGTGAATCATATCTCAAAAGCCCTATGATTGGTTTTTATTTGTGCTGAGCCCGTTTTTATTCATTTGGGTTTGTTTGCAGCATGCATAAGCGCGATCTTACACGTGCTTCCTTATAGACGTGTAGGAACTATTAAACGCGAATTTCAAGGATTAATATAATATTATCTTTAAAACTTAGGTACAAAATGAGGTCCGCAAATAATTGACATAGAAAAAAAGGATCGCTTTGCCGCCGGATTGCAAGCAAAAGGCATGCAATTATTTTTTTATTGGTTGCTAAGGAAAACAGTCCCATAAAAAAGTAACGTTTGCTTGCGGACAAACAAGTTTCAAATCAAATTTGTGCGGAGTCCATTATGGTTTTGAATCATTCCTTTGAATTTCGTTCCATTTTTAAATCAATTCAAATACATCCCCGATTGCCTCACTGAGCTAAGATTTTTTGCTGCCGTGATTATTAATGTACGTATGTACCTAACAAAATAAAAAATAATAATATGTGCGGCAGCTGTTCCGTTATCCCCACATACTCTCATTCTTTCCATTGTACGACAAATGAAACTAGACTGTCCCGAATCAAATCACCCGACAGATTTGTACAATGGCGGATCTTAACAACTAGGTAATTCTTTATCCCTGTGCTTACAAGCAAAGATTGTGTTAAAGATGTACGAATGAAATAGATGAGACGAAGATCCTGCCTTTGTATCGTAAAAATTTTTTTTTTAGACTTTATACAAAATGAAATGATAACCTTATGGGATACGTACAACATTTTTATTTTCAGTATAAAGTCACGTAAGCTAATTTCGATAAAACACAAATCAAATTAAAAACATATTTTAATCGGCAGGTATACAATTTATAGAAAGGTGACAGTTGAGTGTGGATTGTGGATAAAATATTTTTATAAAAACTTACCCCATAATAATGTTTAGACAAAAGACTCGAGATTCCTAGCATCAGCCTTTTATGAGGTTCACTTGATGACATATTATATCTTGAGTCATTTCAAAGTATACAGATGTCTTCAGAAAAAATATTGTTACGTTTTCTGTAAGTTCAGAAAATATGATATTGTAACTGATTGAATACAGGAAATATGGTTAGGAAAAAAAATTGTATATTTTTAATTTACGAAACTTAAATCGTACCGGAACCTACATTACCTACTATGAAAAATTGACATGAAACAATATAGTTTATTTCATATTTGATAGGAATCCATGGAAGGATTTTATCGGAACAATATCGTGGCCCGTGGGTTCAGTAGTTTAAATTTTATATTTACTACTAACAATTACATTTAAAATATATATATTTGAAGACAAAAGTTTCAACATGAAGGGAACAACTCGGCAGTATCCACTGGGTAGGTACTCTAATGACAAAGAATTGTAACAAATCGAATCATTACTAAGCCTTTATTTTTAGAAATTACAAATGCAATTTTATACTTACAAAGTCGACATCCTTTTGATTGTTTTTTTTTCATATTTTCGCCGTTTCATCCGTTACCTTCTGATAAGCCCTTTCATTTTTTTCTTGTGCTTCAATACTGGGATTTGTAAGGAAAGTTTTTCTTTTCTTTCCTCTTCGTGCTGCAAGCAAGGTAATTATCAATATTAACCACATTTGTAATTAATTGATAGAATGAGCAAACAAAAAATTACAAAGCATTACCTACGCTTATTTTTATCACTATAATTTAATTGATTTCGATGTTTATAAAGGTTTTACTTTCTTCGTGAAATAATCTAAGCGGCGACCATCTTGTTGGCTCCACGGCTTCACGTGTTATGATTATGAGTAATAAATGACGTGAACATCAATCGGTAAGCACAAAAATAATTAAAGTACCGACAGTGACATTACCGACAGTGAATAAAAATGGTAATACATTTATAATATGGTCTTTATAAATTAACAATTTAATGTTAATATCTATGAATAGTAATATTTTTTTACTGGAGGCCAAGTTTGCCATTGATCTGCTGTGATTTTTTCGATCGATCAAAAAAACGAATCTCTTCAAAATCATTGTTTATTGGTAAAAATAAATCATTAGGTTGGGCCTTGACTTATAGGCATTCCTTGACTTATAGGTTGGTATGAGGCTGACCACCCATACTGTAAAAAATGGTTCACTTTGCCAATGTCACCCCTGTTTCAGGGAAGGTCGGCAAAAGTTGTGGGGCTTATGTTCATTTGAGGTTTGGATTTTATTTGTAAGTACACATTCAGCATTTGTAAGCGCGAACTACACTTGTTGGTTTGTGGGCATACATCTGAGAGCTTTAAATGAATATATCCTTGCAACTTAGATTATAGATTATAGAGATTATATAGGTACTGGTAGAAAAAGCTAAATAAAATAATTTTCTGTACTTTGTCAGACGAACAACATGTAAGTAAACCTATTTTAATTGTGTATAAACATTCACTGAGGAAAGTCTTCTTTGAATGTGTTTGAAATGAATTACATCGAGGAATTGAGAGAAATTATACATGTCTGCTTGTGGGAATGCATTTAATATAAATCTTAAATGATATATATCTTTGCAGCTTAGATTAGAATTGATTAAGGATCTTCTTCTGGATTTGTGTCGATGCAGAGAAAAATTACAAAAACTGTTATTTCTAATTGTGCAGATGGATTTAAGTCAAAATTTGTAAATTAATTGGTAGTAGGTATTTAGTGACTTGATTAAAACAAGAACAAGTTATCACAATTCTTTTAAGGGGTATTTTAGGAAAAAATACTTTTAATTTAGACTTTACAGGGTTAGAGAAATTACGGATGAACTTATTCGAATTTGAAAAAAAAAAAATCGCCATCCCTGGATGATAACGTAAAGTAAGAAGAGTAACATGAAAAAAATGAGACGTCCTCGTATCTCTTGAGTTTTTTTTTAATATAGAAGATCTATCTATACATATTGCAGTATCATCCCTGCGCCCTATAAACTCTTGCCCTTGACGTCGTTTTCCTTTGGCCGCCAGGTGTCGCGAGGAGAGCGCGTGCCATGCGACCAGGAGGTACCTACGCCAACTATAAAACTTTACTTTTAACCCTTAGGTGTTCAGGCAAGTTTACACTACACACACATTTGGCTAGGGAAAAAGTGTGATTTTGTTTTTAAGTGATAGCATAAAATATTTCTGAAAGTCAACAGGGCAACTGTAATAATAAAAAAAGTTTGTTTTAAAAGCTCTGAGTGATCTTATACGAGTATTATGTCTGTTCAGACCAGGCTTTATTCATCAGATTGGTTGGACCCAAAACAAGAGATAAACCAGCTTATTAGTATGGGAAAACCGACATTTTACTGGTTTAAAAATTAAAACTTTTTTATGAATAAGGTGGATTAGGAATACCATGCTATTTAGTTCTGTAAGTGCCAAACAATACTTTGTTTACATCCTGTTTTTACGGGTGTAGTAAACATGATTTCTTTTTCGCTAAGGTTTTCCTAAAAACGAAATTAAAAGTTATTTGAAAATCATGTAGTACCTAGTTCTATCCACCATCCTGTAAACATACAAAATGTATGAATGTCTGGAAAAAGTTGTGAGTTACCTATATAAATATACATAATATATAATCTTAGTTGCAAAGATGTAGGTATTAGGTATTTACATTTAAATTCATATTTAAATGCATGCCCACAAAATGACACGTTTCAGTAAGTGTATGTGTACTTACAAACTGTAATCCAAAACTTAAAAGTACATAAACCTTGCAACTTTTGCCAACCTTCCCTGAAACAGGGGTGACATTGCCAAAATAAAACATCCTTTGCAGTTTACAGTATGGGTGGTTAGCCTCATACCAACCTATAATTCAAGGAAATCGCTCATAATTGAAAACACTTCAACATCGTAGGGTTTAAAATAAAGTGGGGAACTAAGGGTAGAGGACTCGAACCCAGGACCTTCCAGAGGCGCATGGACAAGGAGCGGAGGCAGACGGAGAGGAAAAGGACGACAGCCGGCGAGGCTTTTGTACGGGGCAGCACATGGCTGACGGGGAGATCATCAAAGGAACGCCTTTTATGTTTTTTTTTTGCTTTTTATATGGGCACAATAATATGTTATTATCGTCATGATTGTTGAGCTTTATGTGCAAGAAAGACGGAGAAAAAATGGAGTAAAATCTATATCTACTTACCCTAAATAAAAAAGAAAATATTAGGTCAACTTAATCATTATCCATTATGTAACTTTCGTTAGTCTCCCGCTAGACATAGGGTAGATATTTTTCTTAATACCTAATAATGCTTAAATATGTGTTTTTTACTTTTTTTTAATAGTACAGCTATGATTAATTATCTTCACGGATAGCGTAAATAAAAATATTCTCTCTGTGATATACTGCGGCAAGTTTTACTCAGCCTGCATAAGAAATAAGAGCCTGCGCGCTCGAAAATTGGGAAAATCCATTTTTTTTTAAAGAAAGTAACCGAAAGGCAAGCCCCCCTTATTTTTTAAAATTCATTGGTTCCATCAAGGGCGCACCCAGGTTCAAATTTAGGGGGGGGGGCAGGTTTTGGAAAATTAAAGATCATCGATACACGCAAAGGCCAAGAAGTATAAGAAACATTTTTTTGAAAACAATGGGATTTTTTTTGGATATTCACAAAAAGAAAAATGCTGCCAACTAGTTTATCATATTGCCTTTTTTTTAAAAACAAAATATCGGATCACAAATTGAAAATGACAGTAATTTTGTCATGAATTATTGTTCTTCTTTTTATATGATACATATTTTGGTGTTCTACAAAATTGATGAGCCATGTAAGCCATGCAGCCATGTGATCCATGTGAGCCGTGAGTTTTCGTCCGGTAGGTTGTGTAGGTAGGTATTCTCCTGCTGATAGAGGTTTTATTGTTATTGGCATGTCGCGACCACTTCGCAGAACTCACAACGACCGGTATCCGAAATACACGGTGTTCAACAACTTAGTACCTTATTCATGACGTTGAAAAATGAACATTTTTTCAACATAATTCTGATACTTCACCCAGGGATTATGTGTACGTGCATTATTTATTTTCATATTTTGTTATGAAATAAAAATGTAAATTAGCTAAGAAATAAAAACCTTATGCTCCAAAATCCGTTCAACAATATATCGATACCTTAAAAGTAAAACTGAATAAATTTCATACTGAGCAAACATATTATATTTCTCTGTTAAACGTACTTTTATTACTATTTATTAACTGAAATAATACTTAAACTCCTGCAATTTAGAAACTTTTCATGAGCTCTTATAATTCGTTCACTATAAGAAGTTAAAAAGAAAGAAACTGAGAATTTTTTCCTTGTAAGCACTCATACTGATAAAAGAAGGGGCATTTATTTGACTTTCATTTTTCAAAAAATAGTACAAATATTAAATGAAAGACGAAAACAGTACTGCATTTTCTTACATTATACCTGTAAGAAAGTAAATAATCGCAGTATTATACAGACAAAAGTATTTTAGAAAAATAAAAACGTCTTTATTTTTTATCCAATCCGATTGATTTTAAAACATTACGTCAAAGATTTGTTTTTTTGTAATAAGTTCAGTTCATTCCGTGCGTTCTTGTAGTTGTTTTAGTTCGGTTGGCGTCCGGCAGGTTTGCGCGCTGGCAACATCTGTCGCGGCAGCTGCCCAATCACAAACCTTCAAATCTCTCATTCCGTCTTCAAACTTGGTGCGTGGTGCGCGCGCACGCGGACACGGCAAAAACCGATCGCTAAACAAAAAGATTATTCTTTTATTATTTAAACTAACTCTAAAACATATTACAGTTTATTCAGGTTAAATTCTAGTCTAAATGGTTAAACTTATATTTGCATTGGGAATCTTGTACGGTGATTTTGTCATTGTGCAATAAAACCACCTTTCCCATATTTTGATGAGTTTGACAAGACTATGATTATAAAAAAGTTCCTTGAAACAAGAATAAACTGGAATGTGTCAAAAAGAACAAAATTTTGAAACTATTTTTCACTAATCAAGCGACTGATCCGCGTGTGTTTTTAAAATACGAAAAAAGAACAATCCTACAAAACAAAAGAACAGTGCAAATCAAAACAAATTCAAAATAACGTTCGATAAGAAGTATTCAAATTTACAAAGACGTCATAAATTTAACCTGTGAAGTTTTAGTTTTTTTTTTTTATATAACTCTTGCAATTTACTAATTTGTTTTAATTTTTATTGCAACCGCTGACATGTTTCAATTTAAACAATCATTGTGAATTGAGTGCCGCGTATATTAGCGTTGTTTTTTTTCGGATAATGTGAACTCGGCGGGGAAACGGTAAGACATTTTCACCGTTATTTTTTGTCATGATAAAACCGTTTTGAATTATATTTTACTGTGGTGCTTGGATGTCTTTTCAGCGGGTTTTGTGTGCCATTTGTTTCGGAAAGGCTGAGTCTGAGGCAAATTATGTATTTGAACGATAATTGCACCAGTCCCGGCCTATTTGAGGCAAAACACATCAACAGTCTCACATCCTTTGTCAAGTTGTGATGAAATATGTTTTGATTACATAAATATTTTGTTGTATTCTAATACAGTAAAAGCATATTCTATCCAAAAAATAGTGCAATATTTTTTAAAGGATTTTTGTGTATGTAGTACATATTCGAAATAGGATGACCTTGAAATCACCACAATATCTAAAACGAGAACACTTTCGCAATCTTCCATAAAATATTTTTTACGTAGGTGTACACTTCTTTATGATTTAACTTAAGTTTTATTAAAATCACATTAAATCAATTATTTTATAACAAAAGGTAACCAAAGTAGTTGTATAAAATGCATAAGGAAAAACATGTTCCTAGCAAAATGAAATATGGATACTATCCGATGGGGAAAATTGCACAATATCTTCCCACTTAAATTAAGTATGCTAAAAACTCATATTAATGTAAAGGGATAATTTTAAAAGTAATATTAATCGACTGGATGATTATGTTTTAATTGAAACGAAAGCAAAAGATAAATTAATTTTTATTATGAGAATGTTATTATTGAATGTTATTTCGCGCAACACATGCGGCATGTGTTAGCGCAAAATTATACATGTCTGCGTGTGGGAATGCGTTCAAAATGAATCTTAAATGACCTATATCTTTGCAATTTAGATTTTAGATGATTTTTGTTTAAAAAATCATTTGGCATAGGTCAAAAAAGTTGTAGCGTTGCACGGCTGGGTGTTTAAAAATATTTAGACTCACAGTTATGTTTTGTATAATCCAAGTTGCGAAGTCACAAAAATTACATTGAAGATTCACAGTTCATGTACGCCCACAAGCTAAGACATCTTAATTTGCATCTACGCATTCTGCATGTATACGTATATTGTGTACATACAGAAAAAAAAGATTTATGAATAAAAGCCCTGAAACTTTTGCGGGCTGAAGAAGGGGTGCCATTTGCAAAAGTTTATTTGTTTACATTATTGTTCGTTATTATTATCTAACTTACAGAGATGCAATTAACATACGAGGTTCACTCTCCGTGAACACACATACGTAAGCAGACACGTGTATGTTTTCACTTACACATGTTGCGTGTGTAATTATACAATTAAAGTGTTAACATATTATGTACCTACATAACCTTGCATGTTCGTAAAAAATATTAATTTTCAAGTCATGGGTTCTTATAATGTAGGTCCACATGCGGCATGTGTTAGCGCGAAATTATACATGTCTGCTTGTGGGAATGCATTTAATATAAATCTTAAATGGTATATATCCTTGCAGCTTAGATTAGATTAGATTAGATTAGAAATTATTTCCGTTCTGTCAATAATGAATCTTAGCAGCTCACAAATACGTCCGTTTTGTTTTGCTACATTTACATAAGTACATACTATAATCTATGTTGTAGGTATATATTGTCATACTAAAATCGTTGTAGCACAATAAAAAATACAAAATATTCAAGAAAACCATTCTGTATACAGTATGCAGAAAGCAATCTTATACCTCCAAGTTGAGAATCACTTCTTATTTTTTTTTCAGACATTCATTACGTTATTACAATGTTGAATAGTCAATAATTACAATTTGGAAACCAAATGTTTTTCTTTTTTACAAATTATAATTGGTATGTTCAAGAACCCTCTTCAAAAAGGTGCCTCCTGAGGACGTTGGCTACGTCGAGAATTGTGTAAGTTCTCCCATAACGATTCGTCTTATATACAAAAAAGCGTAATTATTTAACTGTGAAGTTAATTATAACCTTATCAAACGACAGTAATTCCAGCTTAACAAATGCCCTTTTCCTAAACAACGACTTTGTATTAACATAAGATGTTCACTTTCAATGCATATACACGAGCAGGCAAGTGCATACACATGCTGCATGTATTCTTACATAAGCAAACGCGATCCGCAAATGAATATGAAGTCTTGCAGCCTTTCTAATAAACAGGGATGACATAACCAAATACAATATTGGTGGTCTGCCTAATACCTTATATAATAATTATCCATGACTTATAGGTTGGTATGAGGCTGACCACCCATACTGTAAAAAATGGTTCACTTTGCCATTGTCACCCCTGTTTCAGGGAAGGTCGGCAAGAGTTGCAGGGATTGTGTTCATTTGAGATTGGGTTTTTATATTGTGGGTCCACATGCGGCATGTGTGAGCGCGAAATTATGCGTGTCGCGTGTCGGAATGCATTTAATATGAATCTCAAATGAAACATATATTTGCAACTTAGATTTAGATTACTCAAATGATTAAACAATATTATCGCACGTTTAATAATAAAGAGCAATAACTCAAAAAACATGAATGTTGGGAAATCACGTTTGAAGTTCAGACATCCAGTACAACTTGTATGGGATGAAAAAGGCGGCCGATGTTTTATCTCGGTCATATTCGTCCAAATTGAACGGCTGTCGCATTCTACCTATTCTTCTCGCATTGTTCTTGCGTTTTATTACAAAATCTCGATTTTCCCAATTTTCGAGTTATTTCTCTTTATTATTAAACGTGCGTTATGTTTGTAAACCGTCTTTCCCTGAAACAGATCTGGCATTGGCAAAAGTGTTAAACCAATAAAAATAATTGAAAGATAAACATCCTCCTACAATATATAACTAAAGTTGTAAAAATATTATTATTAGCTTTTGCCATCCGCACTCCATGCGCATACAAACACACTTATAAGTTGACGAATCGCCACCTCAAAAAGGTTAAACTGAGTAGGTAAGTGCTGATTCACTGATTTGAGAAATCGCGGACTGAACATTTTATTGGGGGTACCTTCTCATAGTGAGTGAACTAATTATAAGGAAGTGCACATGACAAACTTTTTAACTACAGGATCTTCTCACTTTAATAGTGTTTTCTCTCGTAAAAAAAGGGGAAAAGGTGAATTTATTGAGAAACCCATGTTAGCTTCACATGTCACTTATTCAGTTTTACCTTTAAGGTATCGAAATACTGTATATTCTGTACTTTTAAAACAAAATCAAAAATGGTATTGAACGTCGGTGTTATGGCCGCGGGGATCAAGTCGGGTTATTTGGAACCGGATACGAATCCCGCGACGATAACCTCGACCCTGGTTCAAAAGAGGCTGTTGCATGCACACAAGCTTCTGCTTTCGCATGAAGACAACTGGCCAGGCAAAATAGGTTGTTGGATTGCATTGCTTTCCACAAATCTATTTAAAATCAAAACTGCAAATCAACTTAGCAATTTTTTTATCTTTACCTGAAACATGGACTACATTGTGTCCCCGAAGGGCTTGTTTGTCTTATCTCAATCATAGGTAATTTCACATGCGAAATGTTTGTATATGTACTGGACCAATGTGTCTTATCTATAATCTATAATCTATAATAATCTATAATCTAAGTTGCAAGGATATATTCATTTAAAGCTCTCAGATGTAAGCCCACAAACCAACAAGTGTAGTTCGCGCTTACAAATGCTGAATGTGTACTTACAAATAAAATCCAAACCTCAAATGAACATAAGCCCCACAACTTTTGCCGACCTTCCCTGAAACAGGGGTAACATTGGCAAAGTGAACCATTTTTTACAGTATGGATGGTCAGCCTCATACCAACCTATAAGTCAAGGAATATGTAAGTCTTATGAAAACTGGAAATTGATTTTAAAAATATTTACATGATATTGTTTTATATTTTTTTCTCAGCTTAGATCAGTGATTCCCAAAGTGGTCGATATCGACCCCTGGGGGTCTACGGGATACTCCATGGGGGTCTACATCGACGTGTCATAAAAATGGGGGTCTACGAAAAATTATACAAATCCGTGGCCACCAATCTATCAAATTGTGTGTCAATCCTTGTCACGATGTCAATATTTTTAAACAGCACTTTATCTGTAAATATTCTTGGTGGATACGGGCATTAGTCTTTGAATCAAATGGTGGATAAGTCAAACAAGCACTGGGGGGAAGATTAGTCAAGGTTTTAATAGTTGTATTATCAGTGCAATCAAAACGTCTAAATTATTGATGATTCACCACATGACGTATTTTTTATCTCTTAACGTTTGAGCTATTTCACTATAAAAAAGAACAATACGTACTTTTACATTGAATCATTTAAATTCCAGTTAAAATATTTATATCTGAACGTACCAACTGAGTCTACTCATTTCTTTATGAATGAATCATAATTGAAAAAAAATAGGTACATGTTTGTAGGTACATAAGAAGGCAATGCTGAGAAACAAACTAAACTAAATTTCTGTATGAGTCATCCTTATTATATTTTAATCAATGGTTCCTTGACTTTAAGGTTGGTATGAGGCTGACCACCCATACTGTAAAAAAATGTTTCACTTTGCCAATTTCAACCTCGGTTTAAACTTTAAGGGGAGGTCGGCAAAAGTTTTGCAGAGCTTATTTTCACGTGTAGTTTGAATAATAATTTGTAAGCGCGAACTTACACGTGTTTGTGGGCACGTTATATCTTGGCAACTTAGATTATTGATTACAGAATGAGTTGTTGCAACGTTAACTTTGTAACTTTAAACTGTTTCTTGCCGCAATTCCTCTAGGGGTGGCTATAGCCTCTACAGAGCTACCATACTTTTCAATCTTATATTTTTCTTTTTGACTCAGCATATCCCATTTTTATACAGTTTCACCAATCTGATCAAGCCACACTTTTACCAACTTATCAGTCAAGGATAGTCCTTGCATTTTTCCTTCCTAACCGTATCACATCCACACAATAATCTACATAGTATGACGTAATCGCAATGCGCATACACATCGTGTCCGAAACTGCGTTCCCCATAAGCGCGCGTAACCGGAGAATGAATGAGCACATTGATGCGGGTACCTACACGTCGCTGCTGCTGCTGGTGACGCGCCTATTCAAGTATGCCGATGTTGAGACTGGCGAGGATATCAGATAAGAAACAACCAACTGTGACTCAAGCGCCTTTTACACTGTGTGGACATATTTTGCAAAATTGTAATAATAATATTAGGATTATTTATTTGGTGAGCGAAAATAAATACCGGCAAGGCTTACTCAGACTTCATAAGAAATGAGAACCAGCCCTCTCGGGAGTTTGCAAACCCCTACTTCAACTAAAGTGGTTGGCGTGATGCCGGCCCCCTATTTTATCTTATCTAAGTTGCAAAGATTTGTAACATTTGAGATTCACATTATATGCGTTCTCACAAGCAGACACGTACAAGTTTGCGCTTGCACATGCCGCATGTGAACCTACAATATAAAAACCCAAATCTCAAAAGGACATAACCCTGCAACTCTTGCCGTCCTTCCCTGAAATAGGGGTGTCATTGGCAAAGTGAACCATTTTTACACCATGGGTGGTCAGCTGCATACCAACCTATAAGTTTTAAGGAACATAATTCACAAATAATAATAAGTTTTCATCAAGATCATCTTCATCATCACACTTCATGCTGAAGAAGCCCATCGTAGACATGGGCGAAGCTCCAGCTCCCGTAAATCACGGCAACAGATACCGGAAGATATCACTCCAGCATTAAATAATAATCAATACACAATTAATATAATAGCCGATAGATCTCAAGGTTTACTCAGCCTTCACAAGAAATGAAAACCAGCCCCCCGGGAGCTGGGGAAACCCTTACTTCAACTGAAAGTGGTTGGTGTGAGGCCGGCCCCCTTTCCCGTAAAAATAAATAGGTCCCGAATCGCCACACGCGACCCCTTCGGGGACAACGCAGGCAAGAAGTTACACTATATGTGAAGCTTAGTTGCCTATAATAGTGGCACGAAAAGACGTAGAAGTAGTGAATCGATCAGGAATCTTTGAAAGAGTTATTTTGGGACGTTTCTGTGGAATAGGGATGTTGTTTTCTTATCAAATGAGGGCACGGGATGCAAGGAACACGTGCGGCACGCGTCACAGCAGATGTGCGGATAATCGTGGGACAGTGTCAACACAAGTTAGTCAATCTGACAGCTGACACATCAACATTATCGCCGGGAACATACCAGTGTTTATTCATTTGATATCAGTTCAGTTGCACGTGTAGGCTTCGGGCGATAACAAGAATGTAATCGAATACAAGCTGCATGCAATGTCGACACCTTAGGTACTAAAACTGAATATGTAAGTGACATATGAAGCTAACATGGGTTTCTCAGATAAGTGCACCTTCTTTCATATTTTCTACGAAAAAAAAAAACACGACAAAAGTGATCATCTATACCAGCCAGCGGTCGGGGAACTTTTTTTTAACCATTACCCCAAAATATTTTTGCGTAAGTCAATATTTACCTCTTCCCCCATTTTGAAAATAAGACTATCTATCTATAATCTAAGCTGCAAGGATATGTTATCATTTAAGGCTCATATGAAATGCATGCCTACAGACAGGCACATGTAGGTTCGCGCCTACACATTCTGCATGTGTGCATACAAATAAAGAAAACCTCACATGGACATA
This sequence comes from Agapetus fuscipes, assembly GCA_951799405.1. Classification (NCBI taxonomy): domain Eukaryota; kingdom Metazoa; phylum Arthropoda; class Insecta; order Trichoptera; family Glossosomatidae; genus Agapetus; species Agapetus fuscipes. The sequence continues at coordinate 17,700,442 of OX637336.1, read as the reverse complement.
AACCTTGCAACTCCTGCCGCCGTTCCCTGAACCGGGGTGGCATTGGCAAAAGTGAACCGATTTTTACAGCGCGGGTGGTCGGCCTCGTACCAACCTATCAGTCAAGGAGGAGACAATCAATGTATATTAAAATAAACGTTATTTATTGATTTAATTTACACGGAAAATAAAAAAAAATGCATGAAAATAGTAAGTATGTAATAGTAATTTATTACCCCAAAAAAACATTTTTACCCCATTTGAGGTAATTTACCCCGGTTCTCCCCGACCGCTGATCTATACTATGAAAAAATACTTTTGTAATTGCCAACCCTGTTTCAAAAAACTCAATCAAAACATTATACCCCTCATTCATTAATTACATTTGTTCCTTGACTTATAGGTTGGTAATAGGTTGGCTGACCACCCATGCTGTAAAAATGGTTCACTTTGCCAATGTCTCCTCTGTCTCAGGGAAGGACGGCAAGAGTTGCAGGGCTTATGGCCATTTGAGATTTGGTTTTTGTGTTGTAGGTTCACATGCGGTATGTGCAAGCGCGAACTTGTACGTGTCTGGTTATGAGAATGCATGTAATGTGAATCTCCAATGAAACAAATCTTTGCAACTTAGATTGGATTAGATATGACATAAAAGTTTTTTATTTTTAATCCAGTTTTAGTGAGTTTTTCCATTCAAAAACTGATTCTTGTTGCAACAGATCTTATGAATAAGGACGTTCAGGTTTCCTGCAACCGTATTCCTGAACCGTTTCCTGGACCATGCATGTAGTGTGAACCTTAAATTTAAATTTAAATAATAATAATAATAATATTAGGATGATTTATTTGGTGAGCGCTGTTTTTGTGTGAATCACACCACAAGAGCCCTCTATAAGCTTGGTCGTCGCTGTATCCAGCCTTACAGCAACTGGGTCTTGCTTAAGAATTGGTGCTTTGTAGCGACGACGACCAAGCCCGTAAAAAGGTCGATAGCTCGAATTGGTAGAATGCTTGCATTCCATGCCAAGAACAAGGGTTCGATCTCAAGGTTTAGGTACTCAGCCTTAACAAGAAATGAGAACCAGTCCCCCCGGGAGCTGGGAAACCCCCACTTCAACTGTGGTTGGTGTGAGGCTGGCCCCCTTACCGGTAAAAATATATAGGTCCCGAATCGCCACATGCGAACCCTTCGGGAATAACGCAGGCAAGAAGTTACACTATATACATATGTAGCTTAGTTGTTCCTTGACTTATAGGTTGGTATGAGGCTGACCATCCATACTGTAAAATATCGTTCACTTTGCCAATGTCACCCCTGTTTCAGGGAAAGTCGGCAAGAGTTGCAGGGCTTATGTTCATTTGAGATTGGGTTTTTATATTGTAGGTCCACCCACATGCGGAATGTGTTATCGCGAAATTATACATGTCTGCTTGTGGGAATGCGTTTAATATGACTCTTAAATGATATATATCTATGGCAGCTTAGATTTAGATTTTAGTTGCGTTCTACCCGGTCAAAAAAAATGAATCCGCATTTGCAACTAAGATAACAGATTATCGACGTACGTATTTAGGTACCTTCGTACTCCGTCAGTTTTGTGTGTTTGTCTCTGAGTAATGCGTTTGAACTCGGACGTGAATATAAGCGGCTCATGTATAATAATGTAACGGTTATCTCCGGAATCCGGTCGCGCTGGCCTCTTGCCGGCCGAACAGCCAGCGCTCGCACATGGCCGGTAGCCTTACCTACCCAACCGCACCGCATACATGTACAATGTACATTGTACAATAACTGCAGACAGGGAAGAAGTTACGCTACCAAATGTGCGACATCACACTAAAAAGTATTTCACATTGCAAGAAAACAATATCAATTCTAGCATTGTTTTTTTTAAATTAATTTGTGAGGAGGTTGTTGCAAGGTTTATGTTCATGTGAGGTTTTGTTTATTTGTATGCACGCATGCACAATGCGTAGGCGACATGCGATAGAACCTACCTGTCTGTGGGCATGCATTTAATATGAGCCTTAAATGTTAACATATCTTTGCAGTTTAGATTTTAGTGAAGAGAAATGCAATTCACCAGCCTATTTTGCCTGGGGTGGAATCAGCGAACATCGATAGATCTTACCGTCCCTATTTGAAGATAGGATGGAATAAAACGTGGCGGCGTATCAACAGCTGATCCAGTTTATATGATACATCGATCAGCTGTTCAGACACAGCCATGTCATATTCCGTCCTATCTTCAAATATAAATAGTAAAATGTATCGACGGCCGTCGAGACTTCCTCCCCTGGGCTGGCAGTCTCAACACAAACGGTAGATCCTACCTACCGATTGTCGTTCAGATTAGTATGAACACCTGTCAATCTCTAATCAGCTGTTCACCTGCGGCCATTTTGTTTATTTTTTTTGTATGGGGACAGGTAACGACGGTAAGCGGTATCAATGCGAGTCTCGACATTGTCAGCTACCGGAATGATAGGTCGCCAAATGTACCGAATGACGTTTAGGTACTTTTTTATGAAATACGTAGAATTATTAATCAGCTGTTCACCTGCGGCCATCTTGGATATTTTTTTGTATGGCGACAGGTAACGATGGTAAGTATTATCAAAGCAAGTCTCGGCAGTCAGCTACCGGTCATGATAGGTCGCCAAATCAATTGAATGACGTTTAGGTATTTTGTAAGAAATACGTAGAATTATTGATCAGCTGTTCCCTTGACGCCATTTTGTATGGCTTTATTGTATGGACACGGTCAACGTATCTTCTCTACTAGGTCTACCATTCATTATTGTTGACCAAATCTGCCGCTATGATATGCCAGCAGCCTTCGAAGTATATAACCTAAGTTGCAGGGTTTATGACGCTTATTTAGAAAGTTCACGTGTAGCATGAGTAAACACGAACTTCCGCGTATTTGCTCGTGTTTAAAATTTACGAAATAAATAAAATAAATAAAAAATAAACAAAATAAATTTAATAAAAAAAAATAAAAAACAAAATGAAATTAAAATTAAATTAAATAAATCCAAAAATGAAATCCTAAGTTATTCACAACTATTATAAATATCATAAATCTATAATCAAAGATCAAAGTTGTATTGATATTCAAGGGGATCATGTTTAATGCACGCTCACAAGCAGACACGTGTAAGTTTGCTCTTTCACATGCTGCATGTGTACGTATAAAATAAACCAAACCTCACGTTAAAATAAACCCTGCATTTTTTCCGACCTTCTCTGAAACAGAGGTGGCATTTGCCAAGTGAACCATTTTTGAAACCATTGTGGTTCAGCCTCATACCAACCTATACGTCAAGAAATTAACTATTTTCTAATCTAATCTAAGTTGCAAAGATATGTTACAATGGAGAATCACATTACATGCATTTTCACTACCAGACACGTACAAGATCGCGCTTGCACATGCCGCATGTGAACCTACAACATAAAAACCATCTCAAATGGACATACACCCAGCAACTCTTGCCGTCCTTCCCTGAGACAGGGGTGACATTGGCAAAGTGAACCATTTTTACAGCATGGGTGGTCAGCCGCATACCAACCTATAAGTCAAGGAACCCTTACCCTTACCATTTTAATTTTTTAAATTTAATTTTTTAAGTTTTATTTTTCTTTACTGTTTTTTTTAAATATTGTTTTATGAATTTTATTCAGTTTAAAATTTATTCCTTGTCTTGTAGGTTGATATGAGGCTGAACCCTCACATTGTAAAAAAATGTTTCACTTTGCAAAAGTCACCCCTGTTTCAGGAAAAGTCGGCAAAAGTTGCAGTGCTTATGTTCATCTGAAATTTGGGTTTTTATATTCTAGGTCCACATGCAGCATGTGTAAGCGAGAACATATACGTGTCTGCTTTGGTAATACATTTAATACTCGTATAAATCTTAAATGTAATTTCGTATTTAAAAAAAAAACATAGATAAGAATATTTCAAATAACTGCAGATACTAGTTTACTCCAATCGTTTGCGTATCAGGCAGTTCAATTTGCTTGATACGCTACCATCAATATGGTAGTTACCACGAACGTTACCGTCAGTTGAGTCTACCAAAGCTCGTTAACATTGTACCGATGAAAGGTATTAAACTATTCGACCAATCATATGCACGCATTGACACCTAGCGGCGCTATTGCAAACTTTCAAATAGGTATCTCTAACGTACCGTCGACGGTAACAGGCTATCTACCGTCCTGATGAGACTGCCAGCCCTGGCCAGAAACAGGTGTTAACATTATCAACCAATAATTAATTATTGTAATTATTAATTAACAATTACCCAATGACATCTGCTGAACCAGGGTCAAAGTTACTGACGATAGGACACGACGCAGGCGGGGTTTGAACTTGCGATTGTCAATAACGCAGATTCGAGTGCCGACGCCTTATCCGTTTGACCATATCAGACTGCGACACGCAGTCACTCAGTTCTCGGTCTTTTTACAAAATTTACTCTTCCTTGACTTATAGGTTGGTATGCGGCTGACCACCCATGCTGTAAAAATGGTTCACTTTGCCAATGTCACCCCTGTAACAGGGAAGGACGGCAAGACTTGCAGGGTGTATGTCCATTTGAGATTGTTTTTTTATGTTGTAGGCTCACATGAGGCACGTGCAAGCGCGAACTTGTACGTGTCTTGGTTGTGGGAATGCATGTAATGTGAATCTCCAATGTAACATATCTTTGCAACTTAGATTAGATTACTCTAACCACTTAAATTTGGGGGTGGGGGGAGTGTTCAGTCAGTCGGCTGGGTTGCTAGGGAAAATGCAAACAAATATTTTACTGTTGGTCCAAATTCAAATCTGTGCTGAGCCCAATGTCATTGATATAGGATCTTTAATCTCTATAATCTAAGTTGCTAAGATATGTGAACATTTGAAATCCATATTAATTGCACGTCAACAAACAGACGCGTTTAAGTTTGCGCTTACAAATGCTGAATGTGTACCTACTTACAAATTAACAATCCTATTTCCTTGGCTTATAGCAGAGGTACCCAAACGGTCCATCGCGAAGGATTTTAAAGTCGATCGCCGAGGATATCCTTTCCCCCCGTCGCGTCGACAGAATTATTATGGGCAAAAGTGCACCCCTGGGCAGTAAACAGTTCAGTAAAATGTCGATCTCCTATTCATAAATTTTTGCTATTAGTCGATCTCCTCAAGAAAAAGTATGGGCACCCCTGGCTTATAGATTGTATGAAACTGACCCCGCATGCGGTAATTAGTTCAGTCTTTCCAATGCCACACCGGTTTCAGAGAAAATGCAAAATATATGTTCATGTAAGCTTTGGTTTATTTGTTATGTACACTTACAGAATGTGTAAGTGCAGAATGTGTATGTGAGGTTTTGTTTATTTGTATGCACACATGCAAAATGTGAAGGCGCGAACCTACATGTGCCTGCTTGTGGGCATGCATTAAATATGAGCCTTTTTTGTCAATATATATTTGCAACTTAGATATTATTATACAAACATTGTTTTATATAAATCCATCATCATCATAGTCGGTGTATCATGCGAAATTGCATACTGCACAGTTGTGTGAAGTGCATAAGGTTGATAATGGCTTGTGTCAACATCTTCCCACCGGTGTCGCACCCAGGTGGATCTATAGTACAAGGCCAAACCAAACACGACCGTATTGTGCAATGTGCAAACATTCTGCAATAGACGTCCATTTATACTTAAGACAAAGATCTCTCGCGCCGTACAAATTCAAAAACAATCACCAGGTTTAGACCCTCATAGGTACTGTTTCGAATTTTGGCAATTCGGAAAGGATCTTGTTATAAATTTCGCTGTTTTCAGATTCAAACAATCTCTTCACATTAATAAAATTAATTGGATTATTTAATATTTCGGATTCCTTGACTAATAGGTTGGTATGAGGCTGACTCCCCATACTGTAAAAACTTTGTTCACTTTTGCCAGTACCAACTTGGTTTCAGGGAAAGGCGGCAGGAGTTGCAAAGTATATGTTCATATGAGGTTTGGTTTATTTTGTATTCTCACAAGCAGACACGTACAAATTCGCGCTTGCGCATGCCGCATGTGAACCTACAATATAAAAACCAAATCTCAAATGGGCATACACCCTGCAAATCTTGCCGACCTTCCCTGAAACAGGGGTGCCACTGGCAAAGTGAACCATTTTCTACAGCATGGGTGGTGAGACGCATACCAATCTATAAGTCAAGGAATACAAGCAATTAACAACATCCAGTTATACAAACAAACAAACACTAAAAAATCTACAAAACATCTATAAAAAAAATGAAAATTGATTCTTGGCCTTAGCGCCTACATTACAGATCAACCGCCATTTTTTTCGGTCCTTACATACTTCTTTCATTTCATCCAGAGTCATAACCTTTTTCGTACAAGCTCTTCTTTTATGATGACTCTGGATATCCCATTCATTGAGGCAATCCATTATTATAAAACTTATGCAGATTTCCACGCAGTATATTTTCGTCTGTGGGTGATGTGGCCTCCGCACATATACTATATTCGTATGACGAGCACCATCTCCTGATGCTTGGGGAACCAGTCTGGTGAGACGCATATCTCAGGAGTAACGGTGCCCGCGACACCCTCCTCCAGCCTAATGGCTCCCGCGTGCTCGCCGTCCACAGAATGCAATCAGCCCAATCATTCCATTAACTTTTAGTGCTGTTCCTCCCATCAGATATCCTCGTTCTTTCATTAATATGCTCACAAATTGTAATCATTGATATTGTATTAATTAATATGAATTGCATTAGTCCGTTTATTCCCTGACCTTCCTGAAAATGTTTTTTTTTTAAATTAATCCTGTGCGGGAGACTCCATAGATTTCAGCGGCTCTAGGGGTCTATGACTCTTGTTCTAATCATAATATTAGAATGATTTATTTTCGTGATTGTTGTTTTTGTGTGAATCACACCTCAAGAGCCCTCTGTGAGCTTGGTCGTCGCTACAGAAAGCGCCAATTCTCAAGCAAGACCCAGTGGTTGTAAGGCTGGACGGACCTTAGTGACCGGTCTTTAAATAAATAATAACATTAGGAAGATTTATTTTGGTGTTGTTGTTTTTGTGTGAATCACACCTCAAGAGCCCTCTGTGAGCTTGGTCGTCGCTACAGAAAGCGCCAATTCTCAAGCTAGACCCAGTTGTAAGGCTGGCCGGACCTTTCGTGACCGGTCTTTGGTAGAGGTATATAAATTTTTCACCCAGCAAAGAGCATATTTGAAAAGATTAATGGTATTTTTTTTGTGCTCCGCTGGGATTCAAATCCACAACCTTCCATTTACGAGTCAGAAGTGTTAACCACTAGAATTATTCAGGTTATAAGCTTTAGTCCGGTTGATAGCTCTGTTGGTAGAGTGCTCGCATTCCATGCCGAGAGCTCAAGTTCGAATCCCACTGAAGGTGTCTGAAATCATTTCCCGTTTCGGTGTTTATTTCGAACCCAATAAAATACCGGCAAGGTTTACTCGGCCCACGGCCACATTAATAAAACCTTACTATAGCAACGAAACTACATATACTAGAAAGAATCTAAGTACAGACTCTGAATCACCACGACAGATAGGTCTAAGAAATTTCTCTAGGATAGATAAAATCTTTGTTGACCAGAGTGATTAATTCATAAAAATTTCATAATAAAAATAATACGTGTGCCTAAACTAGGAAAACCTTAGTCCCAAACATGGAAATGAAATAAATTGAAAGAAGGTAGGTACGCAATCATATCGAACTAAAGTACCTGCTGTGCAGAGGCTCCGGCCACCCATAGCGGAATGGCTTCAGAGTCTCAGTACAAAAATTTCATTAATCTACCATGTTTTTGTTTTATTTCTTGAGTCTTTGAAAATATCTAAACCCATCACCGGTACAATGAAGTAATGATTACGCAACAGAATTCATCTTGGTTGATATGAAAGTCCGCCATGTTGTCCCGTTAGCCGACTTTGCGATTCAACATGCAAATGCGCCAACACACACGTGTAAACTCACACACACACACACACACACACACACACAACACGTACAACGCTTATAATATCATTGGCTCTCAAACTTGGAACGGCGAACAAATCTTTGTGTGGCTTTTGCAAAAGTCTATAGTTGCAAAGATGTATTTGTTTTAACATGTAAGATTAATATTTTAATCATATTAAATACATGCCCACAAGCAGACACGTGTCAGTTCGCGCTTACCCAAATCACAAAGGAGAATTAATCGTGCTACACTTCCCTCGCTTCCCTGAAACAAGGGTGACATTGGCAAAGTTGAATCATATTGTACAGTATGGGTGGTCAGCCTCATACCAACCTATAGAAAGTATTTTCGTTATTATCAATAAAGTATTCAAATAATACTTACCACGGGAAAATCTTAATATTTACATGTTACTATGTACGGATTTCCTACTATTTTAAAGGAAGCATGTTATGTACTTATAGAGGAACTTAAAATCGTTTTTATTATTGTATGGTAACAGTTGGAGAACGGACAGAGATGGATTGAGGCTGAAGATTACGGTGGCGAAAGCTCGATATGGGCTGCAGAGCCATTGAACAAGAAGAAGAAGAAGTATGCAAAGTGGGAAAAAGCGTATCTAGAATCAAGATATTATGTCATCAACTCAATGTCAAAGAATCAAATGAGCAACATGCACTAATAATAATAAGAATAATCTAAGTTGCAAGGATATATTCATTCAAAGCTCTCAGATGTATGCCCACAAACAAACACGTGTAGTTCGCGCTTACAAATGCTGATTGTGTACTTAAAAATAAAATCCAAACCTCAAATGAACATAAGCCCTGCAACTCTTGCCGACATTCTCTGAAACAGGGGTGACATTGGCAAAGTGCACCATTTTTTACAGTATGGGTGGTCAGCCTCATACCAACCTATACGAGGAACACTCGCAGTTAAAAAAAAAATACGGATATTAGACGGATCGTTATAAGAGAACTTACATTATTCTCGACGTTTCGTTAGCGACGTAGCATGTTTCTTCGGGAAACACTCTCTGCACGACGATTGCACTTAATTTAAACGTGTAGCTTTGTTGCGAGAAACAGCATCATCGTCTGAGAGCTGATGCAGACAATGGGAACAGGACTTGGGGGGATAGAGTTAATAGATATAAAAGAATACTTCCTGTTTGTAGAGGGTCGTAAATTAAATAAAGTTCGAGAAGCGATGATGCAAATTACAAGATGGAGCTGCAGTAGTATTGCGAGCCCCGCGCAGTCTACGCATTCTTGCCGCCAAACTGAACGTAGGAGGACGGAGGAGTGTACCCACTACGTCACCACAATGCTTGTTTGTCTTATCTCCAACAGAGGTAATTTCACATGAACAATATTTGCGTGTGCACTGGACCGATGTGTCTTAGAAATGCTGGAAATTAATTTTGAAAATACTATTAAAAACAACTCTTGCATTATCGTGTTTTACGTTTTTTTCTTAGCTCTGATTGTGCAGAATGTGATTCTTAAGACAATTTCATTCAAAGTTCATGATTGAATCAAATGTTAGGATAAGCCCAACAAGCACTGGTCCGTAGTCCAGTGGTAACACTTCTGACTCGTAAATGGAAGGTTGTGGGTTCGATTTCCGGCGGAGCACAAAAAAATACCATATGATATATTTTCAACTTAGATCTTCGCTGGGTTGAAAAAATCATATACTTTTACCAAAGACCGGCCACTAAAGGTCCATCCAGCCTTAGGTACGCAACTGGGTCTTGCTTGAGAATTGCTTTCTACAGCGACGACGAAGGGCTCTTGAGGTGCGATAAACACAAAAACAGTGCTCACCAAATAAATAATCCTCATATTACGAGGACGTGAGTTTTATGCAGTCACAATAATATTGAAGACTGTAAGATAAAGAGGAGGATGTGAAGGAGTCAAGAATTTATTGTCAAAATGTAAAATATCAACTTATATGCACAATTTCACACGTCTTTACACCACTTACACAAGTATATGTGCAGAGGAAGTGTGAAAGGAAAAATAGGAAAGGGACGACCGAGAAAAGTGTGTAGAGATCAGATTGTGGAGATAGTAATAGAGTGGAATATAGAAAGTGAGCATAAAAGAAGAAAATGTATGAAAAAGGTGATTAATATGAATGAATTGGAAGAGGTATGTAAGGATACGTGTTTTCAAGTGGCAGAAGGCCTTCCCGTGATGTTAAAAGCAACGGTACGGTAACAAACAAACTTACAGTTCAGAGACTGTCCATGTTTCTAAAATTAAGTGAATTGATGTTACTGAAACTAATAGCATACCTCAGGTGGTATTCCACAGAAATGGAGGCAGCTCTACGAGGCTTTGGTGACCCTTAGCGGAATGACAAAAGAATTACAGCTTCAGTTACATTTTGTCTATGGGCATCTTGTCGCAGAACCATGATAAATGCAGATGAAGTAGGAAGATGAAAGGTGGCGAGATGTACGAGTATGTACGCAGACGTTATGCAATCAAATTGCCCTCAATTAATTCAGCTGGAATGCTGAAGGAGAAAAAACTCTGCCGACTTGAACTCACCACTACAGGTTATTAGCATTGAGACTCTCCATGCAAAAACCAACTCCCACTTGCGTACTATAATATGTTGGCGAAATCTTAAATAACCGTCTTCTTCGCCGTCTTGTGTCATTTCTATAAAAGATACGCAACGCAACTAAGCTACACATATAGTGCAACTTTTTGCGTGCGTTATCCCCGAAGGGGTCGCATGTGGCGATTCGGTCTATTTATTTTTTACGGGTAAGGGGGCCGGCGTCACACCAACCACTTTCAGTTGAAGTGGGGGGTTTCTCAGTTCCCGGGGGGACTGGTTCTCATTTCTTGTGAAGGCTGAGTAAACCTTGAGATCGAATCCTTGCTCTCGGCATGAAATGCAAGCATTCTATTGATTGAGCTATCGACCTGTTTACCAGCTTGGTCGCCGTCGCTACAAACCGACAATTCTCAAGCAAGACCCAGTTGCTGTAAGGCTGGATGGACCTTTGGTGACCGGTCGTTGGTAAAGGCTTATGAATTTTTCAACCCAGCGAAGAGCAAATTTGAAAATATAAATGGTATACTTTTTTGTGCTCCGCCGGGATTCGAACCCACAACCTTCCATTCAGATTCCGAAGTGTTTACCACTGAACTACGGACCGGTCCATAGATCGTTTTTATTTTTCCCCCCATTGGCCCACTTTTCAGTATACCACACGTATTGTTATTTTTACATGCGAATTATGAAATTACATTTTGTTTTATTCTTTTTTTACACGCAAAAAAAACTAGTAGAAAAACTGTAGAGTTGGTGAAAAAATTGTCGTGGGCTCATCAACCACCCCAAGATGTGAGATGTCATTTGTCATCCTTGAGTCCATCTCTCCTCTATCTTTCTATATTTAATCTAAGTTGCAAAGATTTATTGTACTTACATTTAAGGCATATATTTTATGCATGCCCACGAGCAGACACATGTATGTAAGTTCGTGATACAAAACAAACCAAACCTCACATGAACATAAACTTTGTAACTCATGCCGTCTTTCCCTGCTGAAACCCGGGGGTGGCATTACCAAAATTGAATCAAGTTTTTACAGCATGGGGTCAGCCTCATACCAACCTATTAGTCAAGGTTTTTCCTTGTACGATAAACGGAATATAGAGTGGACGATATATTTATTTCCTCATAACGCGCCAAAGTGCTCAATTGTGGATCAAAACAATTTTATTGGGTGTAACTTCCCATAGTAAGTGAACTAATTATACGGAATTACTCAAAAAAATCTTGTACTGTAACTGCAACTGTAAATCTGTCGCCATTCCGCTAGGGGTGGCCAGAGCCTCTGCAGAGCTACCTCCATTTCTTCCTATCAATTAATTCATATCCATCACCTTTTTCATGCATTTTCTTCTTTTCTAAACTACAGGATTTTCACATTTATTTTTGTGTTTTGTCTTGTAGATAATAATAAAGGTGCGTTTATCTGAGAAACCCATGTTAGCTTAATATGTCACTTATTCAGTTTTACCTTTGATGTATTGAAATGTTTATGATACTGTTTATATGAAAGTCTATACTTGTAAATAACAGTATTCTATCGAATGTACCTACTCATACGTATATTGTCTAGCCTAAAAAGTCAAGCGCACCCATATACATTCATTAACCTTTGTCCTGCATACACTATCATACACCTTGTTAACATTTTCTTCAAGTCGGTATATTTTACCTAATTTTTAACTAATAGATTAAAAAAATCAGTCTTGTTCATGTTTCATTTTCAGGCTCATTTTCCCTTAGAGCTCGTTCCCGCTTGTCGGGTGTCGGATCCGTGTATTAATCGGAGGTTCCAGTGGCAGAACATTTCGGACAAAGTCGGTTTCCGATAAGTGTGAATAGCTTCATACATAATGTTCTGCCACTGGAACCTCCGATTAATATACGGATCCGACACCCGACAAGTAGGAACGAGCTCTTAAAATTGTAACTTTTTACAGTTTTGTTTATTTACACAGTAAAAAATCATGTTTATGAGAAAGTACAAATGAATTAAAAACACACGACTTTTATTATCACAAATCGAGCATTTATGGGTGGTAACCCATACTGTAAAAAATGGTTCACTTTGCCAATGTCACCCCTGCTTCAGGGAAGGTCGGCAAGAGTTGCAGGGCTTATGTTCATTTGAGATTGGGTTTTTTATATTGTAGGTTTACATGCGGCATGTGTAAGCGCGAAATTATGCATGTCTGCGTGTGGGAATGCATTTAATATGAATCTCAAATGATACATAGATATCTTTGCAGCTTAGATTAAGATTTAGATTACCTCAAGTACTTTCGACTGACATCATTTTCAAGAGGACACTGTCACACAATTGTCAACAAGAAAAAAACTATAGAGAAATGAAAATAATTAGTTACTTCGTCTTTGTCGTTATTCATCCTTATATAATCTATTATGAATATATTATATGAATCTTATTTATGAATATATTAATCTTAATCTATTAGAATGTTAATATATCTTTGCAACTTAGATAATAGATAGATTATGGTTAGTTAGTGATGTCCAATTAGCAGAAGGATTAGCAATCAGTAGTGCCCTGGGCGCGGCTCTAGCATGCTACACTGCACCATTGTCTGTGGTCAATTAATTACTGAACCATAGATTAAACGCGCACTGCGCACGTGTGCAACGCAACACTGGCTGGCAGAGGGTTATTCACGGCCTCAAGGTCGAGAGGTCAAACACACGCACCTTCCAAACCTGGCTGCGTCTCTCCAGACTCTAAAGCAGGAGGGATGCTCAAACTTGAACTGTTTGCAACGCAACTGTGCTACACATCTAGTGCAACTTCTTGCCGCGTTATCCCCGAAGGGTTTCGCGTGTGGCAAGTGGAACCTATTTATTTTTAAAGGTAAGGGGGCCGGCATTACTCTAATGACTTTAGTTCTAATCTAATCTAAGTTGCAAAGATATGTTACATTGGAGATTCACATTACATGCATTCTCACAACCAGACACGTACAGGTTCGCGCTTGCACATGCCTCATGTGAACCTACAACATAAAAACCAAATCTCCAATGGACATACACCCTGCAACTCTTGCCGTCCTTCCCTGAGACAGGGGTAACATTGGCAAAGTGAACCATTTTTACAGCATGGGTGGTCAGCCGCATACCAACCTATAAGTCAAGGAACGAATGAATTTGAATAATAATATAAGGGTGATTTAATTGTTGAGCGCTGTTTTTGTGTGAATCACACTTCAAGAGCCCTCTGTGTGAGCTTGGTCGTCGCTGTAGAAAGCGCCAATTGACAAGCAAGACCCAGTTGGTGTAAGGCTGGATGGACCTATGGGGACCGGTCTTCGAACCCACTACCTTCCAATCACGAGTCGGAAGTGTTAACCACTAGACTACGGACCGGTTGAAGTGGGGGTTTCCCAGCACCCGACCGCTGGTACTCACGTCTTGTGAAGGCTGTGTAAACCTTGCCGGTATTTTATTTCGGGTTTTGGAATAAAATAAATACCGAAACGTGAAATCATTTCTGACACCCTCGGTAGGATTTGAACCCGAGCTACTCGTATATCAAGATTTTTTTTCTCGAGACTCAAAAAGCACTCGCGATTGACCGTTTGAGCACCCCTGCTCAAGCGCACAAGAACAGTGTCCAATGTGTGGATGATTATATTTCATTCTGCAATTTATGTTCACTTTAAACTGTCGTCGCTTATCCACCAAGGTAGCCAGAGCCTCTGCCGAGTCACCTATACTTCCATCAGCTTGCTCACTGTCATCGCAACTCAGCATTTTGCTAGAGGTGGTTAGATTCTCTGCATAGTTGTCTCAACTTCTTTTAAAAACTTCAATTTTTTTTTTAAATATTTAAAAAATTGAAATGGTAAAACATGGTTTTAATTCACTTTATTCTTTTTGTTTTTGCTCGAACATGTTTTACCATTTATTATGTATTATTATTTATTATATTTTACCATGTTTTACCATTTCAATTTTTTAAATATTAAAAAAAAATGGACTTTCACTGTGTTAACAGATCAACACTAAAAAATCATATTTTGTATTGTTTGTGTATTAACACTGTGAAAATTCATATTGTTTAATTTTATAATTTTTTGATGAATTAAAAACACTGTTTATTTTCACGGATAAATTTATTCAAAAAGATTAAAATCTTTAAACAAATTACGAACGAATCTTTTTGAATAAATTTATCCGTGAAAATAAACAGTGTTTTTAATTCATCAAAAAAATATAAAATTAAACTAAAAAATCAATTAAATTTCCTTGCTTCCATCACTCCTTTCATATACCTCCTCATCTTCACATTCGAACTGTATTCCATACATTCCGTAGCCGCACTGAAGCGCTATTCTGCTAAATTCCTTACACTTTGGATATCAATCCAAGTCTTGCTAGCGCTTACGAAGGAAATAACTCAAAAGATAAAAAAAATCACATTGCACCTTATTTTTGTACACGAATCACTATCTCGTCGCCTTAAGGTCGTAAGGAATTTAGCAGAATAGCGCTTCTGGTGTCGCTGATGTCATACAGCGAGTGGGCTGGTCACGTCGCAAGGCAGGACCATGACAGGTGGCTGAAAAGAATCGTCCAGTGGCGGCCCAGGATTTCCAAGCGGTAAGTGGGGAGACCCCAACTTATGTGGCTGGACGACATCAAGGAAACTGCAGGCAGAGGATGGCTGAAGACAGAAATGGAGAGGATTGAAGGAGGGCTACGTCCAGGAGTGGGCTGAGAAAGAAGTAGAAGAAGCATTGGTTGCATGATTAACATTTTTTTCAGGATTTCATCTAAATTTCAAGATCAAGAAGACTGTTCATTGATGCTTCATCACTTCCAATGACGCGTTGATGCCCGCCATCGTTTTCATCAGTAATGTGTAGCTCTTAGGGCGTGAGGTGTGCAAATGTGTTATCATGTCATCATATTGCACAACTCCCGGCCTGCCCGCTTGCATTCCGTCATCACGACTACATCGGCGTCATCAGGGAGCAACATTTCATCAAGAAAACAATCAAGTGCCTGCATACTGCGCGTGCTTGCAATATCTGCATACTTCAAATTGTGTGTGTGTGTTTTTTTTTATAATGATTTCATCACGAATCATGTGCAATTATGTAATTGTGTATTTTGATAATGTCTAAATAAACTTTTTACGGTAGATACTATTTTTAGACATTTTAGTCGTCGGTTGAGCCCACGCTTGACTAACTAATGGTGCCTGGACTGGAAGTTTCATCAGCACGGTCATTATTACCTACCGAATTTTGTAATATTTGTATTTTATTTTTTATTTTACTTTATTAGGAGAAAAAACAGATACAGACACAGTTGCAATAAACAAAAAAGTGGATACATATAATTTAAAATGCCTACATCCTTAAAAATTTCCCACATATATATTATAAATTTAATGTAGCTGACATAAAAATATAAAAGAAGTAGAGGAAGTCAAAATTCAAAAGTAATAAAATTAGTAAAAGAAACAAAAATAACAAGGAGAAACAAGAAGAGTAAACAAAGAAAAACATAAGAATGCAAAAGTTAAAGAAGAAAAAAGAGAAGAATAAAAAAGAAGAACAAAAAGCCCAATCAGCACCTATAAACTGGGTGTAAAAGACATTTTATATATAGTTTTCATCAAGTCTTTAGGGGGTAAAGGAATATTTCCCCTTATTAAACAAATCTAAATCATTAAAATATTTATTAAAATCACTGCACATTCTATGAATAGGAGCTCTTTGACCTGCATTCGTTCGACATTTTGACAGTATAAAGACAAATCAGCTGTTCACTTGCGGTCATCTTGGATTAACAGGTCTTCATACAAATGCATCATTAGTTTGTCAAAGCGTGGGCTCAACCGACGACTAAAATGTCTAAGAATAGCCCCGTTAGAGCTTTTGTATTTATGTAAGTAGGTACCACTGGGTAAACTCATTTTTATGAGAGTACAAAAATTAAAAAAAACACATTGTTTTATTTTCACAAATAGAGCATTAATTTCAGCTCAAGTACTTTCACCTTTATTACGTCATTTTCAAGAGGACACTGTAACAAAATTGACAAGACAATAACCATAAATAATAATATTAGGATGATTTATTTGGTGAGCGCTGTTTTTGTGTGTATCACACCTCAAGAGCCCTCTGCGAGCTTGGTCGTCGCTGTAGAAAGCGCCAATTCTCAAGCAAGACCCAGTTGTTGTAAGGTATAGAGAAATGTAAAGGATGAGTTACGACAAACAGTGCTATTCGCAAAAAAAAAGTTCAATAGCTGATCTGCGGATCATAATTTTTTGTGTGGGAAATTCAGTAGGCTGCGGATGAGCCACGGCTTTGTTGTTTGAGAATAACGCCGAAAGAGCATTAATATGTCTTAATAAAATTTTATCCTTTCACATAATTTCGCTTGTCTTCAGTATTTCATCGTAAATAAATCTGGTACATTTCGATACCTTAAAGGTAAAACTAAATAAGGGCCGGTATTTTCACATTTTAAGCTAAAGTAGTTTATATAGAATATTTTACGCCCGAGATATGCTATAGTAACACCAAAACAGTATTTTCATTCCCATTTTGCCTATAGGCTATCTTTAGTATATACCGAAGATACCCGAAGTAATTGCATTGCTACCACCATGGCTACCATCGTGACAAAACTTGAAAAATGTAAAAAAACCTCAAATACTGCATTTGGCCACATAAATAATATGGTAAACAGCCACGAATTCAAGATTTTTTTGTCTATGGTAGTTTTTTTATAACTGTCAGATGCCATATTGACGTCCGCCTGCAATGCGTCAACAATGATGGCGCCCTGTGATAATATGATATGATTTTAAATTATAAGTGCGTAAAACATTTAGTAAGGCACTTAAAAACGGATTTTACAAACTGTGTTGTAGATAGGTTCATAAATCCGTTGTGATTTGCTTGTCAATAATTTCAAACGTGCCGAGTGAATTCTTCCGCGTTCCTACCAAATACTCGGAGACATTGAGGGAGACGAAATATTTTCGATTTGCACCTGCAAACATAATCAGTAATTCTTTCGACATCTGAACCGTTGCTTTCCATGACAAAATTGAAGTAAATGTAGTGTGTTTTCTAAGGGAATAATTGCTAAAATTCGACTCACAACTACATATCCGCTGTAAATAACATATGAGAAAAGACGCCATATTGGAATTAGCTAAAGCATAAAACGTATGCTCCCCAAGATTGGCTAGCAAAAATTTCGTTGCTATTAGATTATTTTCTTGCTAAAGCATATTTCAAAATACCGTTTTTAAGATTTTAAGCTATAGTAAGTCATTTTTATGCTATTAGGCGCGTATGCTAATGATGAAACTACCGGGCCTTAGCAATTTACATTTATTTCACATAATATGGTTTGTGTTCACTTATACTGTCTTTCGTCTTTAGAAGAAGATCGTCGTATATAGACTGTCTCCTGCAAGCCGTTTGCGGCTTTTTTTATACTCCAGGCAAATATATATAATATATATCTTTATATCCTTACCCTAGGTACTTATTATAATTAATCCTACTTATATACAGCTCCCATCAGCTACAAATTTTATACTAAATATTTATGTCTAATCTTATCTAATCTAATCTAAGTTGCAAAATATAAGTAACATTAGAGATTCACATTATATGCATTTTCACGAAACAGACATGCTCAAACCCTCCTCGTACCCGTCCTGTATGTATGTGTCACAAGGACCCACAGCACATGGACGCTCATGCAAAGCTAAATATTTTCTCAAGTGGCGAAAAGCCTTCCCGTGAAAGGAAAGCAACGGCACGACAAAACAAGAACCTCTAGGTCAGAGGCGTGCCCATGACTTCGATGTTACTGAAGACATGTTCAAGTTCGCGCTTAAACATGCCGCATGTAGTCCTACAATATAAAAACCCGAATCTCAAATGAACATACACCCTACAACTCCTGCCGACCTTCCCCGAAACAGGGGTGACATTGGCAAAGTGAACCATTTTCTACAGCATGGGTGGTCAGCCGCATACCAACCTATAAGGCACCTATAACACTATGTTCTACAAAATAAAATACTAAGAAAGTGTGAAAATCCTGTAGCTTAGAAGTTGTTCATGAGCACTTCCTTATAATTAGTTCACTTACTATGACAAGTTACACCCAATAAAATGTTTTATCCACGATTTCTCAAATCAATGAATCTGCACTTATTCAGTTTTACCTTTAAGGTTATACGAGAGCTTAAGAAGATTATTAATATCGGGACTAAAGAACCTCTTTAATTGTTTTATGAAACTAAAATCGTAATTTTATGTCAAATAACTTTGACTCATCAGATTAGATGGCGTTACTCCCCAGCGTTTTAGTTTTTATAAACTTTTGGATAAACGCTATGGTTGTGTAAACGCTTTTAGAATTCACCGGTAGGGCTTAGAAACTTTTCTTAGCCATTTTGTGTTTCTTTTTCATAATACATCAAAAAAATCCTGACTTTAATTAAAAGCAATAAGTTGTACATTTTTAAAATAAAAGTATTTACTTTATTTCGAAATAAATTAATTTATTATTTGTTACACATTTCATTTTTCACAAAATTGTATAGAAAGTAACACAACGCTCCTTGAGAGCGTTTTACTTTTTATATAATTAATTGTGAATCTTCAGATAAAAGATTCAGCACACATAATAGTGTTGTATGAGTGTTGTACACAAACTGTAACAATTTATTGCATCTTGAATACAAACACGGATTTGTGTGCAGAGCATTATTTTTATTTACCAGTGCGACGTTCTGCTGTTCTGCCCTGCTTACCAAAAAGGAAGTATCTGCAAAATATTTGTTTTGAGATAATCTACTTCAAACTTGAGTTTGTTGGGCTAACTTATTTAAATTTAAAGATTTCAGTTTCAATTTTTTACCATGGTTTTTGTGAGTGACCTTTTACGTATAACTATTAAAAAATATGAAAATAAATTAAAAATTCATAAAATTATAACACTTACTGCTTTTTGGTTATAAGAAAAACTAAGCATAAAAGCAGTAAGTGACAGATACTACTTTTTTTCTTAGCAAATGTACAATGAAAGAGGCAGTAAGTGCTTTATTTCTGCTTAAAGTGATTTTTATAGCAATGAAACAAAGCAGGTTAACTTAAATAATTTACTTATCTAATCTAAGCTGCAGAGATTTTTATCAATTCTAATCTAATCTAATGTAAGTTGCAAAGATATGTTACATTGGAGATTCACATTACATGCATTCTCACAACCAGACACGTACAAGTTTGCGCTTGCACATGCCTCATGTGAACCTACAACATAAAAACCAAATCTCAAATGGACATACACCCTGCAACTCTTGCCGTCCTTCCCTGAGACAGGGGTGATATTGGCAAATTGAACCATTTTTACAGCATGGGTGGTCAGCCGCATACCAACCTATAAGTCAAGGAACATACACGACAATTTAAATCAATAAATAATCATTTCTATGGACATCAAAACTAAAACAAATTCCAATTTTATAAACCCAAGCCGCCAACATTACAGATCAACCGCCATTTCTATCTTTCCTTACATACTTCTTTCATTTTCTCCAGTCTTTGGTAAAGGTTTATGAATTTTTCATCTCAGCGAAGAGCAAATTTGAAAATATAAATGGTATATTTTTTGTGCTCCGCCGGGATTCGAACCCACGCCCTTCCATTCTTGCCACATATACTTTCTTCGTCAGTCTTTCCTCATTCATTCTCTCCATATGCTCAAACCATCGAGTATGTAGTAGTTATGTAATATTATATAGAAAGAAGTACTTAAGCAAAATATTATTTTTTTTGAGATACGAGGTTTTGAAAGTAAGGCGACGATATTCTGACACCGCGAAATAATTTATGTTTTGCCAACAAATGAATCTTTCTAGTGGAATACCTGTATATACGTATTTTACTAAACCACAGCCACTCGTGCATTTCCGTCGATATACGAAGATATACGAGTATACCCGAAGTGTAAAATTCTCGTAACTATAGGAAATAGACCGCATGCGAAAAATGTATCGAATCTTAAACAGCATCTCGAGCTGGCGTTTTGGTTTTCATGCATTTTTGTACCTGTTTGGTCCAGTTTTAACGTAAACGCTTGAACTCCGTTACACCTAAATTTCGGACTCATAATTTTTTGGTTAAAAACGGAGGAGATATTATATTTAAAGCCAGTTCACGAATCCGCCACAGTTTATCCGTGGCGCCAAAGACTGGATCATTTTTTGTATGAAAATCTTTCTTTTTCCATTATTAATTATAAATTAGAGGAGAAAAAATAAAACAAGTAATGCATTGAAAACATAAAAAATATCACTTCAAATCCTAAAAGGAAAATAAACCATTAAAAGACGAATTTAGCTACAATATCGTATGCAAAATTTGGGTACTTTTTAAATAGTCATAAAAAATCAATGAAAAGTAAAAAAAAACAACTAACAAGTAGAAAAAATAGAACTAATCAAAATGAATGTTTTGAAATAAAAAAAAGTTAGGATTTATTCATAAGAACAGTGGAAATCTCCATTTAAGGTATCTCCGTAAATAAAATTATTTTGAATTGGTATTTTATGGAAAAAAATACCTTATTTTATGTGTTAATTTAAACTGGAGAAAAAATACTACCTTACCATTCAAAATATGGGTTATTTCGGTCATCAAAGTTGGGCGCGCTGACCTCTCAATCACCCTTAAGGTGGCGATTTGTTTTATGTGCACTTTTTATGTGTCAATAAAATGTCAACCTATATAATTTAAATCTATTCGCACAAGTAGACATGTGTTAGTTCTCACTTGGACATGCCGCATTTGTACTGAGAAATTAAAAACCTCATCTCAAATAAACGTAAACCCTGCAACTCTTGATGCCTATCGCTGAAACAGCGGTGACATTGGCATAAATACTTTAAAACTTTGATCATATTTTTTAACTGAATTTTAACCATTCTGAATTTGTTTTACTTTTCACAACCTAAATCAGTGACGTATTAAGCTCATATGGCACCCTCAGATAAATGTTCCTTTTTCCTATTTTCTACGAGAGAAAACACTAAAAAAAGAGTGACATCCTGTAGTATAGAATTTTGTCATGAGTATTTCCTTATAGTTCAACTACTAGGAGAAGTTCCTCCTAATAAAATGTTTTATTCACGATTTTTCAAAACAGAATTAAATTTGGAACATCCGAACAACTGAACATTGGTAGAGTGCATGCATTCCATGCCGAGAGCTCGGGTACGAATCCCACCGAGGGTGTCAGAAATGATTTCCCGTTTCGGTGTTTATTTCAAACCCAAAATAAAATACCGGCAAGGTTAACCTTCACAAAAAATGAATACCAGCCCGCTCGGTAGCTGGGAAACTCCTACTTCAACTGAAGTGGTAGGTTCCATACAGGTTCCAATCGCCGCATGCGACGCCACCAGGGAAAACGCGGCAAACAGTTACACTATACATGTAGCTTAGTTACGTAATGTATAAAAAATAAATTGTACAGTGGACTGCACAGGACTTTATAGCACAAAATACGGTCATGTTTAGGTCATAGCCAATTTTCATAACAAAACATTTAGTTGTGTGTAAGTAATGAAGCTAATCTTTTTAAGCAATCGTCTTTTTGCAGTATTATCATTGATCCCGTTTGTTTCAAAACTAACACTTTGTTTGGTGGGTACCAGAGGCGGCTCGTCAATAAAACTTTTGGCAGTTCATAATTTCTGCAATTATAGTTTTTCTTTTATTTTCCAATTTGATTTGAATGGAAATTGTAAGAAATACGTACATATATAATGTTTTATTAAGCTATACACGAGTACATACCTACACCCGTTATTTTGCATAACGAATATAATGTATTTAAGCGCGTACTTACAGTTATTTAAAATGGAAATCCATCCGCACAACAGCACAAAATTTAACAAAATAAATTGTTCCAGATAGGTATAATTAATCTGTTCTCATGCACTTTATCATTGAAATTTTTGATTGATTCTCTATAACCAACATCAAGCCATTGTGGAAGATCTGTTTGGCCTAATCAATTTAAAGGCATTACATGCTCAATGTGAGTTTACGAAAGTGCATGATGTTTAACTTCCTCAGTAAGGTGAGCGAGATCCATGACACATCTTCGCTCCACGATTTTTCACCACAAATTATACGACACGGAAAGAAAAAAACCATTCACAACCACACAACCATGATGCTTAAATACCCTATTCACTGTTTAAAATTTAGCTTTACATTGCAACATTTTTTTTTTTATTAAGTCCACGTCTGCTTTATTATTGAAATTCATAGTTAGAAAATTAATTAACAACAATCTTGTAATGAATTTACGATGATTTTTAAAAGAATGTAAAAAATATTCCCGCAAAATCAAAGGCCAACCGATGACTGTATATCTCTACGTCAACTAACAACTGAACGGATGTGAATCATCCAGAGTCCAGTTTGGCAATTATTATTTATAATCAACATTGTAATAACCAATGTTTTCTTTAAAATGCTAAGGAGAGTAAGACCCTCCGCACACTAGACGACAGGCTGCGGCCGACAGTTTTAATATTATTTTGTTCAAAGTTCCGCACACTTCGCTGCCTTAGTTCTTGTTTATCGTATACGCCATTGAGAAAACTTTACATCAGCAATGTTTGCATGTGTACTGGACCAATGTGTCTTATGAAAACAAGAAATTTATTTAAAAAATATTTAAAAGAACTCCCACATTATCGAGTTTTGCGGTTTTTCTTAGCTGAGATTGTGTGGAATTTGATTCATAAGACAACTGCATGAAAAAGTCATATTTGACAAGATTGGCGTATACGATAAACAAGAACTGGGGGAGCGACTTGTCGCCGAGTCGCGCCGATCGCCGATTCGCGCCGACAAGTCGCTGTCGCCTGTCGTCTAGTGTGCGGAGGGTCTAACTTATGATGGTTTCATTGTTCATTGTTCATATAATGTCAACACACGTCGACTATTTCATAATATTTGGGTGTTGCACGTAGCAAGGCGTTTGCCATCTTTGTCTACCGCGTTACAGAAGCTATGATTGATCTGCTATCTCTCTCACAGCCACGGATTCGACAGTTTTTCATAATATGTATGGAAGTTTTTCAAGATCTCTGTGCATTGAGCGATATGCCCCGAGAAGTATAATAATTATACTATAATATTATGTATGACAGCGGTCCTTTGCGCTTATCAGGCGCTTCGTATAATTATTAGTGATTTTTTACTTCAGCGATCTTTTAACACATCTTCCACACGATATATTTTTATTAAAAGTGTATACATTTTTTTGCTAAAATTATTACAAAATCTAGGCAGCTCACTGCACGGATGCACGTTAATAGAAACCGCCTCTGGTGGGTACCTATACTTTTCATTGATATTTTGGAAAGTTATGATTGATTATTATTATATGGGTACAACTTACTAGATTTTAAGACTCGTAGCCTAGTATTTTATATTAGGCGTTTTAGTACCAAGAATATTACAATTATTTTTGTATTAAAATTTGTCACTTTGTACGGTGACTACACCTTATAATATTTATTTGAAAAAAGTAATGATTAATGTATGTAGGTATATATAAGAGCTTTTCAATTGTAGAACATTATTTTTTAGTTAACCCGTTCTCTGCCGGGAAAACTTAAAATATTGTTTTCTCTTATATGGCAACCCCCAAAACAAAGAGTATTAAGAGGCAATGCTTATTGTTGTTCTATAGCAATTGATTGAGCGAATTGTTATGTAGGTTAATTTATGGGTATTAGACGTTTTGCTACCAAAAATATTACAATAATTTTTTGTATGAAAATTTGTCTCTTTGTATGGTGGCTATACTTTATAATACTTTTTTGAAAAAAGTAATGATTGATATATGTAGGTATTTTTAAAAGATTTTCAATTGTGGAACATTGTTTTTTAGTTAACCCTTTCTCTGCCGAGAATTTTTCAATTATTTTTTTCTCTTGTATGACAACCCCCAAAACAAAGTAAATTATGAGGCAATGGTTATTGTTGTTACATAGCAATATTATAATGACGATTATGCAGAAAAAATAAAGAAAATCGTAAGAGCCGTTTTTGAGAAAATCTCATTTGAAATTTTCAGCTGTTCGGAAGCCATCTTGAATTTTCTAAAATTTGAAAAATGTTTCACTATGAATTATAGTGATAATAAAGTTTTTTCTGATAGAGTTAAGAAACATAAAAGTTTTTTGCGTTCTGATGGGTTTTTGTAGCCTTTTAATTTCAATTTTTGATATCATGTAAACGGTACTTTATGTTTTTATTTTCAAAATTTTTATTTCATTTTTATATAGAATATGATGTTACGTATAAAATTGTTGAGCATATCTTTTTTGTCAACGCTTTCACTTCTGAGAAAATCACAATTGCTTATTTTGTTCATATGGCAACTCATAGACGCAGATTAGCAAAAATGTTGCCATACCTAAATTTGATAAGAATGTATCAAGCAACTACTTTACTGAAAATTTAAAAAAAATCGCTCGAGCCGATTTTGAGAAAATCGCATTTGAAGTTTTCTCCTCTTTGGAAGCCATCTTGAATTCTCAAAATAGTGAAAAACAAATTATAGTGCCAAGAAGTTTATAATTTTTTCTTCCTTGTGAACCTAAAAAAAGTTTTACAAAATTGCGTTTTTATGGGTCTTTTTAATATTTTCGATGAAAATTTTGAGATCGTGTAAACGGTACTTTAAGTACAAAAAAATTTAAAGTTTTCTTTAAATTTTTGTAGAAATTAATATTGCGCGTAATATTGTAGAACATTTTTTTTTTGTCAACCCAGCCATTTCCGAGATAACCACAATCGTTTTTTTCTTTCATATCGCAACTCATAGACGCAGGTTGGGAAGAGTGTTGCCATAACAAATTTTCTTCGCGACAATTTAAGCAACGACCACACTGAAATTTTAAAGAAAATCGTTAGAGCCGTTTTTGAGAAAAGTGCAATTTTATGTTTTTTTTGTATGGCAGCCATCTTGAATTTTCAGGTTGGTGCCATGCCGGTCGGCCCATCAAAATCTGTGGTTGTCAATTCTCTAAATCCAAAAATTGGTGTCTCTGCGATTAGTAGTTCCGGCTGGGACATACATACATCCATACGGACGGACGGACGGACGGACAGGTTCGACAAATTAGGTTTTTTTGCATGTCCTGGTGCAGGACAACTCATTTCCGTTGAAACCTAATTATTTTTTTTTCGGACGAATACAATACTTTATAACAGTCCTTCGGACTGCTATAAAGTAAAAATATCCACCTCTATTGAGGATAGGTAGAAGCTCTGAGGTGGTAGTCACGACGAAAGTCGGTAGGTCTTACCGTATCTATTGGAAGATAACGAAGGACGAAATAAACATGGCTGGTCCATCTTAGATGGAACAACGATCAGCTGTTGATGCACCGCACTTACCGTTCCATACATATCATCATCATCATTGGCACGACAACCCGGGGTGGGTCTTGGCCTCCCTCAGCAACCGCTGCCAGCGCTGTCTATCCAACGTCTTCCTCCTCCAGTCCCACATTCCCACTGAACGGCAATCCGCCACCACTCCATCCAGCCATCTCGAACGTGGTCTTCCCACTGTCCGGCGTCCCTCCGGGTTCGTCATCACAATCTTCTTCTCCAGGCTCCGATGGTCCATTTGCTGAATGTACCCCAGCCAATGCAGTCTGTTGACCTTTATTGAGCGGACCACATCAGCGTCCTGGTACATTACACATAGGTACGGTAAGATCTACCAATTTCTGGCGAGACTTCCACCCCTGCCTTATCTTAGCGGAATAGCGACATCAGTATCGACTAGGGATGGGTCAAAGTTCGTTTCACATTCGGTTTAACCGAATTTCGGCAGCTTTAACTAAACTCCGGAATTCGGTTCAATTGCCGAACATTCGGTGTAAGAAAAAGTAAAACAAAATACCTACTTGCACCATTTTGACTGTTATTATTGGATATCATTGTCTCTTTTATAACCGCATAATAAAAATTAGGTCTTTATACTCGTATACTCACTCATGGTCATTTGTTTTAGTAGGAACAAGTGAAAGTAAACTTACAATTTGATAAAAATTACACCTTTTTCAAATCCGCTATGTAGATATCAGATTGAAACAAAAATTAAATAAATTAAGTATTTTTCTAACAAATAACAGTAACTAGAAACTATAATGCGTATCTTTTTTACCGAACCGAACTTCGGCCAAATTTTTTTATTGTAACCGAATGTTCGTATTTGGTTCAAACCACATTCGGCCCATTCCTAGTATCGACTTTGTGGAAATAAATTTTAATGGTATTTTTAAAATAAATGGAAATGAAATGCACCCTAAGGGCACATGACGCATCAGCAACAAGTTTCAACCCCCCGTGTTACTTGCCGAGGGGTGAGTTATGGCGTCTGGAAGTTTCAAGGTTACAGAAGGGCACGGTCACTATTATTATTATTATTTAATTCGAGGGGGGTTTTAGTCATTGGAAAAGGGTTGCGCGCGCAACTGTCACATTCACAAACAAGGATGGCACAAGAAAAATAAACTATATTATATAGTTACCTTAAATGTAAAACTGAATAAGTGACATATTAAACTAACATGGTTATCTTATGTAAATGCACCTTTTTCCCTACTTTCTACGAGAGAAAACACAAAAAAAGTGTGGAAATCCTGTAATTTAGAAGTTTTTCGTGAGCACTTCATTATAACTAGTTCACTTAGTATAAGAGGGCCTGACTGTATTCGATCCGACGATGTTTTATTTCAAGAGCACGCTAGTCAAATTACCATCACTTTGTCCACTCGGCCGTAGCATCGCCAATTATGAGTATTCAAGGACGCTGATGGGCATCGTGGCAGAAAAACCTACGACAATGGTTGTTTTCAATTGACAATTGTAAAGAAAAATATTTCACTTAAAAAAAATAACCGGGTCGTGGGGAAAATCCTCTGGAGACACCAGGAATTTTAAACTTTCTGGTGGTGGCTTATGCATACACATTTTTACTTTCAAAAGAAAACCTTAACCTCAAATGAACATAAGCACTTCATTCTGCTATGCTTGTCACTCTTACAGTAATCTATGTACGTGTGGTCAGTACAATACCAATACTGGACTCACGACGTTTTTTTCATTTAGAACTTTTTTCTTGGCGAGTCCACGTCACTCTTGTATGGAACTTCCGTCCTTAGCCACCAAAAACAAAATATTTGTATGCCTTTTCCCTAGCAGCAACCCAGCCGGATCTATAATATATTATCGAAGTTGCACAGATACATTAAAAAATCATATTAAATTATGCCCACAAACAGGCAGGTGTGAGTTCGCGTTTACAAACCCTGTATGTGTACTTGCAAATTGAAATCCAAACCTTAAACGAACATAAGCCATGCAACTTTTGCCAACCTTCCCTAAAACAGAAGTGACATTGAAAAAGTTAACATTTTTATTTACAGTGTGGGTGTTCAGCCTCATACCAACCTACAAGTCAAGGAATATACAACACAGTCACAGTATTGTCAATGTCAAATCACGTGCGGACCTCATTTCTCAAGAAACGAGAATTTAATTATCAATTGACTGAGAATATTATAAAAATGTTTTTGGATAAAATAAAATGTTAGTGGCAACCCTGTTTTTTCTACCCTTCCAGACGTTGGGATTTAAAGGAATATTATTATCGGAAAGGAATAAAAGTACGTCCGTATTTACCACAAGGACGGTTAAGGGATGAAGGATATACTTTATAATCAGAAGGTATAAAATTCAATGTCATGAAAAAACGATCCAAAAATTTAATACAAATAAAATCACTTCTAGGCATTTTATATATCCCCACCTTAAAGGTAAAACTGAATAAGAGCTGGTTCACGGATTTGAGAAATGGAGGGTGACCGGTCCGTAGTCTAGTGGTAACACTTCGGACTCGTGAATGGAAGGTTGTGGGTTCGAATCCCGCGGAGCACAAAAAAATACCATTTTTATATTTTCAAATTTGCTCTTCGCTGGGTTGAAAAATTCATAAACCTTTACCAAAGATCGGTCATCAAAAGGTACATCAACTTAGAAACAGACAGACACGTGTAAGTTTGCGTTATAAAATGCTGCGTGTGTACCTACATACTTACAATTAAAAAACAAAACCTCAAATGAACATAAGCCCTCCAACTTTTGCCGGCCTTCCCTGAAACAGGGTGACATTGGCAAAGTGAACCATTTTTTTACAGCATGGGTGGTCAGCCTCATATCTTAAATTTAAACAACAAATGAACATAAACCCCATTAATCTTGATACTTTTCCTTGAAATGCGTATGAAAATAAAATGATTTTACTGATTTTTTTTCCTGTTCGTGTGGTCAGCCTCATACATCGGTCTCATACCAGTTTAGTTGCTATGGCTTATTAATGAAACACGCTATCTTTAATATAATCTAAATTGCAAAGATATGTTGATGATGATGATGATGATTTGAAGAGCGCCGTTTCGTGACTACTGTCACTGCAAGGGCGCTTTCAGGCTTGACGCGGCGGTGAAGAAATGGGTCTTCATTCGCTTCTTGAAGCTCTCGATCCCTTCCTTGGCGCGCACTTCAGGAGGCAGCTGGTTCCAAGTGGACGGTCCCGCAACGGCGAAGGCGCGGTCTCCGAACACTGTGCTTCTTTTTCTGCATTTGGCATCTAAGCTTCATAATTAATGCATGGCCACAAACAGGCACATGCTGCATGTGCACATACAAAATAAACCAAAGCTCACATGAACAAAAAAATTGCAACTCCTGCCGCCTTTCCCTTAAGCCGGGGTGGCATTGGCAAGAGTGAACCAAGATTTACAGCATGGGGAGTCAGCCTCATACCAACCTATTAGTCAAGGAACAGGATATTGAAAAAACTATTTGTGATGTATAATATTTTGGCCTGATCGATAGCTGATTTCGTAGAACGTTTGCGTTCAACGCCACAGGCCTAGGGTTCGATCGCCACCACAGATGTGAGATATGATTTATTGTTTTGGTTTTTATTTCAAAATAATAAAAAATCAAAGATTCGGCACGTTGTACTTTCCCCCACTTCAAGACAATTGGTTTTCGTAAGGTGGCCCCCCTTACCTATGAAAATAAATAGGTTCCACTGGCCACATCCGACCCATTTGAGGACAACGTGGTAAGAATTTGCAGTACATGTGTAGCTTAGTTGCGTTAGGTGGTACTATAGGGTATTAATATTTGGCCGACATCTTTGATGAGCTTAATTTTTATGTGAATCATACTTCAAGGATCCTGTGCGACCCAGTCACGCTGGCTTAACCTAGAACCGGTCTTGAAATAGGGATGCGAAAATTCATCAAATATCGATACCTCAGATAAATACACCTTTTTTTCTTATTTTCTACAAGGGAAAACACTAAAAAGTGTGATAATCCTGTAGTTGAAAAGTTTGTCATGAGCACTTCCTTATAATTTGTTTACTTACTATGACGAGAAGTTACAGCTAATAAAATGTTTTATCCATGATCTCTCAAATCAGTGAATCAGCACTTATTCAGTTTTACCTTTATGGGGGCGATATGAGCTTACATGTCAATATACCTTTGCAACTTAGATAATAGATTTATTATAGATATTAAGGCAATAAAAATAAGAAAAAAGCATTTCCTAGTTAGGTATAAAAAAGTTGTAAAAAAAACTGTTTTATTCGGCGAAATTTTCGCACTGCCAATAAAAATAAGAGTGTCCCATTGTTGTCTCTGGTCTAGGATTCGAAATTGGAACGCCCGTGTTCTATATTTAAAATGTCGCGCTGCGAGTGGCTGAGAGAGCAAGGTCACAAGTCAAACGGTTTTTATTGGAGAAGTTATTGTCTATGACTGTGACAGCTATACCATACTGTATTAATATGTTATCATCGTAATCAAAATTTGTACCTTCGTGCACTCATTATTTTATTAGATTAAACGCTTTTATTAAGAGCGTTTTATACCCTGAACCTGTCGTTTTTGTTTCTTAAAATTTATGGTCTTGGTAAAAGAGTGACAGTGATGAAAGAAATCACGCGTGTTTATTGACTATATATCTGAATTAAAATGCTTAAAAAAGTATATAATTTAAAAAGTGTCTCGACATTCCTTGACTTATAGGTTGGTATGAGGCTGACCACCCATACTGTAAAAAATGGTTCACTTTGCCAATGTCACCCCTGTTTCAGGGAAGGTCGGCAAAAGTTGTGGGGCTTATGTTCATTTGAGGTTTGGATTTTATTTGTAAGTACACATTCAGCATTTGTAAGCGCGAACTACACTTGTTGGTTTGTGGGCATACATCTGAGAGCTTTAAATGAATATATCCTTGCAACTTAGATTATAGATTATAGATTATAGTCTCGACAAAAAAATATTTTCAAAGTAAAGCACTAACCAAAAATCATAAAAATGCAAAACGAGTCCGGTCGATAGCTCAGTTGGTAGAGAACTTGGCATTCAATGCCGTGAGCTCGGGTTCGAATCCCACCGAGGGTGTCAGAAATGATTTCCCGTTTCGGTGTTCATTTAAAACCTCAAAATAAAGTACCGGCAAGGTTTACTCAGCCTTCACAAGAAGTGAGTACCAGCCCTCTCGGGAGCTGGGAAACCTCCACTTCAACTGAAGTGGTTGGCGTAAGGCCGGCCCCCTTACTTGTACAAATAAATAGGTTCAACTCGCCACATGCTACCCCTTCGGAGATAGCGCGGCAAGAAGTTACACTATATGTGTCCCTTGGTTGCGTTGCGGTTTGGGAGAATTTCAATGGAGAATTTATAAAGAAGCCGATTTTTGAAAATGTCAATAGTTTTTGAGACAATATGGAAGAAATGTAATTAAAAAGTAGTTTCAGTATTTTCACATTTTCTCAAAAACTACTGCAACTCTGGCCGACCTTCCTTGATGCAGGGGTGACATTGGTAAAGTGAACCATTTTTTACAGCATGGATGTTCATCCTTATACCAATATATTAGTTAAGAAACGACGAACTTATACGTAATGTTTAAAGACATAACAATTAAAACTCTTTTGATTTTACACCTTGGAAAATAACGATTGTTTTAAATATTTAAAATACACTCATAGTTGAAGAACAAAATCACGTTTTCAAATGTTTTTTCAAAAATATTTTTAAAATCGTCCAAAACCCATCTTACATGTCGACAAATACGTTGCACATATCCTCATTTTTGTACCTGAGTTTTTTTCCCTCCGTTCCTAAATGCATCTTGTCCGGAAGGAGAGTTTCTACGGTGATTTAAAATGCTCCGAGGTGAAAAGGTGCGCTTCCATATAAGGCGGCCCAAATAATGGGACAGTATTTACTTCATGGCTACACACAGTCCATGGCCATATTATAGGTTACGCTACTGCAACACTACTAATATCCACGTATAGTGGAACTTCTTCCAGCGAAGAGGTTGAAGTGGGAATTTTCCAGCTCACGAAGGAACTGATACTCATTTCTTGGGAAGGCTAAGTGAACCTTGCCTCTACACACAAAATAAACGAAAACTGACAATATGAACATAAACTTTGCAAATCTTGCCGAAGCCGGGGTGAGATTAGCAAAAGTGAACCAAATTCTTGCACCGAAAGAAATGGCGGTTGATTTGCAACAATGGCGGCTAGGGCATTAATTCTAAGTTTAATATTAGGTTTAATTTTACTTTATTTTAATTTGGATGTGTTATATGTTTAATTCAGAATTTTTGTAAATATTTTTTTATTTTTTTGTGCTCCTTGACTGATAGGTTGGTATGAGGCTGACCACCCGTGCTGTAAAAATCGGTTCACTTTTGCCAATGCCACCCCGATTCAGGGAACGGCGGTAGGAGTTGCAAGGTTTATGTTCATGTGAGGTTTTGCTTATTTGTATACACACATGCAGAATGTGTAGGCGCGAACCTACATATGCCTGACTGTGGGCATGCATTAATATGAGCCTTAAATGTTAACATACTCGTATCTTTGCAGCTTAGATTATAGATTATAGATGGGGGGGTCAGCGTCAGCCTCATGCCAACCTAGGAACAACAAATAAAGAAAACAGTAGAATTTGGGGGAACAACTCAGGGACGGTGAAGGACATCGTGGCTGAAAAACCTGCGACAATGGTTCAACAAATGCACTAAGTCCCTGTTTCGAACCGCAGCAACAAAGGTCAATATAGCCGTGATGATCGCCGAGCTTCGATAGAAGTGGCACCAAAAGAAGAGGAAGTAGAATTTCACCAAAAATATCAGTTGGTAATCCGGTCGATAGCTCAATTGGTAGAGTGCTTGCATTCCATGCCGTGATCTCAGGTTCGAATCGCACCGAGGGTGTCTGAAATGATTTTCCGTTTCGGATATAAGTAGGTTCCACTCGCCACATGCGAAACCATTCTGGGATGGGGCGGCAAGAAGTTACGCTGTATGTGTAGCATGGTTGCGTTATTGGTAGATTAACATGGCTAGGGACTCTGCACAAACTTACAACTTTTTTCTACCAAATTCATGTACACGTTATTTGAAAAAACGAGAACCAAAAGTATATTATTATTCCTGTATTGTGTGGAAGCATGCAGAAGAGCCTGGGATGAATGCGGGGCTTAATATTATTTCACAATATGGGTGGAAACCTTTTCTCGAAAAAATGTGCTCTTCCGAGAAATGGCGGCAACGGAGCCTGCAAGGGACCAGCAGAAATCTGTGAAAAGCAACTATTTGAGATAAAATAAATGGTTCCCAAAGTGCGCACCATTTTAATTGGTCTGGTTGTTAATAGGTTAGGTGCGAGAGACATGAATAATTCACGATTGAATATTTTCTTACAGCATCAAATACTGTAAAAAAAATGGTTCACTCTGCCAATGTCACCCCTGTTTCAGGGAATGTCGGCAAGAGTTCTATGTTCTTAAAAGGCTTATGTTCATTTGAGGTTTGGATTTTATTTGTAAGTACACAATCAGCATTTGTAAGCGCGAACTACACGTGTTTGTTTGTGGGCATACATCTGAGAGCTTTGAATGAATATATCCTTGCAACTTAGATTATAGATAGATTATAGATCAAACCCGAATCATATTGAATAAGAGATTTAGGCTTACACGGCCGGCTGATGATGCTGTAGTGATGTTTTCCGGGATCTGTTGCCGTGGTCTGTGGGAGCTGGAGCTTCCGGACGTTTCGCCCATTTCTACGATGGACTTCTTCAGCGTGAAGTATGATGATGAAGATGATCTTGATGAGAACTGTGATGGCGAATCATATTCCTTGACTTATAGGTTGGTGTATATTCCTTGACCTTTGGGTTAGGATATTCCTTTTCTTATAGGTTAGTATGAGGCTTACCACCCATACTGGTCAAAAAATGGTTCACTTTGGCAATGTTACCTCTGTATCAGGAAAGGTAAGAGTTACAAAGCTTATGTTTATTTGAGATCGGCTTTTTATGTTGCAAGTCCACATGCGGCATGTGTAAGCGCGAGCATGTACGTGCCTGCTTATGGGAATGCATTTAATATGAAACTTTAATGTTAATATATCTTTGAAACTTAGATTATAGATTGTAGATATTACCGGCAAGGTGTACTCAACCTTCACGGGAAATGAGAACTTAATGTGAGCAAGGAAACCTTTGGTTGGAATTAAGGAAATCAAGAAATGAGTGTCAAGAAATGCAAATAGAAATAATAAATAGCATGTATGAATATAAAAAACAACAAAACCTTGAAAAAAAATCTGTACAAAAAAGTCAGCAGTTGTATCAATCACATACAATTAAAAATTATGAAAACATAAACCACCAACATTTCAGATTAATTAAAGGCTTCCTCAAATAAAGTGTGTACCTTCCAGAGCATATCGACGGTTAAAAGGCAGTAGGGCATAAGCGACATTAAACTAAATTGTTCAGGAGAGCAGTTTAAAGTGTGAGATTGCAGAAAAATGGTATAACTTTTTTATTTTTTATCCTACCGTTAAAATCAAAACAGCTCTAAAATTTAAAAAAATAAAGACATTTATTGGCATTCCTATTAATATGGTTTAATGATTTGTTTATGTCACAAGCGACTTTAGGACAAAAAAAGGCCAAAATCTTGTCGGTTACATCAAAACCATACTTCGAAAAAGCAGTTGTTTTCTTGGGCATAAGCAACACAAAAATCATCGTGGAGCTATGGGAGTTAGCGCATTAGAAAGAGCGGAAAATTTCAAGTAGAATAGCATTCATAATTTTACCTTTTACTTACTGCCTTTTAACCGTCGATATTGTAAATTAATCGAAAACTAATGAAAAAATATATTTTTCTATTTATTTGTGTAAGCTTTGAGAGTCTTTGAAAGTTTGCAAATTCCACAACCTACCTGTTCAATATACGATATTGTTGGATATTATATGAAATCCTAAACCCCGAGGTAAGAGGATCCCAAGACGCTGGTAGACCCATGCATCCTAAAATAGCGCACCATTATTGCAAAGGAATTCTAGAAGATTTGCAAAACTCAGACCTTGCCAAAAATAACCCTGTACCCTAGTATAAAAAATCAACTAAAACAGCAATTTCATCGAGCGTTTTGGTTTCATAAATATATTTGTTAAAATTTAATGGTTGAATTTAAACATTAGGTTTAATATTTAAGGGACTGTGACCATGATAATACAAAACACGAACTCAAGACATAGCCAACACAACACTACGCATCTAACAGCACTGTTACAAAGGATCAGTACCCTTATTACGAGTTGCAAAACTTGAGTAATGTCAAGCTTACGGAAAGTATTAAAGAGTGATTTTCCCCAAAATCTGCCGTTTTTGTTTGTTTGAACTTGATTTTCTTCATCACTCTAACTCTTTTGCTAAGACCATAAAGTGTAAGAAACCAAAAACGGCAGATTTTGGGGAAAATCACTCTTTACAATTTCCGTAAACTTTACTTTACTCAAGTTTTGCAACTCGTACTAAGGGTAGACATCAACCACCACATCACCAACACCTCTGCGGCACCTAATTTAGTGTCATAGACACCTAGAGTCTTTGAAATCTAGGAAGTCTTCCGCACAGTAGTCCTTAAAAAACGGTAAGATATTTTTTTTTACCAGAGGCGAGCATTATATAGAGACAAAATTACGCAGCGAAGGGTTAACGCTTTAAACTTATAATCGGAAGTTAATGGGTAGGATTTCCGGCGGATCTCAAAAAAAATACGTAGGTATCATGTAATTTTCAAACATGCTCTTCGCTTTTACCACAAATAGGAAATAAAAGGTCCATGCAACCTTACAGTAAGCAACTGGGTCTTGCTTTGTAATGTAAACAAATTTCAAAATTATTGGAAATCAATCTCTCTTTATATAGTCTAGTTATCGCTTCAGACTACTGATCAGAAGTTACATGGTTTAAAACCTATCATATACGAGTATCTACTACGAGTACTTTTTTCATTATATTTATTAAATTGACTTTACCAATCTCAAGATTGGTTGGTATGAGGCTGACCAACCATACGCTTAAAAAAATAGTTCACTTTACCAATGTCACCCCTGTTTCAGGGAAGGTCGGCAAGAGTAGCAGTGATTATGTTCATTTGAGATTTGGGTTTTTATATTGCAGGTCTAAATGCGGCGTGTGTAAGCGCGAACTTATACGTGTCTGCTTGTAGGAATGCAATCAACCAACTTTACAGCAACAGGGTCATACTTGTGTTAGCGATAAACAAGCAATAACTAAACTCGTAGAAAGTCCTTGAGATATGAATCACAAAAAAACTGTTCTCACCAATCAAATTACAAACTTTACATATTGTGTAACTGTACCTTTCCAGGTTCCAGCCACCATTCCACTAGGGGTGGCAAGTACATCCGCACTTCTTTCATCTCTTCGACATTCCTGTATTCTTTCCTCATTTGAATTTCAACGTTTTTTTTTAATAATACAAAAATACATTTTTGCATAGAAAGGAAAAGGATGTACTCGATTTTTTTTAAATCATCTTCACATTCAAGAGAGGGTAAATCGAGTTAGGGATTTTAAATAGCAATATAACGAACATCAAACCGTCACATAAAGTATCAGTTACAATCAATTGTAGCAGAATAAATAACAATGTATCCCATCCCTCTTATGCCTTCAGTCATATTTCTAAAGTTTCCGATCGTAAAAATAAATTGTATGAAAATATACCTACTTGAAGTATGAGAAAGAAATAGGCAGGTAGTTGGTAACAAGGTAAGAGGGGGGACACAAAAAATAAACGGATCGGAGGACCATTTCCTATTTTTATATTTCTATAATAGTCATCAAATTTTAGAATCAAACATAACAGATTCATACTTTGCCAATGGGTAATTGCAGTGGTGGGGAAAAATGGTTGAAAATACTATGGTTGTGTAGAGTCTAGAGTACATTTCAAGGATCACAGCCATGTATTTTTTTAATAGTAAAAATAAAGATATTGTTATGTTATTTTATAACATATAAAAAAAAACAATCCCGAAGTGTGCAGTGTGTGTTTGTGGGCCGAACGGAGCCGAACGGTCACGGAAGTGGCCGAACTGCACCATGTGAACTAATCAGGCCGTCGTTCGTTAGTTCCCGGCAAGATGTCAACCGACTAAGACGTCAGCGACCAAGCACCAAGCGGTGCAAGAGGGGGCACTACAATGGAGCTCCCTCCCCCCCATCTACTTGGATATCCTGCCAGCAAGGCACCCGCCTTGTGGACCAGAGGCATAGGAGCGCCCACCCAGGGGCTCCCACGTGTGGAGGCGTCCGCCTTGTGAGCCGCCGCTAGCCTGGGCGCTGGCCCAGGCCTTCCGTTCGGAACACCAGG
The DNA here is from genome assembly GCA_951799405.1 of Agapetus fuscipes. Taxonomy (NCBI): domain Eukaryota; kingdom Metazoa; phylum Arthropoda; class Insecta; order Trichoptera; family Glossosomatidae; genus Agapetus; species Agapetus fuscipes. The sequence goes on along the minus strand of OX637336.1, from coordinate 17,662,947 downwards.
CAACAGAATAGGGAGTGTTCTAGGGACAACCTGCAGGTCGTGCCAATCCCTAAATTCCCCTTTTTCCCCATATTAGTAGATTAAATAAACCCTTATTTGTTTATGTTAAACTTATCTTTTGATTATACAACCTTCCCAAGATATAAGTAAGCAATACCAAAGAAAGAACCCACGCCCTGAGAGTGATGCTGATGAGAGCTAGCCGGATGTAAGTATCCTGAAGATACCTTTCAATCTAAACATAACAATATTAATAATTTTCAAAAGTAAAATGCCGAGAATTTGAATCCCGCCAAAACGCACCGGGGCCGGCTAGCCACGCTGTAACGTCAAAATGACGTAGATGGATCCGTCGGTCTTCGAAGGCCTAACGGTACACTCAATCGATCCGAAGATCCATCGACATCATTTACGTGTATCATTTTATGAAATAAACTAAAAAGTTAAATTACCCTATTGAAATGGGTTTTTTTTTGCTTTCGAAGGAGTAGGTTCTGATTTATTTATTTGTTCAGAACTCATTATGAACTAGGTACTACTCATGACAAACTATTTAACTACAGGATTTTTACACTTTTGTAGTGTTTTCTCTCTTAGAAAATAGGGAAAAACTTGCATTTATCTGAGAAACCCATGTTAGTTTCATAAGTCACTCTTTCAGTTTTACCTTTAAGATTTCGATATAGACAATATTGTGACGTCGCCCGGCTAGTTTTCAAGAGAAAAGGTTAACAAATATTCAGTTAAAACTGTGGGAAAAAACTAAAACAAATAAATCGATTCTAAATGTTTTATTTGTAGGTACTGAAAAAAATGTATCGGTCTCTAAAGAGAAGTTTAAGTACATAAAAATCTTTATATATTTTGGTCCACCCTCATACACTAACCTTATAATTAGGGAATGCAATCTCGTTCTCGCGAGATCGGGATCTCGCGAGATCTCGTTCATATTTTGCGAGACTGAGTCTCGTTCAATTTTTGTACGAGATCTCGCGAGATTGCGAGATTGAGTGGCACAGCAAAATCAGTGTGTGTATCGTAGCGCGGTTGCGCGCGAACTGCTCTGCGCATGCTGTAGGCACTACTCGTGGCTACAAGAATCGTTGACACTGTTGACAGCATTCAAAAAGCCCAATCGTTCAACAAAGTCTGCAAATTCATTGGAGATACTCATTATTATTATTTTTAAATAGATTTGTGAAGAGGAATGCAATTCACCAACCTATTCTGCCTGGCCAGAAACAGGTATTAATATCATCATTTAATAATTCATTATTGTGAATTCATTATTAAAAAAGAGATGAATTTGTATGAAGCTGGAGGGGTTAAAGGTGAACTCCTTCAGTTTGTACACAACTGTTTGTCGACTGTGGTTCCGACTAGTGTAGAGGCAGAAAGAGCATTTTCGGCCGCGGGGTACTTGGCCTGTAAAATCAGGAGTCGTCTATCAGATAAAACCCTTGATATGCTGTGTTTTTTGAGAAGCCACTTTAAAAAATAACTAATCCTTTTAATAACACTGTTTAATAATACTTACATATCCCTAAAAATTTCTTTATATTTCGAAGTTTTTTGTTATTTTTATTTTAAGTTTTTTGTTCATAATACTGCAGAAGGATGATTTTTGTTATATTTCGAAGTGTTCTTTTTGTTTTATTTTGAGTTTTTAGTTCTTAACATTGCAGAAGGCTGATCTTTGTTATATTTCTTTTGTTATATATATCTTATATATTGAAAATCAATAAACGAAATTAATAGTATTAGCGAATGTTTTTAGTAAAAATACCCAATTGGGCGAGATCTCGGAAATCTCGTAATCTCGCGAGACTGGCTTTACGGTCTCGCGAGATCTCGGCTAGGTCTAAAATCTCGCGAGATTGCATTCCCTACTTATAATGATATATATTATATTATTTTACGAAGAACCTTTTATAGTTCTTCCTTATACATATATTGTTTGAATAACGGTAACATGTACTGTATGAAAAAATACTAAATTTAAAAAAATAGGTTATGACAAAAGTAGCAACGTCTCTTTTACACATACTGTAAATCCACCCTAACAATTGAGAAAGATAATTATATTGTTATATTTGAAGATAGGTAAACCTTTTTGTTGACAGAACAATACATCTTTTTTCGACAACCCTTTAACCACGTAAGTAAACAATTTTGTTAAAATAAAAAGTTAACTAGCCAACCCTGATTTGTGAAAGCTCACTTGGAATTCTTATGGGGCTTCCACACGCTTGCCAACCCATCACAAGTCAAGCGCACAGTGTGTCGTCTAGAACATGCTAGCTGGACAAAATTTTGTCTAATGGACTAATTTTGTCCAGCTAGCATGTTCTAGACGACACACTGTGCGCTTGACTTGTGATGGGTTGGCAAGCGTGTGGAAGCCCCATTAGACCCGGTATTTTCAACGATAGCATAATATGATGTGACTTAAAACTTACAAAAAAAAACTACCCACACTATATATATTATCTATAAACTAAGTTGCAAAGGTATGTTAATATTTAACGCTCATATTAAATGCATGCCCACAGACAGGCACATGTACATAGGTTCGCGCCTGCATATTCTGCTTGTGTGCATACAAATAAACAAAACCTTACATGAACATAAATTATACAGCTCCTGCCCCCTTTCCCCGAAATCGGGGTGGCATTGGCAAAAGTGAATCAATTTTTACAGCACGGGGGTCAGCCTCATACCAACCTATCAGTCAAGGACCCCAAAAAAGTATAAATGATTTACAAAAAATAACTTAAAAACAACATATAATTTTAATTTTTAATTTAATTTCTAACGCGCCTATTCTAAGACATTTTAGTCGTCGGTTGAACCCGCGATTTGACAAACTAATGATGCATTTGTATGAAGACCTGTGAATCCAAGATGGCCGCAAGTGAACAGCTGATTTGTCTTCATACAAATATTACAAAATTCGGTAGTTAAGAATGACCGTGCTGATGAAACTTCCAGCTCAGGCACCATTAGTTTGTCAAAGCGTGGGCTCAACCGACGACTAAAATGTCTTAGAATAGCCCCGTTAGAATTAAAATTCAAAATTAAAATTATATGCCCTAGCCGCCAACATTTAACCAACATCAACTGCCATTTCTTTCGGTCCTTACATACTTTATCACTAGCTCCGATAGACCACGGCAACAGATCCCGAAAAGCAACCCTCCAGTGTCAACAGAGTTACAGTAAGAGTTATAGTTCCCAGGTAGGTAAGTCCGGCCGATAGCTCAGGTGGTAGAGTGCTTGCATTCCATGCCGAAAGCTCGGGTTCGAATCCCACCGAGGGTGTCAGAAATGCTTTCCCGTTTCGGTGTTTATTTCAAACCCCAAAATAAAATACCGGCAAGGTTTACTCAGCCTTCACAAGAAATGAGTACCAGCACTCTCGGGAGCTGGGAAACCTCCACTTCAACTGAAGTGGTTGGCGTAAGGCCGGCCCCCTTACCTGTAAAAATAAATAGGTTCAACTCGCCACATGCGACCCCTTCGGGGATAACGCGGCAAGAAGTTACACTATATGTGTAGCTTAGTTGCGTTGCGTTGCGTTGCGTTAGGTGAATTGAAAGAGGTATGTAAGGATAGGAAGACTTGAAGGCAGCTCTGCAGAGGCTCTGGCCACCCCTAGCGGAATGGCAACAGATTTACAGTTACAGTTACAGGAGGTGCACAATAACTAAGAGTTATACAGCAAAGTATCAGTTGCTTTCCTGAGACGTTATTATTAAACAAACCGAGTAACTCATAATAATTGTTGTTGTTTGCAAGTGCACTTCTATGTACTTGTAGTATTTACGTTTAATGGTGGCTGAGCCGTTGCGGGAACAGTGGCTGACCTGGAGGTAGCGGGGTCGATGGACGATAACAAGCGAAAGGAAAAGAGAAGAAATAGGTACTTATATGTTTACCATCATTATTTGCAAGGAAAGCAAAAAAAAAAGTTTCTTAGACTAGTATGTAAGCCTTATTTAATCAGAGCTGCACATTTCAGTGTCCAGCCTCTAATGATGTTATTCACACACAGCAAATCCATGGCTCAACCGCCACCTAACGTGAATTTTCCTTACAAAAAAAAAAATGTGTAGGTTCTCTATTCCGGGTGCAAGGACAGACAACTAATTGCCATTGAGTCTTTGGAAATTCATAAACATAAAATTAAAAAAAAAAAAGGTTAATGTTCAGACTCCGTCTGATTCGCATCTGTCATTACATAATTGTACCTATTTGTCGTAAAAACCGGACATCAAACCCCTTAATCATAAAAATATTTTAATTTTTAAACCAGTATAAAGTCAGTTTTCCTATACTAATAATCTGGTTTAACTCTGGTTTTGGGTTCAACCAATCTAATGAATAAGACCGCAATGGTCCATGCAGCCTTACAGCAACTGGGTCTTTCTTGAGAATATGCGCTTTCTACAGCGACGACCAAGCTCGCAGAGGGCTATTGAGGTGTCTAATCTAATCTAATCTAAGTTGCAAATATATGTTACATTGGAGATTCACATTACATGCATTCTCACAACCAGACACGTACAAGTTCGCGCTTGCACATGCCTCATGTGAACCTACAAAATAAAAAAACAAATCTAAAATGGGCATATACCCTGCAACTCTTGCCGTCCTTCCCTGAAACAGGGGTGACATTGGCAAAGTGAACCATTTTTACACCATGGGTGGTCAGCCGTATACCAACCTATACGTCAAGGAATATACACGACAAATTTCATTTTTTGGATGGTGTGGATTATGGATCAGGTGTGATTCACACAAAAACAGCGCTCACCACATAAATCATCCTGAAATTATTATTATAATTATAATAAATAATCATAGAACCTCTTATTAATTAACATCTATTTTCGCAACTTAGATTAGACAAACTAGATAGCGAAATTTGCAACATTGTTAGCGCTACAAAGATGTCGTATTGAGAGCTGTCAAAGGCGGGCCGTGTAAGAGTGCTCGCATGGAATCGAACCATGAACATCGGCATGACAGCTTGAGGCTGTGGCGCGTCCTCCCGAGGTGTCAGGGTGTGCCAACATGCAAAACTGAAGCCGTAAATTAATTATTGTAACTAAGAGATTGTAGACGAGAGGATGGCTACACTGTAGCAAGTGAAATAGGGACGGTTCCAGAAATATGACGCCCAAGGAAAAGTAATCTTTTAACCATTAGGATATTTTACTTATATTTCAGCATTGAATTCCTTGATTTATAGGTTAGTATGACATTGACCACCCATACTGTAAAAAAGGTTTCAATTTGCCAATGACACCCCTGTACCTATCAGGGAAGGCCTGCAAAAGTTGCAGGGTTGATGTTCATTTTAGATTTGGATTTTAATTTGTAGGTATGCAAACAGCATTTGTAAGCACAAACTTTACGTGTTTGCTTATGTGGGCATGCATTTAAGATAATTCTTAAATGTTTGTACTTTGCTAATATCACCACTGTTTCAGGAAAGGACGGTAAAAGATGCAGGGTGTGTGTTCATTTGAGGTTTGGATTTTAATTAATTAGTACACATGCAGCATTTGTAAGCTCAAACTTACTCGTGTCTGGTTGTGGGCATGCGTTTAATATGACTTTTAAATGTTAATTTATCGATCGATAGGAGGTTAAAGGTAAAACTGGAAAACTGCCATTGAAGCTTACATCTTTTTTCTATTTTCTACGAGAGAAAACACCACAAAAGTGTGAAAATCCTGTAGGAAGTTTAGAAGTTTGTCATGAGCATATCCTCATAATTGGTTTACTTACAATGAAAAGTTACACCCAATGAAATGTTTTATCCAAGACTTATTAAATCAGTGAATCAGCACTTATTCAGTTTTACCTTTAAATTTGCGATATCTTTGCAACTTAGATTATAGATTACAGCGTCTCAACTACTGGATGGATATGAATGAATTAAAAGAGGTATGTCGGGATAGGAAAAAATGGAGGCAACTCAGCAGAGGCTCTGGCCACCTCTAGCGGAATGGCGACAGAGTTACAGTTACAGTTACAGAACTACTGCTGAAATTGCATCACTACAAGAGGCTTTATTTTAATGTAAATGCCTCTGTTGCCTATGGCGCCACTCTACCCTAAACGCCTCTGTTTATATTTGTTGCATTATAGATCATTTCGCTTGATAGTCGCGTGGGTTTCCATGTGGAGGGCTCGGGTTCGAGTCTGAAAGGGGACTCGGCGACATTGTAGCAATAATAAAGCATCCCAGCAGTTTATGTAATAAGTTGCTAAAGTTACGTTTAGTTTATTAAAGTAGAAAACGAAAAGGATGTAATTGCGTAGGAAGATTGTCATACACAAATAGCAAAGCCTTGGCTCATCCACCGCTTTACAATCTAATCTAATATAAGTTGCAAAGATATGTAACATTGGGAATTCACATTACAAGCATTCTCACAAGCAGACACGTACAAGTTCATGCCACATGAGAACCTACAACATAAAAACCAAATCTCAAATGGACATACACCCGCAACTCCTGCTGACCTTCCTTGAACAGGGGTGACATTGGCAAAGTGAACCATTTTCTACAGCATGGGTGGTCAGCCGCATAAACCGTGCATTATCTTCTTTTTAAATAGATTAGTGAAGAGAAATGCAATTCATCAACCTATTCTGCCTGGACAGAAACAGATTTTAATATCATCAATTAATAAGAATTCATTCTTGTATATTTTAATGAATTATTTATTTATAATTACCCAATGACATTTGTTGAACCAGGATCAAAGCTATGGTCAAATGAAAAAAAATGCATTTATCTGAGAAACAAAAAAAAAAAAAAAACAATAGATGCGTCGTTTGTTACTCGGGTCTTGTCTAAACAAATATGCATTGGAATTCAAATATTTTAGAATCGTTAATAAAAAAGAACATAAGCAAAAGCAGAAAAGAATCTTTTCTAAAAAAAAATACAGGGCATTAAAAAAAAGGACAGAAAGATTTGCTAATGGTGTTTTTATTTGCTAATATGGACACTCAAAATTTGAAAAGATCCTTCCCAGGAACGAGGACCTCTTGGTCCTTTTGTTTTTGCTAAGCACCAGATTATTGTTCTTTTTGTTCATATCACATACAAAGCTGTCATTATGGAATAACGGGAGTGTTTAGGACAATGGTAAGAGTATTGCAAAAAACGTTCCAGGGATTTGGGTGCGTTGACATTTTTTTAATTATATTCCCGCCCACGTAAAATATTATATTTAAACAGTGTTTTTCACAGTCTGTAACTGTAGCTGCCACCCTATGGCCTTTCCGCTAGGGGTGGTCAGAGCCTATATGGTGTTGCCTCCAATTCTCCCTATACTTGCATACTTGTGAACAATTAAAAAAAAAAAAAATCAGAAAAGGTGATGTACTAAAGGTGATCTATAATCTAAGTTGCAAGGATATATTCATTCAAAGCTCTCAGATGTACGCCCACAAACAAACACGTGTAGTTCGCGCTTACAAATGCTGATTGTGTACTTACAAATAAAATCCAAACCTCAAATGAACATAAGCCCTGCAACTCTTGCCGACATTCCCTGAAACAGGGGTGACATGTACATAAACGAATAAAAAGAGGTATGTTTGGATAGAAAAAAGTGATAAAAAAAACATCGTAGATGCTTTCAAAATCCCAATTAGATAGATGCAAAAGTTCATTTTCCTGATTAGCAAACAAACGCAACTAAGCTGCACACATAGTGAAACTTCTTACCGTGTTGCTCTAAAAGGGGTCGCAATTGGCACATGAGTCGCAAGGAGTCGCAAAGTGTGGAAGCTGTTTATTTTCACAGGTAAGAAGACCAGTCCTACGCTAACCACAAGGGGATTTTTCACGTCCCGATGGCGCTGGTACTCATTTTTTGTGTAGGCTGAGTAACGTTGCTGGTATGTATTTTATTTTGGGTTTGAAATAAACACCGAAACGGGAAATCATTTCTAACACCCTTGGTGGGATTCGCACTCGAGTTCTCAGCTTGCAATGCTAGCACTCTACCAACTGAGCTATCGACCGGACTGCGTTGTTTTGATTTTCGGTTTGAAACAAGCAGCAAACTCTGAAGACTGAAACACCCTTGATGGGGATCGAACCATTACTCTCTGGCATGTAACGCAAGCATTCTACCAACTAAGCTATCGACCAGAATATAATAAATCTTGAAGTGGTCACATTTTCCCCCCGTTTACATTGTTTTTCGACCCATTTTTAACACATTAGGCAGCTAACTACCCCTAAAGTCATGATCAGGAGCGGTTCTCAATTATAACATCGGCTCCCCCCCTAACAGATGTGTGGCACATGTCATAATGACGGCATGTCTATACAACACACAGTGATCGTCAAACTGTGAGTCAAAATAAATTATTGCAAGTATGCCATCTAAATCTAAATCGAAATATATATCATTTGAGATTCATATTAAACGCATTCCCACAAGCAGACATGTATAATTTCGCGCTAACACATGCCGCATGTGGACTTACAAATTAAAAGCCAAACCTCAAATTAACATAAACCCTGCAACTTTCGACGAGCTTTCTTGTAAATGGGGGGACATTGGCAAAGTGAACCATTTTTTACAGTATCAGCGGTCAGCCTCATACCAACCTATAAGTCAAGGAATACATATAATAAATAACATTTACGTATATAAAACAACATAACCTTAAAATGAAATCCGCACAAAAAAGTCAAAAGGTAAATAAAAAATTATGAAAGAATAAGTTGCCACGATCTGTAACAAAGTATTAAAACTGATATTTACACTACAACTAAGCTACACATGTAGTTTAACTTCTTGATACGTTTTCCTCGAAGGGGTCGTATGTGGCGTTTGGAACTTATTTATTTTTATAGGTAAGGGAGGTGGCCTTACGCCAGCCACTTCAGTTGAAGTGCGGGTGTCACAACTCCCGAGGGTGCTGGTACCTACTCATTTATTGTGAAGGTTGAGTAAGTCTTGCCGGTATGCTATTTTTGGTTTGAAATAAAAGACGAAACAGGAAATCATTTTTGACAAGCACTGAGTTATGGACTTCTTACGCCAAATTTTACATGTGGATGGGTAGAAATGCACTTAGAAGCCAAAAAATGTGTGTAAATTCTCAGAATACGGAAAAAAATTACACGTTTTGGTTACATACATACACCCTGATATATAACAATGCTTTAGAAGGATTAAACCAGAGTGAAGTAATCGTTTTTTTTACGTACGAAATCATTAACATTACAACGCTTTCAAAATTCATTCAGCCATTTTATGAATAATGGGGCTACAATTTAAAAAGTTTGACAGCTCTTGATGCAGTGACAAGCTCCGCAGGCAATAATTTGTCTGCCTGATCTGATATCTACATTAACCTGTCGTCAGCCCAGCAGGTGACAGATGTGGCAGAAAGGGGACTTTAGACTTACACAAGTAGGTATGCTAAAAAAACACGACGCAAAATTACTGTTATTATAAACACTGACAAAACAATCAAACCTGCCATTAAAAATATTTTGTAGCATCTGTCCAGTGACCCAAGTAAAAACCTAAGGCCCCGTATTTTCAACGTTAGCATAGCGACTTTATACTGAGTGAAAAAGATGCACTTATGTCAATTGTGTGGGTAGTTTTTTTATCATAAAAAATACCGCGCCTTAGTGTGGTCGATATTGCAGTTGATAGAATGCTTGTGTTATTTGGGTTCGGTTGCCAGAGTGGGTGTCAGAAATGATTTCCCGTTTCGATGTTTATTTCTAACTAAAAAAATATAGAGACGGCAAGGTTTACTTGACTTTCAAGCGTAAAGAGAACCCCTCATTCCCTTATACCCATCCGGGAAACCCGGGAAAAGTGCTGGGTGTAAGGCTAGTCCCCTTATGTGTCAACATCATAGGTTCCACGCGCCACATACGACCGCTTTGGAGACGACGCCGAAATAAACGATTATGTGCAGCTTACAGAATAATTTATAATCTAAGTTGGCTGGATGATCTTTCAACCCAGCGAACAGCATACTTGAAAATATAAATGGAATGTTTTTGTGATCCGCCCGGATTCCAACCCACGACCTTCCCTTTATGAGTCCAAAGCGCTAACCACTAGATTACAGACCGGTCGATTTGTAAATAAACGGTTGTATAAATGTACAAATAATATTTTTAACCATATAAGGTAATTCTAAATGTATTCCTGTATTTATCGTCGATTTGAATTCGATTTTAAACGATCGTTTAAGTAAAACATCGCCAGTTACTGTCCGGGATTCGCGCACTCGGAGAAATGGATTAATTAAGAAGGAAGAAAAAGAAGAAGAAGAGAGTATCTGATTTAAGGGAGCCGCCCCGTATCTAATACTTTTATAATTAACAGATACATTAAAAACGTAATTGCGGAATGCGTACACGTTACAATGTATCTGATTCCAGTAGTTATATTAACTGGAGGTGAAATAGGCATTTTCATTTTCAAGGATTTTTCCTTGCAGTGGAATTGTTTGATTAATTTATAAGATACCTAGTAATTACTTACTATTATTGCGTGGAAAAAATACTGTTTTATTCCATTAAAATAAATGCGTATTGTGTTATCGGATTTTTTTTTAATAACTTTAGAGATTGATGTTCCTTGACTTATAGGTTGGTATGCGGCTGACCACCCATACTGTAAAAAATGGTTCACTTTGCCAATGTCACCCCTGTTTCAGGGAAGGACGGCAAGAGTTGCAGGGCTTATGTTCATTTGAGATTGGGTTTTTATATTGTAGGTCCACATGCGGCATGTGTTAGCGTGAAATTATACATGTCTGCTTGTGGGAATGCATTTAATATAAATCTTTAATGATATATATCTTTGCAGCTTAGATTAGATTAGATTAGATTAGATGTAATTTTTAGAATTAACTTTCTTACCATTGGGGTTGCATGTTACGAATCGAATTTATTTATAAATATTTAAAAATATAAATGGTACAACATTGTTTTAATTCACTTAATTCTTCGAATTTATTTATTTTCAAAAATTAATATTTACGTCAACCGTCCCGCGGTCGCAGGTTTTCATTTCTTCTGAAGGGTGAATAAACCTTGCCGGGAGTGTAATTTTGGTTTAGAAGTAAACACCATTGGCTTTGAATGAAACTTTTTTTTTGACATCCTTGGAGTTAATTAAATTCTAGTAGACTTTTTAAAGTTTGTGTATTCACACAGTGAAAATTCATTTTTATAAGTAATTATAAAAAATTATAAAAAACACAGAGTTTTATTAGGAGTATCCTCTTGATAATGACGTGAATAAGTCGAAAGTACTTGAGGTGGAAATAAAAACTCAATTTGTGAAAATAAAACTCTGTGTTTTTTATAATTTTTTATAATTACTTATAAATTCTAGTACTTTGCTCTAGCCTCGAACGTAAGCGTTCTACCAACTGAGTTGTGAAATTCAACGTCATAAATTAATTAACGTATTGTGTTCTGCCAACTATTACCATCTTTTCTTGAAGCAAAGGTAGCAAAAAATATATTTGGACTAAACCGTACATTAGTCAGCCAAGAAATCAGTTAAAGTGCGAATAAAAAAAGATTATGTAAAGAAAAAATAAAAGCCAGAAATTAACTCCAATTTTTATACTCATTTTTTAATTAACGAGAATGTAGTACCTACCTAGATTCCTATCCATGCAACTAGTTACAGCTCATGTTTTAACATTTTGTACCGAGTGCTAATATAACTTTTCACAAGTTTCTGGTTGCAACTTTTACAAGGTGGAGCCGGTTCTGGAGTGGCTAATGAATGGGAATCGAACCCGGTACCTCGCTCCTGCAGGCGCAGCCTCCACCACTGAGCCACCTGACGGCCGCTTGACAAATCGTTTCATTTAATAGCCAATAAATAATGTAAATATGTCTATGGCTCCTAGCGGGACGCGGCCCTAGGACATAATATGTACATGCCCATACAATGTTAGGCGAACAGGGGAGCAACTCTGTACATGGGGAGGTTGAGGGTTAAACAACTACGTTACGCAACTAACCTACACATATAGTGTGACTTCTTGCCAGCGTTATCACCGAAGAGGTCGCATGTGGCAATTCGGTACATTTTTTTTTTATGGGTAGGTAAGGGGACGTCCCAGGATGCGATGGGCAGACAACGTTGAAGCCGACGCCGAAGTTCTGGGAGTGAGGGGACCATGGAGGGAAGCAGCACAAGACAGAGAGTCCTGGAGGATTGTGGTGCGGGAGGCCCTGAGCCTTCAAGGCTTATGAGCCGAAGAAAGTAAAGTAAGGGGACCGGCCTCACACTAACCACTTTCAGTTGATGTGAGGGTTTCCCAGCTCCCAGGGGGGCTGGTTCTCATTTCGTGTGAAGGCTGAGTACACCTTGCCGGTATTTATTTTGGGTTTGAAATATACATCGAAACGGGAAATCATTTCTGACAACCTCTGTGGGGATCGAACCGTTGCTCTCGGCATGGAATGCAGGCATTTATTCACCAACTCAGCTATCGACCGGTCTTCTTACGAGCTTGGTCGTCGCTACCAAGGAAGGTCGTGGATTCGAAACCCGGCTAGGCACAAAAAATATAGCATTTATATTTTCAAATTTGCTCTTCGCTGGGTTGAAAAATCCATAAATCTTTACCAAAGACCAGTCACCAAAGGTCCATCCAACCTTACAGTAACTGGGTCTTGTTTGAGGATTGTCGTTTTCTATAGCGACGACCAAACTCGCAGAGGGCTCATGAGGTGTGATTCAGACAAAATCAGCGCTCGCCAAATAAATAATCCTAATATTATTATTATTATTCCTTCCTTGACTTATAGGTTGGTATGAGGCTGACCCCCTATTATGTAAAAAAATGATCACTTTGCCAATGTCACCCCTGTTTCAGGGAAAATCGGAATGAGTAGCAGGGCTTATGTTCATTTGAGATTGGGGTGTAAGCGCGAACTTATACGTGTCTATAATCTATAATCTATGTTGCAAGGATATATTCATTCAAAGCTCTCAGATGTATGCCCACAAACAAACACGTGTAGTTCGCGCTTACAAATGCTGATTGTGTACTTACAAATAAAATCCAAACCTCAAATGAACATAAGCCCTGCAACTCTTGCCGATATCTTTGTATTTTGTGTGGGTCTGCTTATGGGAATAAATCATATATGGACCTTAAATGTAATACATCTTTGCAACTTAGATTATAGATCATAGATTATCATCTGTGACGCCTCTGCAAAAGCACCTGTAGCATTTTGTACGGAAGAGAGAACTTGTGATGTTTTATTATTAATATCTCTGCATTAACCTGGAGATATAAATCTGCTTTTCCTGCAGTTTTTCGTCATTAGTGGTTTTATTTTTTATTTAAGTTTTTTTATTTATTGAAATAGTGACAACTCTGCGCGTGTATTAAAACACATCATAAATTTAATTCAGTAGGAACTGTAAAAACAAAATATTAAGTAGGCGGCTTGCGTTCTGGTAGGTACTCACGAATATATAAATGAAATTATGCATCTGAACTTAAAAAAAAACTGTTTTTTTTTTTTAATTTATAGACAGTCTCACATAAATTAGCATATTGATACCTTACATGTAAAATTGAAAAAGTGACATATTAAGCTAACATGCGTTTCTCAGATAAACGCACATTTTTCCCTATTTTCTAGTAGAGAAAACACTACAAAAAAAGAAAAAATCTGTAGTTTACAAGTTTGTCATGAGCACTTTTTTGTAATTGGTTTACTAACTATGAGAAGTTACACCCAATAATATGAATTATCCACGATTTCTCAAATCAATGAATCGGCACTTATTCAGCTTTAGCTTTTTAGGTTAAATTAATTTATACCATAATATTATTCTTACCTGTATGGGAAAAAATAAGAATGTATAGATGAATGTTGAATGCTAACTTATCGTTTGCGAGAGGTTTAAGTCAGGCTAAGAAGTTAATCAACAACTGCAATTCAAAGACGCTTTAAACACAATTTAAACGCGGGATTAGGATGGAAAATAAACTGGGAAATATTTAGTGAACAGTGACTCAAGTGAACTGTGAATATAGAGATGTTTTTGCAGTTGCAAGCTTGTAGTGTGTAGGATTAAAATCAGGTTTTAATTTTTGTTATCCACATTCCTTAGTTCATTAACTGATGGGTGGGTATGAGGCTGACCACCCGTACGCGTGTTCCCATTCCACAACGCAAAAGGAATCTTCACTCACACATGCACACGGAAGTATTGCAGATGAGTGAACCTAGCTGAAAACCAACTGTTATCAAATAGCTATATACTGGCACACAAGCAATTTAATGCACATACACAGTTATGAGTGTTGATTTATCCTCGAGTACTTTCGACTGTCGTCATTTTCAAGAGTCATTTATATAGAAATTAAATAAAAAAACTTTTCATTAAATGTAATCCAGCTGTCTTATTTATCAATTTTCAACACTCATAACTGTGTATGTGCATTAAATTGCTTGTGTGCCAGTATATAGCTATTTGATAACAGTTGGTTTTCAGCTAGGTTCACTCATCTGCAATACTTCCGTGTGCATGTGTGAGTGAACATTCGTTTTGCGTTGTGGAATGGGAACACGCCACCCGTACAGTAAAAAAATGGTACATTTTTACAATTGCTTAACATATTATTTTCAAGAATAAACGACAAACTATATTTAAACAAAACCACTCGAGATACATATCGACTGTCCGGTCGATAGCTCAGGTGGTAGAGTGCTTGCATTCCATGCCGAAAGCTCGGGTTCGAATCCCACCGAGGCGAGGGTGCCAGAAATGATTTCCCGTTTCGGTGTTTATTTCAAACCCCAAAATAAAATACCGGAAAGGCTTACTCAGCCTTCACAAGAAATGAGTACCAGCACTCTCGGGAGCTGGGAAACCTTCACTTCAACTAAAGTGGTTGGCGTAAGGCCGGCCCCCTTACCTGTAAAAATAAATAGGTTCAACTCGCGGCAAAAAGTTACACTATGTGTAGCTAAGTTGCGTTTTTTTTCCTGTTTTAATTTCCTCATTATTCCCCAAATACTGCTCTACGATGTTTGCACACTCGTATTTTCATTTTTTATAGTCGAGGTATTGCGGATACAACACATTATTGGGTTGAAGTTTTCATAGTAAGTGAACTAAATGAAGTCATTATAAGGAAGTGCTCATGAATAACTTCCAAACTACACACTTATACAGTGTTTGAAATGTAGAATATGGGAAAATGATCCATTTTTCTGAGAAATCCATGTTAGTTTTATATGTCACTTATTCAGTTTTACCCTTTTAAGGTACCGATTTATTCTGGAATGTACGTAGGTACATATTTGTCCACACCCATTAAATTAGGCTGATTTATTTGGTGAGCGCTGTTTTTGTGTGTATCACACTTCAAGAGCCCTCTGCGAACTTGGTCTGTCGCTGTAGAAAGCGCCAATTCTCAAGCAAGACCCAGTGGCTGTAAGGCTGGATGGACCTTTTGATGACCGGTCTTTGGTACAGGTTTTTGAATTTTTCAACCCAGCGAAGAGCAAATTTGAAAATATAAATGGTGTCCGGGATTCAAACCCACAACCTTCCATTAACGAGCCCGAAGTGTTAACACTGGACTACGGACCATTGCACGCGACTGTCGAAGAGATATTTGCTAGTATTAATATAATTTTTACAGCATGCTCAGTCAATCTCATGCCAATGTATTATTTAAGAATGTTATAATTACAATTAATGAAATATACTCACATAAAATCCACTCCATAACTCTTGTGAGGTTGTGGGTTTGAAATCGATTACTGTGAAGGTCCAGATGAAATGTTTGCAGTACTATGGACCGGCGGAGGTCCGCAATGTGCCCTCCTACAGTTCTAGGGTCTACCCATAAGGAAGTAAGGAGTAGGTACCTCAAAACGTATCCGAGAAATAGCCCTCGGCTTCTGGAACTGTGAAAAAAATAAGTTCAAATAAAAAGGAAGGAAAATTACAGTAAAAAAAACGTAAATGTTGCAAATATAGTGCAACTTCTTATCGTGTTGTATCGAAAGTGGTTGCATGTGGAACCTTTTTATTTTCACCGGTAAGGGTGGCAGCCTTACAAACTTCACTTGATTTTTTTTGTGAAGGTTTAGTGAGCACACTGAAAATGGAAATCATTTCTGGCATCCTCAGTGGGAATTGAACCTTAGCGCTCTAGTATGAAATGCAAGCATTCCTGAGCCATCGACAAGATGCTGAGTCAACTTTAAACTTAATCAATTTCTACTAAACTTTATAGAAATTTATAAAAATTCTAATGAAACACTGTTTTATTTTCACATCATTTTGAGGTTAGAATTATTAAATTGAATCCATTACAAAGCTACGCTCCTAAAGCTACAATGAGGAAGTTCTCCGACGTATGCGCACCACAAAGGAACTTCTGCCAACCAGCAGAGAAAGCTGATGTAGGTACTTCAGTCACGTTATGAGAAATGAGAAATACCGCCTTCTCCATCGTATCACACAGGCTAAGATTGGGGAAAGAAGAACTCAAGGACGCCTAAGGGCATCGTGGCTGAAAAACCTGCGACAATGGTTCAACAAAAGTTACAGAGGTCCCTGTTTCGAGCCGCAGCATCCATGGTCAAAATAGCCATAATAATAATAATATTAGGATGATTTTTTTGGTGAGCTCTGTTTTTGTGTGTATCACACCTTAAGAGTCCTCTGGAAGCTTGGTCGTTGCTGTAGAAAGCTTCAATTCTCAAGCAAGACCCAGTTGTTGTAAGGTTGGATGAACCTTTCAGTGACCGGTCTTTGGTAAAGGTTTATGAATTTTTCAACCCAGCGAAGAGCACATTTGGAACTATAAATGGTATATTTTTGTGCTCCGCCGGGATTCGAATCCACAACCTTCCGTTTACGAGTCCGAAGTGTTGCCACTGGACTACGGATCAGTCCAAGAAATGCCAACAACACGCGGTGTACCTAGCGGTCACCCATCAAAGTAGCATCCGCGCCCAATGTTGCTTAACTTCGGTGATCTGATGAGATCCGGTGCTTTCAACATGGTATCGTCGTTGAGCCATGATTACAGAAGCGACACCAAAAGAAGAAGGAAGCAATGAACATATTTTAAAAGCTGTACACAGTTTGAGGATTCTGGATTTGCAGTTTCATGCCGCCACTTTTAATTGGGTAGGTATTTTATTGTTCAATTTCATCTGTTGGTCAGCCTGAGATGGCTTGCAAAGGAAAAACGTGAACAGCGGTAGGTTTAGGTATTTATAGTCTATTGACTATACTGGAGCATAGACTACGGACACAGTTGGTAACACTGACATCTGACAGCTGTTGGCACGCCATCTTTTAATTGTCTATTAATTAAAGGCAGGGAATGGAATATGACGTACATATTGTCACATATTATGTATTATCCGATTAAGCCGATCGCTTCGGTGACAAAATTAAGCTGCAGTTACACAGTTGTACCAAGTAGATGGTGCAAATTTGCATTAATCACTTAAGCCACATATGTATTTAAAAGCGTAGCTTAAAAATTTTAACTAAACTGCCGAAACATTATTCGTTCGCATGAGATTAAGCGACCATATTATAAAAAATGGGATACTTTTCCTACCAACAAAAAATATTATCATTTGTGGTTAAGATTTTACCTTGAGAAACCAGAATCCTCAAGATAGTTTTTTATTAACCTAAAAGTAAATATATTTTATATAGAGTAGCATCTATCTATAATCTAAGTTGCAAATATATATTGGCATTTAAGGCGACATCTAAGACACATGCTGCATATGTACATACAAAATATACCAAACCTTACATGCACACAAATCTTGCAACCCTGAAACCGGGGTGGCATTGGCAAAGTGAACCAGTTTTTACAGCATGGGTGTTCAGCCTCATACCAACCTATAAATTAAGGAATTAATAATAGGAATATAATAATGATAATAAGAAGACTGAAGATAGGAGAATCGATTATGTTTTAATTTACGTGAGTTTTATTTTTTTAATACACGACCAGTTTCGGAAGAAGCAGTGTTCCTTGACTTATAGGTTGGTATGCGGCTGACCACCCATGCTGTAGAAAATAGCTCATTTTGCCAATGTCACCCTTGTTTCGGGCAAGGTCGGCAAGAGTTGCAAGGTGTATGTTCATGTGAGATTCGGGCATGTTTAAGTGCGAACTTGTACGTGTCTGTTTGTGAAAGTGCATATGATGTGAAACTTTAATGTTACATATATTTTGCAACTTAGATTAGATTAGATTAGAGACAGTACCTCCCATCTTCAGCTTCTCCCGAAACTGGTCGTGCATTACACAAATAAAACTCATGTGAACTTAAACAAAGTCAATTTTATTTTAATCTATTTAATTGAACATTCACACAGTTCCTGCTGAAAACCTAGATAATACCTAATATGAAGACAGGATCACTGTGAATCCGGTGCGGATGCAGCTTGGCAAAAGGTTGATTCTTTTAACCATGTCATAATCTTTGCACTCAGATATCAGCTGTTGGATTCTACAGTTCAGTTCTTGCTTCATCTCTTCCCGCCATGGACGGACTAAACGTTTCCACAAGTAGGTATAATATAGAGACTGTAGACGGAGAGGAGTTCCGTTACCTAGCTGTACCTCGGCTCTGCTATGGCCTGTGGTACAAGGCAGTATTATTTTAAACACTCGCAGCCATTGAGTTATAACATAGGGGAGCGGAAACTAACATACTGAATTGATACATACTTGCTCCCACTTACGTTCCTCTCATGTCAAACGTTACAGTGGTGCCCCCAATGTACGGCGGCAACAATTACAAATATGATGCATTCAATATCACAATAGTTTTAATGAAATTAGTGATAAAAGTAAAATATGAATATACACCTTGAAAATATGAAATATTGACACCAATTTTGGCGATCACAATATTTATAACGCGTGTTATCTGTCAACTCTAGCTATTTCCGGTCAAATCGGCAGCCATTATTTGCAATGGTACCAACATTCACGATTTCTTTTTTCGTTTTGCCGAGTTTTTTGTACATATGGAAATGCAACTGTGAAGTTCTTTGTTCTCTTTCTAACTAATGACCATTTTCGTAAGTAAGTTGAGACAGATATATATGTCTATTTTCGTTCAATTAATTTATAGTCCACAGATATTATAATTCAATGCTCGCAGCGCTATTCACAGTCCACATCACTTACTTTGGTCCAAGCGCTGAAGAGGCTACCAGCTAAAATTGCTGTTGAGAGATCGGATCACCAACAGTCCAACACACAGACTTCCAATGCACTGGTAAACACTGGTAAAGCACCCCTGCTGTTTATCGATCTTTTAATTTATTGTACTTTTAATTTGATTATTGTACTGCTTTGGTTAACATTACTACTACATCTTGAATCTTTATTTCACGGTGAATTTATAACACGTGAACATTGACATATTAATAAATACCTTATATGTAACTCTATGCACGTGAAGCACAAAAAAAAAAATAATAATAATAAACATCTTAGAAATATCAATAAATTAAAACGGGAAGGATGAGAATTACATTTTTATCTACAACAATTTTCTCTTATAAAATGGAGTGATCAGATTGAGGAAATTGTGAACGAATGGGATGTACAAAGTGAACCTATAAGAAGAATAGATGAAAAGGTGATGGATATGAATGAATTGAAAGAGGAAGCTTTGCAGAAGCTCTTGCCACCCTAGCAGAATGGTGACCGAGTTTCAGTTAGAATAAAAGGAAAGATTGCGGGGAAAGGATCCAAGAATGGCAAACAGATATACGAACAGAGTGGAGGGATAGAAGCGTTTCAGATGGATGTAGGTATTGACTATGTGGACTAGAAACTATTTTAACGAAAATAGACACTTCATCCGTTTCAACTTACTTAACCGAAAATCATCCTCAATTAGAGAGAGAACAAAGATCTTCACAGTGTAATTTCGTTGTTAACAAAAAAAGTTGATAGAAAGTTGGTAGCTTTGAAACTCGCGCCTGCGCAAACATCGTGCGCACGCGTTAGATATCCTTTGATCGGTAAATATTACAATTTTTAAACGCGATATTCATTATTTGAAGACATTATGGTACGCGTAATTATCGAGTAATGAAACACAAAATGGAGAAAGCAAGAAAACAGGAATTCACAGGCAAGAATATGTACTGTATGACTACAACACTGCTGTGTTTGACAGGACTGGGGACAACTGTGTTCCATAGAATGTAGCAATGCCACAAGTTAGATTCTACTCTATATATTATAGTTATAACTCAATGGATGTAGATTGTAGGGTGTACTGGAATAATTTTCGGATAACATGGCGCGAACGGGTGGTCAACTAAGAAGCCCCAAGACGCGTGAATGTCAGTAAAGAAATCCTTTCATCGGTCGAAAAGAAAAATGCTGATCTACCTGACGTTATCTAATCTAATCTAAGTTGCAAAGATATGTAACATTGGGGATTCACATTACCTACATGCATTCTCACAAGCAGACACGTACAAGTTCGCGCTTGCGCATGCCGCATGTGAACCTACAACATAAAAACCAAATCTCAAATGGGCATACACCCTGCAACTCCTGCCGACCTTCCCTGAAACACGGGGGACATTGGCAAAGTGAACCATTTGCTACGGCATGGGTGGTCAGCCCGCAGCCGCATACCAACCTATAAGTCAAGAAACATTTTAGACATAAACAAATGGATAAACATTATAATCAAATACAAAATGAAAATTAACAAAAATTTGGAAAACTTGAGAGACCCTAGCCCTAGCCGCCAGCATTACAGATCAACCGCTATTTCTTTTTGTCCTTACATACTTCTTTCATTTCATCCAGAGTCACGTTATGAGGAACGAAAAATAATGTCTACTACTTCTTATTGTACAAAATTGAGGGATCCAAGACGCTAGAGGACATCGTGGCTGGGTCACATCAAGCGAATGAACCATCAGATCCTGAAAAGGAGTATTCTACAGAGGCGAAGAGTTCAAGATGAGGTGGCGAAAATGATAAATTCTTGTTGTTTTTCGCGCTTAATGACTATATATCTGAGCTCGAATATCTGAGTGTGTTCCTGGTGTAAGGCAGACTCTGAATACCGCAACCACAGACCTGATATCTGTGATGTAAGTGTGTCCATGCAAGAATTACACATATTTCATAATAATATGCTCTCATCTGAATATTTCGTATTGGTATTTGGCGCAGCAGCCCGTCCACCAGGCACGAGGGTACCACAGAGGCATATAAATGACAAAGAAATATCGATGCCTTAGTACAAAAATAAAGCTGTCACTTTTTTATTCATATTTTTTTTTTTAATTCTTAAGCTGTTTGAGAGTTAATGTACACAAAAATATATTTAAAATGTCAAATGGTCAAGTGTGGTATGGTCGATCGGATAAACAAGCGCATGTTCGAACTCCGCGTGCGCCATGTCTAACATCTAAATCTAAATCTAAGTTGCAAAGATATGTCTCAATTGAGATTCATATCAAATGCATTCCCACAAGCAGACACGCATAATTTCGCGCTCACACATGCCGCATGTGAACCTACAATATAAAAAACCCAATCTCAAATGAACATAAGCCCTACAACTCTTGCCGACTTTCCCTGAAACAGGGGTGACATTGGCAAAGTGAACCATTTTTTACAGTATGGGTGGTCAGCCTCATACAAACCTTACGACAATTACTTTAGCCCTTGTTCTATAGATGTTATTAGGTAATTATTAATTAATTATTTATTTAAACTAATTGAAAATGTTGATAACTTTTTCTGGCCAGACAAAATAGGTTGGTGAATGCATTCCACCCACAGATCGATTTAAATAGAAACATTCGTATTTTGGAAAGAAATGAGTTTCACCCTATACGACATCACCATCATTAAAAGAGGTATGCAAGGACAGAAAAAAGTGGAGACGCATCTGCCGAGGTACCGACCACCCCTAGTTGAACGTCGGCAAGATACAGTACACCACTATAATTGTCATACATTTTTTACCTGAGAAGAACATCAATAAATTTCACAGTAAAAATCATTGGTGGACGGCCTGCCGATACTCCGTTGATACAAGTTATTAAAATAATGTAAGATTACCTGCAGAGGTAAATGAACTGTCAGAAATATGAGACGATAGAACCAAAGGAGGCAATCTACGATGTTTTCCCAAAAATGAGATACATATATAGAAACGTAGGAAATTTCATTCTCTTTATTTTAATACAAGTGTCTATTTTTTTTAAGTTCTTAGATTGACGCGTTTGATTCTATCTAGCCGTTCAGTAATGGCGGTGCTGCAAACTATACACAGCTAAAAATCGATATGTTGTAAAAATATATTTAATGTGTTTTAATCTCACCAGTGGGCTGTTGGGATTCCTTCGTTATAGTGCGACGCTGTTGGTTTGGTTCTGAAATGCAAAATAAAAGATAATTAGGGAGGCATGCATAGAGTGTTAATCGATGTCTGGGGTGTTTTACTTAAAAATGACAATAAAATAAGATTCTAATAGAAAATCAGCATCGTACAGAGCGAAGACCAGCTATCGAAATGTACATTAAGGTTCAGAAGAGGCTTTTAACTGTTACCTCGTTGAGAACTGTATAATTCCGCATTTATTCTCCCATAATTTCCAAATATATAATTATGTAATACCAATTTTGTTTTTTTTTTCTATTTTAATCATTGTTAAATACTTATTTATATATTTTGTAAATGGACAATCATGTCCGTTAATAAAGTAAATAGTACTAATAAAAAAACAATTTTACCAATTATTATTTATATCTATTGCGCCACAATTCTATCACATTTTCTCTCATAATTCCTTGATACTTCTTCAAATCTCACATTCACATTTTCTCCCAAAATTACTTGACAATTATTCTTACATTCACATTTTCTCTCATCATCTCTCACTAGTCCGGTCGATAGCTCAGGTGGTAGAGTGCTTGCATTCCATGCCGAAAGCTCGGTTTCGAATCCCACCGAGGGTGTCAGAAATGATTTCCCGTTTCGGTGTTTTCAAACAAAATACCGGCAAGGTTTACCGGCAAGGTTTACAAGGAGTACCAGCACTCTCGGGAGCTGGGAAACCTCCACTTCAAGTGAAGTGGTTGGCGTAAGGCCGGCCCCCTTACCTGTAAAAATAAATAGGTTCAGCTCGCCACATGCGACCTCTTCGGGGATAACGCGGCAAGAAGTTACACTATATGTGTAGCTTAGTTGCGTTTTTTTTTTTATTCCTTGACAATTCTCACATTCACATTTTCTCTCAAAATTACTTGATAACTCTCACATTCACATTTTCTCTCATAATTCCTTGATAATTCTCACATTTTCTCTCAAAATTACTTGACAATTCTCACATTCACATTTTTTCTCATAATTCCTTGATAATTCTCACATATTCTTTCAAAATTCCTTGATAATTCTAACTTTCACATTTTCTCTCATCATTCCTTGATAATTCTCACGTTCACATTTTCTCTCATCATTCCTTGACAATTCTCACATTCACATTTTCTCTCAAAATTACTTGACAATTCTCACATTCACATTTTCTCTCAAAATTACTTGACAATTCTCACATTCACATTTTCTCTCACCGTTACTTGATAATTCTATAAATTTTCCCAATTTGTGCACAAAAAATGTTACAGAGGCCCTGATCTATTCCTTAATAATTTATCTGTAATTTTCAAATGTTCTTAGCTTAGCCATAATTCCTCCATGCAATTTGCCATTATTCCTCTATTCATTCCCCTCATTATTTCTCAAACTGTTCGCAATAATTCCTTGATCTATTTCGCTGTAATTCCTCGTTATCCTCCGCCATCGCTTCCCGTCCATTCGCCAGCACTGGCTTCATCTGTTTTTAGTCATTAGGACGTCAGTCTCAGGTCAGGTCACTCTCGTCTACCTATATAGAGTTTAATACTTTAATGGACTCTAAATCACTCTAGACTCCGAGGCAGTGATTCCAAACCGGCGGTCCGTGAGAGCCTTTGATGTTGATGAGTTCATGATTTCTTCATAGCGCCGTTTCGTGATGTAGTCACTCGCTTGTGCAAATGACGCCATTTTTTTTAATTTTTTTGAGAAAGCCTGTGCGGGAGACTCCATAGATTCAAGAGACTCTAAGGGTCTATGACACTTGTTATAGTGCCGCAGATGTGTTGGTGATGTGGCAGTTGTCCATGCCCGGTTGCAGGGCCGTTAGCTGCGCAGTGCTGTGGTGTGTATTGCGTTGCTTTGTTTTGAGACACTGAGAGGAAATGGCGATTGGTATTAGATTTGAAAAGGGTAAGGTTAAATTGGGATGGAAACACAGATACCGGTAACTTATTCCATAAGCGGGCCATGTGGTCCCTGATTTAAGTGATAACAATAAACTTAATCAAAGTGGTCGATAAATGTTAGGAATCACTGGATAACCTCTGAAGTAAGAGACTGTAAAGGAGACTCCTAGAGCTAGAACTGTACATGGGAGAAGAAAGATTATATTCACAACTATAAACGCGTGTTAGTAGGTACATAACAACTAACATTAACAAATGAACATGTATGACCTGATAATTATTATTAAAGTATATACACTCAGTATACAGTAGTGAAATTAAATGGTCTATAGAGCTAGGGTGACTCTTTAATGGCTTTAATGAATCTATAATCTAAATAGCAAAGAGATTTATTATCATAGTATAACTGGATAAGTGACATATTAAGCTAACGTGGATTCCTGAGATAAATGCATTTTTTATATTTTCTACGAAAGAAAACACTATTGAAGTGTGAGTATCCTGTAGTTTAGAAGTTTTGCATGAGCACTAGAATGTTTTATTCACGATTTTTACCTTTATCGTAGCAAGGAAGGGTGACAAGTGAATGCGCACTACAAAGCAGCTCCTGCCTACCATTAAGCGGAGAAAGCTTATGTACTTCGGTCGCATATAATGAGAAATGAGAAGTACCGTCTCCTTCATCTTACCATACAGGATAAGATTGAGGAGAGAAGATCTCAGGGACGCCGAAGGACATCGTGGCTGAAAAACCTGCAACAGTGGTTCGGCAGAAGCATCAAGTCCCTGTTTCGAGCCGCATCATCTAAAGTCAAAATAGACACGATGATCGCCTACATTTTTGTTACATTTTTTGCAAAAGAAATTTTTGACTTTTTTTGTATGGATTTCTTTTTAAGGTTTTGTTATTTTTTATATTTAAATGTAATTTATTATTCATATTCCTTGACTTATAGGTTGGTATGAGGCTGACCACCCATACTGTAAAAAATGGTTCACTTTGCCAATGTCACCACTGTTTCAGGGAAGGTCGGCAAAAGTTGTGGGGCTTATGTTCATTTGAGGTTTGAATTTTATTTGTAAGTACACAATCAGCATTTGTAAGCGCGAACTACACGTGTTTGTTTGTGGGCATACATCTGAGAGCTTTGAATGAATATATCCTTGCAACTTAGATTATAGATTATATAGATCGCCGATCTTCGATAGAAGTGGCACAAAAAGAAGAAGAAGAAGGTGGTGGCAATATTGTCATCGTACAGGAATATGATCCAATCGTTGGCTCAGTTGGTAGAGTAGAGTAGAGTAGAGCATTGCATACCGGGAGCTCGAGTTCGAATCCCACCGAGGGTGTCAGAAATTATTTCACGTTTCGGTGTTTATTTCAAACTCAAAAATAAAATACCTAGTAGACTCACTGAGCCTTCACAAGAAATGGGTACTAGTTGAGAAATCCTATCTAAAGATCCTAAATTCTATCTATAGAAATCTACTTCAACTGAAGGGGTTGACGTAAGGCCGGCCCTCTTACCGGTAAAATCAAATAGGTTCCACTCGCCAGTCGCCGCACGCGACTCCTTCGAGGAGAAAGCGGAAAGAAGTAAAAGATCAAAAGAGAAAAATTAACGAAAACATATTTTTCTATATAATAATCTATAACCTAAGTTGCAAAATGTTAACATTTAAGATTCACATTTAGTGCATGCCCACAAACAGACACGTGTAAGTTCGCGCTTAAAAATGCTGAATGTGTAGGTACTTACAAATTAAAATCCAAACCTCAATTTAACATAAATCCTGCAACTTTTGCCGACCTTCCCTGAAACAGGGGTGACTTGGCAATGTATATACCTACTCATACCAACCTGTAAGTCTTTTTATTTACTACAAATAATAGAATAAAGGTTTTGATAGAACGTTTGCTGTGTAGGTAGGTACCTACATTTATGGTAAATGGTAAACAAATTGCAGCCATACTTCGTATTTAGCTCTCTCTATCTCTGGAAGACAGTAAATAGTAGGATATATCCATAGTCCTTACCTAATGTACCTGTTGATCCAGATGTACCACAACTGCGGTAGTTACCTGTTACCGCGGTTACTAGTTAGTAGTAACCATTACCATAAAAAGTAACGAGCAATATTAAGCCTAGAGAAAAATGACGAACGGACGCTGCTTTATAGAAGGCTGATTCAGTATTCGTTATACAAAGGGTTGTACGTAATCCGAGTCAATTGTGCGTTGTGTGCGAGGATGGAAAAACAGCGTTGAAAAAAAGTGAAATACGCTTCTTTTAAACAGTCGCATACATAAGAAAGATGAAAGGATGTAGGTACGTTATTTAAAAAAACACTTGAACGTGGGTGAACAACAAAACAAAATTAAAGCAAAACTGACATCATACTATATTTAGTTGCTGTAATGGTCGAGGGGCGCTAACATTTGCATTATTGACACTAGCGCAGGTTCGAATCGCGCGTGCGCCGTGTTCTATCAACATTAACTTCAACCCTGGATTAACATATTATGTCATTGTATAATTAATACTTCATTAAAATATTAAATAATGAATCATTATAATTATTTTATTATTTTAAGAAATCCTGTGCGGGAGACTCCCTAGATTCTAGAGACTCGATAATGTTAATACCTATTTCTGGACAGGCAAAATAGGATGGGGATTTACCAGTGGCGAAGAGTGCCATACAAGCCGATTCCCATCGGCTTCCCTTTTAAAATGAGGTAACAAAGTAGTTAAAAAATATAGGCACAAAGTAAAAAAATACATTTAAAACCAAAGAAACAATACGTA
This sequence comes from Agapetus fuscipes, assembly GCA_951799405.1. Classification (NCBI taxonomy): domain Eukaryota; kingdom Metazoa; phylum Arthropoda; class Insecta; order Trichoptera; family Glossosomatidae; genus Agapetus; species Agapetus fuscipes. The sequence goes on along the minus strand of OX637336.1, from coordinate 17,635,756 downwards.
TTTTTTCCCCATTGAAACCATGCAGTCTACTTTATTATCATTTTTGCCTCATTTTAAACGGGAAACCGATGGGAATCGGCTTGTATGACACCCTTCGCCACTGTGATTTACATTCCTATTCACAAATCTATTAAAAAAAATGAAAATTTTGCAGAACACGCAATAAAAAAAATATATTGAGTTAGAAACAACGCATATTTATAGTAAAGTCAATGTCATAAAATAAATACAAACAAAATTGTAGGAAAAAATCTGAGCAAAATTCCAAGCCATGCGGAGAGCTTTGATCAAGTCATGCGAATGTTGAGGTTTGGATTGCATAGAGCCGTTTCGATACGAATCTGAAGCTTATCAAAATTAGTACAGCTATTAGCAGCCCCATGGTGAATTAAGATTTACTTCATGGCAATATGATAAAATGTGCTATTTAAAATGGCAGAGCATTTAATTTATATACAGCACGCGCTACCACAAGAATCAAACGAACTACTCGTATATTACATGTTCTGTTGTAGGTATGTGATGTTTTGTCATGTGATGTTTTGTCCTTGTGTCGTTTTGTCAAACTGATATATTTTCCTCTGCACAGCTACCTCATTTTCTGTCATATATCCTTACAAACCTCTTTCAATTCATTCATATCCATCACCTTTTTCATGCATCTTCTTCTTTTACGCTCGCTTCGTATATCCCATTCTTTCACAATTTCCTCAATCTAATCACTCCATATTTTTCTCGTTCGTCCCTTACTTCTTTTTCCTTTCACACTTCCTCTGTATATATACTTTGTCAGTCTATCATCATTCATTCTTTTCACATGCCCAAACCATCTCATCACATTCTTTTGTACCTTAACTTTCACATCCCCTTTCAAATTACTGTTACGAAATTAGGGTTCAATTGTCTTCAAATTAAAAATACACAGGTCTTCTTCAATAGTTATTTATTTTACACAGTTACAAAATTTATTTTCACACTACTTTCTCGATTATTCCACTTGGTTTTGGTTCACTGATCAGATGACTTCGATGTGTTTGTAAGTCTCTATGATACTGCCCCGCTCTGCAGGCCATTCGCACCTTTATACTCTTCAGAGCAGTATGATCCAGAACTAAAGTCGCCAGACGGTTCCAGAGTAATTATTACTTCTCGACGCTTCACGTACTACCTAGAGATACAACCAAAATCCTACCTACAAATGTAACACAGTATTCCTATAATTATAACAAATACCTACTTAGCCTAGAGAATTCTACACTTATACATAATTATCGATACTTATTTCAATATTTATATTTACATAACACTACCCCCCACCTAGACTGTTTCGTCCCGGAACAGTCTTGACTCTGTGTAGGTAGGGGCATGCTGATCCACGTCGACACCCTGTGGTCAGGAAGAAGTGGCAGTCCACGGATTTCTCCCCACTGGCTCTCGGCTGCGCTTGCTCGCAGCACACCATGACGCTGATGCCGACTCCCGAGAACACTGCTTCAATCATACTCCGGATTATCCGCCAGTCTCGATTAGCGCGGCCGCCACCCATCTTCGGTATTGCCAGACGCGCCTGCTGATCCTCCAACATGTAGTCACGCAGCTCAACAAGGCCATCCCACAATGCCTTGTAGTCCTCTTCCAGGTTGCTGGAATCCGGGACAACCAGGCAGTATGCTTGTTGACGCCCCTTCGGTAGTCTCAGAGCTCTTCCTTGCGGGCTGCTCGAGGGTTGCGGTTCTCCGAATTTGTATCGGAAGACCCGTGCAATTCCTCTAGACATATCTAGATCTTCCGGTACACTGCATGCCAGTGTGTGGTCCCTAGTGACCTCAAATAAGTCCTTGTGGACTTCTGTGGTCACTCCATGGCGAAACTTCTGCCCTGCCTTCGCGTTCTCCCAAAACGTCTCAAAGGCTGGTGATCTTTCGGATGCGACGCACTGTCGTACTTTTTGGGCTGGTTGGTCATCATTATCGCCTAGGTATGGTGAGAGGCGATTGTAGTGCACGACCCTTGGTTTTCCGTTTGGTCTCTTTTTTATGCGGTAGACCACATCGTTGATGCGCTCCAAGATCTCGTACGGCCCGTCCCAGGAACGCTGAAGTTTCGGACAGTATCCTTGGCGCCTCTTGGGGTCAAAAAGCCACACCCAGTCACCAGCTTTGTACCCCATGCTGTCAGCTCTGGTGTCATAGCGCTCCTTCATTTGATCGCTGGCTTCCCCGATGTTCATGCGGACCTGATCATGGATGTCATCCAGCCTCCTGCGAAGGTCTGTCACATAGTCTTCTCCGGCTAGGTCTTCACCTGGTTTGCAGCCAAATTTGAGATCACAAGGAAGTCGCATTTCTCGCCCAAACAGTATGCTGCTGGGAAGCTTGGTGAGCGGTTTTGCAATGTCCGCAAATCTTGGCACAAACCTCCTGTAATAAGTGCACAGCCCCAGGAAACTCCTAGTTTCATGTTTGTCCTTCAGCACGGGCCAGTCTCTTACTGCCTTGATTTTGGCAGGGTCAACTTCAACTCCACGTTGAGAAACTATGTGTCCCAGGTAATTTACTTGTTTCTTGAACAGGTTACACTTTTTCGGGTTGAGCTTCAGTCCAGCGTCTTGTAGTCGCCCGAAAACTTGCTCCAGATTTCTCAACTGATGGTTGAAGTCCTTTCCCAGGATGATTATGTCATCCAAGTATACCAGGCAGGTTTCCCATGATAGTCCTCGCAGCACATTCTCCATCAGCCTTTCAAACGTGGCGGGGGCATTGCATAAGCCAAATGGCATCACGGTGAACTGCCAAAGTCCAGATCCAGTCGAGAATGCAGTTTTCTCCTTATCTTTGGCATCCAATTCAACTTGCCAGTAGCCACTTTTCAGGTCCAATGTGGAAAAAATGGTGCATCCTGCCAATGTGTCCAAGGTGTCGTCAATCCTTGGCAGAGGGTAACTATCCTTTTTCGTAACATCGTTGAGCAGTCTGTAGTCCACACAAAATCTCGTGGTACCATCCTTCTTTTTCACCAGTACCACCGGGGATGTCCAAGGGCTACTTGATGGTTCTATGATGCCATCCTTGCTCATGTCTTTGATGATCTTGTCAGCTTCTTCCCGCTTTGCAAAGGGTAGTCTTCTTGGAGCCTGTTTTATTGGTCTCGCTTCTCCGGTGTCTATGCTATGTCGCACTACCTTGGTTCTTCCCAGACGGCCATTAGAGTCCTCGAAAATGTTCTGGTAGCGGCAGATCAAACTCCTCACTCTCCGTTTGTTTTCCTCGGTTAGACCTTGGGAAGCGTCGTGGACCAGGGCTTCCAATTGTGTTGACAATTTGTTTCCTTCGCATGACATGTTTGTCATCTGTTGCACAATGGAAGTTATCCTCTCACATCTGCCCAAAACAAAACCTTCATTCATTTTAACTGGGTAGCTGTTCACATTCATGATCTTGACAGGAATGGTCTCCTTTGCGCGAATCACTGTTCTTGCCACCATGACTCCTTTGTTAACATTGTCCATGTTCTCCGGTTCTATCATACAGATTTGGTCATTTGTACTACTGGAATCCAGGCGGGCACTCACTATCATCTCGGATCGCCCCTTCACTTCGGTATTCTTGGCTAGGATAACACGTGCAGCCAGTTCTTTCCGTCTTTGCAGGATGACTTCTTCATTTCCAATTTTAATGGACCCTTTCTTTAAATTTAAACTGCACCCAAATCTGTCCAGTATGTCCATTCCCAATATAACGTCTTCTTCAATGTTGGCCACCAACGTCCGATGATCAAAAGTGGTGCTGCCAATTTGGAAGGTGGCAATCGTCTCCCCATACACCTGTGCTGACTCTCCCGTGGCGGTGTGCAGAGACCACTTTGTTGGTGCAATCTGCTTACCTCGTGCCACTATGTCGCGTCTCAGAATTGTCCTGGTTGCTCCCGTGTCCACCAGTAGTTCACGAGTTACTCCATCTATTATGCCATTGATAAAAATGCTGCTGGCTTTTCCTCTCACGGTTGCGACAGTAGCAGCAGATTTCAGGGCCTCTCCAGCGTGGGTCAACGGTTGCCCCTTCCCATTAACCCTTTCTAGTTTTCCGCAGCCTGTTTTCTGGGTTTCTGAGGCTTGGGACACTTGGTGCTAAGGTGGCCCAGCTGTCCGCAGTTCCAGCAGCGTGGGTCTCGTCTTCGAGGTCTCAGACGTTCCAGCACTTTTTCAATTAGCTCCTCGGTTGTAGGTAGCTTGACCTCCTCTGCCTCGACTGCACGAACCCTGGCGTGGCCCCTGATGGACTGTTTGACAGCCTCAAACTCGAGAGCTTGGCTGAGCGCCTCGTTCAAAGCCTTGGGATGGGCCAGTTTTACGGCTTGTTGCGTCTCCCATTCCCGCAATCCATTTAGGAACTTGTCCACTGCCAAGCTCTCACAGATGTCGTCGGAGGCTGTCGGGTAAGCGTCTCGTACCAGGCGGGCGATGTCCATTTCAAACTCCTGGAGGCTCTCGTTGGGCTTCTGCACCCTTGTGTTCAGCTGCGACTTGTACAGCTGCTCCAGGCACTTGTGGCCATAGCGCATATCCAAGCGCTGCTTCAGCTGCCCAAAGTCACCACGGTTGTCCAGGGGTATGGCCTGCAGAACCCTGAGAGCGTCTCCTCGGAGCGACAGGCTGAGAACCGAAGCCTTCTTCTGCTGGCTCCAGGCTCCCATCATGGCAGCCGTTTCAAAGAGGGTCAAATACTCCTCCCACGACGTCTTCCCGTCGAAGGTCGGGAGGTTGTGCTTCGCCAGCGAAGGGTCATCATCCCCTCTAGTGACCCTGGTTGGAGTTGAGCATCCCTGGTCGGTCTCGTCGTGAAGGCCTTTGGGGGATATTCTGGTGGACTCCATCTGGCCCTTGTCGGCCAGCTCGGCACGCAGATGTACCTCCAGATTTGACATCCGAGTCTCCATTTCCCCCTTCAGGGCTGTCATCTTCTCCTCCATTTCTCCCTTCAGGGTTGTGAGATTCTCGTTCATCTTCTCTTTCATGTTGGCGAGGTCTTCCTGCAGGGCCTTGGCGTTTTCAGCCATCTCCACTTTCAGGTCGGTCACCACTTCCTTCAGGTTGGTGGTCATCTTCTCCTCCAGCCCGGTCAGGTCCGCCTTCAGGTCTTCCCTCAGGGTCTTGGAATTGTCAGCCATCTCAGTCTTCAGTCCTGTCAGGTTACTGTTGATGCTGATATTTAGCTCGTCCAAGGCGCGGTCCCCCCCAGACGCCATGACAAAATATGCCGGGTCTTCGCCTGATTGTTCCAAGGCCTCTATGAGGCGTGCCTGTAAGGCCGCCTTCCCTCCTGAGGTCTCCAGGTCCCTCTCCAGAAGCTCATTTTTAAGCTCTGTGACTTTGAGGTCCTTGACGTTCACTTTGGTTGCCATTTTTTTTTCAAAATTTACGTCAAAACAAAAATATTTTCAAATTTATTTAATACCAGTTTTGAGTTTTATATATATAGCTGTTTTGAATGCGTACTTTAGCAAAAATAATAATTTGTCTGATTACACTGATTGGTAGGTAAGTAGGTACTGTCTTTTAATATTTATTTTTAATTCACCAATATTTTTAACATAATAATGTCTGATAGTACATAATTATTTATTTCGTCTCAAGTCTTTCAAACACACAGGTAGGTATTTAATGTACATTCACACACTTGTAAACAAAGGATAGTTATTCAAAAACTTTTTCTCGATGAATCTGGAACGTTCTTTTGTAATATTTTTCAAGATTTTTATTTATTTATTTTATTTTTTTAATCACACACAATAATAAAAAAACTATGGTCCAATTTGATGACTTTCTCAATGCGGTAAAATAGTCATTATGTTATGTCCAGAATTATGTCCAGAATTATGTTCCATATGATGTTCCAGAATTTATAAACAACTTGCTTTTGCGTCTTTTCTTTTAACAAAAATTTATTTAAACACTTGTTTTCACAAAAGTCAGTTCACACAAAGTTCAATTTGAATAAAGTTCATTTTAACACTATTTAATTTATTTTTAGACAGAAGATCTTAATTTTTCTTGACAATTCCGCACCTGACGCCAATTGTTACGAAATTAGGGTTCAATTGTCTTCAAATTAAAAATACACAGGTCTTCTTCAATAGTTATTTATTTTACACAGTTACAAAATTTATTTTCACACTACTTTCTCGATTATTCCACTTGGTTTTGGTTCACTGATCAGATGACTTCGATGTGTTTGTAAGTCTCTATGATACTGCCCCGCTCTGCAGGCCATTCGCACCTTTATACTCTTCAGAGCAGTATGATCCAGAACTAAAGTCGCCAGACGGTTCCAGAGTAATTATTACTTCTCGACGCTTCACGTACTACCTAGAGATACAACCAAAATCCTACCTACAAATGTAACACAGTATTCCTATAATTATAACAAATACCTACTTAGCCTAGAGAATTCTACACTTATACATAATTATCGATACTTATTTCAATATTTATATTTACATAACATTACATTCTTTCTTAACCCATTCATTCCTAACTCTATCCTTCAGAGTTTTTCCTGTCATGCTTCTCAAATGCTTCATTTCCACCGTACATACTTGACTTACTTCGCTATCATTCTCTGTCCAAAGCCTTCCATCCAAAACCATATCATCTAACTTGCCAAATAAAACTTATTTTGTTTCGTTTTAATTTTTTTAAACAAAGATTCAATTAGCATTTGTTGATAAGTTAATTCCGTCGCGGACCTTGATAGCATCAACAGTAACAACTCGCCTCAGCAACTCCCGACATCTTGCTGTACGAGTGGCGAGTACCTATAGCAACGCGTGTATACTATACTGTTCTGATTATGCACGGCAACCAACAACCGTGAAAACGTTTCTTTGTTTGGGGCAATTTGGGGTTTGACCGAAAACAAAATGATGTCTGCCTACCGAATCAAATAATAAAGAATATGTAGGTATGTTCACCTCATACGCGAGCATCCTATTTATAATCTAAGTTGCAAAGATATTTAAGATTCATATTACATGCATTCTCATAAGCAGAAACGTGTAGGATCGTGTTGTGAAAGGCGCATGTGGACTTCAACATAAAACCCAATATCAAATGAACATAAGCCCTACAACTCTTGGCTGACCTTCCTTGAAACAGGAATGGCATTGGCAAAGTGAATCGTATTCACATAATTGCATTATCGCGCTTGCACATACCGCATGTAGTAGATTTACTATAAAAAAAAGGTTCACTTTGCTAATTAAATCCCGGTTTCAGGAAAGTTCGGCAAGAATTATGTTCATTTGAGATGGTTTTTTAGGTGTAGGTTCACATGCGGCATTTGTAAGCACGCACTAATATGTGCCTGCTTGTAAGAATGTATAACATGAATCTTAAATGTAATATACCTCTGCAACTTAGACAATCGATAGACGCAAGGGTTGAAAAATTATGGCGACTGATCTGAAATGTTAGCGGCTCAGGCTTTTAACTCTATGCATACAATTTAGATTATAAAGACTGTGACATATTGCATAAATCATCTTATGTGATAAATAATAACTCAATTTATTTTTCCGCGTGTTGCCAACTGATTTTATTCCAGCGTTAATTGATTCCCGGTCAGAGCCAACAGATTAGTTGGCAACTACCTGTTCCTGTTACTTTAATGGCTAGGTATAAATTTTAAAACTGGTAGGTACAATGTTTCACGTTTTCCCTGTCGACTGGCAATTTTATTACGTATTAATCAATTAATAATCCTGGCAACATTGTAGCTGTGACGTACATAGACCGCCATTACTAAGTCCTGCCCTTGTGGCTAGTTCAGACTATTCTAGTAAGCAGGACAGTAGAAGGGTGGATTACATGAAAGACAAATAACAGTACAAATAATTTCTTCGGTCTATGTATGAAATCTCGTCAGTCATTACTTGTGGATCAAATCTAATCTAATCTAAGTTGCGAAGACATATTCACATTAAAAATTCATATTAAACGCATGCCCACAAACAGGCATGTATAAGTTCACGCTTACAAATACTACATGTCTCTAATCTAAGTTGCAATGATATTGACATTGGGGATTCACATTATTTATGCATTCTCACAACCAGACACGTAGGTACAAGTTCGCGCTTGCGCATGCCGCATGCGAACTTACGACATAAAAACCCAATAATCTCAAATGAAGACACACCCTGCAACTCTTGCCGACCTTCCTTGAGACAAGGGTGATATTGGCAAAGTGAACCATTTTTTACAGTATGAGTTTACAGCTGAAGTAATCATATCGATACCTTAAACTTAAAATTGAACGTCCATATTTCAGTGGTAACACTTCGGACTCTGAATGGGAAGGTTGTGGGTTCGATTCCCGGCGGAGCACCAAAAAAAAAAAACCATTTATATTTTCAAATTTGCTCTTCACTGGGTTGAAAAATTCATAAAACCTTTACCAATGACCGGTCACCAAAGGTCCATCCAGCCTTACAGCAACTGGGTCTTGCTTGAGTATTGGCGCATTGTAGCGGCGACCAAGCTCGTACACCTCTGCGGCACTACAACAAGTGTCATAGACCCCTATAGTCTCTAGAATCTAGGGAGTCTCCCGCACAGGATTTCTTAAAAAAAAAAAAGGGTAACACTTGTAAAAAATCCCTGTTTAAAGTTGCAGCATCTAACGTCAAAATAGTCTCGCTGTTCGATAGAAATTAAATTAAAAGATAAAATGCAAAGGTTAGCTAATTTGGATGCAGTGTACGCAAAAATAATATTTTTACTTGAACAGTGTGAACGTATCATGTAGAACTGGATCTGGTTTTACAATTTTACTTATTTGAAACTTGTAATAAAATATTAAACTTGGAAAATGTGATGAATGAGAGATCATCAGTTGTTCAACATCATGAAGTAGAAAAGTACACACGTATCTGTGATCTAAGTTGCAAAAATCCATCCAACAGTGGCGTAGGGTTGATACAATACCAATACCATCGGTTTTCCTTACAAAAAAGGCTTAAAAAAAATTCCAAGGTTCCTAAATATTTCCTGACCGGTTTGTAGTCCAGTGGTAACACTTCTCGTAAATGGAAGGGCTTGGGTTTGAATCCCGGTGGAGCACAAAAAAATACCATTTATATTTCCAAATATGCTCTTCGCTGGGTTGAAAAACTTCATTTATACCTTTACCAAAGACCGGTTACCACAGGTCCATTCAGCCGGACTGGGTCTTGTTTAAGAATTGGCGCTTTCTATAGAGACGACCAAGCTTGCAGACGGCTCTTGAGGTGTGATTCGCACAAAAATAGGGCTCACCAAATAAATCATCCTAATTTATTATTTTTGGTTGTGGTTCATCCAGGAGGCAAAGCCCCACCCTGTATTGTTGTGTCAGTGGTGATGAAAACTATATAATAATAATAGGATGACTTATTTGGTGAGCGCTGTTTTTTAGTCAATCACACCTCAAGAGCCCTCAGAGAGCTTGGTCGTTGCTATAAAAAGCGTCAAGCTCATTCTGCCAATTCTCAAGCAAGACTATAAGGCTAGATGGACCTTGGTGACCAGTCTTTGGTTAAGGTATATGAACTTTTCAATCCAGCGAAGAATATATTTGAAAATATAAATGATAGTTTTTGTGCTCCACCGGGATTCGAACTCACGACCTTCCATTCACGAGTCCGAAGCGTTACCACTAGACTACGGACCGGTCTGAATTCGATGGGAATCATGTTATACGCCTCTGGTATCTCAGTACTCGTACACAGACAAGTATTTCAGGAATCCTCCAAAGGGTATTCAAGACTCGATAGATTAATTTGCTTAACGGGATTAACCCATTAACGCCAATCCATCATAATCTAATCTAAGTTGCATAGATATTTCAGCACTTAATCCATAAGCAAGTATATAAATATTATTAGATAAGCTTGCAGGCTTTCAAATGCCTGCGCGGACCACACCGCGATATCTGAAGGCTTCAATCACCACAAACAAGAGGATAACAACAATACTAACAGCAGCATCAGATAGACTTTCCAAGCTCCCTAGATTCTAGAGACTCTAGGGTTCTATGACACTTGTTGTAGTGCCGTAGAGGTGTACGAGCTTGGTCGTCGCTACAAAACGCTAATACTCAAGCAAGACCCAGTTGTTGTAAGGTTGGATGGACCTTTCAGTGACCAGTCCAGTCTATGGTAAAGGTTTATGAATTTTTCAACCCAGAGAAGAGCACATTTGGAAATATAAATGGTATATTTTGTGCTCCGCCGGGATTCGAATCCATAAACTTCCATTTACGAGTCCGAAGTGTTGCCACTGGACTACGGACCGGTCCAAGAAGTGTAAAAGTAAAACCGTTTTTGGAGATCGAACTCTCGAGGTGCTTGTTCCAACTTTTTCCCAAATGACCTTCGCGAAATGGATCTGGAGAGTGCTTTAAAGTTAGGCAGAGATTTTAAAATACTCAACTGTTTGGGCGCTCGTATGAGCAAACAAACGCCTATGAGATGGTTCAGAGTCAATAAATAAAAAGGATTAAATTATTGACACGACAATCACTTTTTTCGGGCTATGTAGCCGTGGTCTGGTTGATTCTTTCCGGACAGTTTTGCCCATTGCTCCGATGGGCATTATCAGCGGTTGGCTAGTCGCTGTGATCTTCTTACAGGATCTACTGTACTAGAAACAACGCCAGCCTTTCAGCAGATCCTGTAAGAAGATCACAGCAACTAGTCAACCGCTGATAATTCCCATCGGAGCAATGGGCGAAACTGTCCGGAAAGAATCTACCAGACCACGGCTACATAGCCCGGAAAAAAGGTATTGTTGTGTCAGCAAGAACCGGCCGTGAAAGCTTCAATGTAGATACGATTAAATTATTGTTATGATTATTATAAAAATCTAAACTTCATGCGTATGCATGTAGGTTTGCGTTTATATAATATGTTTCAAATCAGACAAGGAAAGGTGGCCGAAGACTGAAGAAAATCGTCCAGTGGAGATTCAGGATGTCCAAGCGACGCGTGGGGAAACCATAGCTGAGATGGCTGGACGATATTCAACGGAGAGCATGGAGAAGGTGGATGGAACACGGCTTGAGAACAGGGAGGTTTGGAGAGGGTTTGGAAAGGGTTATACAAGGGATAGACAAGAGAAACAAGAGGTAGAAAGAAAATCTGAACGTAAATGAAAACCCTTTTTAAAAAATGGGTGAAATAAGCAGAAATTAAATCTTAGGTACCAACCTACCTAAGACACGCGAAAAATACTATCTGCCTTATCTTAAAAATATAATACTTTGAAAGGTTGAGGAGAGAAGGACTGGAAGATACTGAAGGATCGGTGACAGGATATAACGGCACAGTGACAAAACAATACATGACAGAACATCACATGACAAAAACTCACATGACATTACATCACAATGACAGTACATCACTATGAAAAGATAACACAAGGACAAACATCACATCACAAAAAAACACATACGGCTTTTTAACATAAAATATTTTTTTGTTATGTGATGTTTTTTTGTGAGTCGCTTATGGTATGTTCTAATAGGGTAGTTGCAGTGGTAGGGAAAACGGTTGAAAATAATATGGTTCTGTAGAGTACATTTCAAGGATCACAACCATATATTTTTTGTATAGTAAAAATAAAAATATCATTGATAATTTAAAAAAATAAAATGCGGAGAATTTTAGTCGCGCCAAAACGCAGCGCGTTCGACTTCGCGAATCTTGACGTCAAAATTCGCCACTGGGCCCGCCGATACTTGCACTCCGAAAATGCATCGCCGTCATATCTGCCTAAATAAACAAAATGACCTTTTTTCCGAAAATCGAGAATACGCTAATTTTAAAGAGCTTTAGTTTAAAAACTAAGCAAGATATTTTTTTTTTGAAAACGCAGATGCATTTTTAAAAATGTATTCTACCATTTTATACAATGAAAAAATTATGTGATACTTCCCTATTTAGGTATGTGATTTTTTTAATTTTTTTAAATAGATTTGTAAAGAGGAATGCAATTCACCAACCTATTCTGACTTTTTTGTATAGATTTCTTTGTAAGGTTTTGTTCTTTTATATATTTAAATGTAATTTTTTATTCATATTCCTTGACTTATAGGTTGGTATGAGGCTGACCACCCATACTGTAAAAAATGGTTCACTTTGCCAATGTTACCCCTGTTTCAGGGAAGGTCGGCAAAAGTTGTGGGGCTTATGTTCATTTGAGGTTTGGATTTTATTTGTAAGTACACATTCAGCATTTGTAAGCGCGAACTACACTTGTTGGTTTGTGGGCTTACATCTGAGAGCTTTAAATGAATATATCCTTGCAACTTAGATTATAGATTATTATTATTATTATTATAGATTCTGCCTGGCCAGAAACAGGTATTAATATCATAATTAATTATTGTTTATATTCATGAATTATTAATTAATAATTACCCAATAACATCTGTTGAACCAGGGTCAAAGTTATGGTCGAGTGACCCAAGCGGGGATCGAACCAACGTTATTCCATTCCAAATACGCTAGTAAGATCGGCCTCTTGGCCCCCTCGGCCATAACACCGATGTTTTGTCTTGTGATGTTCTGTCATTGTGATGTACTTTTCTGTGATGTAATGTCATGTGTTGTTTTGTCACTGTGCCGTTCTACCATGGAGCCCAATCATGAATCCAGGATCATGGCTGAAGAACGTACGACAATGGTAGGTGTATCAAAAGCAGAATGGGTATCCATTTTTACAGCTGCAGTCTAAAGTAAAGATAGTCACGAAGATAGCCGATTTTCGATTAGAAGTGGCACTAAAAGAAGATAAAGAAGAAGAAGAATTATTTCATGTCTCTGAGTACCAACAAAAAATAAATATATTCGCTTGCCAAAACATCCCCGCGCAAAGACGCGTTCGAATTACGAAAAAAATCAAATTTTAACAAAAGAACAGCAATGGCTGCCGGCTTGTGATTGGTGGAGAGATTCCCAGGCCTCACCAGGTGCGTCCCGAGTCCTTTGTAAAGAGTCCTCTACGCGCACACATATTGTAGACGGCAGTGAATGCGAGGTGAACCTTCTCAATGGAGCGGCATTGAATAGAGATGAAAGAAAGGTGCTTTACAGGAGAACTAAGCTGGGTATATTTTAATAGACATACGTACAAATAAAAATATGAGTATATAAGCTGTACGGGTAGAAGTTGCCAAGTGAATCAGTGAATTGCTGATTGTTTGATACTCCGCCAACGAAACGGTACGGAGATGAACAAAATCTAACGAAGAAGGAGATTCCGTGAGTCAAAAATGGCCATAAAAGAGAGTAAAAACGGTTCAATTTTGTTTGTTGGTATGTTCTTCCAGTACGTTGTTGTAAATACGTATGTAGTGGACCGGTCCTTAGTCTAGTGGTAACGCTTTGGACTCATAAATGGAGGTTGTGGGTTCGAATCCCGGCGGAGCTTAATAATTATACAATTTGTATTTTCAAATAATTATGCTCTTCGCTGGTTTGAAAAATTAATATACCTTTAGATACCAAAGATCGGTCACCAAAGGTCCATCCAGCCTTACAGCAACTGGGTGTTGCTTGAGAAAAGGCACTTTTTATAGCGACGATCAAGCTCGTAGGGGGCTCTTGAGGGGGCTTCTCGTGATTCGCACAAAAACAGTGCTCACCAAAAAATCATCCTAATATTATTATTAGTGCTAAAAGGAAACCTGTCCAGGTGACGACACAATTCATTTGAGGACATTATTGCAATAAATAATTTTGTAAGTACTTACGTATTTTGATTTTCTTGTTTAATTTTTTTTTCGTTGGTACGTCTAGCCGTCCATGGGATTCGGAGCATGCGCCTCCAGCACCACATTTCGAAAGCGTCAATTTTTCTCCTTTCTGCTGCTTTTATGGGCCATGTCTCGGCAGCATAGAGAAAAATAGGCAGTGGCAATAGGACGCAGAGTAGATACATAAGCATTTTAAATTTCCAAGGTATTTCGAATGTTGAAAAAGTTTGTGGGTAGATTAACTTATTGGTCTGTTTGTCTCAATTTGCCTTTCTTCTATGATGTTCACTCCCAGTTATCTTTCCATCTCTAGTGTGGACTTCCAAGAAGACGTATGCCAAATAGTTGTTCATCCATTGCAATATGTGGAAGTCGGAAACGGTCCATCCTTCCAACATGCGCACACCAACAGCTTCCCTATCTGATCATCGATGTACCTGATGATTTTTTAAAGGAATCCTCCCTAGATTTCAAACACTCTAGGCGTCCATGATACTTGTTGTAGTGCGGCCGAGGTGTTTGTTGATATGTCGGTTGATGTCCTGATCATTCGTAGAAGGCCTGTTAGTTACGTAGTGTTGTGATGTGTGTTGTGTTGTGTTGGCTTTGTTTTAAGACACTGAAAGGAAGTGGCGATTGATATTGGTTTTGAATATGACAAGGTTAAATTGGGGTAGGAACACAGATACCGGTAACTCGTTCCATACGTGGGTAGTATGGCAAAGGAATGAGACGTGAAAACACCAAGTTCTAATAGTTTTGATATCAACTGAAAATGGTTGAATGTGAGCCGTTCTACGAGTTGCCCTTGGTGTGACGAGAGGAGGGGGTATAAGTGAGGATAATTCATCAGAACATACACCATTACAATTTACAGTACCTATAGAAGAGAATGTTCATTCTTACTTTCCTTCTGTGCAGGAGAGAATGTAGGTTGGCTGTGAGAATATGGGTATCAATCAGCTTCGTCGTCTTGTCCTGTCCTTCCTATCCATCCTTCCAACATCTTCACACCATTCACCAATAACTTCCTTATCTGATCATCGATGTATCTGATGATGTATTCTGCTTGGAAAGTTTCTCAGATCCTTTCACGTATAATCCTTACAAAATATACAGTTCCATTGTATAAATATATTGTTAACTTGTTGCTCAATCAATCTATACATCACTTAATTTTATTAAATAAAACACTGTTATTAGCACGGCTTACAAAAACGTAATGACGAAATCAATGGTTAATTTTTGTAACAAATATTTTTATTCGAAGTGTGGGTAGGTACTTGAAATAAACAGTTTTATATGGAAGCAATAATTTTAGTAAAATCTTAGATAATGTATAATACGAGTATGTAGGTACGTTTTTATTTATAAATAATTTTGTGATAATACAACCCACAGACTTTTCTAAAAAGAAGAAAACAACAGATTTATCTTTCTTTCTTACTTCTTCTGAGCTTTCTGCCAAATTCTTGCCCATTTTAACTTATCGAGATCCTAAAAGTCCTTGGTAAGGGCCATGGACTCGGAACGTTTGTTTCAAATTTGATTTTTCTTGGCGAGAAAACGTCACACTTGTATATAACTGGGGCTATTGAATAGCAAAATATTAGTAAGCACTCGCTCTAGCGACCCATCGAGTGTGACGTCATATTTTTTAACTTTCTCAAATGTGTGGACCTGATTAAAATCCACAAATAAAAAAAATACATATTTTATTACAAAATTTTCATGGGTAGGTATCTATTAACAATAATTTAATTTTGTTTCTCTGGCAGCAATGTTCTTTTTTCATAATTTGATTTGAATTTGGAACGACGCGTCGCGCCGGGAAGTCAAACATGGCGGCATGGAAACAGATGATGCTCAACCTTGACCCGTCTCAAATGAATTATACGTTTCGGTTTTGAATTAAAAAAGGGGAATTAATAATAATATCACCGCCATTCACGCACGTAGAGCTGAAATATATAAATTATTCAGTGCCTATGATCCCGTATTATACACGGAATAATCTCTCTCACAGATCTTTTGATTCATAGGTTTTTTTTATATATTTGATTTACAAAAAGGGTTGGTTTGTCGAGCAATGGCGGCAATCTATCAAAATTCAAGGTTAAATTCAATTTGTGTGTTTGAATTTCGAATGAGTCATGGGCTATAATACCTACTATAGTAATGTTTTTCATGAATCAACGGGAGCAGTTTGAATACTCACATATTTAAAAAATAAACAAATAAGTTTGTATCAAACTATGTTGAGCCATTTCTAATAAATATAGGAACGATTAAAAAAATAAAGAAATGTACTGCGTAAACTATTTAGGTAACTGGTTGTCTTGTGTTGTATCAATTCATCAAAACTGTCTTGTGAATAGACTGTGGACTGCAGTTATTTTAAAGACAATTTTCAGGATTGATATATTTAAAGTTAATTCGTATTAATTCTTCGTCCCTTCACGGGCTATAGAGATTCAATAATACTCGTATATTTTGTGAGTTACTCATTAGATCATTTTTAAGACCAGTCAATGGCTGACCCATCATATTAAACTAGAATCTCAGTTTTGTATTTTAGAGTCCTTTTTTTAAAGTCGAGTTATGAGGTTAGAATGATTTAATAAAAAACTGATTTGTAAAAATAAATAGGTTTTTGAATCATCACCTCATTCTGTTCAAGGAAGGTTTAGTTGAACGTTATCTCGAAGTGTGTTTCCATCCTAAAGATAAACCCACGTATCTCAAGGTTTGCAATTTTCTTGGAAGGCGAGAAATACCTATTTCCGATTTCCTCTTACATTATACATACATAGGTACACACTGAGTTATCGACATGCAGTATTATTCAGAAACAGTGCTATTACACTGCGAGTATAAAACATTCGAGAAACAGAAAAAAACTAAAACCTTTCCTAGTTATTTCCTTCAGATATTTTAGGCACAGGTACTTGAAATTTTAAACGTTTAAAATTCAATAGGTGCTGTTCACAGAAGGCAAATTCATGGCTCAATCGCTACCCATCGTGAATTTTTTCATATAAAAAACGACGATCCGTAGGTAAGCTATGGATCATTTTTTTTTGTGAATAGCACTGAATAATATTTGGAGATGAATTAGAAATAACATGTGATAGCTTAGGCGTAGTGTGTGAATAATTTTAAATTAATCTAGATCTGAAAGTCGAAATCTCAGGTGGTACAAATGTACAACGCAGGGCTTGATCTCCACCCAGTCTATACATTTGTAAGTCTTTTACAAATTATGGGGGTCCTTTAGAATGCAAAATTTGTTCGAAATTTATAGTGGTGCTATCCCATTTACATACGAAATCTGGAATAAGTACTCCATGATTACTTCCTCACTTAGTGAGTTCTTCATTGAGTTCTTACAAGTTGATACTCGGATAGGTACTGTGGGTATGTGAACACTCGGTATATTGTGGCACGTTAATGTGGCATATATGTGATAAGTATGCATGTATGTCTGTGTGATGGAATCAAATCACATCAGCAAAGCAAAATGCTTCCGTTGAGCACAAGACGCGGCGATCGCTTTATGGCAGTGATAAGAAACGTTTTGTCAACGATCATTAGACATAAGTAAGTACCTAAGCATACTGTACTGTAACTGTAACTCTGTCGTCATTCCGCTAGGGGTGGCCAGAGCCTCTGCAGAGCTGCCTCCATTTCTTCCTATCCTTAGATTATACCTCTTTCAATTCATTGATATTGTTATGTAAATAAAATATTGAAATAAGTATGGGTAGTTATAGTTATAAGAATCCTCATAATTATTGGTGGGTAAGATCGATAATTGTGTATAAGTGTAGAATTCTCTAGGCTAAGTAGGTATTTGTTATAATTATAGGAATTCTGTCTTGCATTGTGTGGGTAGGAATCATAGAATAAAATACGTGCAGCATCGAGAAATAATAATTACTATGCCTTTCTGGAATTATCTAGCAACTATAGGATCTAGACTATACTGCTTTAGAGAGTATAAAAGGGTGCAATTGGCCTGCAGGGCCAGCAGTATCATACGAGACTTACAAACACATAGACCTAACTTGAGCAGTGAGCAGAAACCAAGTGGAATAGTCGAGAAACCTTTGTAAAAATAAATTGTGTAAAAGTGTAAAATAAATAACTGTATAAGAAGACCTGTGTATTTTAATTTGAAAGACTTTTGAACCCAATTTCGTAACAATATCCATCACCTTTTTCATGCATTTTCTTCTTTTGCGCTCGCTTTGTACATCCCATTCTTTCACAAGCTCCTCAATCTGATCACTTCATGCTTTTTTCGGCCGTCCTTTACCTCTTTTTCCTTTCACATACTACCTCTACGAAACATATTATAAAAGTTGAAGGGTTTGTGTATTTACATTGTGAAGATTCATTTTATATTAATAATGTAAAAATAAAACACAAAGCTTTAGTTAGTTGTCTTCTGAAAATGATGTGATAACATCAAAGCGCTGGGAAGGAAAACTTTATATTTTATTTTTACATTACTAAAACAGATTATGATGGAATATACTATTATTTATAATACCTACCTAAGTACCTACCTACTCTATTTTCATTTGAAAATGCATGAAGTATTCATTTTTAGAACCAAATAAAAAGTTAATGCTTTATCAAAGATGGAACAAACTTATTGTATAGGTTGCCCAAGGACTAAAGACTCAAACCAGCGGCAGCGGCGTCTTGATAAAGCTAAAATAGATACAACATTTACATATGGATAGAAAATGAGTAAAATGTTTATAATCAAATTAAAAACGACTCGGTAAGTACTTATTAATGAGTGCCGCACGTGAATTGACATAAAACATATTGTGTCGTCACTAGGCCGGGTTGCTAGGGAAAATGCATACAAATATTTTGTTATTGGTTGCTAAGGACGACAGTTCCATACAAGACTGACGTTTGCTTGCCGAGAAAAAAGCTTTAAATGCAAAAATGTTCCGACCTCATTGTAAACAAAAAAAAATGGTTCTCATGTAAAATTTGCCAGCTGTATCACTACTTATTCTTTAATCTAAGTTGCAAGGATATATTCATTCAAAGCTCTCAGATGTATGCCCACAAACAAACACGTGTAGTTCGCGCTTACAAATGCTGATTGTGTACTTACAAATAAAATCCAAACCTCAAATGAACATAAGCCCTGCAACTCTTGCCGACATTCCCTGAAACAGGGGTGACATTGGCAAAGTGAACCATTTTTTACAGTATGGGTGGTCAGCCTCCTACCAACCTATAAGTCAAGGAATTTTCCTTGACTTATTAATTTACAAAAAAAAAATGACGAGGACGATTTCCATAATCATATGGTTTTCATTTGAAAAGCTGTCCGAAGGAAATCGGAGCTGTTTTTTTTTTCAATATTCGAACATCGGTAGGTAAGAATAAAAGTTGGGAGCCACTGGTAATTATGCAACCATGGCAACGTATTACCGACAGGATCACAACATAAAATGGAGTGACATTGAGTTTGTTTTGTAAACGCAAAATACTATTCCAATCGGTCGCCATTTTATTACAAAATTCATCAACGTATCCAGAATATCCAACGCATCATCAAAAACGTTGAATAATGATTGACATTTGATGAAAACTGTGATAAAGAATTAACAGTTACCTGCGACGGATGAGACCGTAGATTTTAAATATTTTGAAGTCTATAACATTTGAGAGAGTGCCGCAGAGGTGTTGTGTAAATGCACTGTGAGGACGTCGAAATTGATGCCGTGTTCCTTTATACTCGTATAGCTTGGTAGTGTTGTGTTGCTATTGAGTTGGACACTGAGGCGATTGATGTCGGTTTTGAATAAACCATGATTAAATTGTGATGGAAAGGCATAGGTATACTTGTAAATCATTACATTAACAGACAGTTTTACAGATGAGTTGGATAAAATTTCTCATAGTTTTGATGTCGACTGCAAAATGGTGAACGAGTCGCTCTACGAGTTTGCCTTGTGATAAAAATAAGTGGAATAAATGAGGATATTTCATCAGAACAATAACTGTGATATTACCAATAGAAGAGACTTCGCATTTCAACCCTTCTTCTATCATCTAAATAAGTCCGCAAAAGAAATGGGTCGTAAATACGCTTAAAAGTTTTGACTCCAAAAGGGTGAATGAGTCGTTCTTGTCATGTCAAGGCGTTTTGAAAATGAAGATTATGATTACAAGACACCCGTTTTATTCGCAACGGACCGCGGAATCTGCTTACGCTTTTCCGAGAATGATTCGGCAGAATTATACAATAACAAATCGTTGAATTCAGAAGTTGAAAATTTTAGACAGTCATCGGTGCAAGATGTCCGTTATAAGTTTCAGTTTTGTGATTTGAGTGGTGCTGATAAATTGGCAGGCCATGTCGGTGTGAAACAATATCAACAATATAACCACGTTTTTGCAGTGCGAGACAAAGAAGAGTATCCAGCCGGGATCCATAACCTAGTAAAGTTTAACGTAAATGAAATAAAGGCGGGTAAAAATGCTAAGAATGTCAGATTCTCGGGGCTGCCGTCAGAGTGAGCCACTGTACGGGAGGATGAAATTACAGTTTCCTGTTTTGTTATCACAAAATGACAGTGTTGACAGATTCCTTCTATACCGAGCGAGCTTACTGCCATCTTGGAAATAAATTTATAAGCTTTTTAAAAATTGTTTGAAAGAAAAATGTAGTGGACAAAAAAGCCAGGTAAAAAATTGTGACACCTGCCGGGTTGCTAAGGAAATGGCTAATAAATTATTGTTGAGTTGCTAAGAACCCGAGTCACCCAGATCTGTAATAATAATAATATTACACTGATTTATTGTTCTAGTGTGTATAACACCTTACACCTTACCTGTACAAATAAATAGGTTCACTCTCATGCGACTCCTTCGGGGAAAACACGGCAAGAAGATAAACTATATGTGTAACTTGTTGCATTTTTGCATTTGTGTCTTCTGTGAAGATTGGCGATCATTATGGCATTTTTGGGTGTCCAACTCAAAATCGTGGCGGGCCGGATTTAGTAATTTTGTAATCGTGGCAGGCTAGATTAGACATTACTATCGTATCCATTATTGTATTGTTCTGTTTGTTGAATAATAAAAAAAAAAATTAAAAAAATTAAAAGAACTTTTTTGTTGTACTTTTGTCACAATAATTCCCCACCCCAATTTGAAAAAAAAATATTGCGCAATAACTAGATGTCGTCGCGGGCCGTATGTTGAAAAAGCCTGCTTTAGACAAAGCCACACTGCTAATGACCTTGTCAATGGTTTCTTCTTCGATATTGGGGGTTACAATTTTCTCCTGCAAGCTCTTGCAACGGAGAGGACTATGATCTGTTTCATTTGGGCAGTCCATCAACTACAAGATCTGCGTCTTGACCATCAAGGTTTCCGATCATGACAAGCTTCTCTAGGTTATCTGGAGGTCTATGTGCGATGTGACTCAAGAACTCGGGTTCATCTGTAGCACAGAGATGAAGAACAATCCAGGATTACCAACAGCTACAAGATCTACACATATTTTGTCCTCTTAGCCGTTTATGGAACTGTCAGCACTTTCCTCCAGTACCGCATCTCATATTTGTCTTAGAAATGTTGTAAAGTTCCTCATTGTTCTAATTCAACCGATTTTCATATCTAACAAATCCGTAAATGTAACTGTAGCATTGTCGCCGTTCCGGGTGTTTTAGGGGTTACCAGAACCTCTGCAGATTTCAGCTTCATAGATTCTTGAATAATATTCTGGATTCAATCATGTCCAGAATTTTAGCCATCTTCATTGTCAGTATCAAAGCCTTGTATCCATATGTAACTCTAAAATCTTCTTCCTGATCCTTTCTCAATCCACTCCTGGACGTAGACCTCCTCCAATCTTCTCCATTTTTGTCTATCAGCTGCTGTGTTCAGCCATCCTCTGCCTGCAGTCCCCTTGATGTCGTCCAGCCACCTCAGTAGGGGTTTTTCTACTCCCCGCTTGGACATCCTGGGCCGCCACTGGACGATTCTTTTCGGCCACCTGTCATGGTCTTGCCTTGCGACGTGACCGGCCCAGCACCACTTTAAGCAGGCCACTCACTGTATAACATCAATGATACCTGTGCATCTACGGATTTCCTGGATTGGAACCCTGTCTCTGAGGCTGATTCCCAGAATCTTCTTTTCGATGGCTCTTTGGCACGTCCTCTGTCTGTTGGCACTATACTGAGTGAGCCCTTTTGTTTCCAAGCCATAGGTGGGCACTGGAAGGACGCATGACTCATTACTCATTAGACACTCACATCTAAGTTGCAGAAATATAATATTGACGCTGTCGTTATAAGTCATTTTATTGAAATATAAGGTACAATGATTTCAACCAATAAATTCCATTTTTAGATGTTGAAAAAAATATTTACTTAGATTTAAAATTTGTTTATAAGTAGGTAATTTTAATGGGTAAATAAAAAAATAAAACAACATTTTATACTAGTACTTACTGAAATAAAATATAGCAAAGTTAAACTGTTTTTTTATTACTACTCAAATTTTAGTATTTAAGGCTTCAGATATTTTATGTTGTTTCTTTTGTAGTTAAAAAGTTAAGAAACTTAAAAATATGTCATGACTACAAAAACATCATTAGATTGACATTAATTATCTTATTATGTATTTATCAAATTGATGATTAACCTCTAGAGCGCCAAAATTTTTGCCGTAGTCCAGCCACCGCCACCCAACTCTTGGTTTTGATATTAAATATCCAAAGATACAAAAGATTATCTCCTATCAGTTTTTTTTATATCAAAAGACAGTGAAATAAAGTTTTTTTACTGTATAACAAATTAGGAACTCACTAGTGACCTATTTACTGCACTGTATCATAATATTCTGATTACGAAAAATACGTAGTGTTCTAAAAATAGACATATCGCATTGTTATATTTTTGATCTTATTTCTGTGTAAAAACTCAAGAAAAACGAAAAAAATCGCGATAAGTGCTTAGAGCGCAGATCCACGTTCCGGCAATCTGGAGATTAACTGTATATAAAACTGTTGTACCTACCATTGGTAGATCCAGAAATCATGTAGACATGTAGGAAGATGGCTAAATGGTTGGACAGAGTGGCGGTAGAAATATGGGACTGGTGAAGAAAGACAAACAAGCAGCGCTAACTGCGATTAATCAAGGAGGCCGGGACCCGGGTATCCTGAGTTGCTGTGCCTGTGATTGAACGGGTTATTCAAAGTATTGGTAATGCGAATGGAGTCTAGTGCTAATTTATAGGGATAATAGGGTAATTGCAGAGGTGGGGAATACGGTTGAAAATGCTATGGTTGTGAAGAGTACATTTTAATGATCACAACCATGCATTTTTTAAGTAGTAAAAATAAAGATTTCATTGCTGAGTTTCTAAATTAAAATACCAAGAACTAGATTCCCGCTAAAACACAGCGCGGTCGGCTAGCCGAGCCGTGACGTCACTGGATCCGCCAGACTATCATTTTATGATCACACATAAAATAAAAAAAGTGAAATAACCCTATTGAATTTCAATTGTACTTCTTCACTAAAGATTACCCTTCATCAAGATATTTTTAAAAATGCTGGGGTTTCAAATACAAAAAATCCAAAACAATAACCTGTCCTTCACCGCCTCCTAAAGCTAATTTATCGCCCTTACTATTCCACTGAACAAAGAAGATCTCATACTTTGTTAAGAATGTCATCACATGCTCTCCAGTTTGCGTAGACCAGACTCTGGCTGTCCTATCGGAGGAACCGCTGGCTAGATATTTCCCATCTGGCGAGAAAGCAAGCGTGAAGACAGATCCCGTATGGTGATAAATACTATGAATGCACGCCCCTTGTTCAACGTCCCACATTCGCAGGTTAAAATCGCCACCGCCGCTTGCCAAGATCTGCTTCATGTTTGGGTTTGCAGTTCCAGGGCCTGTGGGAGACCATCTAAGCTCATATGTCTCCTTCGTGTGTCCCTTGAGATCTTTCACGCAGGTGTCTTGAGACAGCGACCAGATTTTGAGGGTTAGGTCTTCCGAGCATGAAGCCAAGAGGTTCTTTTGTGGATTCCATTCAATACGATTCACCTCAGCCTGGAAAAAATAGTAATTATTAATTACTGAATTTCGCTTATGGTCTAGGTGAGAAAGTTTGAAACTTCTATTCAATAAGCATTAACACTTCAGGCTCGTAATTGGATGGTAGTGGGTTTGAATAAAAGCAGAGCACATTATGTTTTTCCTTTAAAATGCTCCCTTTATTAGAGACCAATCACCAGAAAGCAAGATCATCTTCATCATTTCACTTTCACGTTGAAAAAGCCCATAGGGGCCGTCCATAAATTACGTCATCGATTTTGGCCGATTTTCGACCCCCCCCCCCCCCTTACAATCATCATATAGTCATTATCTAATGACCCCCCCCCCCCCCCCTCTTGCTGTAATAATGGATGAGCTTAATAATTAATAATGTTATATTACTTACATAATATTTTGTAAATTTTGTAGAAATTGGTATTTACAAGAACGACGTCACTTTTGGTACTCGTACATCATTTGCCATCATCCGCAGACCAGACTCCCCCCCTTAATGCGAATGACGTAATATATGGACAGCCCCATTGTAGGCATGAGCAAAACGTCCGGAAGCTCCAGCTCCCACAGACCACGGCAACAGATCCCGGTAAACATATCTCCTGCATCTTCAGCCAGCCATGTAAGCCTAAAATTCCTATTCAACACTGACAGTGATTCAACAGGGTGGCCAAGTCCACTATGACAAATGATAATGAAACTTAGGAAGTACATACGGTGTGAGCATGAAAGATCCTGATAGGGTTCTCTACAGCCAGTTCGCAGACAAAAATGTTGCCATCCTGGGAGCACGAGGCAAAGATATCGTCAGTCATCCACTGCACGTCTATGGCGGGGCCCTGGTGAGAGAACTGCTGCTTCAGGCGGCCATTGTTGGTGTCCCAAACACACACCTTGGAATCTCTCTGGAAAATAATAAAAAATGTATTCAACTATTTGAGTACTGGTGGCATGCATTGATGTCATGAGCAGACTTGCATAAAGTGCGGTTAGCATTCATGGATGTTATCGAAATTTGAAGGTACCCTTGCCATCTGCCATCTAGTGTTTATCTGTTAACCTCCAGAATGCCGGAACGCGGATCCGCGCTCTGAGTACTTATCACGTTTTTTTTTTTGCGTATTTACACAGAAATAAGGTCGAAAATATCGTTTCAAATTCTCTTCTTGGATAAAACTACCCATCAATAAACTCAAAGCATTAATTTTCACTTCTCTTCAATTTCAATTCTCACTTTGAAGGTCTCACTCTCATTCTTTCACAATCTTGCCTATTTGGTCGATCAATTCTTTCCTCCGTATTCACCTTCCACGCTTTCCTCTGTATACTTTCTTTGTTAGTCGTTCATCATCCATTCTTTCAAGATGTCCGAATCGCCTCATTGTGCTTTTTTGTACTTTCATTCTCATATCCCCACCTTAAAACTGAATAAGAACTGATTCACTGATATGAGAAATTGTGGGATAAAATATTATATTGGGTGTACTTAACTTCTCATAATAAATGAACTAATTATAAGGAAGTGCTCATGACAAACTTCTAAACTGCAGGATATTCACACTTTTGTAGTGTTTTCTCTCGTAGAAAACAGGAATAAAGGTGCATTAATCTAAGAAACCCATGTCAGCTGTATATTTCATTTATTCAGTTTTATCTTTTAGGTAGGTATCGATATTCTCTTTTATAAAACATTCGCTCATCACCCAATCATTGCGTGGCAAATAGAAATAGCTTGGTCTCTTACACTGCACGTGAGGAGATGTGTCCCTGCCTTGTTCCACTGCAGATTGTGTATGAGCTGGCTGTGATGGGGCAGGATGTGGATCATATCCCCTGTGGGCGACCAGATGCGAGCGCAGCTGTCAAAACAACCCGTTGCAAAACCAGATCCATCAGTCTGGAATAGTAAAAAAGAATCTTATAAGTAATTTATAGCAAACAAGAAACAGTGCCCAGTTTTCCCCGCATTAATAAAATAAAATCATTACTCTTAAAATAGGTGTGGGTGATGCTGGAAAATCCCTGCGTCACTTCAGTCTGGTATGGGTCTCGATTGGCTTCTTTGGCCACAGAGATGATTGGCCTTTATTTATAGTAAGACTAAGGATAATTCTCGAATTAAATCATGGGAGAATTTACTAGAACACCAAATACTCGAGCAATCTAAGTATCTAACATCTAGAGACTTTACAGACACCAACACAGGCAAGCAAAACACACAATTACATATTCGTAACAGTACAGTCCTGTTAACAGATAATAGACAGATGCCCTTACGTTCCATGCCACGGCAGACACATCATGGCACCAGCCCCAGTTGGGAGGAGGCGGGTAGTTGTAGGCTGTGGGGTGATGCAGGGTTCTATGAGCTGGTACAGGGACACTCAGGGAGGCCACATCCCAGATCCTGCAACATCACACGGCAAAACATTATTATATTGTTGCGAATGTGTATTTGTGTGTCTGTTTGAGTTGGTGTAAGCAGTGTCTGTGTAAGTCTGTGAAGTCTCTATTTTTTTTTTAAGTATTTTTTTTTTTTTATTTGTTTGAGATTGTGTGAGTGTTTACTCGAATATTCTAAGCAGAACGTTCTGGCGAAATCTTGCATGTGCCAGTTCTTAATCTTTCGAGAATAACCCTTATTCTTGCCTATAAATAAGAGCGAGATGCTCTGTAGCCAGACTAGTATCTAAGCTGTCGAGCTGTACAGTTCAAAAGCAGCTCTGTGGACAAACCAAATGTGACCTGTTTCTGAAATAAATTTCCCTAAATAAAATATATTTTTTTATTAAATTGAACCAGGGAAAATCATAACATTAATTAGAGTAAAATTTTTGTGTGTTTCTCAGAGATATTTATTTAAAAATATGAAATTTTTAGTTCCATCTTTGACCTATAAGTATCAAGTAAGCTAGCAAAATTTCCCTGATTATTGGGAATTTCCTATGGATAATGTCACATAGCCGAGGCCCGAGGGATATTTTGACAACTCAAATACAATCAAACCAACTGTTTATTTGGCTGCTGATTTTTGTGAATTTCAAAAAATAGCACAATAAATAAATTGTTCTTCGAAAAATTGAAGGCTTATTGTAGAATAACTGTGACACCCTCACCTAGCAGTGCCATCCTTGGATGCAGTGACCAGCACATCTTTCTTGGGGTTCCATGCCAGGCTAAATATGTCATTGGTGTGTCCATACAAGGCCTTGTAGCCGTGCTGAAAATAATTAGAAGCAATTGAGGAAAGATGGCGAGAATCGCAAGGTTAACATTCATCTGCGATTTGGGTTTTTTTTTTTTAATACAACTGAAACAATAAAAGAATAATGGTAATATTAGAATGATTTATTTGGTGAGCGCTGTTTTTGTGTCAATCACACATAATTCATCAAGAGCCCTCTGCGAGCTTGGTCGTCACCGCATTGACTAATAACATCTGTGGACAAGAAGTTATTTTAACGAAAATAGACATATATATATCTGTCTCAACTTACTTAACCCAAAAAAAAAATCTTGAATGTTGGTACCATTGCAAAAAATGGCTTCCTTTTTGACCGGAAATAGCTAAAGTTGACAGATAACACGCGTTATAAATATTGTGTTCGCCAAAATTGATGCCAGTATTTTATATTTTCAAAGTGTATAATCATATTTTAATTTTATCACTCATTTCATTATAACCATTGTGATATTTTATGCATTATATTTGTAATTGTTGCCGCCGTACATTCGGGGTACCACTGCAACGTTTGACACAAGAGGAGCGCAAGAGGGAACAAGTATGAACCAATTCAGTACTTTAGTTACCGCTTCACTATATTATAACTCCATGGTCGTCACTATAGAAAGCACCCTTGGGGTGGCTAGTGCCACTAAACGGCGCTATATAAAAATTGGCCAATTATTATTATTAAAGCGCCAATTTTCAAGAAAGACCTATTTGCTGCAAGGCTGGATGGACCTGTATTAACCGATCTATGGTAAAGGCTTATGAAGTTTTGAACACAGGGAAGAGCATATTTGAAAATATAAATGGTATATTTTCTGTGCTACGCCAAGATTCACTGTAAATAAGCTTCAACTGCCGCTTCAACAGCAAATAACAGGTTTCGGGGACAGGGCTTTTAGTTCGGCTGGTCCGTCCTGCTGGAACAGTCTACCTCTGGAGTTGAGAACATGGACTAGTGTTGGCAGTAGGTCAGAAAGTTTCGTAAGACACATTTGCTTAATAGAAGCTTCAATACCTAAAAGAGCCCTTGCGGTGGCTAGTGCCACTTAACAGCGCTGTATAAAATTGTCCAATTATTTTTATTATTATTGTGTGAGGAGAGATGCAACATGGTTTCTTCAGGTAGCAATTTGGAGGACAGCTGTTTGACACAAAGGGATTCGGAGGCACAGGTTTATTACAAAGAGATATTTAGGCTGTAGCGCCACTGAAGGGAGTAGAGTCATTCACTAATGTAATGTTACCTGTCCCGCATAATGAGAAATAGGAAGGTGCAAGCTTCCCGGTGGATGAAAGACACCCCTGGGCACATTGGCAGGCAGCTGAGGTCTCGTCATCATGGTGGACCCTGACAGGTGCTGCGGGTTGGAAACCAGCTGGGAGCTCACGCCTGAAACGCAAAGCGTCTGATATTAACCATCTCGACTAACCAAACGGCCATATCGTAATTATACAAATCCCTCCAGCTTCCCCTCTACTAATTACCCCTTTTCACACCCCGTCATAGCCCCGCCATCTAATAAAACTTTCTCTTGAATGCCCATTGTAAAAAAAAATAATGTTATGTTTACCCTTCCCTCACCCCTCCATAGCTCCGACACCTAAAACTTATTTATAATTTTAGAACATCAGTTGTCTTCTTGATAATGATG
This sequence comes from Agapetus fuscipes, assembly GCA_951799405.1. Lineage (NCBI taxonomy): Eukaryota > Metazoa > Arthropoda > Insecta > Trichoptera > Glossosomatidae > Agapetus > Agapetus fuscipes. Next base: position 17,606,965 of record OX637336.1, on the reverse strand, counting down.
TGATAACATCAAAAGCGCTCGAAGGAATAAAATTCAACTCGTGAAGAAAAACTTTGTGTTTTATTTTAAAAATTTAATTAAAATAAATCTTCACAATGTCACCACACAAACCCTTAAACTTTAAATATTTTTTCAACCTTGACTTTTAGGTTGGTATGAGGCTGACCACCCATACTGTAAAAAATGGTTCACTTTGCCAATGTCACCCCTGTTTCAGGGAAGGTCGGCAAAAGTTATGGGGCTTATGTTCATTTGAGGTTTGGATTTTATTTGTAAGTACGCATTCAGCATTTGTAAGCGCGATCTACACGTGTTGGTTTGTGGGCGAGCTTTAAATGAATATTTCCTTGCAACTTAGATTATAGATTATAGATAGAAGGAGCATATTTAAAATTTTAACTTTTTTTGTACGCAGCGGGGAATTGTACCCATTATCATGAATCTGATGCATTAAACACTAGACTAAGGAGCGGTTTATAGATCAGGGTGGGAAAACAATAACTGCATACAAAATCAAGTCAAAATCAAAATCTAAAATCTAAATCTAAGCTGCAAAGATTTATATCATTTAAAATTAATATTAAACGCATTCCCACAAGCAGACATGTATAATTTCGCGCTAACACAACAAATTCCGCGTGTGGACCTACAATATACAAACCCAATCTCAAATGAACATAAGCCCTGCAACTCTTGCCGACCTTCCCTGAAACAGGGGTGACATTGACAAAGTGAACCAAAGATTATGGTATTACGTATTGGAGGCAGATTTTAAATGGCGAGACAATTCTGCAGCAAAAGGTAAAGAATGAAGCATTTACTTTGGATTGCATATGCCTCTACTTAGTGCAAGCTCCTGCTTCAAAACTCTATACATGCAACTTAGATTATAAATTAAATATTTTATGAGTAAGAAATTACAAAAAATACTTACCTCTGGGTCTTGGATTCAAAGACGCAGTGTAGATGCCCATTGTTTTAAATATTTTTCACTTCAGTTGAAAGCTGATACTCCTCACAAAGAACAATGGACACTTTAAAAATGGACGCCAATAAGGAACACACTCCTATATATTAATTCATCCCCACTTTTTAATAACAATGTTTGCACTGTGCATTCCAAGAAAATGGATATTGAATTTCTTACATCTGAAAAGGACGTAAGTGATTTGCCCGTTGGATCTGATTAACGGCAATATTTATACATGACACAAAGCCTAATTTTACTTTTATTCATTTAATGTTTTTAAGTTGGTTGATTGCCTAAGCAAGTTTGTGTAAGTCAGTAGTTCTTAACTGGTAGACAAAAACAAAAACCGCTGAATATCTAAAAGGATTAAAAACATTTGGATATTTTATTTTGTTAGTAGAGCTTTAATCCAATCACACCTCAGAAACCTTAAAAAAAGATGTTTTATTATTCTTTCACTTTCATGGTCCCTGTTATATGGCTAATTGATTTTGTGTTTTTTAGGGTTAGACCAGTGGTGGGCAAACTTTCTTAATGGGGGGCCAGAAAGTTTGAGAAATTTTAAAGGTGGCCGAAATTATAGGAAAAAACGCATTTTGTGTTAAAACTTTTAATCATATAAAAACATTACAGCATTACACACTTGCAAAGCTGGCTCCTTTACCTATGCGTCTATAATTCTACTAAGTAGAATCTACATACTTTATGCTTGAGGACCGTCAAAATATAATTATCGCGGGCCATATACTATTCATGTCGAAGGACCATCGGCGGGCCGGTTTAAAATACTTTCGCGGGTCGGAGCTGCCCGCGGGCCATACTTTGCCCATCACTGGGATAGACCATGGTCTATTTGCAGCCTTTTTTATCTGTGGACGTTTCACTTTCATGAGCAGAAAGCATTCTCAAGGCGAGTTATCAAAGCGACAAAGACTGCTTTCTGTTTGTGAAAGCGAAACGTCGGCAGATAAAAAACCTGCAAATAGACCGTGGTCTTACCTGAAAAAACACAAAAACAATTTTTGAGTTCACACATAAACAACGATCATCAAATAAATCCTGATTTGTTAATCTATAAAACTATGATATGCAAGAGAAAAATATCAATCTCAAACATTGAATCAGTTCCGAGTGCTTTTTTAGAAACCTTTTACTCTCTCAGCTTGGGGTTCATAGAGCATATAGCTTAACAAGAGTTTGAACAATAGATATTTACAATGTACGTGACAAAGACAGACATGCCTCTTGATCAAATCTTAAAGTCCTGTTGCACTGACCTCCAATCAATATTTGATTGACAGATTAAATTTGATTCCTTAAAAAATTTAAATAAAAAATAAAAAAAACAAATTGTATTAGGTTCGCCCGTAACCTAATACAATTTGTTTTTTTTATTTTTAATTTTAATTTATTAAAAATGAAAGGTTACAAAGTGAATGCCTCATCAATTAATGATATTGATTCCTTCTATAATCTATAATCTAAGTTGCAAGGATATATTCACTCAAAGCTCTCAGATGTATGCCCACAAACAAACACGTGTAGTTCGCGCTTACAAATGCTGATTGTGTACTTACAAATAAAATCCAAACCTCAAATGAACATAAGCCCTGCAACTCTTGCCGACATTCCCTCAAACAGGGGTGACATTGGCAAAGTGAACCATTTTTTACAGTATGGGTGGTCAGCCTCATACCAACCTATAAGTCAAGGAATTCTGGTAAAGACCTCGGTTAAATATTTCTCGGAAGTGGGTAATAATATGATGGAATTTGAACAGGAAAGATGATGTACATCAGCTGATTTATATATGTGCAGCCAAATATTTTATATTTTGGGAGAAATCACACTTAATTTTGATTTTTAATTGATTGGAGTTTGGTGAAACAGGCCCTAAGTAAGGATTGCCTTCTCGCTAGATCACTTGGTAGAATGCTTGACCATGACAAGACAAAAAATAGTTGTAATGGTCGCTCGTACAAAAAGGTTTAGAGCCACTGGTGCAAAAGTATGGGAAACATGAGATGGAAGTTGCCATGCAAAATAAATATTTCCTTTGCTCCAAATATGTATAATTATTTTTTACAGCACTTTAATAATATTAGGATGATTTATTTGATGAACGCTGTTTTTGTGTGTATCACACCTCAAGGGCCCTCCGCGAGCTTGGTCGCCGCTGTAGAAAGCGCCTATTCTCAAGCAAGACACAGTTGCTGTAAGGCTGGATGGACCTTTAGTGACCGGTCTTTGGTAAAGGTTTACGAATTTTTCAACCCAGCAAAGAGCACATTTGGAAATATAAATGGTATATTTTTTGTGCTGCGCTGGGATTCAAACCCACAACCTTCCATTTACGAGTCCGAAGTGTTACCACTGGACTACGGATCGGAATTTATGCTAAGAAAATCAAATTAAATTGTGGTCGCTTTAACAAAAATATGTTCATAAGAGTCTCAGGTTTTACTACCAGTAAATGTAAAGCATATAAATACATTTATTGCATACAATATGTTAAGAAGAATGCAGTTCACAAATTTATTTTTTCACTTAAAAAGAGGAGACCTCATTAAAAAAATAAGTCATCCCAAGACCATCTTTTACAAATTATGAATTATATCCAGGACTCACAACACCAGGCAAATGTCACAGCGACCAAGTTCTTTAGGAATCAATAATAAAATATTAGCTAGCCTTCACTCTAGCAACCCAGCGGTGTGATATAACAACTTTGTTGATAAATCAATCTACAAATTATGCTAAAATAATAGGAGTTATGTTTTCAATACATTTTGTATATTTTATTTAGAATATTGTCATTTATATACAAGGAAATGTCTAGAAAGTTAATACTAGGCCTACGAAATAGATAAATACAAAAAAAACTTAAAAATACCAGTACAAAATTATATGATTGTCATTTGTAGAAAAAATAACTAAAAATAGGTATATTATGTTTATTGCAATTCTTCCATTTTATTCTAAAAGAAATTTTATTCTCCACTGTTCTGGAACGCGGATCTATATTCATAGATTTTTATTTAGATTTAACACAGCATTAAGATAAAAAATCAACGTATTGGATAAAACCACCAACCAATAGACTCAAAACGTATACCATCGCTTATAATTTTCTTATTATTTGAAAAATCATAGATTGTCATCTATATATTTGACTCTTTCTGAAAGTTGAATTATTTTTTATAGAAAAAATCTTATTAACATACTTGTAGTCTTTTCTCAGTCAAATAAATTCATACTAAAAATAGATACATTATAAATAAATAATCTACATTACGAATAAATAATAACCCTATAAAAATGTAAAGTTAGTACTATAAATAATACAATAAATTTTGTAAGCCTTGAATCAGGAAATAATTTCCCAGAAATTATTTAAAAAAAAGGAAAGATTAAATAAACAAAATGGTTTACCATTTTCAGATGAAAGACTAATAACACAAATTTAAACTAGACTTATGGTTGACTGACTTATTTACATGTTGAAATTAACTTTCAAGATTAATTACACTTTGGGGCTGTCCATAATTACGTCATTCGCATTAAGGGGGGGGGAGTCTGGTCTGCGGATGATGGCAAATGATGTACGAGTACCAAAAGTGACGTCGTTCTTGTAAATACCAATTTCTACAGAATATAAAAAATATTATGTAAGTAATATAACATTATTAATTATTAAGCTCATCCATTATTACAGCAAGATGGGGAGGGGGGGTCATTAGATAATGACTATAGGATGATTGTAGGGGGGGGGGTCGAAAATCGGCCAAAATCGATGACGTAATTTATGGACGGCCCCTTTTTAGATGAGTCGTATAACTGCAAACGCCGTCATCTCCAAATTTTATGATTTTTGAGATAATTATTGAATTTGATTCTGCGTAGTGTAAAAAATCATTTGCCGTGTGCAATGCGATGAAAACCTCACTTAATCCTTCGTAATCTTAATTGAAAAAGTATGATTTCGTGCAAACGCCGCCATCTCCAACTGGTTCCGAATTGCGTTCAAAACACAAGTTTATTTTTCTCAAAATCATCGCGTAAGGAGTTGACGGCGTTTGCATTTATACGACTCAGATATTAGATGAACTGTTATGGGAGAAAATACATTAATTTCAATGTTTTGTTGGCAACCTTTCGCCCCTCCAGTGCTTGCTTGGCTTATCTGCCATTTGATGCAAATATAATTTTTCGAATTAAGAATCACATTCTAAACAATCTGAGCTAAGAAAAAAACATAAAACACGATACTGTGAGGGTTGTTTTCAATATTTAAAAAAAACAGTTTTCATACAACACATTGGTTAAGTACACAAACAAACATTGTACATTAAGGCTTTCACGGCCGGCACTTGACACAATCTTAAAAAAAAATTCGGGTTGTGTAGCCATGTTCTATCGGAAGTTTGTTACACTTTTTGTTTCACTTTTTTCCGGACGTTTCGCCCATTATCTGCGATGGGCCTCCTCAGCGTATTTTTCAGGCGTTCTGATTTCCTTAGCGCGGAAAATAACCAACCCACAGGCCGTTGACAGTTCCGCGCTAAGGAAATCAGAGCGCCTGAAAAATACGCTGAGGAGGCCCATCGCAGATAATGGGCGAAACGTCCGGAAAAAAGTGAAACAAAAAGTGTAACAAACTTCCGATAGAACATGGCTACACAACCCGAATTTTTTTTTAAGATTGTGTCAAACAAACATTGCTCATGTGAAATAACCTCTGATGGACAAAGACAAACAAGCACTAAGGGGACGATTTGCTAAGTTCTCCTATAACAGTTCATTTAATATCTAACAAATGCAATTGAAGACTACAGGGGAAGAACAAGGATTGTCAGTTGAATAAAATTATGAGTAAATCAAAATTTGAAATCATGGTTATTACCACAAAGAGCCAAAAATACCGCCACAAACTGTGATAGCGACTGTTGTTGCATTACAAAATTTTCAGAGCTTTACTTTTTTTTTTACAAACTTATTTTTGCAGTTGGCAGAGTGCTTGCATTCCATGCCGTGAGCTCAGGTTCGAATACCACCCAGGGTGTCAGAAATGATTTCCTGTTTCCCTGTTTACTTCAAACCCCAAAATAAAATACCGGCAAGGTTTACTCAGCCTTCACAAGGAATGAGTACCAGCCCTCTCGGGAGCTGGGAAACTCCCACTTCAACTGACGTAGTTGGTGTAAGGCCGGCCCCCTTACCTGTAAAAATAAAAAGGTTTAACTCGCCACATGCGACCCCTTTGTGGCTAACGCGGCAAGAAGTTACACTATATGTGTAGCTTAGTTGCGTTATGAACCACTACTATTTCAGTGTTCTCGACGTTTTATTGGCTTTTTATGCAAAATCATCAGTTAATCCTTGCCCTCTGTCGATTAAGGCGGGCCGCATAAACACGTTCTCTATAATCAATTTCCTAATTTGTTTTCCGTGTTTGTTATTTTGTTGACATTCTTGTTTTTCCCTTGTAGTCTACAATTAATCTTGAAAGTACATAATTACATGTAAACACACTAAAACCATTATTGCATTTCATATTTCAGTAGGTTTCTGCATCGTCCAATCACAATGCTGTCCAGAATCCAGCTTTCCGTCACACTCTTTTTCCCCGGAACACGTTGCCCGACTACGATGTCGGCCGAGTCGGGATCCACGGCCAGTTTCCCCGTACACAGCTGCACCAGCTCCCTCAGATGGTGGCCGGCGGGGGCGCTGTCAGGAGATACAAAGATGTGGCCGCATTCATCGAAGATATCCAGACTGAAGTCACGGCCAAAGGTCTGCTTTTGAATGCGGCACCTCTGAAAGTTTTTAGAAAACAAATTTAATTCTCTTTTTTTTTCCATCTTCTTCTTCAATTCTAGTCACAATTTTTAGTTTGACTTTCACCTCATCGTCCCCTCAATCGCCTCTTGGCACTTGAATAAGAGTTTTCGAAACAAGCGCAAGTTTGAGTCACTTCGTGCCCTATTGACGATAGCTTTGGCCCTGGTTCAACAAATGTCATTAGGTAACTATTAACCGCCCTATCAGCTGACCACCCATGCTGTAAAAATGGTTCACTTTGCCAATGTCTCCCTGTTTCAGGGAAGGACGGCAAGAGTTGCAGGGTGTATGTCCATTTGATTTTGGAGATTTGGGTTTTAAGTTCTAGGTTCACAAGCGGCATGTGCAAGCCCGAATTTTACGGGTCTACTTGTGAGAATGCATATTACGTGAATCCCCGATGTAACATATCTTTGCAACTTAGATAAAATTAGATAAGACTATGCATATGACCGTACGTGATGCGCAAACTTTGAGTGCACCATTCTGCTACATCCCACATTTGAGAAAAAATAATATATTTGACAACTGCAAGCCGCCTGGCATCCGCCTGAGTTCTAAAGTCACGTCATTACAAGTCTAGAAAAGTTAGTTCCTCAAGAGCAGGCTGAGCGTTCGGTTGTTGTTTGACCTTTATTCTTCATAATACTCTTCAAAAGTCAGGAGTATATACATTGTGGTTTCAATTCCTGATTATTTTTTGCCTATTTGTCGGAGAACAACTCAAATGTGTTAACATTACTTGATAATGTTAACACCTGTTACTGGCCAGCTTCAAAATAAGATTTATTTTAAAAAAATCAAGTTAGGATATTGGTATGTATGTACCTGCACCATCTTGGAGAAGCTGACCACCTCATAGTGCTCCTCGGCCAGCCAGCGCCCCGCGGTCTGCGACTCCTCCACCCAGCGCTTGCTGAGCAGCCAGCAGCCTCGCGCCACTCCCTTCAGCAGGTTCACGGTCCTGCGGCACTCTCCCACAACCACATGCGTCGTGGACCTGTCTACCGACGCCCTGAAGCGGAACCCGCCAAGGTTGGCAACCGCTGACTTCAATGACTGGTTCTCAAATGCGTGCAAGGACGTGCTCACCTGAAAATGTATCAATTCTTAACATTAACCTTGACCGAGCTTGATATTTTTCACCTACTAACAGAATCTTACACAATATTAGTGAAAAGTAAAATGCTGGTTTACACGTAAATTTGAGAAGTATTCAATGTGTGTTTATGAGTGTGAATATTATGTGCATGTGAATGCAATGCTATATTATTTAAAATATGTACCTACTTTTGTTTTAACTTCATATTGTTTGTTGTTATTATTATTATGATTATTATTTTTTATTGTGTATTTATTAGTTCCTTGACTTATAGGTTAGTATGCGGCTGACCACCCATACAGTAAAAAATGGTTCACTTTGCCAATATATAATAAAGAGCTGCAGGGCTTATGTTCATTTGAGATTGGGTTTTTATAATGTAGGTCCACATGAGGCATGTGTTAGCGCGAAATTATACATGTCTGCTTGTGGAAATGCATTTAATCTAAATCTTAAATGATATATATTCTTGCAGCTTAGATTAGATTAGATTATTATTGAAAGACTTGCAATTACTGAAATATGTTCAAAGAGTTTGGTTAGAATATTTTAAAATTCGCTTTATTAGTATAATTCTTCACTTTATTATATTTATTTCATTTTATTAGTGTCTATAATCTATAATGAGATTTGCCATTACTGAAATATTTTTTATGTTATTATTATCATTTTCTATTCTTAGTGTCATTGTTCAAAATAATATAATCATCAACTTAATTACATCAAAAATTTATTCCTTTTTGTAAAAAATATTCATATTCTGATATTTATTTATTATTATCAACACTGTAATTGGGAAAATACCACAGCAATTGTATATTTGTATTATTATTTTATGTTTAATGTATTTTTGAGTAAAAATTAAAAAACAAATTCTGCATATGTACTTACTTACAAATTAAAACCCAAACCTCAAATGAATATAAGCCCTGTAACTTTCATATCATTGCATATAAAGAAATTGAAATAAAAATAATTGACAAAAAAACTCACCAATGAAGGGTTTTTTACACTATGCCTTCCAATAATCTTCCCCAGAGGCTTTTTCTGGTTTGAGCTCTGCGTCCATTTCACCAAATAATTATTTGGCCGATCAGGTTTCCCCACTTCCCCTTCACCATTCTTCCTCTCCGCAACGGCCGCATCATTCCTCCTCTTCTCCGGACTCTCACCCTTACTCTTTTCCGGATTCTTCCCGAGCTGCCTCTTTTTCCCGACGTTCGGCAAACTATACGGGTTCGCCGCAATCAATTTCCCTTTACTTTTCGTTGACTTATCTGTATCTTGCGAAACTCTAATCAGCTCATCGTCGCGTTGCTTGACAAATAGTTTTCTTTTTATCGGCGACACATTCTCCTTGCTCTTTTCCGGTTCGTCGCTTTCACTTGACGATTTTTCCACAACTGTTCTTTCAGGTTTTTTCTTTGGTACATCTTGCGTCAATATCTTATTGATTATAGCAATAGTTTCATCACCACAGCTTGAATTTTTGCTTGTACCACTAGAATCACTACTGAAATGCAATCGAATCTGGTTTTCATTCTCCTTTTCATTATTTTTCTTTGGCTTATCCGCCTTTTCTTGTGGAGCATTCTCTATGTTGAGCCTTTGCAGGTTTTTGATGATGCATTGAGGATTGTCCCGTTCGGGTCTCCTCACAATTTGGCCTGTACTTTCGTCGTACATCAGATTCTTGGCTTGAAACTCCTGCAAGGAAAGCGACAGTTTAATGAGCAAAAAATCCTTTTCAAAAGCAACAAAATTGTTAGATTGCAATGAATAACTTATAGAGAACAATATCTCTTTTTGAAGCACAAGAAACAAGCTGTCAAAAAAGTTTTTACTCAAAAGGGTAGAAATCAAGAAAAAATATGTGTAACATTTAATACAAAAATTTATACCATGTTACAAGTTTCCACAAAATTGTTGGTATTTGATAATTACCAAAAAGTAAAAATACTTGTTACAATAATAAAAATTGTTCCAATTTCTAAATTCATAATGTACCTACCTACATATTATGAGTATCAATATTATGTATGGATGTAAATGTTGCAAGTATGAAAATAGAGTATTCCCAAAAAAAGTTTAGTATTTTTAAGGAGAATATTTTTTTAAGTCTTTTTACCTACCTGTAAATATTAAAAAACTACTAGAAACTGGTTGAATATAATATTTTAAGTACAAAATATATAATCCATCTATAATCAAAGTTGCAAAAATATATTACATTTAAGATTCATATTACATGCATTCCCAAAAGCAGACACGTGTAAGTTTGCACTTACACATGCTGCATTCGGACTTACAACACAAAATCCCAATCTTAAGGTTATACGAGAGCTTAAGAAGATTATTAATATCGGGACTAAAGAACCTCTTTAATTGTTTTATGAAACTAAAAGCGTAATTTTATGTCAAATAACTTTGACTGATCATGGGCAGATGTCGTTGCTGAAGTATATAAATTAATGTTCTATGTCAAGCATTACGTTTCATCAAAAAAATATGTAAAGTATATTAACGCTTTTAGCGAGCGTGTAAGTTTTATAAACTTTTGTTTAAACGCTATGTTTGAGTATTCACGACTGCATGTTTGGTACAGAAGTTATGCATGCAAAAATTGCAAAACGAAATAACTTTGCATAAGTATAATTCTATGTTGAAATAATTAAACATTTTTTGGCATCTTGAATTCAAACGTTTGTTGTGAGCAGAGCATATCTTTTGTTATAACAAAGGCGTGCAAAAGTACTATTCCGTCTGTCTCACACTGTATATTATGAACGTGGGTATTTTTTTTATATATCGCACACCTAATAAAAAAAAGCAATAACTCAAATATTAGGAAGGTTGGGAAGTTGCGTTCGAAGTTTTGCATGTTTAATTAATTGTCGCACTAAAGCCCACATCAGCCATGACACAAGTTAATAGTTCTCTTTTCTTTTAAAATAAAACTTAAATAGCTGTCAGCTGTAACTCTGTCGCCATTCCGCTAGGGGTGGCCAGAGCCTCTGCAGAGTTGCCTCCATTTTTTCCTATCCTGACATACCTCTTTCAATTCCTTCATATCCATCACCTTTTTCATGCATTTTCTTCTTTTACGCTCACTTTGTATATCCCATTCTTTCACAATCTCCACAATCTGATCACTCCATACTTTTCTCGGTCGTCCCTTCCCTCTTTTTCCTTTCACACTTTCTTTGTATACATACTTTGTCAGTCTATCATCATTCATTCTTTCCACATGCCCAAACCATCTCATCACATTCTTTTGTATAAATTGTAAAAAAATATCATTGGTATAAATTTGACTTATTTCTCTTTTATCCGTAAAATACAGAAAGTTATGTTAAAATATTATCCATTATTTTTTATTGCACTTTTTTTGAAAACATAATTGGAAACTGAAAAATAATATTTCACGTAATTATTTTAGTTAAGTGATGATAAAAACAGTGAAAAGTAAAACAAGGACTTGGCTTGGATACTATTTTAATCAAAATACACTTTCAGTCTTAAAGTTTGGCACATAAAGACAGAAACTAGTAAGGTAACAAAAAATATGAAAATAACATAGAAACTTCTAGCACAGGGGTGTCCAACTCAAAATTGTGGCAAGCCGGATTTAGCACTTTTGTAATCGTGGCGGGTTACATTTTTTTTGTTGTACTTTAGTCCATAATAATTCTGTTGACGGGGGAGGGGGGGAGGGGATGGTAGACACGCAATTTTAAAAGTTCATATTGTCCATAATAATTCTGTTGACCGGGGGGGGGGGGGGTAGGCACGCAATTTCATCTTCGCGCGCAATTCAAATCTTAATACTTAAAATTAAATGAGTCTTAATGAAGTAAGGACTCTTCAACTTACGTCTTGTATAATCTATCTATAATCTAAACTGCAAAGATATGTTATGGCTCATTTGAAATGCATGCCTACAGACAGGCATATGTAGGTTCGCGCCTACACATTCTGCATGTGTGCATACAAATAAACAAAACCTCACATGAACATAAACCTTGCTACTCCTGCCGCCGTTCCCTGAACCGGGGTGGCATTGGCAAAAGTGAACCGATTTTTACAGCACGGGTGGTCAGCCTCATACCAACCTACAAGTCAAGGAGGTCTTGCTTAGGCAATTTATAACAGTTGAGATCTGGAGCTTACAACAAAATCAACTTCAAAAACAACAATCAAAAACTCCTACCTTCTTTTCGCATTTTTATTGCGTTCTTCACATTGGTTCTTCATCAAAATCTCAATTTTCCCAATTTTTGAGTTATGGCTCTTTATTGTAAAGCGTGCGTACATCTTGCGTGTGCCGAAAACAACGAATCCCTTCTCCAAGTATAAATGTCAACGCTTTAACTATGCCGCGGCGCATACAAATAATGTATCTGACTCACAGCAGCACCTCTTACGAGCGTCTCAGTTGCTATACACTTTATAAACACTAGTGTCGAGTTTAAAACGTAATATTTTACGTTCAATATCCAATAACCCATGGCTGTATTATGTCAATATGCGACATAATACAGCGCTTACCAAGTATGACACTCCACGTTTTAACTTAATCATAACGTAAACAAAAAACCTATTAGGACTTATACAGCGCTTAAAGTTTGCGTCATAGTTTTGATGTATTTTGACAAAACGATTTATTCGAGTAACAACGTTAATTTGCTTTTCAACTTTTTAAAGCCAGCGAAATACATTTTATTCTCTTCTGCCATGCTCAGTGAATAATTATTATTTTCTAAGGTTCCCGAAGCGGCCGCATGGCGCTGAAATCAGTCAAAATTGTGTATGGAAATCTTTATTTTTCCATGATAAATAGAAATCGGGGGAGAAAAAATAAAACAAGTATTGCATTACAAACATAAAAAATATTACTTCAAATCCTAAAAAGAAAATATACCATTCAATGGCAAATTTACCTACACGATCGTATGCAAAATTTGTGTACTTTTTAAATAACTATAAAAAATCAATGAAAAGTATAAAAAAATAATTTTCATCTAGAAAAAATAAAACTAATCAAAATAAATGTTTTGAAATAAAAAAAAGTTATGAATTATTCATAACAACAGTAGAAATCTCCATTTAAGGTATCTCCGTAAATAAAATTATTTTGAATTGGTGTTTGATGGGAAAAAATACCTAATTTTATGTGTTAATTTAATCTGGAGAAAAAATGCTACCTTAACATTGAAAATATGGGTTATTTCGGTCATCAAAGTTGGGCGCGCTGACCTCTCAATCACCCTTAAATGAACATAAACAACGCTTGCTGATATTGGCAAACTGAACCATTTTTTACAGTAGGAGTGGTCAGCTTCATAACAACCTATAGGTATTCAAATAAGTACATAATTAAAATGAGGAAACAATTTTCATGTCGATGCTGGAGGCATCACTCCAGCATCATCAGCCGGCCGTGTAAGCCTAAAACTCTTATTCAATTTTCATGTCTTCAGAACCAAAAAATTGCCTTTTTAGGGAAAATCTTAAGTTAGAAAATCACATGTCCATTTATCCTCAATGATGAAAAACATCTTATCTATTATGAATCAAAAGTGTTGACGGGAGAAAAAAAGAAAATTATTTATAATTAAATAAAACTTACCATAAATTTCCTAAAAACCCTCGGCGAATTTGTGTAGTCATTTGTGTCAAAAACGGGAAACAATCTCTCACACACTTTTTTCTGTGCATTCTTACAAGCTTCAATCCACAAGACAGACACAAGATGGACATTCAGTAATTTGGCTCTTTTATACGTATTCAAATTTCCATTTTTAAATATCACATGCGTCACTTCTTGCGTAAACGCATCTTTTACCGTCGCCCCGAGCCTTCTTAACAAAGACTTGATTCCAACAAGTCTCTTTTGGTTTCCGCTGATTTCCACGTAGGCAACGACCCCGTAAAGTATTTCATTTTCCGATTCTTTTCTTCGGGTCTCCGTGACTTTTTCGTGCATGCTATCGTCGTTCATCAAAGTGGAATTCTTCAAGACATCCCATTCTCTACGTATTCTTGTACGTGCGTCTTTCACAGATTCAAATTTCTGAAAGGAAATTTGACATTATTATCATCCTATTAGATTCAAATGAAACAAAATTTATAGAATTCAAAGAAGCAGTGATTTCAGAAGAATGCATTGCAACTTAGCAATAAAATTAAAGCGGAAATGATATATTTTTCTAACAAATATAATTTTCATGTTTTATTTATTTTCGCATCCATATTTTTCCAAATCTACAATCTATTTTTGAGCTTAAAGCCGAGTTAACATTACAAAACTAGTGGCATGCATGTTGAACTCAGTTTCACAAAAGTACTTTTGATATATGCGAAAGTAATTTTGTGTGTCACGAAATCCACAGTATGGCAGTGACCATGGCCCCGACAGCAGCAAAGCCATTTCCAATGCTTGAAGCCAATTTGAAGTGCGCGCGATGATAAAACCACCAGCGCCCTTGGAGTGACTACATCACGAAACGGCGCTATAAAGAAATCATCCACTCATCATCATCATCAAAAATACACACGTCCGCACAGCCTAGGCGCTTTCGCGACACTCGTTTCACGTCGCATCTACATGACAAAATTAGTTGGATGCACTAATTTTGCCAAAAATCGCGCAGGACACGAAATTCATTTGCTTTCGTGAAAGTAATTGCATGCATTACGAAAGTATTACATTACACCTAAAACGGTTGGTAAAAATAATGTTGCGAAACTACTATCATACCACTATTTTCGTAATGTAAACTGGCTTTAGAAACAGCAAACCTACAACTACATAAGGAAATTACAGAATTTACATTTATGAAATGTTGTCATCAAAATATGCTTCAATAATTACATTAATACGTCAAAGGTTTACCGATTTGCAGTTATTGTTTTGGATTTTGGGAATGAGGAGTTGGCATTGGACTAAATTAAAGGTTTGACCAACAATTTGTACTTCTGGCAGCATCTTGTGGAAAGAATGTGAAATTAAAAACGACATTACTACCCCAAGTATAAACTTATTTTCTAAGGCCCGGTATTTTTAACGTTAGCGTAGCGACTTTATACTGAATGATAAGGACGCACTTATGTCAATCGTGTGGGTAGGTTTTTTTTCTCAGTTTAAAGTCACATGTGCTAATGTTGAAAATACCGGGCCTAAGTAAGGAAGAAGGTGATTTTAGAGGGAGAAAGTAGCATAGGTATGTGAAGGAGATAGTAAGTCCCGCAGTGTATGGGGATGTATATAAGCTTTCACACAACAATGTGTGGTTTGTTCTGAGATCCCATTCATTTCCACCAACAAACACAAGGCTGAAACTGGGCCATGTGAAAAGGCGGTAGACCATAACTACATTCATGGGCGTAACTAGGAAAGGTCATTGATTGATTTTTATATTTTTTAGAAAAAGGCATTGAAGTGCCCCCAATTATAGCTCTGCGCTGTGTTGTACTGAACATGCCTAACCTCGCTCCCCCAGTTCTTGTTTACCGTATACGCCAATCTTGTCAAATACGACTTTTTCATGCAGTTGTCTTATGAATCAAATTCTACACAATCTGAGCTAAGAAAAACCATAAAACTCGATAATGTGAGAGTTTTTTTAAATATTTTTGAAATAAATTTCTTGTTTTTATAAGACACGTTGGTTCAGTACACATGCAAACATTGCTCATGTAAATTTTTCTCAATGGCGTATACGGTAAACAAGAACTAAGGCAGCGACCTGTCAAACAAAGCAAACGCGTTACCAGTACGCGACAATCTGTCGCTGAGTCCGGGCATCGCGTTGTATTTTGTTACAAAATTTTCTTTCACGCCAGGCGTTGTTTTATATCAAAATAAGAAATGTTTACTGTAAAATTGATTGAATGTGTCAAAGTGATTGAAAATACTGGTGCTTGTATCCAGGAAACAGTGCTTATAAAAATGTTTCCACAAAGACAAGGTTTTGCTAGATAATGCATAAAGCAGCAACAACCCATTTGATGAATCTCGGGACATCGTGACCAGTGACAACGACTGAATAACGTCAAAGCCGTTCAAACACAATGTACGCAATGTTACAGGGATAAAACGCTGAGGCATGTTACAAATGTTTTCTGTTGGACGAAGCCTTATTGCTTCCAGCTAAATAGATCCTTCATGTAAATAAAAATTAAGGTATGCAGAAACTTTTATTTAAATTTCATAAAATTATCAAATTACCTTGGTTGGATGGGCAGCCTTTCCTTTGTTTTGAACAGAATGATTTGGTTTACTATACACAAGATTTGACGTTTGATAACTGAAATAAATAAAAAAAACACAATTTAAATTAGAATTACAGAAGACAGTGGCATATTAACTACAAAACCTTTCCAGAAAGTTGGTAGCTTTGAAACTCACACCTGCGACAACATTATAAATTTTTTGATCGGTAAATTTGACAACTTTGAAACGTGAAAGGCATTATTTGTGGACATTACGGCATGTGTAATTATTGAGTGTCGAAACACAAATTAGAGAGAGCAAGAAACATAGGATTTCACAGGTAAGAACATGTTTTGTGTGACTACACCACTGCTATGTTTGACAGGACTGGGGACAACTGTGCCCCATAGTGTGTATCAATGTCGTAAATTAGTTTCTATTCCTCTATATTATAACTCACGGGTACAATGTTATAAGGTCAATCGGGGCTATTCTTAGACATTTTAGTCGTCGGTTGAGCCCACGCTTTGACAAACTAATGATGCTTTCGTATGAAGACCTGTCAATCCAAGATGGCCGCAAGTGGACAGCTGATTTGTCTTCATACAAATATTACAAAATTCGGTGGGTTAGAATGACCATGCTGATGAAACTTCCAGCGCAGGCACCATTACTTTGTCAAAGCGTGGGCTCAACCAACGACTAAAATGTCTAAGAATAGCCCCGTATGATATCATATTGGGAATGAATTAACAACTGATTGCTGTTCTCTGCACAAAGACGACTAAGAAAATAAATATGAAATTCTAACCTGAATTCGTCGTTTACCAGGCTTTGAGCGTGAACTAATAGTCGCTCTGTGTCTTCAGAATCTGATGCTGATTTGTCCAAAATAGTTAATCTCTTCCTTTCTTTAGCACTCAACGGAGGAAATTGTAAAATACTAGGAGAAATTGAATCATTTATATTTGAAAACATTCGTTCCATCCGGGCTTCCACACCGCTGTTGTCGCTCCATTCCGGATCTTGATTCGAAGTCATATTAATAAATAATTATAAATAATCAAATAAATTTAAAATAAATCAAAACTGATACATGTTTGTAAATAAAAACAAATAATTTAAAATAGTTTCCGTGGACGTACAACGTCAAACAGCTGTCAAATTTTTAAAAGCAAGTTTGAGCTTGTCAGATCTAGATTTGACAGCTTCCATACAAGTTGATCGGTGTCGTATAACGCGACAGTAAAAATGATGTATTTCAAATTAACTATGAAAAGGTACAAGAATAATGAATTATTTTTGTGGATTTTCGAGTGAGACCATGGTCTACATGCAGATTTTTTTATCTCTCATTAATGCTATTTTTCAATATAAGCCCTTAAATAAGGGCATTTTTTACGTCATGTTCAACTTCGTCATCTGTCAAACTCAATTCTTCATTTTTTTTTCATAAAAACAGTAGCTAGTTTTGAATCAAGAAATATAACCTCATTTTTTTCATACCATTCTCTTTGTTTTAAACACATTTATCAAATTTCTTAAAAAAAAAAAAAGTTTAAATGAAAATTTATTGTTATTTGTAAGTCTATGGTTATTAAGCGTTAAATACAAAAATTACTTTACATATAGACGGTGAATGTTCACAGAACATATTTCTTTTTGCCTGAACATTGCATTCAGAGCTTTATACTCCATTTCCCCTTCCCCCTACATGGCGGATCGACCCGAGTCCTTCCGATTCCAATCAAAACTATTACTATTTTCAATCTGGATTTGTGTATTCTCGTTGTCGGTCGTATTTTTCCATTCGCGCCGAATTTCTCAGAAAATTATCAATAAATTGGACAATTAGTTATTTATAAGTAAAGGCTGTTGTAATATAATATGAAAGCCACTTATAAAGGTGTTGTAATGTAATTTTGTGAACAGGAATATCGTGCTATGTGCCGTCGGATTTTTGACAAATCGGCGCCAGTCAAAAACATATTTTTCTGGATATATTTTTAGGGTAAGACAAATCATATTGAATTTTAATTAGAGCGATGTAATATCTTTTAATTTCACACTAAACGAAATTCTAAATCATTTACAATGTGTTAGCATTTTTTGTTACATTAATGTGTATTTATTTTCGTATTTTTTCATCTCATTATTTTTGTCCCTTATTTTAAGATGAACGTTTAAAAAATATATACCATGCTGGAATCAAAAAGTAATTAATTAATATACATTTCTTACAATTCCTTCTAACCACCTGAAATATTTAAAACCAATTTATGTTATTAATTGAAATATTTTCGTAAGGACTTTGAAATTATTTTAACATACATAGTAAGTGAATACAGCATTTTTTCCTCCTACCTAAAAACTCTTGACTTTTTGTAATGAGGAAAATCAGTCTACAAAGTAAAAATCTTCTGCCATGATAGGTAATTTTTTAAAGCTGTTAAGTAATATCTATCTATAATTTAAGTTGCAAAGATATATAACATTTAATAGTCATATTAAATGCATTCTCACAAGCAGACACGTATAAGTTCGCGCTTATACATGCCGCATGAGGACTCACAACATTAAAACCCAATCTCAAATCAACATACGTCCTGCAACTCTTGTCGACCTTCCCTGAAACAGGGGTGACATTGGGAAAATTAACCATTTTTTACAGTATGGGTGGTCTAATCTAATCTAAGCTGCAAAGATATATACCTATCATTTAAGATTTATATTAAATGCATTCCCACAAGCAGACATGTATAATTTCGCGCTAACACATACCGCATCCGCATGTGGATCTACAATATAAAAATCCAATCTCAAATGAACATAAGCTCTGCAACTCTTGCCGTCCTTCCCTGAAACAGAGGTGACATTGGCAAAGTGAACCATTTTTTACAGTATGGGTGGTCAGCCTCATATATCTATAATCTGAGTTGCATAGCTATATTGACATTTAAGGTTCATATTTGATGCATGCCCACAATCAGGCAAATTTAAGTTCGCGCTTACACATGCTGCATGTGTACATACAAAATAAACCAAACCTCACATGAACATAAACTTTGCAACTCGTGCCGCCATTTACTGAAACCGGGGTGGCATTGGCTAAAGTGAACCATGTTTTACAGCATGGGGGGTCAGCCTCATACCAACATATAAATCAAGAAACTTATGTATGAATAAGGCATGCATGAAATAAATAAATAATTTTATTACATCCTTGTCCTAAAATACCACATATTTTGTTGTAAAAAGGAGGGAAATTTAATTGCAGCAATTATTGTCAATTTTTTTGACGAAATATTAATTTGGGAATGATTTTAAAAAATACAGGAAGAAACAGTTTACCTAATCTATATTTTGTATAGCTACTCGTTACCACCTGTACCTGTCATACGAATGATTAATTATTTTTATTTTTTGTGTGAATGGTAACACTGCTTCAAAATTTGAATTTCTGTATTGTTTTGTTCTAGAACGTCTTTTTGAATTTCGAGTGAAAGTTAATTGCCTACTTGCGTTTTACAATGGAGGAGAAAATACAAAAAAAAAAGATTTATTTCCTCTGACCAATCATGATCTGATATAATATAAGTAGTAAATACATTAAGTAATCGACCTTCCTTGACTTTGGCGTGAGGCTGAATCCAAATGCTGTAAAAAATGGTTCACTTGGTCGTTGTCACCCCTGTTTCAGGAAAGGCTTAGGTATCTTCATTTGAGATTTGGGTTTTAATGCAGTAAGTTAACATGCTACATGTGTAAGCGCGAACTTATACGTATTTGCGTGTGGGATTGCATTTTATATCAATCCTTCTTGCAACTTAAATTATAGATTTAAGACCCCTTCTGTGTAAAGTGCCATAATCTATAATCTAAGTTGCAAGGATATATTCATTCAAAGCTCTCACATGTATGCCCACAAACAAACACGTGTAGTTCGCGCTTACAAATGCTGATTGTGTACTTACAAATAAAATCCAAACCTCAAATGAACATAAGCCCTGCAACTCTTGCCGACATTCCCTGAAACAGGGGGGACATTGGCAAAGTGAACCATTTTTTACGGTATGGGTGGTCAGCCTCACACCAACTTATAAGTCAAGGAAAACAAACAATTAATTACATTTATGTATCTAATCTAAGTTGCAAAGATATGTTACATTGGAGATTCACATTACATGCATTCCCACAACCAGACACGTAGAAGTTCGTGCTTGCACATGCCTCATGTGAACCTACAACATAAAAACCAAATCTCAAATGGACATACACCCTGCAACTCTTGCCGTCCTTCCCTGCAACAGGGGTGACATTGGCAAAGTCAGCCGCATACCAACCTTGACGTCAAGGAACATACACGACAAATTACATTTTTAAAATTATGTATATTAAAAAAAAAAAAACTTTGGTTCTGATAAATACAGATTTTAAATAATCCTTTTGGTATACGTGTGACATAGTGAACCAATTTTTTTACAGTACGGAAGGAAATTCTTTAATTTTGTCTTTGTACATTTTTTGCGACAATTTTCTTTCTCCCACTATTCGTCGCCTGATAACAAAAAGCCCCATCTCTACTCGAGCTAGAGATGTGAAAGGAGAGATTGGGGCTGGATTGATTTATGACGTGTGTAGTGAATAAGAAAAGAAACGAATCGTGTAGAAGTTACAACCAATCTCGGGCATTTTTCGAAAACGTCCGGTCGATAGCTCAGTTGGTATAGTGCTTGCATTCTATGTCGAGAGCTCGGGTTCGAATCCTACCGGGGCTGTCAAAATGATTTCCCATTTCGGTGTTCGCAACTAAGATACACATATAGTGTAACTTCTAGCCGCGTTTTCCCCGAAGGGTTTCGCATGTGGCGAGTGGCTATTTACTTTTACAGGTAAGGAGGTCAGCCTCACGCCAACCACTTCAATTGAAGTGGAGGTTTCCCAGCTCCCGAGGGGGCTGGCACTCATTTCTTTTGAACGCTCAATAAACCTTGCCGGTACTTTATTTGGGGTTTGAAATAAACACCGAAACGGGAAATCATTTCTGACACCCTCGGCGGGATTCGAACCCAAGCTCACGGCATGGAATGCAAGCACTCTACCAACTGAGCTATTGACCGGACGGTTTTGGTTTTTCAAACCAAAAAATAAAATACCGGCAAGGCTTACTCAGCCTTCACAAGAAATGAGTACCAGCCTCATCGGGAGCTGGGAAACCCCCATTTCGTTGATGACGAAAGGCCAGCCCCCTTACCTGTAAAAATAAATAAGTCCACTCGCCAAATGTTAGGCTGGTTTTAGTGTCGCGCTGACAACACGCTGACCGTCAGCGCTGACAGTCAAATATATGAACTTGTCGTGCTGACAGCTACGCGCCATTCTAAAACGCTTCCTACAAGTTCATATATTTTGAACGGTCAGCGCTGACGGTCAGCGCGTTGTCAGCGCGACACTAAAACCAGCCTGAGCCCTTCGGGGATAACGCGGCAAGAAGTTACAATATATGTGTAGCTAAGTTGCATTTGTATTGCGTGATCATAATAAAGAAACAGAACGAGTCATTTTATCATCGTCTTCTTTTGGTGCCACTTTTATCGAAGATCGGTGATCATCATGGCTATTTTCACCTTGGTTGCTGCGGCTCGATACAGTGATTTGGTGCTTTTGTTGAACCATTGTCGCAGGTTTTTCAGCCATGATGCTCTCCGGCGTCTCTGAGATCTTTTCTCCTCAATCTTACCCTGTATGGTAAGATGGAGAAGGCGGTATTTCTCATTCCTCATAATGTGACCAAAGTACATCAGCTCACTCTGCTTTATGATTGGCAGAAGTCCTTTAGGGGTGTGCATACATCTGAGGTCTTCTTCATTGGTGACCCGATCACGCCAAGAGACCTGAAGCATTTTTCGGTTGACACTCATCTCTGGCAACATCTCTAGCAACCAATAACTAAATATATTTTAGCATTTTTCTTAGCAACCAGGCCGGATGACATCAGTTTTACCCTCAAATTAAATATGCCGAGTCCATTGTTGAAATAATTCAATTAATGTAAAAATATAAAAATACAGCAACCGGCCAACATCACTACGATTATTTGGGTGTAAGGTGGTACAATGCACTTTTTTCCAGGTATAAGCATGATAAGCACGCAGATCCTAAGGCCATTAAGTACATGATCAGCAAATATTTGAAAGAGGTGTAAATAGTTGAGTGTTTATATTTATTTGGTTTTTCGTATATTATTCTTATCATTATTATTTTTGTTATTTTTTTCATATATCTACATATGTGTATATATTATGTATAATTCCTATTTCTGTATTTTCTTTTAAACATGTTACCTCTTTATGTTATTTTATTTTATTTTTTTGTCTTCCTGTTTTTGCTAAGTAAATGACTAAATGGTGTATATATTGTTTTGTTTTTGTTTTTTATGATTTTTTATCTATTAAGTGATTAATTTTAAGTTAAGATAAGTTGGAATCCTCCCCAAAACACAAGCTATGCTTACTTTTGAGTATTTATTGTAATTAGATTTTAAAAATTTATTTTTATTGTAATACTTTGTACATATTGATAAAAACAATAAAGACCTTATGAATTATATTGTGTGTAAATTTGATATTTTATCGGCGGGCTTTTTACTAGCAACCCTGCCGTGTGACGTGTCAATTTTTGTCTCATATCGTATTTTGTATTGTTTGTGTATTTGAACACTGAAAATTCATTTTGATTATGAATATTTTAAAGAAACAAATTCCAATAAAAACACTGTTTCTTTTCACCAATGTATTAATTTAATTAAAATAATATTACGAACCTCTTTGACTTGCATCATCGTCATTGTCCTTTGTCTATATCATTTGTGCCGACTCCATTGTAGGCGCTTGAAATATTGTTTGTTAAAATTTTAACGAAAGAAACTGAAATTTTACAGGAATTAATTTCAATGGCGTCCTTGTTCGAAAAATACATTCAAAATAAGTCGTCACGCCAGGTTTTCCGTTATAACACGCGATTGCCGTGTAAATCACTTGACAATTAGTTGATTGCGGATGCCCACCGGAAGTCAGGAAGTGCATGCTAGCGACCACTAAACCGGCGCTTCCGGTCTGGTAAACCTTTACCCGACTATGGGAAAAAAATGCTGTGTAAAAAAAGTCATGAATCTTAAATGATTTACATGTTAGGTACACCACAGTTCCCTTTATTTTTTAAATCGGCCCGGTCGTTGGTAAAATGCTTGCAGTCAAAGCCAGAGTGCTAGGGCTCGATTCCCACCGATTCCCCAATTCGATGTCTTTTGAGGCTCAAATCATAGTACTGGCAAGGTTCAGCAAGAAATAACAGCGAGCCTCCTCGGGAGCAGGGAAACCTCATTTAAAAATGAAGCAGTAAAGATGATTAGTTGGCCTGTAAAAATAAATAAGTTCAAGTCATCACATGCGACTTCTTCGAGGACATCGCGGTCTGAAGTTGTGCCATATGTTTAGGTTAGCTGCGGTTTTTTGTTGCAAAATTTTGAATGATTATCTCACTCGCTCTATACCCTAATTCTGCCGTTATTAAAAATAATGTTCATAAACTTTATGGTCTTGGTAAAAGAGTGACAGTATAATGAAAAAAAAAACAGATGTGTTTATTGATTATTTATCTAAATTATAAAAGTTAAAAAATATATATGTATCTGAGTAACTTAAAAACTGTCACCGCAAAATATATTAAAAAAAAACACTTTTTTCCCATTTTTTATCATTTTTTTATTGTGCTTTCTTTTGAATTTTTTTTTCTTTTTAATTAGGTACAGAATGATGCATTATTTAGTCGCAAGAAGACGATTTTTGATGATGTGAATAGTTTTTGAGAATGTATGAAAAAACCTAAACTACTTTATTGTTAAATTTCCTAATAAAACAGTTTTTCTCGTCGTATAAAGTATACTTATAGTTAGGGACTGGAAAATTTCGCGATCGCGATAAAACGAATTTATTCGCGAATTTTGATGATTTTACGCGAATAACGCGAAATTTGAGGTTTTACGCAAATATCGCGAATTTTCGTACTTTTGGCAGAAATTGTGCGAAAAAGTTGTCATGTGTCGCTTTTACAACGCAACGATTTTGTGGGAAAGAAAAGATTCCTGCGAAAACCGTTTGCAAGGTGCAATACACAGGAAAATTGGTCGGTGTTATAGCCGTGGGCGCCATGTGGGCTGATCTTTTAACGTTGAAACACGCTAGAACGCTAGACGCGGGGTGCGATCCCCGCCTGGGTCTTTTGACTATAAATTTGACCCTGGTTCAACAGATGTTATTGGATAATTATAAATTAATAATTCATTTAAATAAACAATAATTAATTATTAATTAATGATATTAATACCTGTTTCTGGCCAGACAGAGTAGGTTGGTGAATTACATTCCTATTCACAAATCTATTTTATTAAAATAAAATAAAATAAGCAGAACTGTCCTGGATCCTCCAATCAGACTTGAATCGTGACATCAATGAAGGAAAATACTTCAATGAGTGAAGCTGTTGCTGGATTAGCCAAGAGCACAACTTGAGGCTTTCATAAAAGCCAACATCCCTTGAAAAATTAGATAACCCTCACCTAGACACTAAATGCACAAAAATTTAATATTTTAAAAGTATATGGCAGGGTATTCGGAGTGTCATTGAAATATTTATATTTTTTTCAATCAATGGTTTTTTGTAAGTTAGGTAGGTACTCCTATTGATTCAGATGTTGTTTATTCATTGTTTTTTAAATAAATTATTGTTGTTTATATAATAAATTGTAAATATTAGTAATATCTTTTGGTCTGCAATTATATAAACCTTCATTTTGATCTAATCAACCCTAAAAATTATACCGAATCTCCCCGTTTATCATGAAAAATAACGCGAATTTCCCTGTTTTCGATCAAAAATAACGCGAATTTCCCAAAAAAATAACGCGAATTTCGCAAAAAATAACACCACTATTTTCCAGTCCCTACTTATAGTACCTTTCCGTCGTGATTTGAATCCATTAGTCATAAGAGATTTATATCTCTTTAGTACATTAGTTATTTACATTTAAAACAGGTTCCATTTTTCTCTTAAAATTCCTTCTTGCACGAAAAATGAGGAATTTTAATTAAAAATATTTTTTTAACAGAGCCCTTCCAATCATTTTGAAAAGAATAATATCCAAGTATGTATATACTTAGATGTCACCCCTTTTGTCAGATATCTTTTCATCCCCCAGTATTTAATTTTCCTTTGTTCAAAACAATGCTCCTTGCATTTGAATTTGAAGTATTTCAATCATATTGTTCCTTTCCGTCATTGGCCAATTTTCAATTCTGTTGAATGGTTATTTTTATACAAATCCTCTTGTCTTATTTTGTTAAGAATCTTAATTTTGTTTTGAAAGGAAATTAAGTATGTAAGTAAGCTGTAATGGCTGTAACTCTGACGTTTTTATCTTTGTATGGCCAAAGCTTTTACAGAGTTTACTTCTTTTATTTCTGAACCTACAGTTTCATTTTTAAGTCTTTCATAATCATCATTTGGTTCCATGATAGAACAGCAGTGACAAAACACCACATGACTTTGCATCATATGACAGTACGTCACATGACAAAACAACACCATGACGACACATAACAGGAAAGTACATCACAATGACAAACCATCACATGACCAAACATCACATACCTTAAACAGAACATATCATAAACGGCACACGAAAAAACATCACATAAAACACCACTAAATAGAAAGTACCATGAAAGGAACATGAGAAATGGAGCACTTGGGGCTGTCCATATATTACGTCATTCGCATTTAGGGGGGGGGGGGGGGTCTGGTCTGCCGATGATGGCAAATGATGTACGAGTATCAAAAGTGACATCGTTCTTGCAAATACCAATTTCTACAAAATATACAAAATAGTATGCAAGTAATATAACATTATTAATTATTAAGCTCATCCATTATAACAGCAAGAGGGGGGGGAGGTCATTAGATAATGACTATAGGATGATTGTAAGGGGGGGGGGTCGAAAATCGGCCAAAATCGATGACTTAATTTATGGACGGCCCCTTGCATATTTTGTGAGTAAATTTTACAACAGGGGTCGCAACGGCCAACGTTATATTATACATTATTTTTTACAGGAGAGATAGCCAGCCCCACGCTAATCTTTAAGCCAAGGGCTCATCACAAGCAAAATAAATGTTTGTGATGGGTTATCATGTGATGTTTTTTTTATGTGCCGTTTAAGGTATGTCAGTTTGTGTCATGTGATATTTTTCCCTTCTGTTGTTTTGTCATTGTGATGTTTTGTTATGTGATGTTCTGTCATGTGCTGTTCCGTCATGTGATGTACTGCTATGTGATGTTCTGTCATGTGATGTAAAGTCATGTCACGTTATGTAATGTGTTGTTTTATCACTGCTATTCTATCCTGTCACCGACTAGGTACAGTAACTTACCCAATGATGACGCGGATTTGGGATTTATACCGAGTCAGTAATTGGACTGAAGTGAAGAACCCACGAGCTCTGTATAACCAACGCCATCTATATAGCATCTAATCTAATATAGTGGTATAACACGCCTAGTCGACGGAATTTAGAAATAGTGTGCGATTCGATAACATCGTGGTACTCAATTTTTTTAGAAATGAGAAATACCACCTTCTTCATCGTATCATACAGGGTAAGATTGAGGGGAGAAGATCTCAAGGACACCGAAGGACATTGTGGCTGAAAAACCTGCGTCAATGTTTCAACCAAAGCACCGAGTCAAGGTGAAAATAGCCATGATGATCGCCGATAGAAGTGTCACGAAAAGAAGTAGTGGGTCACATTTTGTCTGGTCGCTAGTTTCAGATTGCGGTGTGTGTGTGTGTGTCCCGTGACGTCACAGACGTGTCTGGCTATTGAGGCTGCCCCAGAAGTGAAGTGGCCGGCATTTCGTCCACTAGGTACGTGACCATTGTTCCCGTAACACGAGGAAAGCGAAAAACAATCCCACCATACGTACATGCCATAATCTAAGTTGCAAAGGCAATGTTATATTTATAAGCTGGTTGTATCTAATAAAAACTGCAAACGGAATCTAAAGCGTTCAGTGTACGCGTTGTTTTAGTATTCATGGTTTTCATATCTAATCTAAGTTGCAAAGATATGAGGGCATTAGAATCAAAAAGGCAAGTGTCCTATAGGCTATCTATGGGACACTGTGTCCTATAGACTAGTGTCCTATGGACTGGTGTCCCATAGACTATCTATGGGACACTGTGTCCTATAGACTAGTGCCCTATGCACTAGTGTCCTATAGGCTATATATGGGACACTTGCCTTTTTGATTATAAGGCCCTCATATGTAATATTATGCATTCACATTATATGCCTTATCACAAGCAGACACACGTATAAGTTCACGCTCAAACATGCCGCATGTGGACTTCAATATCTGAACCCAAATCTCAAATGAACATATATCCTGCAACTCTTGCCGACCATTTTTTTACAGTATGGGTGGTCATCCTCATACGAACCTATAAGTCAAGGAAAAACAAACATTGCTCATGTGAAATTACCTCTGTTGGAGATACGGCAAATTTTATTACCGTACACACCTCTCCGTCAGATCACTGTAGTCCGTATATTATATGTAGATACATGGTGTGTCTAGTGTGCAGTACCTACGCAGTGCACGGTCAAGTCCAGTACCTACAGAGGTAAGTTAAATGACCGAGAATAGTCAATCACTTTCACTCCTCACGCACATTATACCTTACGGGCTACGGCTTACAACCATGTGCAGGTCCGCATTCAGCCCACGGGGGCCCTGGTACAAGAAAACACATGATCCCCCTACCCCAGATTTTATTTACGTAGTCTATAATCTATAATCAAAGTTGCAGAGATGTATTAACATTTAAGGCTCTCATATGCATGCCCACAAACAAACACGTGTAGTTAGCGCTTACAAATGCTGCGTGTGTACTTACAAATAAAATCCAAACCTCAAATGAACATAAACCCTGCAACTTTTGCCGACCTTCCCTGACGCAGGGCTGCCATTGGCAATGTGAACCATTTTTTACAGTATGGGTGGTCAGCCTCATACCAACCTATAAGTCAAGAATTACAAATAATAAATAACATTTAAGTGTTTAAAAACAACAAAACCTTAAAAAGAAATCTATACAAAAAAAGTCAATAAGTACTTCCCTATACAAAAAATGTAACATAAATGAATAAGCCAACATTGCAGATTAGCCGTTACTTCTTCCTGTCCTTACATACCTCTTTCATTTCATCCAGAGTTCAAAAAAACTGGTTACTTAGAAAGGGGCACTCAAAGAAAATTATGTTCAAGTTTTTTTACATTTTTTTTAAGTCTTTGAGGAGGAACTTTAGGATCGGGGGCCCTGATGCGGCCGCACAGCTCTAAACGCCCTTAATTCAGGCCTGCCCGTGTGATGCTGGTTGGGTAATCGTAAAACCAATGTTTCTTAACCTACCAAACTCGAATATACATTCATTAACATTTGAACATTCGTGCTCTTCAACATATTAAAAACAAACACGCCTTATTCTTTATTTTCATCTTTCAAGACGCATGCTGCAATCTAGTATTATCTAAGTTGAAAATAAATATTAACATTTAAAATTCATATTAAATGCATATCCACAAACAGATACGTGTACTAGCTGCATGTCTACTTACGAATTCAAAACCAAACATTAAATGAACATAAACCCTGCAACTCTTACCGACCTTACCTGAAACAGGGGTGGCATTGTGCAAAGTGAACAATTTTTTATAGCATTGGTGGTCAGCCTCATATAATAATCTATAATCTAAGTTGCAAAGATATATTAACATTTAAAGCTCATATCAAATGCATGCCCGAGTGTAGTTCGCGCTTACAGGTGCTGAATGTGTACTTACAAATAAAATCCAAACCTCAAATGAAAATTAACCCTACAACTTTTGCCGACCTTCCCTAACACAGGGGTGACATTGGCAAAGTGAACCATTTTTTACTGTATGGGTGCTCAGCCTCATACCAGCCTATAAGTCAAGGGATATCATATTTGATCTGTGGATATCATACTTACAAAATAAAAATCTAAGCCCTAAATGAACAGAAACATTGCAACTCTGCCGCTTCATAAAAAATATATAAATCAACGCTTTTGGTAGTTCACACAGTACATTATTTTGTACATAACATGTGGTTTAATAAATAAATTGAGTGAGGGAATTAGAACTGTGTTTTTCTTTAAATAAATTACAATTGATTCTAAATGACTGAATGATTAAATTTGTAAAATATAAATTGCATTTCTCTTCACAAATCTATTAATAAAAATGACTTCGTTGTTGTTTCAACCACAAAAAGGAATAAATCTTACTTTTTGTAACGTTGTTTTTTTGCAAATATATCATATAATAATAATTGTTATTTGGTTATGCCATTTAGAGCACTTGTCACTCAATTAGGAGTGAATAATTGTTACAATGTATATAGTGACCGATACTTTTCACAGCGACTTGATGTATTCAGTATCAGTAAGTGTGTACGCACATATTATATATTGATTTCCTTGCGGTTTTTCTCCATGTAGTTAGCGGATCCATGTTAGAACGGCGCAGTGAGAAAACAACACATGAGATAACGTCACTTGACAGAACATCACATGACAAAACATCACATCAAAATGTCAACGACGATACCATGTTGAAAGCACCGGTTCTCATCAGATCACCGAAGTTAAGCAACATTGGGCGCGGATGCTACTTGGATGGGTGACCGCTAGGTACACCGCGTGTTGTTGGCATTTCTTGGACCGGTCCTTAGTCCAGTGGTAACACTTCGGACTCGTAAATGGAAGGTTGTGGATTCGAATCCCGGCGGAGCACAAAATACACCAATATATATATTTCCAAATGTGCCCTTCGCTGGATTGAAAAATTCATAAACCTTTACCAATAACCGGTCACTAAAAGGTCCATCCAATCTTACAACATCTGGATCTTTTTTGAGAATTGGCGCTTTCTACAGCGACGACCAAACCCGCAGAGGGCTCTTGAGGTGTGATACACACAAAAACAACGCTCACCAAATAAATCATCCTAGTATTAAAATTATCACAACGATAAAACAGCAAAGAAAAGACATCACAATGACAAAACATCACATGAGAAAAAATCACATACCTAAAACAGAACATACCTTAAATGACACATGAACAAACGTCGCATGACAAAACATCATCGAAAGCAACACAAACATTTATTTTGCATATTATGAGATGGTTGGAGTAAGGCCGGCCCGTGATGTACTGCCATAGTTATGTTATGTTATGTCATGGGATGTTCTGTCATTGTGATGTAAAGTCATGTGACGTTATGTCATGTGTTGTTTTGTCACTGTGCTATTCTATCCTGCATGTACATATTGTGCCCCTATGTTACAGTACGCAACGCAACTAAGCCACACATATAGTTCAACTTCTTGCCGCGTTATCCCCGAAGGGGTCGCATTTGGCGAGTTGAACCTATTTAGTTTTACAGGTAAGGAGGCTGGCCCTACGCCAACTACTTCAGTTGAAGTGAGCGTTTCCCAGCTCCCGAGAGGGCTGGTTCACATTTCTTGTGAAGGCTGAGTAAACCTTTGCGGTATTTTATTTTTGGCTTTGAAATAAACACCGAAACGGGAAATCATTTCTGACACCCTCGAGGGTCCCTCGGTAGGATTCGAACCCGGGCTCACGGCATGGAATGCAAGCACTCTACCAACTAAACTATCGACCGGACAGTCTAATCTAATCTAATCTAAGCTGCAAGGATATATATCATTTAAGATTTATATTAAATGCATTCTCACAAGCAGACATGTATAACTTCGCGCTAACACATGCCGCATGTGGACCTACATTATAAAAACCCAATCTCAAATGAACATAAGCCCTGCAACTCTTGCCGTCCTTCCCTAAAACAGGGGTGACATTGGCAAAGTGAACCATTTTTACAGTATGGGTGGTCAGCCGCATACCAACATAATAAGTCAAGGAACATACATCACAAATTACAGTTTTTAAATCTTATATATAAAAAAGGAAGGGGTATTTGCGTCTGTTTTTTTCGAATTTGCAAAAATGTTTTTCTAAAAAGTGTTTCTCTTGACAAACTAAACTAACGCTATGTTCCAGATTTTTTGGTGTTTGTTTGTTTGTTTGTTTGTTTGTTTGTTTGTTTGTTTGTTTGTTTGTTTGTTTGTTTGTTTGTTTGTTTGTGTGTTTGTATATTTGTACCATTATAGGCGCCCAGACCGTTCGCAGCACGATGCTGAAATTTTGCACACCCCCATAAAGTCTTAGTGGCTAAACAACTGTTAGGGTCCGGATGACGTCACGTGCATATTTCGCATACCTGCCATACAGACTGAAAATTGAAATCTTGCCGCTGGCGGCCATTTTGAATTTACAGACTTGATATTCGAAACGGTCATGCCTCTTAGTAATTTTAACAACTTTTGGAAGAAACTTTTTCGCAAAAAGTAAATTCTTCAAACTAAATTTGTAAATACCTACATAGAAAAAAATACAAAACAATATCTTTCATTTGGCACAACGGGCGCATGCATTAAGTTGGAACATTGAAATTAAGCATGCCACCTAAACATAAACAGACTTACATATTTTCAAACAAAAACAAAAAATACATGAAGGATTAAGAGTAGCTGCCATACGTTTTTTTTGGTTTCTCCAATATTTAACATTCTCCTGGCTTTTATTTTATAATTCTGAATGTTTATTCTCAATGATCAAGTTTATTTTGCTAATGTCAACATTTTTTGAAAGAAAACTTTTTTCAAAGACATTTTTTTTCGAACAAAAATTTGAAAAACCTGATTT
Organism: Agapetus fuscipes; assembly: GCA_951799405.1. Classification (NCBI taxonomy): domain Eukaryota; kingdom Metazoa; phylum Arthropoda; class Insecta; order Trichoptera; family Glossosomatidae; genus Agapetus; species Agapetus fuscipes. The sequence goes on along the minus strand of OX637336.1, from coordinate 17,574,901 downwards.
TCACAAAAAAGTCAAATTTATAAGTAAAAAAATCAACTGTTTTGATGCTACATTTACAATTATAATTTAGCAAAATGTAATGATATGTAATAGGACAATCACGCGAAGTGTATATTTTGCATACCCGCGATACCAACTAAAAAAATACATTGCTCTGTAGGCGGCCATTTTGAATTTATAGGCTTCATACTCGAATTTAAAATGTATTTTAGTAAACCCCATAAATGTTGGAAGAAACTTTTTTTCTACGGCAAATTTCTTTGAACAAATATTTAAAAAGCAAAATTTCATACAAAGTGTCTTATCTTATATATAAAAAAGGACAGGGTATTTGCGTCTGTTTTTTTCGAATTTGCAAAAATGTTTTTCCAACAAGTGGTTTGTCCGTTTGTTTGTCCGTTTGTTTGTCCGTTTGTTTGTATATTTGTACCACTATAGGCGCCCAGACCGTTCGCAGCACGATGCTGCTATTTTGCATACCCCCATAAAATGCTCAAACTTAAACAACTGTCAGGGTCCGGATGACGTCACGTGCATATTTCGTATACCTGCGATACAGACTGAAAATTGAAATCTTGCCGCTGGCGGCCATTTTAAATTTACAGGCTTGATGTTCGAAACAGTCATGTCTCTTAGTAATTTTAACAACTTTTGGAAGAAACTTTTTCGCAAAAAGTAAATTCTTCAAACAAAGTTTGTAAATACCTACATAGAAAAAAATACAAAACAATATCTTTCAGTTGGCACAACGGGCGCATGCATTAAGTTGGAACAATGAAATTGAGCATACCACTTAAACATAAAGAGACTTACATATTTTCAAAAGAACAACAAAATACAAGAAGGATTAAGAGTAGCTGCCATACATTTTTTTTTGTTTCTTCAATATTTAACACTCTTCTGGCGTTTATTTTACAAAAATGAAAGTTTATTATCAATGATCGAGTTTGTCTTTATAAAGTCAACATTTTTTGAAAGACAACTTTTTTTAATGACAATTTTTTTCAAACAAAATTTTGAAAAACCTGATTTTTACAAAAAAGTCAAATTTATAAGTAAACAAATCAACTGTTTTGATGCTACACTGACAATTATAATTTAGCGAAATGTAATAATACGTAATGGGACAATCACGCCAAGTGTATATTTTGCACACTCGACATGCAAACTAAAAAAATATATTGCTCTGCAGGCGGCCATTTTGAATGTCTAGGCCTCATACTCGAAAATAAAATGCATTTTAGTAAACCCCATAAATGTTGGAAGAAACTTTTTTTCTACGGCAAATTTCTTTGAACAAATATTTAAAAAGTAAAATTTCATACAAAGTGTCTTATATATAAAAATAAAAAAAGTTATAAAGTTTATTTTTTTTTAATTTTCAAAAGTCATTTTTTCTTAGAGTTCTGTCGATGGGTCGAACGTTTTCCCATACTTAGATTTTTTGTAGATTGTGAGTTTAGGCATTTTAAGGTATCTTCAGGTACCAAGCAGTATGAGACCCTAAAATATCGTGAAAAGTATCCCAAGCAGTTTTAAGATGTCAAAAGATAATTCAGAGCAGGACGAGCAGTTTGAAGGCATTTCATGACAATAAGAGCAGCTGGAGCAATTGAATAACAAAAGCACCAGTACCAACAAAACGATGCCGTATAGCAAACGCAGTCATGTTTCATGCCACTATAAGACAATTGCAAGCAACATAGGAACGCTTAAGATACTATTACCACCAAAACGAAAAAGAGCAGAAAAGACAAGTTGTACACTTAAGTGATAATGAACGGGTAGAGTATCATTATAAACCATCACCAGAAAAATAAAGAGCAGAAATAAAAAGCAGGATAAAGACTTCAGCACCTGTACAACAATAGGAAGTAGCACGGCCTGGGATTCTACTATAAAACTGTCCACTTTTTTGTTGTTGTTGGTCAGTTAGTTCTCTTGAATCTTTTAAAAATCAGAGCAGGGGTAAAGTGTGCTGGCGAAGCCGGACTTTAAACTAGAATGCCGTAATCGTGTAGGCAGGCTATTTAACTTAAATTCGTCTTTCGTGGATTAAAGATATTCGGAACATGAAAATAATTAAATTACCTTTTCATCACAAAATTTATTAAATTCAATCTTTTTTTTTTTTTTTTTTGGCATCTCACCCTGAACGATGTTACTAAATTCAATCTTAAAGCATATAAAAATAAAAAAAGTTAAAAAGTTTTTTTTTTTTTAATTTTCAAAAGTCATTTTTTTCTTAGAGTTCTGTCGATGGGTCGAACGTTTTCCCATACTTAGATTTTTTGTAGATTGTGAGTTTAGGCATTTTAAGGTATCTTCAGGTACCAAGCAGTATCAGACACTAAAATATCGTAAAAACTATCACAACCAGTTTTAAGATGTCAAAAGATAATTCAGAGCAGGACGAGCAGTTTGAAGGCATTTCATGACAATACTGGAACAATCTAAAAATAAAAGCACCAGTACCAACAAAACAATGCCGTATGGCAAACGCAGTCATGTTTCATGCCACTATAAGACAATTGCAAGCAACACAGGTACGCTTAAGATACTATTACCAGCAAAACGAAAAAGAGCAGAAAAGACAAGTTATACACTTAAATGGTAATGAACGGGTCGAGAATCATTAAAAACCAACCCCAGAAAATTAAAGAGCAGAAATAAAAAGCAGGATAAAGACTTCAGCACCTGCACAACAATAGGAAGTACGGATCAGGCCTGGGATTCTACCATAAAATTGTCCACTTTTTGTTGTTGTTGTTGGTCAGTTCTCATGTATCTTTTAAAAATCAAAGCAAGGGTAAAGTGTGCTGGCGAAGCCGGACTTTAAACTGCCCGTAGGGCCTAGCAGCCAACCGTGCGAGAGCGCGGTTTGGTCTGCTAGTCAATAAATAATAATATAAACATGGACATAAAAAAAAACTAAAACATAAAACCAATTTCACTTTTTAACAAACCTTAGCCGCCAACATTACAGATCAACCGCCATTTCTTTCTATCCTTACATACTTCTTTCATTTCCTCCAGAGTCATAACCTTCTTCATACAAGCTCTTCTTTTATTATGACTCTGGATATTCAGACAGTACTTTATATTATATTTTTAAAATGTGCTATATATATTTTTTTTGGTACTTAAGGGCCCTACATATATGCCTAACATATTATACGTTATGTATTTCTCTTAGCATAGTCCGGTTAATTTCTAAAAACGCTCGTCCGGTGAAATTTGCCCCATAAATCTTGTCAGCGCGGCCGCTTTTTATACTGAGAGGCGGCAACAGCAAAAGTGACTGAGCTCTACGCGCGTCGGCAACCATTCCATAACCTAAAGATATTTTGCCGTTGGTAACAGCGAGCGACCGCGAAGACAGAGAATAACACCCTGTCGCCTTGAGAATGCTTTCTGCTCGTAAAAGCGAAACGTCGGTAAACAAAAAAGCGGCAAATAGACAAATCTTACCCGAAAAAACACAAAAATAATTTCTCTTATAACACAGGCCATGAAGAATGAAAAAACGGACTTTACTGACCGTGCAAAAGAGATGAACGATTTTCTCTACGTTTCGTCGGAGTCATATCCGACGTCCTCAGAGGACACACGTCTCCTGAGTACGTCGGATATGACTCCGACGAAACGTAGAGAAAATCGTTCTTCTCTTTTGCACGGTCAGTAAAATCCGTTTTTTCATTCTTTAAAATGTCTAACGACCGTAATTATAATTTAAAATCTTTAAACAGGCCATGAAAGTGAATGTTTAAAAATATTTTCAAGAACGGCGAGACAGGGTGTAAGCGATTATCGCGAGGAAGGGGGATGGATGCATTGAAAGTAAACAAGTGCGAGGGAGAAATATAACAAAACATGAAACATTTCTGGCTTTCGTGCTTACGCAACTTCTAGAAAAGTAGAACAATAGAGTGACAGCCGCTCTCGATAGGGTGAATTGGCATCAATGCCGTAGAATTAACTTGACGTTGTGAAATTGGTCACCGCGTCGATTAAAAAAAATGGAAATACATACCTGGAAGATTCGTTAAATTCATGATTGATATCTAGGTACTATTGTACAAGTAATAAAGTGTATCATTATATTTAAAAAAAAACATGCAGTTTTGGACGCACCATATCACTGTTACTGTATCCTGCCGCCGTTCCACTAGGGGTGGCCGGTACCTCCGCAGATGCGCCTCCACTTTTTTCTGTCCTTACAAACCACTTTCATTTCCTCAATATTCATCACCTTTTTCATACATACTCTTCTCTTATTTTCACTCTGCAGGTTCCATTCTTTCGCAATCTCACCTATTTGGTCTAACCATTCTTTCCTCGGCCTTCCCCTTCAAAATAAAACAATACTTTCTTTTTAGTCCTTCAGGGCCGCAAGAAAATAAAATCTCATTGTTAGTTAGACCACTTTAGGGACGACTGGTTGAAATGAAATATTTCGCTTTAGTTCAACTTACACAGTCATTTTCAAGCGATTAATTTACTTGAAAAACAATGAGACACTCTCTGTTTTCCATTGTCTGGATTCGCTGGTTGGCGAGCCCTTCCAGAACCTTAAATGTGATTCAAAAAGATAGCAGGGCATATCATCCCCCAGTGCTTGTTTGGCTTATCCAACATTTGATTCAAAGATGACCTGCCAACGGAATTACATTCTACATAATCTGAGCTAAGAAAAAAATGTAAGAAAACGATAATGTAAGAGTTGTTATAAATATTTTAAAAATAAACTTCCAGTTTTTATAGGACACATTGATCTTTGCCAATGTCACCCCTGTCTCAGGGAAGGACGGCAAGAGTTGCAGGGTGTATGTCCATTTGAGATTTGGTTTTTATGTTGTAGGTTCACGTCATGCGGCATGTGCAAGCGCGAACTTGTACGTGTCTGGTTGTGGGAATGCATGTAATGTGAATCTCCAATGTAACATATCTTTGCAACTTAGATTAGATCCAGTCCACATAGAAAGAATGCTGATGTGAAATTACCATTGATGGACATACGACAAACAAGCACTAAAGGGACGATCTAGTGCGCTCATTTTGGAGTTGGTTGCTGTCGTTCTGAGCGGGCTGTCTTTTGAAACAAAAAGTCGACCGAATATCCTCGGGACGTTTATATAAATGAATATCAACTCAAATCATTCAATAATAATAATAATATGCTTCGATAATGCAAGGACTGAAAGAATTAATGACGGGTCGGCCTGCAGAGCTTTTTTCACTTGCGCCCCAGACGGGCTAAAAGAAAGTATTATTACTGTAACTGTAACTCTGTCGCCATTCCCCTAGGGGTGGCCAGAGCCTCTGCAGAGCTGCCTCCATTTTTTCCTATCCTTACATACCTCTTTCAATTCATTCATATCCATCACCTTTTTCATGCATTTTCTTCTTTTACGATCACTTTGTATATCCCATTCTTTCACAATCTCCTCAATCTGATCACTCCATACTTTCTCGGTCGTCCCTTCCCTCTTTTTCCTTTCACACTTTCTTTGTATACATACTTTGTCAGTCTATCATCATTCATTCTTTCCACATGCCCAAACCATCTCATCACATTCTTTTGTACCTTAATTTTCACATCCTCTTTCAAACTACATTCTTTTTTTACCCGTTCATTCCTAACTCTATCCCTCAGAGTTTTTCCTGTCATGCTTCTCAAATGCTTCATTTCCACCGTACATACTTTACTCATTTCGCTATCGTTCACTGTCCATGCTTCACTTCCATACATCAAAGTCTCAAAGTAAATAAATTTCAGGATGACTTATTTGAAGAGTGTTATATACCCTAAATCTGTTTTTTTTTCTTAAGCTTTATGGTCTTAGTAAAAGAGTGACAGCAATGAAAAATAAACAGGCGTGCTTATGTTTTTTTTTAAATCTAAATTATAAAGGTCTTCACAATTTAAAGATATTTTTTTACCTATCGTAGAATGTACACTTTATGTGACCTCCTTAATTCAGTGAGCGTGCCCTGTAAAGCCTTTTCATCATTATGGCTATTGCCTATTTGGTTCCATGGTAGAACGACGCACAGTGACAGAAATACACATGACATAACATCGCATGACAGAACGGCACATCACAGAACAACACAGTGACAAAATAGCATGACGACACATGACAGAACGAGAGAACGGCATAGGACAAAGCATCACTATGACAGGACATCACAATGACAGTACATCACATGACAAAGCATCAATGTGACAGTACATCACATGTCAAAACATCACTACGACAAGACATCACAATGACAGTACATAATTTTGACAGAAAATCCTAATGACAGTACCTACATCACATGATAAAAATCACTATGACAAAATATCACATAAGTGTTATGTGGCTGACCACCCATACTGTAAAAAAATGGTTCACTTTGCCAATGTCACCCCTGTTTCAGGGAAGGACGGCAAGAGTTGCAAGGCTTATGTTCATTTGAGATTGGGTTTTTATATTGTAGGTCCACATGCGGCATGTGTTAGCGCGAAATTATACATGTCTGCTTGTGGGAATGCATTTAATATAAATCTTAAATGATATATATCTTTGCAGCTTAGATTAGATTAGATTAGATTAGACAAAACATCACTATGACAAAACATCACATCTGATGTTTTTTCATGTGTCGTTTATGGTATTGTTACGAATTTAGGGTTCAAAAGTCTTTCAATTAAAAATACTGGTCTTATACAGTTGTTTATTTTACACTTTTAATAATTTATTTTCACAAAGAGAGTCTCGACTATTCCATTACACTTGGTTTCTGTTCACTAGTTAACTTACTTCAATGTAGTTGTAAAGCTCGTAGAATACTGGCTCTGCAAGCAACTCGCACCCTTCTTATACTCTTCAAAACAGTACAATCTAGATCTATGTATATTCGCGAGACAGTTCCAGAAAGGCGTAGTAATCATTATTTCTCGATGCTTCAAGTATTTTTATTCAATGATTCCTACCCACACAATACAATACAGAATTCCTATAACTATAACTAATACCTACTTATTTTAAATATTTATATTTCATATTTACATAACAGTATGTTCTGTTTTAGTTATGTGATGTTTTGTCATGCGATTTTTATCCTAGTGTCGTTTTGTCATAGTGATCTATTTTCTAGTTGTTTTGTCATATCTCGTTCTGTCACGTGTCATTATCTCATGTGTCGTTTGGTCATTGTGCCGTTCTAACCTGGCACTGGCTACTTACCGGAGATAAAGTATTAAGGGACGGAGCCATAAATCGCCTAAAACCAACACCTGAGACTTGCCAGATAGCAACACGGACACACTTTATTTAGGGAACAGGGTAACCCCCAGAGGAGTGCTACAGTGTACTACCAGATGCCCCATTCAGAGTCATTGCTACACTAAACTCTAACGGCGTTATTCACACACAGCCAATCTATGGCTCAACCGCCACCTAGTACGAATTTTCCATATAAAAAATATCTATATCTCCCTTGACTTATAGGTTGGTATGCGGTTGACCACTAATCTAATCTAAGCTGCAAAGATATATATCATTTAAGATTTAAATTAAATGCATTCCCACAAGCAGATATGTATAATTTCGCGCTAACACATGCCGCATGTGGACCTACAATATAAAAACCCAATCTCAAATGAACATAAGCCTTGCAACTCTTGCCGTCCTTCCCTGAAACAGGGGTGACATTGGCAAAGTGAACCAATTTTTTATATTATGGGTGGTCAGCCGCATAACAACCTATAAGTCAAGGAACACTTTCACTCGTGCTGTAAAAAATGGTTCACTTTGCCAATGTCACCCGAGGTCGGCAAGAGTTGCAGGGCTTACGTTCATTTGAGATTGGGTTTTTATGATGTTAGTCCACATGCGTCATGTGTAAGCGCGAACTTATACGTGTCTGCTTATGGAAAGGCATTTCATATGAAGCTTAAATGTAATATATCTTTGCAACTTAGTTTATAGAGCTGTCTGTCGACGACATATTATTGTATGTGATCGGAATGTCTAATCTAATCTAATCTAATACATTGGGGATTCACATTATATGTATTCTCACAAGCAGACACGTACTACAAGTTCGCGCTTGCAGATGCCGCATGTGAACATACAACATAAAAACCTAAATCTCAAATGGACATACACCCTGCAACTCTTGCCGTCCTTCCCTGAAACAGGGGTGACATTTGCAAAGTGAACCATTTTTACAGCATGGGTGGTCAGCCGCATACCAACCTATAAGTCAAGGAACAAAAAAAGGAAATGTCGTCGACAAAAAAGTCACGCGACTGAATTTCCTTGACCCATGTCTCTGAGGAAGTGTTATCTGTGACCATCGATATATAGAACTGGATGGGCTAAGAAATCAATCTAATCTAATCTAATCTAAGCTGCAAAGATATATATCATTTAAGATTTATACTAAATGCATTCCCACAAGCAGATATGTATAATTTCGCGCTAACACATGCCGCATGTGGACCTACAATATAAAAACCCAATCTCAAATGAACATAAGCCTTGCAACTCTTGCCGTCCTTCCCTGAAACAGGGGTGACATTGGCAAAGTGAACCAATTTTTATATTATGGGTGGTCAGCCGCATAACAACCTATAAGTCAAGGAACATACATGACAAATTACATTTTTTAAAATCAAAGAATAAAAATAACAATATATACATGGACATAAAAAACTAAATCATAAAACCAAATTCACTTTAACAAACCCTAGCCGCCAACATCACAGATCAACCGCCATTTCTTTCTATCCTTGCATACTTCTTTCATTTCCTCCAGAGTCATAACCTTCTTCATACAAGCTCTTCTTTTATTATGACTCTGGATATTCCATTCATTCCATTCATTCAATCCTTTGAGAATTAGAAATACGCTACCCCACTCATCATACAAAAATCCAAATTCAGTCTATCGGTAACCTTCCAACTATCAACAGGGAAAAAAACATATAAATGCCAAACTGGGTATTTTCTAAACGTGCCAACAAAAGAGAGAAAATGTGTTATAGAACATGGAATAATATATATGATTACGTTGATAAAATTTATTTTTCGTTTGTCGAAATATTTCGTTTGCGAAAGTGACAGCCATTTCTAGAACTAGTGATGTTCAAATATATAGGTACTTGCTTCTTCAAGTATGTAACTTCTATGTTCGCGGTAATAGATACTTGTGAAAATCATCCCGTACACAATGAGGTGGGAACATTTTTGAATTCGGTATTTATCAGATATTTTCATGCTTTCAACAACACTAATAACAAATACCGTTACCATAGTGATTTCGTGGGTTTCCATGGTGTTATGTACATACATTGAAGACGGAGTAGAGACACGTTGCTTACATAGAAAATAACAAAAGCATTTCATATGTCGTGAGCGAGACAGGACTATTAACAATGTATGGTGTCAAAAACGTTGCATCATGTCGATTGGTACTAAATCACATTCATAGCCCCTCCATTGAATATATTTCCATGTGTGGGCGGGTTTTCCGTGACCGATTTGTCGTGTTACCGTGATAAGGGGGTAAAATTGTACCGGTGAACGTTTTTCCCGGTTCCGTGTTTGTGGGATTGTTTGTTGGCCTAAAAGCCCGGAATCCGCTCTGTCCCCGGAGGATGTTTTGTACCGCATTATTTATGTATGTGGATGTGCGTGCTTAGCGCCGCCGGAAAATGCTTTATTGTGCTCTTTAAACTAAACGCTTTACGCTTGATTCAACATTCTGACTGAAAAGTGTCCGGAAAATTCCGTACTTTTAGAAAAAAAAACCTCTCCAAGGATTCTCATAACGATTATTACTTTATTCATCAGTATTTTTTACGCTGTGACTACTAAATTAATATACTTAAGTGATTAATAATTAAGTGTTGTTTTGAAGGGAGCAGAGCTCCGAAGAAGTCACAAACAGGGGTGACGAAACGTAAGCTGAAGTCTTCAAGAAGTCTCAAAAATAAAAAAAACTATGGACCACGGTCAAAGACCGGAAAGACAAAATCAAGCAGTATTATTATATAATGAATTGTTTTTGCGGTTTTTCGGGTTAGACCATGGTCTACATGCAGCTTTTTTATCTGCCGACGTTTCGCCTTGACCATTGTCTAACCCGAAAAACCACAAAAACAATTCATTTTATAATACCGACCTCATGGTCGGATATTATTTTATTTTGTCATCCCTGTTTATTACGGAAAGGCGGCAACAGTTGCAGAGTTTACAGGTCTACATTGATACTACCGAATTTAGATGACAGTTACAGACCGGTCCGTATTCCAGTGACAACACTTCGGACTCGTAAATGGAAGGTTGTGGGTTTGAATCCCGGTGGAGCACAAAAAATACCATTTATAGTTTCAAATATGCTCTTCGATGGGTTGAAAAATTAATAAACCTTTACCAAAGACCGGTCACCAAACCAAGCTCGTAAAAAGTCGGGTCGATAGCTCAGTTGGTAGAATGCTTGCACTCCATGCCGAGAGCAAGGGTTCGATCCCCACCGAATGGGTCAGAAATGATTTCCTGTTTCGGTGTTTATTTAAAAAACTCTAGCTATCAACGGACTGACGTCCCAGTATATAGTGATTTGGTACGCCAAACGTCTCTGATGCTTCATCTATTTTTTTTATCAATCAACTAGCTGTACCATTAGCTGTACCCTGCCACCCCCTGTGGTGTCTCGTCTATTTTCTGTTGTTGTATCATACCGCCATTCTGTTAGGGGTGGCCAGTGTCTCCGCACATGTGTCTCTTTTTGTGTTGTGTCTTTGCACACTTCTTTCAGTCTAAAATTTTCCCTGTCATAAGCTGAAAATAGTATACGCATATTTCTGCTCTCATTTCTTTTATTGCTCCAGTTTTTTTTATACAGAAGACTAAGTTGGCATGTAAAGAATTGCTCATGTAATTTTCATCGTTTTCTGTTTAGTAGTTTAGGAGTCCATCCAGGACAAACATACATGCATCCAATAAAATAAAAATTGCTTTGTTTTAATTCACATGAGTTTATTTTCATGTGAATTAAAACAAAGCAATTTTTATTTTTTTGTATTAAAATGAACTTTCACGAAGTTACTGCTGAAAATCTAGATAATATACATGCATCCTTTTGATTTTATATGTTAGATGAATATAAGAAGTAAGAATAGGTGAATTAAAACAAAGCAATTGTTATTTTATTGTATTAAAATGAACTTTCACGAAGTTACTGCTGAAAATCTAGATAATATACATGCATCTTTTGAATTTATATGTTAGATGAATATAAGAAGTTAGAATAGAAAAGATGAGTGTACCTTTGTCATTGTGATCTCATGTTGTCATGGCAACAAGCGTAAAGGTTGTCACCACCACTCCAGTTGGCGTCTCTTCACCACACGTATAGCTTTCAGTATGTGGAGGGTGGCTTTGAATGGAAACCTGCGCCAGCCACCACTCGAGATGATTTTCAAATGGAACCCTCAAATGTGGGGAGCCTTTGTCTGTGTGGACAAATTGAAAAATCCATTAGGAACTAACGCTAAGTGGCTGGAGGGCTGGAGACGACAGATTCAGCTTTTGAAAATCAAAATAAAAGCAGTCACATAGTGTTAGTTTACTTTTATTAATGCTGATAAAATGTGATTGGTTTGATCCATTTATTTAAGGACTTACTCGTATGTGGAGCACTGTTTTCTTTTATGAAGCAAGTCCCACAGCCTTTACAATAATAATAAAAAGAAATATTTTGACAATTGTATTAATTTTAAAACTAAACAAATTTCAAAACTTAATTTAACTCGGATATTTCACGAACCGTTTAGAGAGAACTAACATCATTCTCGACGTTTCGTCGGCAACGTAGCCAACGTCTTCAGGAGAACATCCTCTCTGCACGACGACTGAGGATGAACTGAGTTTGAAAACAATATTGTCACAGTTTTAAGTTTTGAAATTAATATAATTGTCAAAATGTCAAACGACCGTAATTCTAACTTAAGCCTAACTAAAAGAAATATTTTTTGATAACAGGAAATTCTATGGAAAATATTCTAAGTTCATCCCTCTTACCCCATCATTCTGTTTCCGCATTTTTCCTTAGTGTTATGTCATGTTTTCCCAGTATACATCTTTTGTCACTTTTATAAAATTTGAACATCATTGGCAGATCGTCCTACCAGTGCTTGTTTGGTTTTTAATTTTTATATCATTTGATTCAAAGATGACCTTTCCATGAAATTGTCTTAAGAATCACATTCTACACAATCTGAGCTAAGAAAAACACAATAATGTGGGAGTTGTTTTAAATATTTTAAAATCAATTGTCAGTTTTCATTAGACACATTGGTCCAGTACACATACAAACATTGCTCATGTGAAATTACCTCTGATGAACAAGCACTGATGGGACGAGATGTGTAAGACCTAAGTTAGCTATTATTTTACAATTTCATTTAAATAATAGTTGTTTTGTTTTGATTCCAGGTTGTCCATATGCCCTCAGAATGTTGCTAGCGCCATGCGCCTACTTCGGGCGCGTGGGGCTCACGGCATGGCGCAGGAAGTCCACGCTTCTCCTGGCCTCTCTCCTCCTCATCATCATCATAATCGCCGTCCACTACAACATGGGAAGTAGCAGCGCTCCATCCACAATGAACGAAGCCCTCAAGAGAGAAGAAACCAACGAGGAAAACACTAGAAAGAAGGAAGAAAGCGGGGTACACTTTGTGCAGAATCCTTATGACCTGCACAGAAAAAGAGTGGAATACAAGTTCAACCATGAATTAGATGACTTCATACAGGTCGTAGATGAGAAGAATGTACAAGAACTGGAGCAACCTTCACGGGACGAGATAGCGATGAGAAGAAACGATAATCCCGTTGTAACAATCGCAGAAATCGTTAACAACGATTTGAATTCTTACGATAACTACGCTAATCAAGGTTTGAGTCAAATGGGAATACCGTTTGTCAACCTTAACGATAAGAATCCGTACATTCCACCTAAAAGATTAGTTCACATCGATTTGAAAGGCGCACCGCCAAAGATAAGCTATCTCAAAAGGTTGTTTCCGCTTTTGAAGACGCTCGGCGCTACTGGTTTGTTGCTGGAGTACGAGGACATGTTTCCTTTTCATGGGAATCTCTCGGATATAGCCGCGCTGAATGCATACAGCAAGGACGAAGTGAGGGAGATCCTGCAAGCGGCGACTGATAACAGTCTTCAAGTGATTCCGCTGATACAGACGTTTGGTCATTTGGAGTTTGCTTTGAAGAGAGAGTCGTTTATGCATCTGAGGGAAGTGCCCGAGTCTCCACAGGCGTTGTGTCCGAGCCTCAATCAGAGCGTAGACTTTATTGAAACAATGATTAATCAGGTAAACAAAAACACTTCCCAAGACAAACGCAAAAACAAGCATATCAAATTTTCTCTTGATTATTATTTACTATGAATAGAGCATGCCATATTCTCTGCTTTCAGTCATATTCCTTGTTTATCTAAGAATAGGGTGGGACTATTTTAGGAAGCAAGCAATTGATACTTCTTGTAACATTTGTAACAGAAAGAAAATGGATTCCAGATAATTAGGATTTTTATTTCTAGTTTACAGCATTGTGAAATATAAATTTAAAAAATAATGCAACAAATTGAAATGGTATGAGTGAAAAATTCAGGCGGTGATTTCAGATTAGTGAAGGAATTCAGATTATGATTATTTTAGTGATTCCGGTCGATAGCTCTGTTGGTAGAGTGCTTGCATTCCATGCCGAGAGCTCGGGTTCGAATCCCACTGAGGGATCAGAAATGATTTCCCGTTTTGGTGTTTATTTCAAACTCAAAATAAAAATACCGGCAAGGTTTAGTCTGCACAAAAAATGAGTACCAGCCTCCTTGGGAGCTGGGAAACTGTGATTACCTATATACTTTGAGATGATAGACCTCTGCATAGAAAAGGATCATTCTTTTGGTTGTTTTTTTGGTTTGGTTGGAGTTAGGCCGGCCCCCTTATCTGTAAAAGTAAATAGGTCCCACTTGCCACGTTGTGCGACCCCTTAGGGGAAATCGCGGCAAAAAGTTACACTATATTTGTAGCGTGTAGCATTTTATACCGGAGGCACTGGACTGCACTTTGTGTGAGGATTATACAAAATACAAGCAATCAAATATTCCAGGTACTGGAGCTGCACGGCCCCACGGTCCGCCACCTGCACATCGGCTGCGACGAGGTGTACCAGATGGGCGAGTGCGTGCGCTGCCGCGGCGCCGCCCGCGACCAGCTCTTCCTGCGGCACGTGCGGCGCGTGCTGGACGCGCTGGCCACGCGCCACCCGCACGTGCGCGCGCTCATCTGGGACGACATGCTGAGACACGTCCCCCGCGTGGACCTCATAGAGTCTGGCATCGGACCCAGGGTGGATCCTGTGGTGTGGGCGTATGCGGAAGACGTGTACAGGTAAGTGCTACTCTGGAACAGCTGCATCATTTTGTAGTTGTCCTAACATATCCCAAGTATATGTCGTTGCTATGGTAATTTTCTTGCTATGGTAATTCGGTTGCTATGTACACCAGTGGCGAAGGGTGCCATACGACTCGATTTCCATCGGTTTCCCTTTTAAAATGAGGCAAAAATGATAATAAAGTAGACTGCATGGTTTCAATGGGGAAAAAATACGTATTGTTTCTTTGGTTTGAAATGTATTTTTTTACTTTGTGCCTATATTTTTTAACTACCCTAGTTGCCTCATTTTAAAAGAGAAGCCGATGGGAATCGAGTTGTATGGCACCCTTCACCACTGATGTACACAGATTGAAGACAGAGTAGAGGCACTTCGTTTGATAAAGATTTTGTTTGTCATGGAAGCGAGACAACAGTATCAACAATGCCTGTTGAAATAAAAATTGTAATGACTGGTACTTCATGTCATTAGAAACTAAATAAAATTCATAGCAAACGCCACACTTGTTTGGGACAATATTCCTCAGCAATCAATAATAAAATATTTATTTGTTAGTCCGGTCGATATCACAGTTAGTAGAGTGCTTGCATTCCATGCCGTGAGCTGGGGTTCGAATCCCACCGAGGGTGTAATATAATTTCCCGTTTCGGTGTTTATTTCAAACCCCAAAATAAAAGTTTTACTCAGCCTTCACATCAATGAGTACCAGCCCCCTCGGGACCTAGGAAACCACGATTTCAACTGAAATAGTCTAAGGCTGGCCTCATTACCTGTAAAAAAAAAAGACTCCACTCCTCACATGTGAAACCCTTCGAGGATACCGCAGCAATCAGTTACACTATATGTGTAGCTTAGTTGTGTTATTTGCATTTTCACTAGCAACCCAGCCGTGTGGTGCCACAATTTTGTCAATTCATGTGCGGACCTCATTGCTTACAGGTTTGTCCCGACGCACGTGTGGGACAAGTACGCGTCAGTCTTCCACACGGTGTGGAGCGCATCGGCGTTCAAGGGCGCCTTCGGGGAGACGCAGTACGTCCCCAACGCCAAGCGCCACCTGGAGAACAACCTGCGCTGGCTCGAGCTCATGGCGCAGCAGGGGGCCAAGTTCAAGGGCGGCTTCTCGGGGATCGTGCTCACTGGCTGGCAGAGGTAAGCATTGTTCCCCCAAACCATTTTATGGGCCATTCCAGACACAACGCATCCTGTTCGGTTTGTCTATAAATTACTGGACAAACAAACAAAGACAAGGACAAAGTTGTACTATATGTGCAGCTTAGCTACGTTGCGAGGGTAGTTGCATATATTAAAAATGGCATATCTATCATGATCATTTAAAACATAATGGATGTTGTCTATTCCAGGTATGACCACTTTGCGGTGCTGTGTGAGCTGCTGCCGGCCGCCATTCCCTCGCTGGCCCTCTGCCTCTCCGCTGTGTCGGCCGGCCACATGGACAGCAGGGTGGCGGGGCTGGCCAGCGCGGCCCTGGGCTGCCCCGCCCCCTCCTCGCAGAACCACAACCCGCTGGCGCTCAACACGGACCCCAACCTGTGGGACAAGTTCGGCCGCTGCTTCTTCCCAGGTACACCAACTACCAGTGTAACCACCATTTCTTTTTTTAAGAAATCCTGTGCGGGAGACTCCCTAAATTTCAGAGACTCTAGGGGGTCTATGGCACTTCTTGTAGTGCCGCAGAGGTGTTGGTTTACAAGCTTGGTCGTCGCTACAAAGCGCCAATACTCAAGCAAGACCCAGTTGCTGTAAGGCTGGATGGACCTTTTTAGTGACAGGTCTTTGGTAAAGGTTTTATGAATTTTTAAATGCAGCAAAAAGCATATTTGGAAATATAAATGGTATATTTTTTGTGCTCCGCCGGGATCCGAATCCACAACCCTCCATTTAAGAGTCCGAAGTGGTGCCACTGGACTACGCACCTGTCCAAGAAATGCCAACGACACGCGGTGTTCCCAAGCGGTCACCCACCCAAGTACCATCCGCGCCTAATGTTGCTTTACTTCGGTGATCGGATGAGAACTGGTGCTTTAAACGTGGTATGGTCGTTGACGTTGATTTGATTCAAAGATGACTAATCTAAATCTAAGTTGCAAAGATATGCATCATTTGAGGTTCATATTAAATGAATTCCCATAAGCAGACACGCATAATTTCGCGCTCACACATGCCGCATGTGGACCTACAAAAAAAAAAAATGAAATTGTCTTAAGGATCACTTTCTACACAAACTGATCTAAGAAGAAAACGTAAAACACTATTTAATAAGAGACCGTTATTTTTGTGTGTCAAACCCCAAGGGCTGTCCAATCTTTTTAAACAAATGACATATTTTGTATATTTTCTTGTTTTCTAGGAAATTCATTTTTCAAGTTGACGTACAAACTTCACGTGGCTGAAACGGAGGCTAGAGAATTCCTTGATCAAACAACCGTACAGAAAGGTTAGTAAAGTTTATAATAATTAATGTTTCAGTGTACTTAAGATTTGTTCGTACAAAATCGGTGAAAAATTGTATTCTCTAGGGTTTCATATTGCAAAAATAAATTTGCAACTCGTAGAACGACTATCATTCACTTGTTTGCAGTCTACATCAAAATTATGAGAACCTGGCGGTTTGACGATTCATTCCTCTGCTAAGCTTGCCCGTCAATGGAATGAATTACTAGTATCCGTGTTACCATCCCAATTTAATTCGGGCTTATTTAAAACCAATAGCAATCACCACTTCCGCATGGTATCACAAAACAAGGTAGCACAGCATCTATAATCTAAGTTGCAAAGATATATTAAATGCATTCCCACAAGCAGACACGTATAAGTTCGCGCTTAAATATGCTGTATGTGAACCTTCAATATAAAACCCAATCTCAAATTAACATAAGCCCTGCAACTCTTGCCGACCTTTCCTGAGACAGTGGTGACATTGGCAAAGTGAACCTTTTTTTTTACAGATGTGTGGTCAGCCTCATACCTACCTATAAGTCAAGGAATCAACATCAATACCATCATGTGGCTAAAACTCTGCTACAAAGGATCAGGACATCAACTGTCACCGCACCAACATCAGCACCTCTGCGGCACTTACAAGTGTCGTAGACCTTTGAATTATCTAAATGGAGAGTCTCCCACACAGGATTCCTTAAAATAATGCATTCTTCTTTTGAAATTCCAAACAGAATCTAGAATTCTTCACAAGACACTTAATTATTATTTCAAACCACGTGTATTCCAGGTTGGATGACAGATTACAACGTGCGTCGCTCGTACTCCGCCCCGCTGCGCGTGTGGGAGCTGACGGCGGAGCTGCCCCGGCTGCAGCGCGGCCTCACCAGCCTGGCGCGCTCGGCCGCAGACGCCCTCAGCGAGCTGTGCCAGCCAGACACAGTGGCCGAGTGGCTGGAGCAGAGGGTCTACCCCCACATCATGTAGGCCAACACAACTCTCTCTTGCATTCTGATCTCAGATAGCTCAGCTGATTCCGAGGGTGTCAGAAATCATTTCCCGTTTTGGTGTGTATTTCAAACCCAAAATTAAAATGCCGGCGAGATTTATAGTACCAGCGCCGTCAGGAGCTGGGAAACCCCTACTTCAACTTAAGTGGTTGGCCCAAGGCCTGCCCCCTTACCTGTAAAAAAAATAGGTTCCACTCGTCAAATGCGATGCCTTGGGAGAACGTGGCAAGAGGTTACGCTATATGTATAGCTTAGTCACAAGGTGTCCCGAGGATTGTGCATTCTATGCCGCGTTCGAGGGTGACAAAAATTATTTTCCAGTTTCGGCGTTGAATGTGAAATGAACCCTAGCCCTCAGCACAGAATGCGAGCATTCTAGCAACTGAGCTATCGCTCCGAATTTTTTGCGAACTTAGTCGTTGCCACGAAGCTTTAATTCTCAAGCACGACCCAATTGTTCTAAGACTGGATGGATATTTTTGCGACTGGTCTTTAGAATGAATTTTTCAAATCGGCCAAGAGCATTTTTGAATTTATAAGTATTTTTTTGTGCTCTGCCAAGAATCAAACTCTAGACGTTTCGATTATGAGTCCGCAGTGTTAACCACTAGATTGGACCAGTCAATGAACCTAAAAGTTGGAAATGTATGAAAAATGTGATGGTAATGAATGTATTTTTTAAAGACATGCATGAAGAGGAACACGTGGAAGTAGCTCTGCAGTGGCTCTGGCCACCCCTTACAAAGTGGAAAACGACTTACAGTTACAGCTAATCTCTTAATTAATTTAAGTGCTGTGATTTTACAGTGCTGTGACAGATATTTTCTTCCTGTAAATCGATTCCCTACATGTTTTTTTTCATTTCCAGAGCCTTGGAGAAAGTGCAAACGGATTCTGTGACGCTGCTGAAACGCAAAACTTGGGACAGGAGACCTCTGCCTGTGCTGGAGGACTTCAAACGGCTGGGGATCACAATTCCAGAGCGCTAGTCGCAGCCGCAAGAAACATTGTGCGGAACACTTGAAATATACTCGCAGGCGGGGAGAGGCACCTTGTGCTGTTGAAAAGGACGCAGCAAGATGGACCGGTGATCAGGAAGATGTGTAAATACATGAAACATGGAAGGGTGTAAATAGGAAGGGAAGGAAGCTTTGATACCTCAATGTATATAATGTATTTTGTATGTGTGGGGTTCATTTTTAAGGGATGTTTTTTACTGATCCGTGAAAGAGAAAATGTGAAGAGAATAGTAATAATAATAGTTATTTGTTGAGCCCTGTTTTTGTGTGAATCACACCTCAAAAGCCGTCTGCGAGCTTGTTTGTCACTATAGAAAGTGCCGACTCTCGAGCTAGACCCAGGTGCTGTAAGGCTGGATGGTCCTTTGGTAAAGGTGTATGAATTTTTCAACCCAGCGAAGAGCATACTTGAAAAAATATAAATGGTTTATTTTTTGTGCTCCGATGGGATTTGAACACACAACCTTCCATTTACGAGTTCGAAGCGCTAACCACTAGACTACGGACTGGAATGGTAGCTGTTTTTGCATCGGTTGATAAATCCTTACATAATCAAACAATTTTTTAGCAAGTTGTGTCGGATTATCAAATTTTGGTAAAAAAAATAAGATCTAAAATTAAAATGAATGCTATGATTTGAGTGTGTAGTTTTTTACTGCAAAATCAATTTATATTGTAAATATACATATTTTTTTGAATCCTACAATTCACTCCATAACCTATTATTTTTTATTTTATAGCGACAGGATTGGAATAAAAGATATTTAAAAAAACTGACAGATATACAAGTAATTCCATTAATAAAATTGTTTCAATTCATGTATTAATTTTGAAAGTACCCATTTAAGGTACTCATAGAAGTAAGAAATATGATAAACGCAAAATATTTTAATAAAGACTTCAAAAATATATCAAAAACAGCTGGAACAAGTTGTGCAAGGGAAAGGGAGGCAAATGCGTGACTTTCTTTGTCCATAGGTGTATTTACCTCCACCCAGTAAATGCATATTACGTTACCCGTTTTGGTATTTAGAAAAATTGTTGCACAGTCAAATTGTCACAGAGAATTTTCGTGATTTCTCTCAAACGTTGAGTGAAGTGATTTTTATTGTAACGATTTTCGAAGATTCTGTTAAAATTATGTAAAAACAGCAGGAATATCTATTTATAAAACTTCATTCAATTCAGACTTTTTCACAACCACACATTCTTTTTTTTTTGCTTTTTTCTGTCATGAGATTCATCCAGTATTAATTTTGTCTTGGGCTGAATAAAGGTGTTTTTTTCCTTTGGAAATAAATTGGCTGAAAATTGCAATCTATTGGTGAAACCAAAGATATGTGAGAGAAAATTGAAGTATATTTTGTTGATTAGAAATTAAAATGGAAGTTTTCTGTGAAATGCTGTTCTGTGTAAAAGAAGAATAGGATGATGAGGCAAAAAAATAAGCATGGGGTAAGCTTTTTGAACTAAAAATATTACTGGTTTTAGTAACAAAAAGAGTTGCTAGTCAAAGAGTCACCTGAATATGAGTTTTATGCTTACACGGCCGGCTGATGATGCTGGAGAGTGTAGACGTGGTCTGTGGGGGCTGGAGTTTCCGGACGTTTCGCCCATGTCTACGATAAGATAAAAGTCAACTGTTTTCACATTAGACAAAAAGTTAGACAGTCGATATGCAACTTCTTATGTTATTTATTTTTTATAGCAAATTAGCAGTATCTACGCATTTGTGCTTGTGGAATCAAATTATTCTCATAAGTCACAATCGTAGCAAAACAAAAAAATTCCGACTAAAATCTGGCGGAGATCAAACTTCACGCAATCCATTTTCTTCTATCGCATTTTTTTCTGAAATTGATTTGCATAATCGGTGACTTGAATTGTAAGAGTGTGATTTTTTGAGTTTTCCTGTAGCCAAATGAGATAATCTTTGAAACGTACAGTTGTTTTTTTTTGTTGGCTATGTCGCTAACGAAACTTCGACAATGATGTTAGTTCTCCCATATCGGTTTGTCTAATATCTGAAAAGTTTCATTACCTACCTGTGTAGTTATTATAATTGTAAATAATGTTTTTTCTTTAATGATTTCTTGTTTAAACATTGCATTAACTGTTTGGTGAATGATACATTTGTATTTTAATTAATACCAAATTAACAAAAATAAGTTCTGTGCGTGTTTGACTTTTATTGTCACATAGTATACTTCTGATTTGTTTTGTTTTTCTTGTGTACATAATTTTGAATCAATTCAATTGAAATCTTGTGCTATATAAAGTTAAAATGCTGTTTTTTTTTATGAAATAAAATCATATATTAGTCAATGGTTGTAAATATATAATATTAGAAATTAGTTGTGATTTTAAAATGCAGTGTTTTATTATCTATCATTTATTTATCTATTGTACATCGAACTGTCAATTTTTTACAATACCCTTTGATTCTAATTAAGCTTCATTTACATTGAACTGCTGTAAACAACACAAACACAGCTCAACTGCAAGTGTAGTGCAACTTTTGACTGCATTGTTTCCAAAAAGGTCGCATGTGAAGAGTAGAAGGTATTATGATTTACGCGGGTTCAATTTAAGTAAAACTGCGGTGATTTATTTCACACAATTTGGATCACATACAGTCACTTTGCATCTACACAATACAACAGTTAGTTGACTTCTGCAGCTACAGAGGAGAGTTTTGGCCCTTATTTTATAGTAAGAATAAAGATCATTCTCGAAACATTGAGAATCGCTGTATGCAAGACATTACTAGAACATCCAACCAAACATTTCAGCAATCTTGAACAATAGAAATAAATAAAAAATATTATTACGAAAATATCACTGGAAAGTTCAACATCTGAGTGATTCATTTACTAAAGAGTCTAGTCCTGTTGATTGCTCAGTTGGGAGAGTGCTTGCATTTCATGCCAAAAGCTCAGGTTCAAATCCCACCGAGGGTGTAAGAAATTATTTCAGGTTTTGGTGTAAATTTCAAACCCAAAATAAAATACTGACAGGGTTTACTCAGCCTTCACAATAAATGAGTACCAGCCTCTTCGGAAGCTGGTACACCTCTTACCTGTAAAAAGAAACAGGTTCTACTTGCCACATGCAATACCTTAAGAACACGGCAAGAAGTCACACTGTGTGTGTAGCTTAGTCACGTCTATAGAATTTGCAGCAAGATTCTGTTTTCTTTACAATAATGTGCAATAATATAGAACACAATTTTTTATAGCAATGTATGTTTTCGAAATGTGTAAAATATAAGTCTAAAACTCTTTTTAAAGCACAAAAAAAATAATCCATCAGGGTTATTCACAGCACATTTGATGCATAGCTGATCCATGGATTATCGTTTTTTGTATGGAAAAATCACATTAGTTGGCGGTTGAGCCATGGATTTGCTGTGTATGAATAGCGCCGTCTGAGTATTGTGATTGATTTTATACTTTTTTATTGTGAATTTCTCATTTTGTACTTTCATATTTGAAAATATCATGTTGGTTTTTAATTTTTTTATGTGAATTACTATAAGTAAAAAGAGTTTATTTTTTGTGGAAGCATAGTGCTGTTTTTCCTCTTTTGTCGGTAGTAAATTAATTTTTTTTTTTTTGGTGCTGCCACAGATCTTATAATAATTAATGAGGTCGGAACATTGAAAATGGTCTGAAAATAAACCTGGTCATTCGGCTGGATTACTTCCAAACTGACCGCCAGAGGAGCTAGTCTCTCATCCATACAAAGGTTTTTATCCGTCAAATCTTTTGGAGGTTAGAATCCAAGACTACATGTCGTTTTTAAGAAAAATACGATCATACACCTACTAAATTGGTTGAACCTGTGAAATAATTCAGAGAGCAAACAATTTTACTTGGGTTAATCAAAAACAAAATGAATTCAATAGATTAATTACAATTTTACATTTATTTGACTATTTGAGTACATAAGACACAAGAAATGACGTTTTAAAAATAATTTAAAATAATTGTTTCACAAGGATAAATATTTTCTGCTATTAATATCAGTATTAATCTGTATTTATTTGGAGATAAATAATAAATTGTTAGTGACATCTTTGACTAACGAGTGTTGACTAAATGCTGTAAGCTACCAAAAATTCCCTAATTACCAGGAATTTACTATGGGTGACGTCACAAAGCCTTGGGATATTTTGAATGTTCAAACCTCATAATCATAATAGACCTGTCAAAAAGGGTTTGTTTAGATAATGGCAACACATAAACAGTGTGTCAAA
The DNA here is from genome assembly GCA_951799405.1 of Agapetus fuscipes. Lineage (NCBI taxonomy): Eukaryota > Metazoa > Arthropoda > Insecta > Trichoptera > Glossosomatidae > Agapetus > Agapetus fuscipes. The sequence continues at coordinate 17,551,686 of OX637336.1, read as the reverse complement.
AAAATAGTAACAAAAAAATAATTTCCCTAGTAAAATTATTCCCTACCTACCCACCTAAAACTTTTACATAAAAATAAATTAAATTATGAAAAAAAATGTTAGTCTTTTATAGGAATATGTAGTTTGTAATTTTGATAAAAATGCATCATTTTTATCCAATGAATTGTGATTCTCAATATTATATACCTACATACATACCTACTTAAAACTTTAATAATAAAAGATCAATGTTGAATGTTTGTTTTATTTTTATTTAAAGGAACAAAAGGATGGAAAATAAAATGGGAGAAAAATGAAGAGGTTAATAAGATCATTTTTTTTGCAGAGAAAAAACAAATGTGGATCTAAATGAGTCACATCCTTTGTATGCATCTATAATCTAAGTTGCAAATATAAATTGACATTATTACATGCCCACAAGCAGACACGCAGGTAAGTTCGCGCTTACACATGCTTCGTGTGTACTTAAAAAATAAACCAACCTCATGAACATAACCCGCTTGCAACTCCTGCCGCCTATCCCTGAAACCCCCCGTTTCATGACAGCTGGCATTGGCTAAAGGGAACAATTTTTTTTACAGCAGGAGGGTCAGCCTCATACCAACCTATTAATATAATCTAAATCTAAGCTGCAAAGATATGTATCATTTGAGAATCATATTAAATGCATTCCCACAAGCAGACATGCATAATTTCGCACTTACACATGCTGCATGTGGACCTACAATATAAAAACCCCAATCTCAAATGAACATAAGCCCTGCAACTCTTGCCGACCTTCCCTGAAGCAGGGGTGACGTTGGCAAAGTGAACCATTTTTTACAGTATGAGTGGTCAGCCGCATACCAACCTATCAGTCAAGCAGTAATAATAATAATATTAGGATGATTTATTTGGTGAGCGCTGTTTTTGTGTGTATCACACCTCAAGAACCCTCTGCGAGCTTGGTCGTCGCTGTAGAAAGCGCCAATTCTCAAGCAAGACCCAGTTGTTGTAAGGTTGGATGGACCTTTCATTGACCGGTCTTTGGTAAAGGTTTATGAATTTTCAACCCACCGAAGAGCACATTTGGAAATATAAATGGTATATTTTTGAGCTCCGCCGGGATTCGAATCCGCAACCTTCCATTTACGAGTCCAAAGTGTTGCCACTGGACTACGGACCGGTCCAAGAAATGCCAGCAACACGCGGTGTACCTGAGCCGTCACCCATCCAAGTAGCATCCACGCCCAATGTTGCTTAACTTCGGTGATCTGATGAGAACCGGTGCTTTCAACATGGTATCGTCGTTGACAAAGTTAAGGCTTGCTTAGGCAAACAATATTAAGGCTCGGAGAAATTATCTACTACTATAAACCTAATCTTGGCATCCAAAAAAATCTGAATATAGTACCTACATATAATGAAAGCCCAGTAGTCTAGTAGAGAGGTGCGTAGGGACCAATTACTTGCATCGTATCTTTTGCATTCCTGGCTATTTATTGTGGAATGCCTTACTGCGTAAACTGAGAGCTGTTGGCCAATTTTTGGAGTCCAGTTCAAAAGGATGCCTGTTCAAGAAATTTCTTTATTTGGTGATTTGTGCCTCAAATGAAACTTTGAAGTATCACCATAGAGTTAGTATCACGTAAGATTCTTACTAGAATGGGGTGTGTGACGTCATCAATCTACACATATATTGTAACTTCTTGCCGCATTCTCCCCAAAGGGTTAGCATGTGGTTAATTTTACAGGTAAGAGAGCTGGTACTGATATCTTGTCATGACTATGAGTACCTAAACCTTTAAAAGCTAAAGCCGGTAAAATAAATAGGATTTGAAATAAAAACCGAAACAGGAAATCCTTTCCGACATCCTCGTGGGATTCGAACCCGAGCTCTCGACATGCAATTCAAGCACTCTATCAACTGAGCTATTGATCGCATTTTTGAAAGTTCAGTTTTTGATTAGATTGAAGAAAGATTTTCCAAAAACGTATCTTGGAATAGTTGGAATAGGAACAGAGCCTCTGCAGAATTGCCTCCATTTTTTCCTATCCTGACTACCTCTTTCAATTCAATCATATCCATCACCTTTTTCATGCATTTTCTTCTTTTACGCTCACTTTGTATACTTATCCCATTCTTTCACAATCTCCTCAATCTGATCACTCCATACATTTCTTGGTCATCCCGTTCCTCTTTTTCCTTTCACACTGCCTCTGTAGGTATATATACTTTGTCAGTCATCATTTATTCTTTCCACATGCCCAAACCATCTCATCGTTCTTTTGTACCTACCTTAACTTTCACATCCTCTTTCAAATTACATTCTTTTTTTACCCATTTATTCCTAACTCTATCCCTCAGAGTTTTTCCTGGCATGCTTCTCAAATGCTTCATTTCCACCGTACATAGGTAGGTACTTAAGGTACCTACTCATTTCGCTATCATTCACTGTCCGTCGAAATTTGTAAAAAAGAAAATTAGGGACTAGTGGAATATTATTGCCACAATTCCGATCACAACAGTTATTATAGGACCTAGGCGGTACATCAGTGCGGTATTCATCCAATCGCTTTGACATCCACAACGTTTCGAGATGCATTTAAAAATTACCTCGTCCCGTGAGGTGTCTCATTATATAATATAATGTTTCGACACTTAACGATCCAGGGCCATTATCCATTCTAGTGCTCCCCTCAGTGGGCTAGTGGGGTCACCAAACCTGACAACCTGCACGAAAAGGGAAATTTCACAAAAAAATAATCTTGTCGATTCAAATTCCTTTTTATTTGGGCAAAGGGGCAAACCCAATGTTTGGGCATCACAAATCTTTTTGAATTTCATTTGCTTTTAACAAAATTAAATTAAGTGTAGATTGAAGTTACGTGCTAAGACGCTCTTTGGATCGAATTTTCGGATGTGACGTCATTTTCTTTATTCATCTTTATTCGACGTCACGGGGGCTACAAAGCCCGTTGACGGATCGCATATCCGTTACGAAAACGGTCAAAAATTATTTTTCAAATGTAAAATCATAATTTTATTTTGAACTTGAAATCAGGCCCTTGATATGCTTATCGGAATTTATCAAAATTAGTACACTTTTTACTAGATTCCTCACTATTGCAAATAAGTACGTCAATAGGGAAAATACTGGAAATAGTTGCAGTAGAGCATCGCGGTCGGTCAATATTTTTTAATGGCTTGACATTGTTAAATTAAATCGATTTAAGCTTAAAGGAATTAGTGGCAATGATCATCAAAAATATTGAGAATAACAGGAACCGAGTGATGAATAAGAAGTCTATAATGGAAAAAGCTCCATCAAATTAGACGAGAGATAATGAAGTTTGACAGAAAAGACAACTTTTTTGGAAATTTGATTTTGATGATATAATTAACCTTGACAATATTGTGTTACCCGGCTGGGTTGCTAAGGAAAAGGTTTTTTTTATTGGTTGCTAAGGATGGCAGCTCCATACAAGACTGACGTTTGCTCGCCGAGAAAAATACTTGTTTCGACCTCTTTGTTTTTGAGAAGTCAAAAATAACTAGCGAATGTTGCATTTGGCTCCATATTTTCTGAACGGAGCGCATGGAGTGCTGGGAAACAATATAAGATGACAAAATCTACATTCAGCAGATTGTGGGACTGAATCATTGGCGGATGAGCCAGTAAAAAAAACCATCACAGTATTTGAAGACCATGCATTTGCAATAGCTGGTTCTTGAATGGTTGAGCCCTTGACATTCAGAATGGTGTTCATCGATTCATGCATGGCACTGAAAATGCCGGAGCAGAGATCTATGAAAATATAAATTGTTGAAAGAGCAACAACAAAACTAAAATCACTTGCTGGAAGATGAAAACGATCACTGATTAATTCCGTGCTGAAAAATCATCATTAATCTCCAAAATAAGATCGAATTAATTGGCGATATTTGTGATTTGTGACAATAATACTTTTACGGCATGGTGAGCCTAATTCGATATGTTGAATTCATTGTTTTAAAGTGGGGACCATAAATAATGTTCCGCATTGGTTTAGTCGCATGCAATCTAGTCAAGGCGAGCGCCGTGGCTAACGCAGAGAGGCTGACCAAATCAGTGCACCAAAACGGCGAGGTAGACTTGCGGCATGATTGGACACACCTGAGATACCACACTCTCCAAGTGTAGCATTGCGCGGAGTGTGGAATTGCCGAAACGAAAATGAGTTCCAAAATTTCACTGGAGTTTTTGCAAGAACTGATGAATGAAGAGGACTTGGATGTCACCCTTGTCTCATACCAGGTAAGTGATCTTCTGTAACCAATATATCTCCAGAAACATGTCAAAATAAACAATATTTTTAATTTCTTCCTTAAAGTTATTAAACTGTGTACCTACATTTTTGGTCGTTTACAACTAGCTGGTGAAAATTATAGAAAATAAGATCATCATTAAGCATGTGAGGATTTGAGAAATCCGTATTTTTGGGACTTGAATATTGTACTTCACCAAAATGTTAATAACCGATAGATTATGGCCTATAGGTAATATCTACCTACAATTAATTGGATTGTTTACTGCACACTTATTAGTGTAGGTACCTACTTAATTTCTTCCTAGATCACAGTTTTACATTCGAGTACTACCACTATTTTTGTACAAGTTATTGTTCAGAATGTACAACCAATAAGGCAGGCAATAAAATGTTGTAATTTTCAGGTAGCACCTGGATCTGGTAGAGGTGACAACTACACAGCAATGCTATACAGAATCTATGTGGAAGGAACAAAAGTCAACCATTTGCGGACGGAACTAAACGTGGAAAACCTCGAGGAAACCGTCCCGCAAGAAGTCAAAGAACCCTGGCAGAGATCTATGATCTACAAATGCCTTCCAGACAGCATGGCACGGAGAGAAGCTTATAAAAGCGATGCCCTCTTTTGTAACGAAGTCGCTTTTTATACCAAAATCGTTCCAGCACTTTTCGAATTTCAAAAACAACACTACGAGACAGTCAGTGAACCATTCAATGCGATTCCTCATTGCTATCTGGCGAGGAATGATGTGTTGATTTTGGAGGACTTACAGTGCAGGGGTTTCAGCATGGCTGACAGGAAACTAGGACTGAGTACGGAGCAATGCGGGGCTGTTTTGAAAGAGCTGGCTGGTTTGCATGCTCTCTCTTTGGCTATGAAACATCAGAAGCCTGAAGAGTTTTATGAACTTCTGAACCTGCAGGATGGAATATCAGAGGGTAATTAAAATTATTTATATTTTAACCTCGCAGCTTGTCCAATTCTTTTTCAAATTATAGCTATTGATGTAATATTGTAGTAATGCTCTCATTGGTAAAACTATAAAAAAACCAACAGTTTAATAAATTGATCGAGTACTCGTATGTATCGTAACCATTTTCTCCTGAATGATCATAAATTCAATATACGAGTGTTGTAGCGTAGCATATCCATATTATTAAGATTTTACTTGATCTGGTTGTACTCATGTTATTACTGCTCGGAGAGAGAAGGATCTGGAACATAATATTATGCGGCCGACTTCATCCCCGCCTGTTGTAAGGGATGGAGTAGGGAAGCTTGAGGGCCAAGGGTGGTGAAGATTTTCCCCTCCAGGGGGAGATCAGCTGCCCAAATCGTATAAAAGGCCAATCAGTAGACGAACTCGTCAGTTGAGAAGGATCCTATGGGCTCCAACCCACCTTCTCTCTCCCCTCGACGTCATAATGCTTCTGTGCCAGGACATACATGACTGAAGGGGTTATTTTATGTATATTATATATCACACACTCCTTGAGCAAATAGGCCGAGCAAGCTTCTTTTCTAGGACTTCTCACCCCTATGGCTCACCTCCCTGTACCTCTCGAGTGACTAGGCCGAGCAAGCTTCTTTTCTAGGACTTCTCACCCCTATATCTCACCCCTTTTTACCTCCTGAACAACAGGGACAAGCGAGCTTCCTTTCTGGGACAACTTGGACCTAAGGTTCATCCTTCCAGACCTCACAAGCAAGGCAGCGTGCTTTCTAGACCTCCTTGGCTTACGGGTGGAACCCTTTCCCTCTTTATCACAATTATAATCATTATCCTATTTTAAAAGGGTAATTAATAATGCTCACGCCTGTGACTGGCAAAAATATGCATAGTATGACCTGCTTTAGGTCATTCTCTTTCATTGTAATTATCATAATATTGTAAGGGGTTGGTTTCCCCGCAATTTCCCTGATCATGGGATGATAACATACTGTATTGTTAAGTGATCTATTATTGTTCTGCTTACTATTTTATATGCTTTGATGCTGTACATTTTATATTCAATTGAACTCACGAATTAAATGTAAATGAGGCAAAGAATGAATAAATGTTATCGCTTATGATGGGATCTGAATCTTTCAATCAATACTCGAACCCACAAGTATATTTCAGAACCCACGCCCTGTCTAGTCTATCTTGTAATGATAGAGGAAAAGTTAAAATCCTCATCATTACGCGCGCTTTACAGTGTACAATTTTTCATGTAATAACGGTTAACGGTCAACGACGCTAGCCATGTTGAAAGCACCGGTTCCCATAGATCACCGAAGTTAAGCAACATTGGGCGCGGACAGTACTTGGATGGGTGACCGCTCAGGTACACCGCGTGTCGTTGGCATCTTGGACCGGTCCGTAGTCTAGTGGCAACACTTCGGACTCGTAAATGGAAGGTTGTGGATTTGGATCCCGGCGGAGCACAAAAATATACCATTTATATTTCGAATGTGCTCTTCGCTGAGTTGAAGAATTCATAAACCTTTACCAAAGACCGGTCACTGAAAGGTCCATCCAACCTTACAACAATTGGGTCTTGCTTGAGAATTGGCGCTTTCTACAGCGACGACCAAGCTCGCAGAGGGCTTTTGAGGTGTGATACACACAAAAACAGCGCTCACCAAATAAATCATCCTAATATTATTTTTATTTATTATACTCATTTTCGGATACAACTTTTGATAAAAAAATATTTTGTGCATTATTTTCTCCTACAAAGGCCCGGTATTTTCAATGTAAGCAAATATGACTTTAAACTGATAAAAGAACTACCCATACGATTGACATAATATGTATGATTACGCCAAGTTTGACGCTATCATGTGGTAATGCGAGGGGGAGGATTTGAGATCGCAAACTGGTTCTCGATTATCGCGATCGGACGAACTGCCCAACAAATCTGTCTAGGCAGCCAACCAATGGAGCAAGGGGGAAGGAATCACGGAATCAAATGGTCTGGACTCACCTTATCTCCAATGGATGCCTCTTTCGCGGAGCACTGGTCGCGTTTTTGTGTGTGGTTTCTCCTTCGTTCGCGCGCGGTGTACACTGCGATGGACACGTCTATCCAAGGCCGCGTATGAAGAAGTACTGGCTGGAGACAGGTGATTGGGCAAATCGGATAGGTCAGATTATAGGCACAAGGACAAGGATTTTATGGCCAGCTACCCATAACAAACCTACCTAACAGTTCGCCCAAACATGCCCCCCAGCTTGAGAGGACGTAGTCCTTTCAAAACAATGATTTATTTATTTATTTGTTTATTATTATAACTTAAATCTACTTAATTTAGCGAGTGGACTGTATATTATTTATTGTACTATTATTGATTTGGCAACGGACAAACCTTATAACAAGTGTTACATAATTGGACGCGTTTACGCACAATATTTCTAGCCGACAAAATCCAGAAATTTTGTCGCAAAAGGGACATCAGTAACTGAGGTCCGGAATGCAAGAATTTTCTATGATAGTAATCAATGATTAAATTCAAAATATGACCGCGACCTGGTAAAAGTATTGGATGTTTACTGTCATAAGCTAAGTCAGCGTTTACAAGTCTCCCTCCTACTCGTAACAACCCATCGGCGTCGATAAAGGCATTAAGCTTACGAAATGCAGGAGATAAGACTTTACCGGCTTTCGCGTTTTTAATTTCGTTCGAAAAATGATGATTTTGTAAGTCTTTTATAACTACGATTTCTGCAAACCGTAGGTGAGAGACTTCAAATTTTGATGACAATCTTTTTATAAAACGAAGTATGTAAATAACAACTCTTAACAATTTACTCCAGGAAGAGATTCGTTCAGCGAGTGAACCTAATAAAGTTGGTTGCTTGGGTAAGTTATCCATTACAGTCATAACTTTAATTTTTTGTTCCGGCGGGTTTTCAATAGTATTTGGATCAAATTTACAAAAATTCCATTCTTCAATCGGTGAGCGCGCGAAGGCAGGGCCTTTAAACCAGAGCGGGTGGTCAATTAATTGTGCGGGAGTTAGGCCGCGTGAGAGACAATCCGCGGGATTGTCTTTCCCGGCAATATGATAAAACTGACTTGGAGGTATATTATCCTGAATTATAGTTACTCTATTCGCGATGAAAGTCTGCCAGCGGGATGGGTGTGAATGAACCCAAGCGAGTGCCACTGTACTATCAGAAAAGGCGTATACATTATTAATTTGGCAGCGAGTTGAATATGTATCAATGACTACACGCATTAATTTTGACAATATCAATATTCCCGATAATTCAAGTCTTGCTAAAGATATTGTACGACTTGGAGCTACTCGCGACTTTGCACAAGCTAAACTTATTTCTCCGCGTTTACTTGGAGGATTATATACATGAATATATACCACCGCTCCATATGCTCTCTCACTTGCGTCCGCGAATCCCAATAGGGATATAATCGACTCCTGCGTTACACCTGTATGCCGTGGCAGCTGAATACTTTGAAGGAGTGGGAGTTCCGATTCATAATTTTCCCAAGTTGAAATTATACTCTGAGGAGGACAATCGTCCCAATCGATTTTATGTTCCCAGAGAAATTTAATCATTAATTTAGCTGTTACAATCACGGGTGCGACAAACCCCATCAAATCCCAGAAGCGCGCAATTGTCGACAGAATATTTCGTTTTGTACATTTACGAAATTTGTTAGTGACACTAAAGGTAAAAACATCCTTTCCAGGCAACCAATGCAAACCAAGGATGGTACATTGATCTTCTGAACTGAACTCCACAGCTTCAGAAATGCGACAAGCTGAGGGAATGCCTCCCATGACTGATGGTGAATTACTCGAGAACTTCACCAATTCAAAACCGCCCGCAAGAAATAATTCAATCAATTGGTTTGAAAGTGCGATAGCCTCTTCATCATTTAAACAGCTAGAAACCAAATCATCCATGTAAATATCTCTCTCTGCTACAAGTGCCGCTAATGGAAAACGTGTTCGCTCATCATCAATTAAACGACGAACGGTACGCATTGCAAGGTATGGGCTGCACTTTAAGCCAAATGGTACGCGTGTAAATTCAAAAAGCTGAAGTGGATCATTTTTATCAAACCGATATAAAACTCTCTGATAGCATCTATGCTCTTTATTTACCAGAATTTGCATATACATTTTACGTATGTCAGCGCTTAGAGCAACTGGAAACAAGCGAAAGTGTAATATTATTTTAAATAGATCATTTTGAAGATTTCTACCCGTATGTAGAACATCATTCAGCGATAATCCTGATGTAGTTTTCATACTAGCATCTATTACTGCGCGAACCTTAGTTGTGGATTTATTTTCACGTATCACTGCATGATGCGGGGCTATGTATTGCAAGCTCAAGCATTGATCCGAATTTATATTTACAGAATTCAAATACTCTTCTTGTATATGCTTTTTTATATTAAGGTCGTATTCCAAATTTACAGAAGAGTTTGAAAGCAGTTTCCTTTCTAACGCGTAAAATCTCCGCTCTGCCGCTCTCTGAGAGTCACCAAGCTGCCCCAGATCGGTCTTGAAAGGCAGCATTACGGAAAATCTACCAGTCTCGTCTCGCGTGGTGGTACTAGTATATTTTTCTTCACATACCAGCTCCTCGATTTGTGGAGTGGAGACGTCCGGTACGTCCTCCAACTCCAAGATATTTTTCATTTCAATTTCAATTGTTGAAAAGAAACAATAATCTGTTTTGATTGCCGGTAGCACTGGAACTTTCCCTAGTATCACATACCCAAATAGGGTATCCAGTGCAACTGGCTCGCCTAAATTTCGTGAGATAGTGTTGTGTTTTATCACACGGGAGAATACATCTGCACCCAGAATCATGTCAATTTTTCCGGGAATAAAATATTTTTCATCAGCCAAACGTAATGATTTTAAATATTCTAAATTTTCAATATTAATGTTGGCGACGGGTATTTTATCAGTTATTTGATTAACCACCAAAGGCGATAGTTTAAAATTGACCGATTTCTCAACTCTCGAAAGAAGGGTAATTGTTGTCACTCCCTTGATAGGGTTGACAATATCCCCTATTCCTGAAACAACTTTGTCTCGCGTCGTCTTTACATCAAGATGAAGTTCTCGACAACAGGAGGCCGTTATTATGTCTCTCTGTGAAGCACTGTCTAATAAAGCGCGAATAGTGTGTCTTTGACCCCGCTTGTCTAAGATTACACAACAAACAGTTCCTAGTAAAACCGTAGATTCTACCTCACTAGAATTAGGGCCCATAGCACAAAGCGCTAGGGGCTCCGCCTTTTCTTCGGCCGCGGCTTGCAAATTCAAGTTGAAATGCAGGCTAGTATGGTGGGATCGATTACAAACGCTGCATCTTCCCTTTGATTTACAATTCTTGAGATTATGCATCGTACTTAGACAATTGACACATAATTTCTTTGATTTTATAAAATTGTACCTTTCCCGAGCGTCCAGGATAGTGTATTTCGGACACTGGTACAACTTTGAATGGTTGTTGTCTCCGCACAACAAACATTTGTCAGTATTAACTGTAACAAATGCCCTAACGTTTTTCTGGGAAACTGAAGGCTTGCGCGGCATCGCGTTAATTTGATTGTTAATTTTACTGCTTCTACTTCCGTTTGCGCGCTGTAGTATTCGCGAGTAATTTCTAATGAATTCCACAAATTTTATTGAATCTACTGAGTCTGAAGAATCTTGTATAGAAACTTCAAAAGCCTTAATCGTATCCATGTCGAGTTTCTTACACGCAATGTGTATGAATATAAAGTCTTCTAGATTCTCCATGTTCAACTGTTTGATTGCAGCAGTCAAACCCGAAAATAGATCAATAAAGTCCTCCAAGTTTGAGGCAGATGGTTCCTTTACTGCAGGAATATTTAACAATTTCTCTAGATAAGTTGTTGCCAGAACGCGCTTATCGTTGTATTTCTTGACCAACGAATTCCACAAAATTGTATAATTTTGAGCAGTTGGCAATAAACCTTGGCAAATGCTTTGAGCTTTTCCTACCAGTTTTCCAACTAAATATTGAATCTTTTCACCTTCCGTTAGACTGTCATTCTCATGGACCATAGATTTAAAATTTTCATAAAACACCGGCCAATTGTTTACATCTCCGTTGAAGGCACACAGCTCTAATCGTGGTAGTTGGATGCTCCTTTTTAAAGGAATATCATTTGCACTTGAGGATTTTGTTGTGTCTTTTAAATTCTCGTAAGTATATTTAATTTCAGCGTATAAGTCTTCAAATGACAGAATAATATTATTATCTGTTGCTTCATCTTCCTCACTTTCTGCAATTAAATCATTTTTTTCTTTTACCAGTAATAAAAATTCTTTACGCCAGTTGTCAATGCCTGCCGCGTGCACTTTAAATTTCCGCAAATAAATTTCTCCCAAATGAATTGAATTAATGGTATCGAAAATGCATTGTGCCCGTTCCAAGTACGTCTCTATCTCATTCTGGAGGCGCTCCTTACGTCGTTGAAATGCCCGTTTCTCGCGTTCTGACGTCATGTTTTAAATTTGGCTTTAATAAATTAAATTTGATAAAATTAATAATAAATTTTACAAATCCCGTACGTACAAGTCCTTATAAATTGAAGTAGCAAAGAAAGAAGAAGGTTATAATAATTTTATCAAAATGTAAACAAATAATGTAAACAAAGAAAGTAAACAATGCTAGTACCTAGGTAGTTACTTATACCGCGGGCTTAATTCGAATGTACCTAAAATGCAAGAGATAGGTATACTTACAAGGCAATTAAAGAATTAACCCGCACTTCGATTCCAAAGCGATAATTATGATAATAATGTATGAACGCGTCACGAATTGCATTTTTGTAGCAATAAAAATGGCGAATAATTTTTTGAATCCGATTTCAAACTATAAGAATCTGAATTAATATTACGTGCATCTAGTTTCTAATTTACGATCTGGTTCTGTTAGGACCAAAATTATGATTACGCCAAGTTTGACGCTATCATGTGGTAATGCGAGGGGGAGGATTTGAGATCGCAAACTGGTTCTCGATTATCGCGATCGGACGAACTGCCCAACAAATCTGTCTAGGCAGCCAACCAATGGAGCAAGGGGGAAGGAATCACGGAATCAAATGGTCTGGACTCACCTTATCTCCAATGGATGCCTCTTTCGCGGAGCACTGGTCGCGTTTTTGTGTGTGGTTTCTCCTTCGTTCGCGCGCGGTGTACACTGCGATGGACACGTCTATCCAAGGCCGCGTATGAAGAAGTACTGGCTGGAGACAGGTGATTGGGCAAATCGGATAGGTCAGATTATAGGCACAAGGACAAGGATTTTATGGCCAGCTACCCATAACAAACCTACCTAACAGTTCGCCCAAACAATGTAGATGCGTATTTTTCATTCAGTAGAAAGTCGCTATGCTAACGTTGAAAATATCAGACCTTAATGTTGCCTAATATTACAAAACTGAAATCAATATGTCAACATTTTGGGCTCATCTTTCAAAAGTATCTCATCTAAGGCAATATTGTTACAGTTCTTGTATTATGTAATGCAACTACAGTCTACATACAAGAAAATAATAAGTGTTGAAAATTTAGGTCTGTTCGACTTAGAACACGAGGAGTGGTATCGCGGATATTACCGAGCAGCCGCTAGAAACGCTCTGGCTATGGTGAAAGAAGCTCTTCCCTCAGACGAAGACAGTTCCAGGTATTTGAAGAAGTTTGGAGAATTTGTCGGAGATGGGACATTCTTTACCAAAATGGTGGCCCTGGTGTCCCCTCAAGAACCGTTAGCTGTTTTCTGTCACGGAGACTGCTGGACAAATAATATCCTGTTCAAGTATTCGGATGATGGAGATATCTTGGAGGTATGTTATCGTTTGCTAATCTAAATTATATTCATTCATCACGACTTCCAGTTTTCATCTTTTAGTTTGTTATTGTGTCCATAGTCTAAAAAATAAATAATGTGATGCATACGTGAACACAACAATCTAATTGGTCCACTAGTTGATCAGGTCTTCCTCTACGTCTCTTGTGGCTATGAATTGCCACCAACTTACAATACCTGCGCTCGTGTACTACCATTTGTTACTCTTGAATCATCATGTTTTTATGCGTATCGATATTTGTCTGGTGGATTTACAATCGATCCTTTTTGGTTCTCAAGCGTTAAATCTATGTAGCTTACTTGATCCATTGCTGAACCTCGCGTTACTATTCATCATCATAAAACTTATTCACTCCCTACCATTTGTTTTACTTTTATTTTCATGTGCTTATTTTTCGATTGATATTATAATACTGCAGTCTATCGTGCGCAACGGCGAGCCTTAGTAAAAAATAAAACATGACAGGACTCTCATCTAACGCACTTCTAGGAATTAATAATCATAATTTTGCATCTTCAGGTTTGTCTCGTGGATTTCCAACTGGTGCGCTACGGATCTCCAGCATTGGATCTAGCTAACCTCATCTACTGCTGCACCTCTAGAGAACAGAGAGACCAGCATTTGACTTCTCTACTGAGGATGTACCATGATGCTCTGTACTGCCGGCTGGTGGAGCTGACTGCCGAAGAAGACAGCATGCCAGCCATCTTGGAAGGAGACACGCTGTGGGATATGTAAGCCAATGCTCAATACTGACTTCAAAGATAGACACATTTCCTAGGAAATAAGTTTTCTCTGGAATAGTGAATTATTCATTCGAAAAATAATACAACTAATCATTTTCCTTGCTTCTTTGGTGTTTTGTAAAATTATAAACGATTTTTACAACATTCCAACAGTTTGAAGCTGAAAGGCTTTCACAAATTGATTCAGCAATATTGGTATACTTTTGTCAATGACTGTTTTAATTGCTAATACAATAACACTTCTGATTTAAAGAACTACAACAAAGGCTTTAAAAGATATAGCAAAGTCGTTTTAGACTCAATTTTGCAATTCGTACATACTACACTTATCTTGCTTTAGTTTCAGTGCAGATTTTTGTAATCAACCAACTTATTAACAAATAATTTAGTTAACTTTATGTCTCTTACACTTTTCACATGTATTTACTATTTATGTTGAAAATATTTTTCATTTGAGTTCGTGTTTCCAAAGATTTTTAAACATAGCCAACGTACAATTTTCAGGATAAACGAGGAGTTCCACAGATGCGGCAAGTTTGGCTTGGGGCTTGCCCTGGACATGATTCCAATCTCTACGTGTGACAGCGACCAAGCTCCTGACCTATATCAAGACAAGGTACTTATACTTACTTTTACTTTACTTTCTTCGGCTCATAAACCTTGAAGGCTCAGGACCTCCCGCACCACAATCCTCCAGGACTCTCTGTCTTGTGCTGCTTCCCTCCATGGTCCCTTCACTCCCAGAACTTCGGCGTCGGCTTCAACGTTGTCTGCCCACCGCATTCTGGGACGTCAGAGTGGTCTAACACCTGAGGGGGCACCATCCAAGACTGTTCTGATGATCCTGGAGTCCTCTGCACGTGCTACATGTCCAGCCCACTGGAGTCTTCTTGATTTCATTACCGACACTATGTTTGGATCTTGAAACACGGACATCAGCTCCGCGTTGGTCCGGATACGCCACCTGTCATCTTCAAATACAGGTCCGAGAATGCGTCGAAGCATTTTGTTCTCAAACACCTGGAGAGGTTTTTCTTGTTTTTTTCTTGTTTTTTCTTGTCTTGTTTACTTATACAAAACAAAAATATATTTGTGTTGAACATCTACTTACTTATTCTTAGGGTACTGTAGTGATTTTGTACCTAACAGGGCTGTTAATTTTGAATTTTAGAATGCTGCTTCTTTTGTTCCCAAAAACAATGCTTGGAAAAAACAATAAAAAATTTGCGTGTAAGAAAAGGGCATGCAAGAGTTTTATTTAATAACACCCAACACTCAAAGACCTTTACATTGGTGACCCCGACTTGGAAAAACAGTTAAAAAGGGTGTTATTCCAATTAAATTGAAACAGCTGGCGGGAACAAACTCAGCAGATAGCACAATCGTGAAAAGACTGTGGTTACATCGATTACCACAATCCGTCCAAGTTATCTTATCTGGGTCAAATAACCAACCGCTGTCAGAGCAGGCAGCAACGGCAGACCGGATCATGGAGGTATACCAAAACAGCGAGCATACTGTTGCTGCGACCTCCCAGTCCTCCGCTCTCACTGCATCTTCTACGTCACCCAAGACTGAAGAATCCAACATGCAGTATATAATTAAACAACTGGAAGCAATAAATAAAAGGTTAGAGCGCCTTGAGCAGTGCAACCGAAACCGCAGCCAGAGCCGTAACCGAAATCACAACCGTGACCTGAAAAATAATCAGAACGGGAAACAGAACCAGCAGACAGGTTACTGTTACTTCCATAATAAGTACGGAAACAAAGCGTACAAGTGCACCGAACCCTGCAAGTTTCCGGGAAACTTCACAAGCCCCCCACAGTAGCAGCGAGTGAGGAGCTAAAGAAAAATTGCTGCAGACTTGTCATCAGAGACCAGCGGTCCAACAAAAGGTTTTTGATCGATACTGGGTCTGACATATCAGCGATCCCAAAAACAGTAAATACACCTCATAAACTAGCATCACCAACACTGTATGCTGCAAATGGTACAAGAATTCAGACGTATGGCACGCACACCATCTCCATTGATGTAGGCTTGCGCCGTCTCTTTTCATGGACGTTCATCATTGCAGACGTCACTCAACCGATTATAGGTGCGGATTTTTTAAGCCACCACAATCTTCTCGTGGACCTCAAGAAGAAACAACTCGTCGATGGTACCACAGGGCTCATAGCCATCGCTAACCGGTTGCTAGGCCCATCAGATGGCCTGTCAACTATTGACGTGAATAACAAAGACGATTATAACATGATACTTCAACAGTTCCCAAGCATCACGAGACCTCAAATCCATCATGCATCTACACGACATAGTGTCAAGCACGCCATCCAAACAACTGGACGCCCTGTTTTTGCGAAAGCTCGTCGACTAGCACCAAAACAGTTGGAAGCTGCTAAGGAGGAGTTTAGAAAAATGTGTGAGCAAGGTATCTGCCAACCATCAAAGAGCAGCTGGTCGAGCCCACTGCATATGGTCAGTAAGCCCAATGGAGGTTGGCGACCATGCGGCGACTATAGACAGTTGAATGCTCAAACGATACCGGATCGATACCCAATCCCGAGTTTACAGGATTTCTCACACAAATTGAACAAAATGAGCATCTTCAGCACTATAGATCTTACTCGAGCGTACCACCAAATTCCAATTGAAGATGATGATGTGGAAAAAACCGCAATAATCACACCGTTCGGGTTATTTGAATTTAAAGCGATGCAATTTGGATTGTGCAACGCTGCACAGAGTTTTCAACGGTTCATGCACAAAGTTCTGCAAGACTTGGAATTCTGTTTTGTCTACATAGACGACATCCTCATAGCATCAAGAGATGCCACTCAACATAAAGATCATCTCAGACAACTGTTCACAAGACTCACCGAATATGGACTTGTGATCAATCCTGACAAATGTGTCTTCGGTGCTCAGGAAGTAAAATTCTTAGGCCAACTCATCAACAAACAAGGGATAAAGCCCGCTGAAGAGAAAGTGAAGGCAATTTGTGATTACGCGTTGCCCACAACTGCAAAAGACTTGAGAAGATTCTTAGGAATGATAAATTTCTATAGAAAATTCATCCCCAAGGCAATTGAAAAACAGCAAATACTCTACGACTCCATCGCGAAAGTGAAAAAAGGGGACAAGAAACCGATCACATGGACAGAAGAAATGATTCATGCTTTTCAACAAACAAAAACTGATCTGGCAAACGCAACATTGCTAATACACTCTGATGAAAACGCAGAAATCTCTATCATGGTGGACGCATCCAACACTGCAATGGGAGCCGTCTTGCAACAATGGACCCACAACCAATGGTCTCCGCTGGCATTCTACTCCAAGAAATTTTCAGCAGCTCAATTGAAATACAGCACATATGACAGAGAGCTGACAGCACTATATGAAGCTGTAAAATATTTCCGCAGAATGTTGGAAGGTAGAAGCTTCCATATTAAAACGGATCATAAGTCCATAACTTATGCATTTAACAAAAACAAACAAAACGCATCTCCACGACAAGAGCGACAATTGGATTATGTGTCCCAATTCACCACGGACATAAGATATGTGCCAGGTGAGGAAAATGTTGTTGCAGATGCACTTTCAAGAGTGGAAACTATTGCAATTCCACCGCAAACCGACTTCGAGCAAATGGCAGAAGAACAAAAACAAGATTCAGAACTAGAAACATTTTTCACTGAAAATTCTTCACTCCAGATGAAACAACTATTAATTCCCGGAGGCAATAAAATGATTTGGTGTGACACATCAACAGGAACTATAAGACCATTTGTTCCCAGAAGTATGAGAAAAAATATTATACAGCAATACCATGATATCAGTCATACTGGACCAAAGCCTACGTACAAATCAATAAGAACAAGGTACGTTTGGCCCAACATGCAAAGTGACATAAAAAAGTTGGTAAAGACATGTATCAGTTGCCAAAGGACTAAAACATCCAGGCACACAACAAGTCCACTGCAAGAATTTCCTACACCAGACGAAAGATTCCAGTGGATACACATAGACTTGGTAGGACCACTCCCACCATCTCAAGGACAAACCTACTGTCTGACCATCATCGATCGATATACAAGATGGCCAGAAGCTATACCAATAAGTGACATCACAGCCAAAACAGTGGCTGCCGCTCTGATCACAAACTGGATAGCAAGATTCGGCGTTCCTGCAACTATTGTCACTGATCAAGGACGACAGTTTGAATCCCAGCTATTTTTCGAAATCACAAAAACACTAGGAATCAAACACAACAGGACAACAGCCTATCACCCTCAGTCTAACGGCTTAATTGAAAGATGGCATCGTACCCTCAAGGCTGCTATCAAAGCTCACACAACAGTGAAATGGACCGAACATCTCCCGATGATTCTCCTTGGCTTGCGGAATGCTATTCGCGAGGACATTGGACACTCTCCAGCAGAACTGACGTATGGAACTACCCTACGACTGCCAGGTGACTTCTTCCAAGATACAACACCAGCAGAACCAGGTTCATTCGCAAGAGAACTACAGCAGTCATTACAAGATATAAGACCAACACCAACAGGCAATCATGGGAAAAGACGGACCTTTGTACACAAAGCACTGAAAGATTGTACACATGTGTTTGTGCGAACTGACGCTTCTCGTACTCCACTACAAGCACCGTACGAGGGACCTTTCTCTGTTGCCAAAAAGAGTGAAAAATACTTTTCAGTAATGATAAAAGGTCAAGCTAAAAACATCACCATAGATCGTTTGAAACCAGCTTACATGCCTGAAGATACAACAGAAACTACAAACGCAGACCCAAAACCAGTACCAGTAGTAGCTAGAGAAAACACACCAACAACTGCTACTCCTGCAACTCCTGGGACTCCTGCTACTACAACCACTACAACAAGATCGGGCCGAAAAGTACACTTTCCAGACAGATTCTACTAAAAACCTAAGAGAAGTCAAGATTCACCGATCACCACTTTCATCGCATCTGCCCTTGGCAAATGCTGGAGGGGACCTCTGTAGTGATTTTGTACCTAACAGGGCTGTTAATTTTGAATTTTAGAATGCTGCTTCTTTTGTTCCCAAAAACAATAGCTTGGAAAAAACAATAAAAAATTTGCGTGTAAGAAAAGGGCATGCAAGAGTTTTATTTAATAACACCCAACACTCAAAGACCTTTACAGTACCATTCAAATAAAATTAAAACTCTTGGTAAATTCATCATTTAAGAATTTCCTATTTTGATGGGAAACAAGGGGATTAAAAAAATACGAAATAAAATTTGCAGAGCTTTTGTACAATTTTATGATTAAAATACAAAATAAAGAATTGCATGTTTTTCGGATAGAAACTTATTTGAACATAAAACAAAAACAGTGAAAAGGGTGCCCATTGATGTACAGATTTTTTCAATCGTTTTTTTTTGCGAGAAATCATATGCCGTTTTTAATACAAAATGAACATTACTTTGATGAAATATTTTTTCATTCAGAAGTTTTTCTGTACAAATAAAATACGAGTAGGTATATTCTGGGACAAAAGCCAGTTTCTGTACTTTTGAGTGTCGTGACCCATGTTTTCCACTTGAGATCATAACAATAAAATTTTAATACGATATTTCGATTGTTTACAATCATCCATGGAAACTATTATTTCAGGATTCAGACACTTTAGAGGAGACTTCAGAAAACGCACCAGTGTGGACGTCCAACGAACTGTGTCGCAGAAAAATGGCAGACCTAGTGCAGGAGCTAGTCGATAAAGGAGATTTGTAATCAAAGCAAGTCATTTCAAGACAAAACAGACACAGAAAGTGGAAGGGTTGGTACGTGACGTAGCTTGTGCAGATGAGATGGCATTGCTCATTCACACCAATACCACTTTAAAGAAGACAAGAAAATCGCCAAATGTCTGTGTCTGTGTGCAGTCCTGTAGAGCAATTATTTATGTTTAAATGATGTAAAAATAAAATATGTGTGTATAAAACTATCAATGTTGATTAAAAATAAAGCAAAGATTAATTATTTTCCCTGGACAGCAATATGATTGCCATTACCCAAATAAAAAAAAATCCTCAAATTTACGTTTGAAAAAGAAAATCAGCAATCTTTAGCGCTAAAAGTACGATGAGATGGTTCGGACATCTCGAAAGAATGGATGATGAACGACTAACGAAGAAAGTGTATAAAGGAAATGTCAGAGGAAAGCGCGGAAGGGGAAGGCCGAGGAAAGAATGGTTAGACCAAATAGGTGAGATTGCGAAAGAATGGAACCTGCAGAGTGAGAATAAGAGAAGAGTATGTATGAAAAAGGTGATGAATATTGAGGAAATGAAAGTGGTTTGTAAGGACAGAAAAAAGTGGAGGCGCATCTGCAGAGGTACCGGCCACCCCTAGTGGAACGGCGGCAGGATACAGTACAGTACAGTTTAACGCCTTCTAAAATGACCCACCACTGGAAAGTAAGCCACAATCTACCTTTTCTTCTTTTTCACTTTTCAGAAATGGCAGCAAAATGTGTTCTAACGTTTTGTATTTTGAGAAGCTCATTAAATGTTTTTTTGATAAATAAATAAAAATGTCATGAAGTCGAAAGGAGACAAAGTTATTTTCAAAATGAAATGTTACAATACAAGTTGCTAGTTGTTTTTTCCACACTTAATACCTACCTAAATCCTAAAACTTATTTTCAATATCAATTGCAGATTTTAAGTAAAAAAAAAAAAATTTCACATAGAGTATTTTCAGTTTATCAGGACATTTATCAACTATTTTTAGATGACAAGGATTTCAAAGGTCTTGAAAACCGTTATGCCTACTTACCTGAAAATTGAACGATCGTAGTAGGAGTAGGTACATATCTACGTGAGTAATGACGTCCTCAAAGACGCATCTAAAAAGCTTTCCAGTTGAAACCCTTCATGATGATATAGCATTTCAAAATAGCACTCCTGTACAAAAAGGCGTCCGTGGGTTATTAAATTGAAGTTAAATTTACTATCCCATTCTAAGGCTGGTCTAATAGTGGCACTTTTATTATTTTTATCATTCCACAATAAAGCAAGATTTTTTGCAGTTACGTATTGCCCAAAGCGCGCCCAAAAGCTATTTTTTTAATAATCTCATAAATATGATGTATGGAATGCAAATTAACCATAAAATTATTAGGTTGGCAGGGATAAACCTTATGAAAAAGCGCATATGAAAGATTTTCAAGAAATATCAAGTTCGGGAGTAATGTAAATCAAGATAAAGGAATGAAAGGAGATACAAAAATAAACTTTGGTGAGTACAAACATCGAATAAGGTGAGTGATAAAAATCTAGTAAAAATAAAATGTGAGTGGTATTGTTAATACGCACGAGTAGTTCACCTACATTATTTTATTTTTAAGTTTACCGCTCTTTGAAAAAATATTTTTGTCTATGAAATTTGACGTTTCTGCTTTTGTCCTCCCGTCATATTAAGCCGATACAATTGAAAATGATTTTTCAAACTTCCTTACTTAAACTGATACAAAAATAAGTAAGGTCCAACTCATTATTTATCAAAGATCTTTGAAAATAAAAATTAAATCAAGAATAAAATGTCCATAACAAAACAATCTAAATCGAAAATAGGTCTATTTTAATTGAAGCAAACGGTTATTTTTTCCCTACTCTTAAATTTTTGTTAATCGTTGACAGCATTATTCATCGTCACTTTCGATTTACGTGGTTTACTTGGAAGATACCTTTTTGACAGCTTTCAAGTTTGCTTGAATTTGCCGGCAAATTTCGTGAAACTTTTGTTGATTTTATATTGAAGAGATTTTTTTATAAATGTAACAACATGCCGAGTGATCAGATACAATATTCAGAGAAATATGAAGACGACTTGTACGAATACAGGTAAGTGAGGAAATTTACAAATATTTCTCTTTATTTTGATGTTTTAAATGTTCATCTATAACCTCTAGAATTGAGTTTTTGAAACATAATTTATGTGTTAACAATGTAATTATTGCATTGCAATTGTTCCTATTGCTATTTTCTAACCGTTCGATAGCTCAGTTGGTAGAGTGCTTGCATTCCATGCCGAGAGCTCGGATTCGAATCCCAAGGAGGGTGCCAGAAATTATTTCCTGTTTAGGGGTTTTCTTTAACCAAAGTCTCAGTTTCAGCAAAGCTTAGCCGTCACATTCAGAAAATCAAGATGGACGGATAAAGTCGGATAGCGCTTAGGCAACGTAACCTAAAAAAATGTGAAAATAAAACTATGTTTTTCATAAAAGTTATTTGTAATTATTAATATTAAAAAATCATTTTCAATCTTTAAATGCACAAACTTTAAAAAGTCTTATAAAATCTCAATGGTTGGTGCAGGGCTATCCCCCTTAGAGCTCGTTCCCACTTGTCGGGTGTCTGATCCGTGTATTAATCGGAGGTTCCAGTGGCAGAACATTTTGGACAAAATCAGTTCCCGATAAGTGTGAATAGCTCCATACAAAATAGTTTCTCAAATGCAAAATGTGATTCCTTCAGGAAGCCGTTGCACTATATCTGCAGCTTAGATACATTATTGTTACTTTGCTATGCTACCACTCATTATGCTAAGTCTTACACCCTTCATACATTGAAATGATTTCTTCAATTTATTATCTTTCTCGACACACAACCTAAGTACTATATCGCCATCTTAAAGTAAAACAGAATGAGTGCTGAATCACTGATTTTAGAAATCGTGGATACAACATTTATTGGGTGTAACTTCTCCCAGCAAGTGAACTAATTCTAAGGAAATGCTTATAAACAACTTCTAAACTACAGGATTTTCACATTTTTGTAGTTTTTTCTCTCGTAGAAAATAGGAAAAAAAGGGGCATTCATCTGAGAAACCCATGTTAGCTTTATATGTCACTCATTCAGTTTTACCTTTAAGGTATCGATATTGCTCGACAGTATTGCCTATTGGATTATCATATATAAAATATTCACAGTATTTGTCTAGTATCTAATCTTAGTTGCAAAGATATGTATGCATTCTCACAAGCAGACACGTTAAAGTTCGCGCTTGCACATGCCGCATGTGATCCTACAACATAAAAACCCAAATCTCAAATGGACATACACCCTGCAACTCTTGCCGTCCTTTCCTGAAACAGGGGTGACATTGGCAAAGTGAACGATATTTTTACAGCATGGGTGGTCAGCAGCATACCTACCTATAAGTCAAGGAATATGTATTATCTTTTATTTTTGCTTGTAGGCACGTGATCTTACCCAGCGACATAGCGCGCAACGTCCCCAAGTCCCACCTGATGACGGAGACGGAGTGGAGGAACGTGGGGGTGCAGCAGAGCCCCGACTGGGTGCACTACATGCTGCACTCCCCGGAGCCCCACGTGCTGCTGTTCAGGAGGCTGCGCAAGGGCCGGCAGCCGCTGGGGGGCATCTCCAGCCGACAGGAGGACACCATCTCACTGTGATACTGTAGCAACTAAAGGCGTGGAGTTTTTACAATAGCATAGCGACTTTATACTGAGTGAAAAGTATAAACTTTCCACTCAGTATAAAGTCACTAAGAAGAGCCGAAGAGAATCCTGCAGGTTGATTTTTTGTTTAGTGCTCCCAGTATAAAGCATTGCTTAAACTCACAGGCAGGCTTTTGCACTCTAAAGAGGAAAATAATTGTCGGAATAAATAATTCAAACTCTTCGATTAAGAAAAAATGCAATCTGAAAGAATGACAAGTTGAAACATACATACATTTCAATGTTGGATCTGCATGTAAGTTAAATGCATTTTGCCTTTATATAATGCTCACCCCTGATATTAGGTTTTCTATGCGCATTTATTTTGATTATATAATTGAATAGAAAAGAGGTTTTAGCTACAGTTGTCAAATGTTATCCCCTTTTTTTTGTAAAACAGGTGTATGAAAAAACCTCCAACTTCTCATGTCCCCTTCAGCCGTCCTCCATCTTGTCACCTGGTGAAGCGTGTTCTCCGCTCCATCCTCTCACTCATGTTTTTTTACTTTGTTTTACACAATATGATTGGTATAAAACTAAAGGTCACAATCTAGGGTTAATTTAGAAAATTAAATAAACAAATTAAAAAACAGAAGATTGAATAATAATAATAATAATCTAAGTTGCAAGGATATATTCATTCAAAGCTCTCATATCCATATATTTATCTTCCTTATTATTTAGATTCCTTGACTCTTTAGTTGGTATGAGGCTGACCATCCATACTGTAAAAATGGTTCACCTGTTTCAGGGAAGGTCGGTAAAAATTGCAGGGTTTATGTTCATTTGAGATTTGCATTTTAATTTGTAAGTACACACAGCATTTGTAAGTGCAAATTGACACCTGTCTGCTTGTGGGCATGCATTTAATATGAATTTTAAATGTTATATATCTTTGCAACTTAGATTATAGATGGAAAAAATCATAGATTGTCACCTTTGGTTGTATACGACCCACATTAAAGTGAAAGTGTTAATATAGCCTAATACTATAATCCTTGTCCTGGGACAAGCAGTCAGTCTTACCTCAAAGGTAAAGCTGGTTTTTTTCATTGAGCGACGTCACAGTTCTATTTATATAACGGGGTCCTAAGTGATCAATAAAATATTCAGCCTCTTCCCTAGCAACCCAGTCATGTGACGTTTCAACATTCATGTCAATGGAATTTATGAGGATCCCATTGAATGAGGTCTGAACATTTTTTTTGTAACTCTTCTCAGCGAGTAAACGTCAGTCTTGTGTCTCAACCAATAACAAAATATTTGTATGCATTTTCCGTAGGAACCCAGCCGGGTAACGATACAAAATTGTCTATGTCAATTCACGTGCAGATCTCATTGCTAGTTAACCTAGAACCTCCGTATTTATTTTATCTTTTGTTGCTCTGTTTTTGAATAAAATGTTTCCAAATTTTGTACATTGACTGAATTATATAAGTAAGTTGATTTAAGTTAAGTTTACCTATTGTATAGATTTATCGAATTGATGTTTAGCCAATAAGACTATTTGTTTTTGTATAAATAACTTCCAATGAAGCACTTTTATATGATAAGAATAATGTTATTTTTGTAAAAACTTAATTTCAATAAAATATCTGTAAAAACATGCTGGTGTAGTTTTAAATCCTTGTTCCCGAAATGATTACAAAAGATTTTAAATTATATTTTCTTACCCACATACTATGTGATAATAAACTTAATAAATCGTCAACTATAATGTAGTGGACTCAACCATAAAATCTTTTTGTTTTCAAATGATTGATATACTTTTCCAACAAATGCAAATTGAAAGCTTCATGTTTTTAATTATGAATCCAAAACATAAGAACATGAATGGGAGTTTTAGGCTCACACGGCCGGCTGGTGATGCTGGAGAGATGATTCCCGTAAGATGAGATGATTTTCATTACAGTTTCATCAAGATCATCTTCATCATTTCACTTTCACGCTGAAGAAGCCCATCGTAGAATACGCGAAACGTCTGGAAGCTCCAGCTCCCACAGACGGGCAACAGATCCCGGAAAACATCTTACCAGGGCATGAATATTTGAAAAATCTATTTTCATCCCTTTAGCTTTTGTATTGTAAAAATGATCCTTGCGATTGTTACTAGTCCAAATGTTTCAAATCTGACTCCACATCCCAATGACATGATGAGTTTGGTTGTTAATAAAAATTAATATTATTTTATGGTTTTTAGGGTTCGACCAGTAGTCGACATTACTATGATTGAAGAAAACTTTGGGAGCCACAATCTCTTAAAAAGTGACCTTCAAATGGAAATCGTTGGCGGGGAGGGATGGGAGATAGAAACACACTCAAGCTTAAAGCTTAAAAAAGCCACCTTCAAATAAAAATCATTGACAGTCACACTGACAGTGTTAATGAGGCCCTCTCATAAAAAATGTTATAAGACACACAATACTAATCCTAAATTAACAGTAAAAATCCTATAAATTCTGAATTTACCTAAAGAATCATAAGTTGTCGTACTATTGTATGTGTAAACAGTATACACCATAAATATCTCTTGACACCATTATTACATAAAATGATTTTACAGATGTGCGTTGAGCAAGCATGTTATATGCACTTTAGTCACACTACTGCTGTATCACACGCTAAGAATTCCTCAGAGAATACAATTTAAACTGAGCCTCATGGTGTTCAACGCTCTGCAAATAATGGCGCCGGAGTACTTGTAGGAACTAGTGCACCTAAAGGATATACAGGAGAGAGGATTTCAGCTGCGCTCAGCAGAGAGCGGCTCCAAAGCGTTGGTGAGCAAGCCAACCAGAAGATTACAAACATGTTTGGCGATTATGCGTTTGCTAAATTTGTTTGTGGATCGCTCTTTGTGGAACCAGCTGCCACCAAAAGTCCAAGGCTGTCAATTGAGGGAAATCTTTAAAAAAATACTCGAGAGCCACCACTTAGCCGGGAAAACGCAGCAAGCACCCTTGGAGTAACAGTTGATCAAGAAATGGCGCTGTAACAAATCACCATCGTCATCAACTACACTGGTTATTAAATGTAAAAACTTTTATTGTACAGAACTAATGATCATGTCTTCCTGTATGGTATTTGACATGGCCCAATCTTCCCTCCAGTGCTTGTTTGACTTATCCACCATTTGATTCAAAGATGACCTTTCAATGAAATTGTCTTAAAAATCACATTCTACACAATCTGAGCTAAAAAAAAAACCTAAACCACAATAATGTGAGAGTTGTTTTAAATATTTTAAAAACCAATTTCTAGTTTTGATAAGACACCTTGGCTCAGTACCTACACGTACAAGCATTGCTCATGTGAAATCGCCTTTGATGGACATAAGCCAAACAAGCACTATAAGAAGACTCAATGTCTGTCATTTTGCCTTTACAAATTATTTACAAATATGAATTAACAATGTGTTTGCACATTCATACCTTCGTAAAAGATACCCATAAGTGTCTACACATTCGTAAAAATCATATGGGTTTATTGATTTACGTCATATGGCATACTAAGACCTATGCCTCTTATTTTGTATTGGCAAAATTACAATTGATACAATATTGTATTAGCACATTTATGCCTTTCTAAAGATACCCCAATGTCTGTTTACCTTTTCTATCAAACTGTGTGAAATTTGCAACAATCATGAACATTCCTTTAGCACATTTATATCGTTTTTGATGTATTATGTCTGCTATTATTTTGTTTTTTTGTACCCAAAAGTGTTAAAATTCGTTTTCCATTAGATCTTATAAAAGGTTACCCGATGTCTGTTAATTATAAAAAATGTTACCTACTTAAATCTTGAAAATCAACAGACATCACACTGCTTTTTCAGTAAGGCTTACTCTAAACCAATCTTCATGATCTTTAAAAATCCATTTTATAACTTGTAAAGAGAAAATAACAGACATAAGGCAACCTACATATGTATACATATAAGGCATACATAGAGGGCTCTTGAGGTGTGATACACACAAAAAAAGGCGCTCACCAAATAAATCAGCCTAATTAAAAAATTTTTTTTTTAAAAGGCAAGCCTAATGTGTGTTTTTCCATAAATTAACTAACTAGTAAATAGCTCCCTGTAAGGCATATTCAAACCTTAAGTGTGTTTTCTCTAGAGAGTATTCTATATGGAATAACAGACATAGGGCTACCTATGAGGTAAGGCCTTAACACATTAGTGTTGTCTTAACAGCGATAATAACTGACAATTGGCCATTTGCAGTGTGTTGCAGGTAGCCTAATGTTTGTTATTTCTCTAGAGATACCTCACTTTAGGCTTGCTTTCATGTGTCACAGGTAGCCTAATGTTTGTTATATCTCTAGAGATAAGTCACTTTAGGCTTGCTTGCATGTGTCGCAGGTAGCCTAATGTTTATTACTTCTCTAGAGATAAGTCACTTTAGGCTTGCTTGCATGTGTCGCAGGTAGCCTAATGTTTATTACTTCTCTAGAGATAAGTCACTTTAGGCTTGCTTGCATGTGTCGCAGGTAGCCTAATGTTTATTACTTCTCTAGAGATAAGTCACTTTAGGCTTGCTTGCATGTGTCGCAGGTAGCCTAATGTTTATTACTTCTCTAGAGATAAGTCACTTTAGGCTTGCTTGCATGTGTCGCAGGTAGCCTAATGTTTATTACTTCTCTAGAGATAAGTCACTTTAGGCTTCCTTCCATGCGTCGCAGGTAGTCTAATGTTTGTTATACCTCTAGAGATAACTCACTTTAGGCTTCCTTCCATGCGTCGCAGGTAGCCTAATGTTTGTTTTTTTTTCTCTATAAGAAATAAGCAACGTTGGGCTTGCTTTCAAGCCTAATCTTCATTTAATTTTGTCTATAGGAATAAAGCAACATTAGGCTTATAAAATAAAAGAAGTCAGGTTATGTTTCATTTTAATTTATTCATATTTAATATTATGTACATGATGTGATGAAGGATTAACAATAATACATGCACATTTTCAAGTATTTGGTGACAGTGTTTCATTTGATTCTTGTATGTACAACGTAAGGTTAAATAACAACTCAAATGTAACTCCATATGTCATAATGACGCACACTCTAAACAATCCTAGATATGCATCGGACACCATCCAACAAATCGTCAACTTACATTACGTATTTTGTGCATTCAATCAGAAGAAATATCTACTAAGATGAAGAACAATTTTATGAGTGTCATAGTTTCTATCTGTGATAAGTCCGCTATGCCAAAAAATGTTGGTAAATTGAACATTGAAAAACCACCTCTGTTTGTAAAATCACACATTTATTTTCTAAGGTGAGCAAACCCTCGAAAATAAACAGTGTTTAATGATTTTACAAATATAGATGGTATTAAGCATAAAGCATTCATTCTGCCAACATTTTGGCTTCGTAGATTATTCACAGATAAAAATTATCTGACTCACAATTACCAGGACTCCATGTAATCTTTTTCACAAAGTTTGACAAAATGGAGTACTGTTAATGTTGTTTCTTTATCAAAGTACATATTTTAATACATTTATTATCATTATACTGGCAGAAACAATACTCCGTTAGGATTTGAGTTTCTAATTTAAATTTCAATCAAGAAATGAATCTAAAATTGTGATTTTAAGTAACCAAAGAAACAAAATATAAGCAGAAAATATGGTTTTCTAAATGAAGCTACGAATAGAAAAAAAAATGATGCTACAAATTTACCACAAACAAAAGTTTAAATATTTAGGCAGAATACATACATAGATAAGCAGTCTTGAGATTCTGTAAGAAAATTACGCTTTCCCTGCCATTCAACACAAGCCATTGTAATCTGTGACTGCAGCTGCAAGAGTATACCTCTGTTTCACGGGAATGCAGAAGAGCTGAAGTGTTAGCGTTCATTTGAGGATTGGCGTTTCTTTTGTAAGTAAGTACACATGCAGCATGTGTAAGCGTGAACCATGAATACTTAAACTTAAATAATTAACATACCAAGTTTATTTATGCCAGTAAAATGATTTACAAAATAAGAAGACACACTATAATGTTTTTTTACACTTTTCTCAATAAAATAAGTGAGGTTATGTTTAACAACAACATATGGAAGTCTGGAGATATGGAGAATGAAGCACGTTTTTCTTATTTGTTGATATGATTAAGTTGCTATGAATGGATATGTAAGTAAACCGTAACATGCATCCTATATAACAGATATGATATGAAAGATTGTAACATGATTTTTTGGTCACAGTGTTTTAAAATGTATATATTCCCTAATTTTACATTACACCGTAAACCAAGTATAGAATTTTACGTTCAAATTCAACCATAAAATTTACAAAAATATGTAGAGAGGCACTGTTTTGTTTCCATACATTTTTTATAAAACCCTACGGTCAATTTTTAACGTAATTTTTTGTACTCGGGATGCAGCGCAATGTTTTACATTAAACTGTTTGGAGATTGTAATATCTTTATTTATTAATATTTGGGTTAGTTTATCTAAAAGAGAATGAATTGGTCATTTCAATGATTTTTGTATAAAAATGATGTTAGTAGAGTTCTACGTTTGGAAGGGTTAATGATTTTTTTAAAGTTATTTTTTGATCACTAACGATCCACTAAAAAAATCAAATTATTTTATTTTCTAGTCAATCACACAACATCCAACAAAAATCTTTTATTTGAATAAGTAGTTACTTTTCATGGAATTTGGTTTTGGTAAGAGATATGAGTTAATTTGATGCATACTTTAAAAATGTTCCTCTTGCTGATACCATCCTATTTCAGGAAGAAGTGGCAAGAGTTGCAGAGTCTGTGTTCATTCAAGTTCTTTTTGTAAATATATATACAGGTTGTGTTTAAATAAAGTTTTAAAGTTTCACTTTCACGGTCGGAGTTATTTAACAATTTGTTTTCATGTTTTT
Organism: Agapetus fuscipes; assembly: GCA_951799405.1. Taxonomy (NCBI): domain Eukaryota; kingdom Metazoa; phylum Arthropoda; class Insecta; order Trichoptera; family Glossosomatidae; genus Agapetus; species Agapetus fuscipes. The sequence continues at coordinate 17,521,361 of OX637336.1, read as the reverse complement.
TCGGGTTAGTTAGACCGTGGTCTATTTGCAACTTTTCTTAGTTTGTGTGCTTGCATGAAGGATGAATTTTAAATTTTAATGTGTGAAGAAACACAAAATAGTATAAATTGATGAAATTTTTCTAAAATGAATGTTGTTTTAAAGTTTGAAGGACAACATTTATTTAAATATCTATTTAAAAGAACCCAATGTCTGTTGACGTGGTTGGGCGTAAGGCCTTATCTGACAAAGTAAACAGGTGCTTTAGCCAATAGAATATAAGCGATAAGAAGTTTTACAAAAAATAAATAAGTTCAAATGATTAGATACGAAAGATTTGCTTTGAGTTGGGTGATTGACTCTTTTCAAACATCATAATTTTTATGCAACAAACATTTGCCAACACTGTCTTTTCTCTGCTACAATAAAACAAGTCAATTCTTACTCGCTAATTTGATTAAGAGCTAATGACGAGAGACTGTTGCTACATTTTGATTATTTTCAATAGCTTAGGTCAATCAAGTTAATATATTATAATATATAAGGTAATAATATATAAAAAGTTAATGTTACATGCCTTAAAAATAAGCTTCGTCGTCTTCCTTCATAATAAGAATGTTTACAAACAGATACAGCTAGTGCTGCAAACGTTCCAAGCGTCAAACTAGCACATAAGTTCAAATAAAGAACATTTATTTCAAACATGTTTTACTTTGACGCTCACTGATGTTTACAAACGTAAAGAACCAGTATTCCAAAATGCTAAGCGTCAAACTATCACGTAAACTCAATTGAAAAGAATTTCTTTCAGCATGTCTTAATTTGACGCTTACAATTTTCTTACAAAAAGATATAGCAAAACATTGTAAGCGTCAAACTAACACATAAGTTGAAATAAAGAACATTTCTTTTTTCAAACATATTTTGAACTCTTTGTTTGACGCTTACTAATATATACCAACAGATAAAGCAAGCGTCAAACTAACACATTAACCCAAATAAACAACATTTCTTTGTAACACATTTTAGTTTGACGCTGACATTATTATCCAATAATGTTACAAGTAACAGCGTCAACATATTATAAATTCATTTTTTCAAGTGCTCAAAAAAGCGTAAATGCGTTTTAATATTACACGTTTCAACATATTTATCGATGATATGTTTGGGGATGTAAAAAAATGTTGGATCTTGTAAAACAAGTAAAAAAATGCTCGACTAATTCACAAGAGTATAAAAGGTAAAAAGTTTTACAACAATCAAATGAGTTACTGGAAGTTTTGAGTTATTCTAAGCTACTTAAAAACTGGCTTTGAGTTTTATTAAAAAGTATGTGTGTTTTACCCTTTGAAATATCATATTTTTTTGTAAGTAGAAATTTATCCAGAAATTTATAATACATTCTAAACGTATGGGAGTTACAATTATAATTTTTTCTTGTTTGGCAAACGTCACAGGTTTACGCGACTACAAGATTTTTAGCTGCCAATAACAAAATTTTAGTTGGCCTTTATTCGTAGCCAAGTAACGAAGTCAAATATTTTTATATATTTTTGTGCGGATTCCATAATTAAAAGTGGGGCTTAAGTAAAATAACATTTAGCTAACGAAATGTCTCATCAGATGGTTTGTTCTTGATTGAAATAATAAAAAAAAAAAAAAAAAAAAAAAGAAACCATGTCCTCAGGAGACACCCTATTTGTGTGGTTATCAAGAATGAGGACGTTGGTTACGACGACAACAAAACGTCGAGAATAAAATGAGCTCTAAAATGAAGATTGACAATGAGGCATAATTAATGATCTTATTAAGAAATATGAATGAATAATTAATAGTTTGATATCATACCTTTAGCGTTAAAGGAACAAATAAATTTGACTTAAGTAAATTTAATAGAAAATGAAGATGTTCACAAATTTCAGGTTTTTTCTTGCTGAAAAAGACCTAAGTGAACAACATTCTAATGAAATTAAGAAGAAAAAAAACATTTAATTTTGTGCATAAGTTCCAACTTGATTACAAATTTCTGGATAAATTTCACACGAAATCTATTTCATTATGAATAAAAAAATTAACATGACATTCTGTGTTGAGTTACCTCTTATTCTTTATTATCAAAACTTTAAATGGAATTGAGACATTAGTGATTTCTTTTGCATACATGCCTATTGCAAGTTTTTACTTTAGAAAGTACCTAGTAAGATTTAGCCGCCGACTTTGGAAAAAAATAATCAACTCAAAAGTAGATATATTTAAAGATCATTGTATTTTTACACAATGTTGCCTTTATAGGTTAGTTAACAGAACGTCACGAATTTCCCTCCAAAACATTTGTTTCTCAATTACTACTCTTTACTAAGTAAAAACTCTTACTAGGGATACACAAGACGATCCCATTTTGTGTTTAAAAAGTTCTTTACAAAAATGACTTGGTTTTGTGTTTCAACATTACCTTACCGTCACCTAAGCTTGTTTTTCTTATCTCCAACAGAGATAATTTCACATGAGGAGTGTTTGTATGTGTACTGAACCAATGTGTCTTATGAATGCTAGAAATTGATTATGAAAATATCAAAAACAACTGTGTGTTTTACATTTTTTCTTAATACAGATTGTGTGGAATGTGATTCTTAAGACAATTTCATGTAAAGCTCATCTTTGAATTAAGTGGTAGACAAGACAAACAAGCATGAGGTGGCGTTATGTTATATTCAAGTCGACAAAAAAACAATCTTCACGATTCTCGATAGTTTATCATTTTTATTCTGTATAAAATCGATGAGGTAATTTTGAAACACCCTTATCATTTGTAAAGAACAAAGTTAAGCAACAGAAGTTTTACATTTATACGTCATATGATTGTATTTTGTCAAATCAAGTTATTTTAGAGGTTATGTTACCTCTTCTGAAATGTCCCCTTTACATAATCACTCATTTTTGCAGATAAACATAAGCCAAAATACGAGTGGCATATGACAGTGTACACTCAAAACAAATGTATGACAATCAGCAGCTGTGGTTGATTCATTCAGCTCATGGCTGCAGTGACAAGTACAGATTAACTATTCTACGTAAACTATTGTACGTACAAAAAGTATTTTATTTAAGAGTTATTTTTCTTGAAAGATTTGAAAACATTCTTGATGTACAATAGTTTAATTAAGTTTATATGAGTGGCATGCAAGAATGTTCACTCAAAATAAATGCACGATTATCAACCAAAGCTGATTCATTCAGCTGATAAGTACAAATGTATTTGTATGGGTTCTAGGGCCCGCATTCGAGAATGACATAACTGAATGCCATGCAGGCATGTTGAGTGTTGAGTGATGGACTGTCGGTGGTAGCAACCAGCACCAAGTGTCTGCAGATGAGGATCTATTGGTGAATAGACCTGCCATTGGTGTATTGCGGGAGGACGCTGCCTCCTTCCTCAGTCATTACGGTCACAAGTTCTTCAACGGCACGACCAAGGTCATCTGAAAACATGTGACGACAATAATAAATAACATTTCTAAAAAGTGTACAAGACTCCTTTTCCTGAGAGGGTGGTCTACCATGCGTGTTTGATGGTATTTAAAGCTCTAAATGATATGGCTCCGTCACATCTGGCAGACATGTTCTCCCCCGTTGAGGCAAGTGTGAGGAGGCGGACACTGATGTCAGCGGGGAGTGGTGCTGTCAAGTTGACGCAGCCTCGCCATCAAATAGAATTAACACTGAAACGGAAAATCATTTCTGACACCCTCGATGGGATTCCAACCCGAGCTCAAGGCGTGGAATGCAAGCACTCTACCAACTGAGCTATATACCAGACGTGGATAGTAAGCGAATAAAATGTAATACACATGTGGAGTTTATACTTTAAGGAATGTAATAGTTACCTTATGGGATCCTTCCAGTAGCTGACAGAAAAATATATATTGTTAGTAATGAATAGAAGCAGAACTACACCCAGTTAATAGTAACAGTATTAATGCTTTGAAAATAATGCACAAATGAAGTGTCAACCAGCTCATAGATGCTGCCTTGTATTAAAAACTCGAGGGATGCCGAACAAAAGAAACAATTAGCTAGCACAACAAGGCACTGCTTTCACAAAATGAAGATGAGTTTGTTCAACAAAACTTGTTTTATTGACTTTGATAATTGTTGTATTTTATTGTTGTTCTTATTAAGTGAATAAACAATATACAAAAGAAGTAAATAAGCTATAATCAATAAGCTACAAGATTGAATTTTTTTCTCTAAATTCCTTGTTTTATTTTGTTTTACAAAACAAAGTTCTTTTTGAAAAACCCTATATTAGAAGTCCCTGTAGCCATAAATCCTTTTCACAGGCAAAATTTAGGTTATGTAAGATGGAGATTAGATGAGCCAGGCAAAAGTGAGGTTATGTTAAGATGTAGGTTATGTGTGTTACCTGCGCAGTGCATGAGTTGCTGTGTTGGCTGCTGGTGAGGAGGAGGAGGAGGCCTCTCCAGAGCTGCGTCACGTCCCCCGCCATCCACCCAGCGACCATCTGACCATACATACATACATACATGTTACCAGCACCAACTAAGTACCACCACCACCATATAGAAATGTTAGATATGCGAAGAAACTATGTGAAAGTACAAAAGCTAAATGCCAAAATCCCAAGTAATAATTCTCAAATCAATTGAAGGGTGTTTTGTTTTAACAATAGTTTCGGTGTCTTTGAACTAAAATTGACATTCTTAATAGTTTTTCCTTTTCTATCAGTTTAAAGTTGTACAGTTACAGGTATGGACTAAAAAGGAGATGTAAGTCAAAATTCTGTTATTTTAGGAAAAGTAGTTCTCCATTTTTCACTTTTTACAGACAAAAGTATTCTACAAAACATTAAATGTTATCCTTCACCTGAAGTGAGTCATACACACCAATTATAGGTACGTACGAGTATTGTATATTAGTTAAAGAGTACATGATGTTTCCCTGCACCTGATGTTAGTTAAATGAGTGTAAAGATATGCTAAACGGAAGTAAATGAGTTGAAAGTTGGTAGATGAGTTGTTATACTGACTAGTGTTGTTGTCGTGGTAGACGCCATTGTGCATCTTGGCGGGAGAGTCGGTGGCGAGCTGTGAGGCGGTCACGGCGCGTGTCTGCAAGGTCCCCGTGCGGGCGGGGGAGCTGCCAGCACCTCCAGGCTGCTGCAACAATAACAACACACATTCGTCAGTTTTCAAGGTCAACTTCAAATATATTTTTAAAATACTCGCAAACAAAAATGAATGCTTTGAGTTTATTGGTGGGTAGTTTTATCCAATAAGCGTATGTTAAATGATATTTTTGATCTTATTTCTGTGTAAAAACTAAAGAAAAATTTAAAAAATCCAAAAAGCACTAAGAGCTCAGATCCGCGTTCCGGCACTTTGCAGGTCAAAGATTCTTCAGTCAGGTAGTCTCCGAAGGTATTCATGATGATATGCCATTCATTATTCTGTGTATTGGTTTATCTACCATTGGAAGCTACTTCTCTTTGCAAGATAAAGAGAGATCATAGCTTGATAAAAAATAAAACAACTTTGTTTTCCATTAGTATGAGTCTATTCAGCTCCACGACCGGTTTCCAAACAAGCACTGGGAGGACGATATCTTTGTGTATGTAAAGCGTCCTTCATTTACTGGTTGCACAAGTAAGCATACTTAGAGATACATCAGTGGAGTGGCATCTTGTATAGCTAATGACGTGATGCGCTTACCTCGTCCAGCAGTTGTCGGAGTCTCTGCAGCTGCGCCTCCAGTTGCCTGTTGTGATCCTCCAGGATCTGCATGCGAGCCTCCAGGCGACCCTTGTGCTGACGCAGAAGACGCGCTTCAGCCATCATGTCCTGGAAAATGACACAAGGAAATGTTAAATGCCATTGGTGACAGGAACTTTATTAAAGCTGCACATTGACTTTGATTATGGATCTTAGAGGAGTCCATACAATCGGCCAAAAGGATCACTTGGCTGTGGTAGCCATATTGAAATGTGCATGTTAACAGCATCTGCCAAATGCCACATTGGTTCTTTCCCACCCTGAACACCACATTTTGCTACTTTTAGATTAAGTGCCACATTCCTTTCTTCACCTAAAGTCAAATACAGGCAATGATAACCTCAAATTACAATTTGCTTACATTTTATCTCTACTAATATAGGTGGACTAGTATAGGTTTAGTGGTAACACTTCTGACTCGTAAATGGGAAGTTGTGGGTTCGAATCCCGGCGGAGCACAAAAAACACATACCATTTATATTTTCAAATATGCTCTTCGCTGGGTTAAAAAAAATATAAACAATTACCAAAGACCGGTCACCAAAAGTCCATTCAGTCTTGCAGCAACTGGGTCTTCTTGCTGGAGAATTGGCGCTTTCTAAAGTGACCACCAAGCTCGCAGAGAGCTCCTGGAGTGTGATTCACACAATAACAGCGCTCACCAAATAAATCATAGTGATAATATTATTATTACCATTATCTGTCAAATGCCACATTGGCATTTTCTCACCTTAAACACCAGAATTTTGCTACTTTTGGAATAAGTGCCAAGTTTGCACACTTAAATCTTAACTCAACTACAAGTAATAAAAACCTTAAACTACAATCTGCTTACATTTTATCTATACTAATATAGGTTGATCCGCTGATCTGATATGCAATATTGTAAAAATGTTACACATTTACTAACGGAACTCTTGTTTTAGTGAATGACAGTAGGTGTTGCAGAGGGACAGGTATTCTCTTATGTACCTGCAACATGCCTCTGTTGATATACATGTCAGAATCAAGCTCAAATGTTAACACATCGTTGCGACTTGGATCACAGATTGTTACCTGGTCGGGAGCGTGGCCACTCCTATCGTTGTTGTGCTGTTCCTCTGGGGTGGAGCCGGGAGTCTGGTTGTTGCACAGACCCTCGTACTCTGCCTGCAGCTTGGCGTTCTCTTTCTCTAGCTCCCTGTAATCATACAAAAATCCTTATTCAGTAAATGCACCAATTATTATTTGCATCAATAATTTGAGAGGTATGACGGGAAAAAGTGAAAGATTGAATGCGTTAAAAAAAGGGATAATAATAATAATATCAGGATGATTTATATTTTGGTGAGCGCTGTTTTTGTGTAAATCACACCTAAAAAGTGCTCTTTGAGCTTGGTCGTCGCTAAAGAAAGTGCCAATTCTCAAGCAACACCCAGTGACAAGAACTGTAAGACTGGATGGACCTTTAGTGATCGGTCTTTGGTAAAGGTATATGATGCTTTCAACCTAGCGAAGAGCATATTTGAAAATGTAAATAGATTCGAACCCATGACCTTCCACTTACGAGTCCAAAGCGTTACCACAAGACTACATACCGGTCAAAGATGTGAAAGTAAATGTACAAAAAATAATATGATGGGATGGTTTGGTTCCAAAGGATGAATGATCAAAGACTGACAAAGTGTTTACAAATTTGCTAAGTTTGAGGATGCATGTGCAGGGGATGACGGATTTCCGTATTCTGAAAAAACTTGTGAAAGGATGCCCAGGTGGACGAGACTGGTAGGAGGCCCAGGCTGTAGTGGGAGAATACTGTGAGGAGAGATGCCACACAACTTTTTCAGATGGCAAGTTGGAAGAATACTCGAGGAACAGGAAGAAGTTGGCGCCCCGGTATGTGTCATCCCTCTTATGTTTGTGTGTTTTCTTTACATGATGGTGCAGCTTTTGATCTCACCTGATCATGGCCTCCAGCTCCTCCCTCTGCTCCTGGTGTATGATGGTCATGACCTGGCCGGGGCTGCGAGGAGGCTCGTCCAGCGTGTTGTTGGTGCTGGCGTTGGCAGAGCCGTTCAGAGACTGACAGAAGTTGGCTATCAGCTGGTGCTCGTCATCGCTGCAAGCACAAAAAAAAAACAGTTTACTCAAAGGCTATTATTGTTGTTTTAACTAAATTTTGTCTTATTTAAAAATTGCCACAATAAAGTGAGCATAAGATGACTTTTACCATAAACTCTTAGAGGGTTTGGCAAAATAGGAGTAGCATTTTTGGCAAGTTTATTCTCATACAGTCATTAATCAAAATCTTATAATTTCCTAGGGGAAAAGTAAGATTGTAATAATGTGTAGATATTTAATTAAATTTATTTACGTTTGCTTGCTATTTAAAATGACATTTCATTTTTGAGAAGCTGTTCATATAAATCAGTAGATGGATTTTTCTTTCTCATATGTACCTAATACAATCCTATTTTCTATCTGTTGTTAACTAAAATAAACTATCAAATTGATAAAGTATGAAGGTATAATGCAATAAAATCAATCAACAAACCTGTCGGGCGTAGAATTGGTCCGTTGTCTCTCGCCGAGTTCAACCTGCGCCAATCTGGACGCGTACATTTCCAGTCTGGAGTGCATGTCGTCTGTGGTACAGGCGCCCCCTTGTCCTGGGGCCCCCTGGGTCTGCTGAGGCTGCGGGGGACGGTGGTGGGGCGAGGGGGCGGGAGACTCCAGGGCGTCTCCCTCTAGGACTGTCTGAACGGGGAGATATCCCACGCGGGGGTGCTTCTTAAAGTAGCGGGAAGACTTGAACTTGTTGCGCAACGCTCGTGTGAAGTCGCGGACGTCTTCTCCGGATGTTGTCTGGAAATACGATTAGTTTGAATTAAAAATTGTATTGCTATGTAACATATTCCTTTAAAATTGTAAAAATGTCAAACGACCTCAATTCCAACATAAACCTAACATTTTCCTTTTAACTTTTTCCCCAAATAATGATTATAACTCTTTCAATCCTCTCTCTGATAATGTTTAGCCTTTTTAGGGCACCTGTAATTTAAAAAAAAAGTTATAAAATACTTGAGAAGACCTAAATAGGTTTTAATAAATTGAATTTAATTTGGAATCAAAGTAATCTATCATCTGTTTGCCCATTTTTCTCACTGCTTTGCCCTCCTCTGGGTTTGTCACTTCAGTCATCTTTTCAAAACAGCTTATTATGTTTGAATTGCTAATTTGTAGCCCAGACAAGAAGTATAATAAAAAGGAACAATGACACGAGTTTAAAATATACAGCAAATGAATATGTAAAGAGTTTAACTCACCGCTGTGCAGTATTCCTGCATGGGATGGCTCAGTTTGTGGTTCTTGGCTTTCAGGCCGTTGAAGAAACACTTCTGGCACATGTCAAAGTTGAAACACTTCAGACAGCGGTATCTGTAATGAAGGAATAAGAAAGTGAACAATAACTCATTGTAACAGTGCACGAGAAACATTGTGACAAAACTGCTAACTACTGTTTTTATTGTAGGTAGCATTTTTTAATCAGGAAAATATTATTATTTAGTGTGTGCGATCTATCATTTTGAAGATATACTTCTCCTTCTTTGACCTTCCAAGCTTTTGGTTATCACAATCCTATCAAAGTTAAGCGAGGCTCTAAACGAGAGAAATAAAGACTTTGTCAAACAGGAAGCGTTTTTATCGTGCGTCAAGGCATCTATGTTTAAACGCCGTACATTGTGTCGTCACCTAAATTGTGTTTGAACGGCTTTGACGTTATTCAGTCGTCGTCACTGGTCACGATGTCCAGAGATTAATCAAATAAGTTGTTGCTGCTTTACGCATAATCTAGCTAAATCCTGTCTTTGTGGAAACATTTTTATAAGCACTGTTTCTTGTATACGAGCGCCGCATTCAATATTTTTTTCAGTGAACATTTTTGATAATGACATAAAAAAATACCCAGCGTCAAAGAAAATTTTGCAACAAAATACAATGCAACACCCGGACTCAGCAATGGATTGTCGCGTACTGGTAGTAGGTTTGCTAGCTTTGACAGGTGTAGACACAACCAACTGGACTTAAGAAAAATCACAGTAAGTACTGAGAGCGCGAACTGCATGGTTAATTCAATATGTAAAGAGTACCTGAAGCCCACGATGGGATAGTCCTTGCAGATGTTGCACTTGGCCTGGTGCTTGGCATGCTCGGCCGCGGCCAGCCTGTGCAGCACCGGCAGCCACACCATGGACTGCGGCTCTCTCTGCAGCCAGTGCAGGAAGTGGACGGCTTCGATGGCCGCCGGCTGCTCAGTCCCACTGGCGTCTTGGGCCTCCTTGCCGTCCTTCGAATCTGGAACAGTGAATCCAGTAAAATTAGATCAAATTCCTGTACTCCTTATTGTAAATGTTTTTACAAAATTCATTCATACAACAATGATTTTCTTTTGAAGTTTTTAAATGATCAATGAAAGAGATTTGAGGTTCAACTGACAAAAAGATCATATTTGTTGTATGTATTACTGATATTTGTGTAATGTCAATCTATAATCTATAACCTAACTTGCAAAGATGCATTAACATTTAAGGCTCATATCAAATGCATGCCCACAAACAAACATGTGTAGTTTGCACATACAAATGCTAAATGTGTACTTACAAATAAAATCCAAACCTCAAATGAACATAAGCCCTGCAACTTTTGCTGACTTTCCCTGACACAGGGGTGATATTGGACAAGTGAACCAATTTTTTTACAGTATGGTGGTCAGCCTCATACCAACCTATAAGTCAAGGAAGTCAGATACTTGATTATTTTAAATTTACATTTTCTTCGTTATTTGTTCATCATCTATTCTTTCAAGCTGTCCAAACCAACTCATCGTGCTTCTTAGTACTTTCATTCTCACATTCTCATTTATACCACACTCGTTCATCACCTAGTCATTGTGAACTCTATAATACAGCGTCTTTCCAGCCATTGCTCTCAGGTAAGCCATTTCAACCCTACATACTTTACTCAATTCACATTCATTACCTAACTGTCCACGCCTCACTTCCATACAACCCTTTGTATTTTTCATAGGACTGTAGATTGTCTGTAAAAATACGGTCACCTTCAGCTTCATTCTTTCCTTTTTTCACAGAATCAAGTTGGTCAACCAATATCCTTGATACACCAGACCAGAAAAAGATTTGCAGTCTGTAGAACTTACCCCTCTCTCTGTCCAGCGTGCCTGTCTTGTTGCCAGCCTTTTCGAAGCAGCTCCGCACGGAGGGTTCTATGTTAGAGCCCCCAAATGCGGCCACCTCTCCCAGCTGCCGGGGCACCTGGATGCAGTCGTGCAGCAAGAGGCCGAGCTTGCGCTGGTCTGCCATGCACGAGGGGTCGGCTATCAGACGGAACAGGTATCTGGAAACAAACAATGACATCAGAATTTTGGATTTGTTTTGGTATTTACATTGATTATTTGCTCATTATAAAAATGTAATCTATTGTCTTATGTTCCTTAACTTATAGGTTCGTACACGGCTGACCATCCATGCTGTAGAAAATGGTTCACTTTGCCAATGTCACCCCTGTTTTAGGGAAGGTTTGCAAGAGTTGCAGGGTGTATATTCATTTGAGATTTGGGTTTTTATGTTGTAGGTTCACATGCGGCATGTGCATTAGCAAATTTATATGTGTCTGCTTGTGAGAATGCATATAATGTGAATCCCTAATGTATCTATATCTTTGCAACTTAGATTAGATTAGATTAAGAGATAAGCTTAGACATGCGACGTTACAAATTCAAAGAAAGATCAAAACATACGTAACTTCTATCACTTCAAATAAAATCTAACATTTTCTGTTTTGTTAGGTTTTTAAATTATAGAGTTGTCTTGCCCATAGTTCAGTTGGTAGCATGCTTGCATTCAAAATTGGAAAGCTAGAATTTGATTCCCATCAAGGCTGTCAAGACATGATTTCCCATTTCGGTGTTTTCTATTAGCCAAAATAATAATACCAATAAAGTTTACTAAGTCTTCACGAAAAATGGGAGGATACTCCCTAAGGAGCAGGGAAACCAAAACTTCTAAGTTAAGTGGTTGGTGTAACGTAAGGTTGGTTCCCTTTCCAAAAGAAAAGCTCGACAAATTAAACTCCTTTCGGAGGCAATGCTGCAAGAAGATGCATACTATGTGTGCAGCTTAGTTGCAATTTTCACTATAATTTGTTGACTGACTCCTTATTTTAAATATATATTTTAATTTTTTAGTTTACAAACTCAACAACACATACATATGAACAATAAATAAACTAATATGATAATTTAAAAAATGTTTGAGGCCAAATAACCGGTTTTTTTAAAATGAAATATTTGAAAAGTAAGTGTGAACAATAAACAGAAAACAATTACCAAAACATAATGTCATACTAAAAATCTTTGTAATTATCAGTTGATAGCTCAGTTGGTAGAGTGCTTGCACTCCATGCCAAGAGCTCGGGTTCGAATCCCACCGATCATCCACCGATATCAGAAGTGTTAATTCCAAACCCAAAATAAAATACCGGCAAGGTTTACTCAGCCTTCACAAGAAATGAGTATCAACCCCTCGCGTGCTAGGAAAACCCCACTTCAACTGAAGTGGAGTGGTTGGCGTAAGGTTATACCTACCAAGGCCATAATACCTGTAAAATAAATAGGTTTACTTGCCATATGGGACACTTCTTCTGGGAGAATGCAGCAAGAAGTTACACTATATGTGTAGCATAGATGTGTTTTTTTTGTAATTACCTGTATTTTTCCTCCAGATGTCCCTTGCACAGCAGCACAAGTCCGACCTTGAAGCTCAGCACCCTGATCTGCCCCGTCCTCTGGCTGTCGTACACGTTGAGCAGCCAGTTGATGGCAAGGTCCAGGCAGAGCGGGACGTTGACCAGCGAGGGGTTCTCCGCGGCGATGACCTCGTACAGCGACGTGAGCACAGTGATCATGTCGGGAATGTCAATCAGCTTGTCATTTTGAGCGCGGAGGCCGTGCGCGTCAAACGCTTCAAGCGCTGCGGGCAGCTGGAGCATGTGCACTGAAAGATGCGAGAATATTGGTTAAATGGATGATGAAATACTTCGACAAGACAAAATTGAAGTTATCAAATGTTATGGTTACAAACTGATTATCCGAGCATATGTTTAAAAAGAATAACATTTTAAGAACACAAAGAAATTGAGGCAGATTTCCCTCGGTTTTAAATAAACAAAATAGTAAAATGTATTAATGTAATGTATTAATGTAAATGTAAATTATTGGAGATTTTATTTAATTACAGGATTGTGAAAAATACAGTGACATCTGATGACAGATGTGATAAAGAAGCGCTTTGGCATCTTTTCAATTTACCAATATAATATTGTATTGATGTCCTGTCTCCAATATATATATATTTTGTATGCATAAGAGCACAAGGACGATGGTGGTCAGATTTGAATCTAAGGTCCTTAGCAACCATTCAATTAACCACAAGTCCCTAGCAACCTGCCCAAGGGACTTTATTTTTTTTCCTTAATTTTGATTTTGAAAGTGCCATCTATGATTTTCACGAGGAAATAAAATTAGAAAAGATGGTTGAGAGAAATAGGTTTAAGTACTCACTACACAGGGCCTTCTGTACTGTCCTCAGTTTCATGGCTGTGCGGTAAGCGGAGAAGCGAACCTCATTCAGGTCCGCCAGCGAAGTCATTAGCTCTATCATCTTGGGATGGTCCCAGGTCGTTGTTTCAAGGTCATGACTGCAAGAAAGAAAATAAAATTAATAAAAAAATAATATGCAATACATATCGACGGTTAAAAGAAAATATAAGCGACGTTTGTGTCGAAAATGAGTTATGAATGCTATCCTACTTAAAATTTTCCGCTCTTTCTAATGCGCTAACTCCCATAGGTCTGCGATGAATTTTTGTTATTGTTTATGCCCAAGCAAACAACTGTGTTTTCGAAATACGGTTTTGGTGTAACCGACAAGATTTTGACCTTTTTTGTCCTAAAGGCGCTTGTGACATAAAAAAATCATAAAACATTGTGAAACCAGATAAATAGGAATGCCAATAAATGCCTTTATTTTTTTAATTTATAGAGCTGTTTTGATTCTAACGGTATGATAAAAAATAAAAAAGTTTTGCCATTTTTCTGCAATCTCAATCTTTAAACTGCTCTCCTGAAAAATGAAGTTTTTGTCGCTTATTACCTTTTAACTGTCGATATGATCAATATTATTCTGATAACATTCGACCTCAAATAAAGCCCAACATCCTTATTTTGGTCATCAATTGTCCGATGGGATTTATGGTGGTTTATTTGGATGTTGTTGACGGCATTGGTAGGTCTTACTGTAACTGATTGAAGATAGGGCGGAATAAAACATGGCGGTGTATCAACGCTGATATTTTTGTAACGCTTCGGACTCATAAATGGAAGGTCGTGGGTTCGAATTCTGCCGGAGCACAAAAATATACCAATTTTATTTTAAAATATGCTATTAGCAGGGTTGAAAATTGAATATATCTTTACAAGAGGCCGATCACCAAAGGCCCATCCAGCCTTACAGCAACTGGGGTCTTGCTTGAGAATTGGCGTTTTCTATAGCGATGTCCAAGCTTGAAGAGGGTTCATGAGGTGTGATTCACACAAAATCAGCGCTCATCCAATAAATTCCCCTAATATTATTATTATTATTATCAATTGTTCAGATGGGATTTGTGGAGTGGCTGTAAGAGGAATGCTCGTTCACTTACTTGATGTAGTAAGGCACTTTGTTGGGTGTGACGGCTCTCTCCCAGGGAGTGTCCACGGAGCCGGCCAGGAAGCCCTGCGCTGCGGCCGCGCCCCCATCAGCTCCCAGCTCCTCCAGCTGCTTGATGCGCTCCTCCGTGGCCTGCTGGAGGACTTGAGCCCTGCAACGTCAACCATCAAGATAAGATACTGTTGTGTTTTTAGGTTCGGATAGTCTTTAAATTAAAAAAAAACTGGTTTTCTTTTTTTGGATATTTATTTTACACTTAATTTATTTGACAATTTGTACTTATTTTTAACACTTTTACAATTTTTAAGGAACTCACATTTATTTCACAGTTCAGCACTTCACAGTTGTTCTTCAATGTCTTTCTTACAAGAGCGAATATCTATCTCCTCACCTGCACCCAAACTTGCGCCTTATATACCGTTTGAGACTCTATCTAGAGATCTCTCGAGGCCAATTTGCCAGAACACTCTCGAACGCTCTAACAGCTTCGAGAGTACAAAGGGATTATGATTTCTAGATTTCTTTAGCCTATAATAATTATTTCTACCTACTACACAGCTATACTCGGCAATACTACACCTACCTACCTAACTAACATTTATAGCACTTGTCATTTAAGTACATAACAATACCATGGACTTTCCACGAAAACCCTATATTCATTTTTCTTGACTTTCAAATTTCAACCTTGTTAAGTTTGTAAAGGCAACACGGATAAACGGATATTAGTGAAATTAAATGACAGCTAAAGGAGGGCACTGTTTTGACTTTGCGGCCTTCAAACTCCAAAAATCAATGGGTGTTATTTTGTTCTTCTCGAACAAAATACTTTTAAATTTTAGCAAGTCAGCTAACATCGCATTGAACCATTAAAAGTGACATTTTACAAATGGCGATGATAGTTCTGATATTCACCATGTTCAGTTTACGGCTTGTTGATATGTGCAATGTGTAATGACACATCTTGAAATGAAAACTTTCAGGAATTCTAAGCCAAAGCAGGTGTTAGAAAAGAAGTATACTTAGTACAATAGTATTTTGAGTTTATGAAGATATGCAATGCTATACTAAATTTTGTAATGGTTGCAATTTAATGAACTGATATATTTCATTAGGCTACTCCTTTGTGACTATTGGTCATTATAAAGGCACTGGTTGAGGAAAAAAAAGAGGAAAGGGGAATTGTAGTTCATAGGCACTGAACACGGAAAGCCAGATTCATTCAGTTGACGTACTAGGACCAGTCAGTCTTCAATGACTGTGGTGATTCTTCTTTTTGATAAAGGCACTGGTTGAGGAAAAAAAAGAAGAGGGGAATTGTAGTTCATAGGCACTGAACACGGAAAGCCCATTCATCCAGTTGACGTACTAGGACCAGCCAGACTTCAATGACTGTGGTGATTCTTCTTTTTGATTAATACATCAGGGTTCTACTCCAATTTTCGCTGATCTCAGTCTGGTGAAGCCATTTGAAGTGAAATGATGACATACCTAGCAGTGAGGTCTTCCACAGCTCGCACAAGTCCCGGTGCCACATGCACGCGAGCCTGTCTGAGCGCGTTGAGCTGCGTGACGAGTTCCGGCACTCCGCGCGCGTGGCACGTCCCAGGACGAGCGCGTGCCAGCCCCGCGGCCTGCGTGAGCGCGTCGCGTGCATCTCTGGGGGGCGCCCAGCGTGCTCGCGCAGCTTCCTCAGCAGAGAGGCGCAGCGCACACTCGTCCACACACTGCTGGAATAGGCGGATTTTCTGAAAATAGAGAAATAACATGTTGTAAATTTCCAAACTATATTTAAAATTTTCATTGCATATTGGGTCATCTTTGAAATGGATCAGAGACATTGTTTTTTATACATTAGAGCTGGAAAATGTTTCCTATAACTTTTGATAATGAAAACCTTAAAAAACAGGTAGGTACCTACTTAATTTCAATGATAGTGTGAACAGTTTTTAATTGAAGGAAGATGACAAATCTATTATTTTTATAAGTAAGTAGGTACTTAAATTTGTTTCTTATTTTTGACAATAAATTATGGAGGCATGAACATTTTTTTATGTTGCAGGGAAATATTATTGGCTTTTGAGATTCACTTTCAATGCATACCTATACACAAGTAGGCTTGTCGTTTACACATTCTGCGTGTATTTATAACTTACTTATTTATAAACTTCATCATCGAAACATCAGCTCTGTAACACAGCTTTTTTTTTAAACAGGGGAATGGACAAGGGTAGAATTTATTTTACTGAATAGATTGTCAACCTCACACCAACTTATAAAGGAGCCATTAGGAAAATCATATTTTAAAGTAAAATCCCTTCCAAGTGACGTCACATTTTTTTTGCTACTTCAAATGAACAGAGTCCTGATTTTAGTAGTGACATTTCCGTATTTTTTCAAATCTCTGTCATTTTCTTCCGCCATCTTAATCTTTGACCAACAATGAAATGTCATCATAATTAGGTACTCTAATAAGAAGATTACAAGAGGAAATCTTTTCAAATGTCAAATTAAATCGCCGAGCTTAGGTATCACAATAATTATAATAATGAAACATCCTGAGAAGGCCATTTATTTCGTTTCCAGTTTTGAAATTTCCCATTTTGACGTTTCACATTTCAGAAACGGCGGGAACAACTGTCAAATATTAATAATGGCCGCCATTATTTTGACATGACGATGTTGGTAACAGTGGGCAACTTTACATTCAAACTCAACCGTTGCGTTTATCAATAATGTATCGAAATTAAATCAGCGCTTCTAGTGGTGGTTTTAGTTTATATTTATTTTAAATAAACGTTATGGTTGAGTTTGAATGCAAAACTTTATACTTGGAAAACAGTTTCTGGTTTCCGTCAAACTGAAATATTTAGCTGTCAATTTCTGATATAGTAAACCATATTAACAATGCTAGTTTGATAGTTATTATGGGTCGGTAGATATTATAAATATTCCTTAGCGTCAGATTACATGATAAAAAATAAAAATAAAATGTTTTTCGGTCCTTTGATGGTAGATCTTACAGTAGCATCTGAATCATTGATTTAAATAAAATATAAATGTATATTATTTAAATCAATGATCTGAATATAAGACGGAATAAAACATGGCGACGAATCAACAGCTGATCGTTATTAAATTAAATGAATCGGCTGTTGATACGCCGCCTTTCTTCTTCTTCAAATAGGTACGGTAAGAATTACCGACGCGACGGTCGTTGAGACTTCCACCCCAGTAAAATAATAATACTCTTTGAGCTGGGTGTCAGGATTTATTTTTATGGCTTTCACAGTTGGGTTGTTACCCCTTTTATAATTGAACAGCTGATTGCGATTATGATGATGACGATAATAATCCGCCATTTTCTCCGAACTTGTCGAGCTTTGTAATGGCGTCGGCAGGTGTCGATAACAGGCGAAGTGCGAAACCATTCTACGATCTGAATATAGCTACTAAGTAGAATACAGAACCCGGAAGTATAAAACTTAACGTTTAGCTAAAATAAGTATTATCTTTCACAAAAAAAGTATGGAAGCTAAAACAGCGCATTAGCGAACGTTTTAATTTTCATAGATTTTGGATAAAAACGCTATGGTTGTATTTTTAAGGAATCCTGTGTGGGATACTCCCTAGATTTCAGAGACTCTAGGGGGTCTATGAGACTTGTTTTAGTGCTGCAGAGGTGTTGGTGATGTGGAAGTTGATGCCCTGATCTTTTGTAGCAGGGCTATTAGTTGCGTAGTGTTGTGTTGTGTGTTGCGTTGTCTTTGTTATGAGACACCGAAAGAAAGCGGCGATTGATTTTGGTTTTGAAACCGCTATGTTTAAATTGGGCTGGGAACACATATATATATATACCGGTAACTCGTTCCATAAACGAACAGTTTGGCGAAAACGTAAAGTACTATAAATTCAGGGTACAGTTATGATTTATTTATCTGACGACATTTCGCTTTCATGAGCAGAAAGTATTCTCTAGGCAAGTTATCAAAGTAACGTGATCATAGAGTAATACTCTATGAACGTCATGGTTTTCGTTGTCGTCGCGGTCGTTGCCTACTATCCGCAACTACCTTGAGAATGCTTTCGGCTCGTGAAATCGAAACGTCAGCAGATAAAAAAGTTGAAAATAAATCATGGCCTTACCTGAAAAAACACAAGAAACAATTTGTTATAAATCGTCCTTGTTTATAAAAAGGTGATTTTTCTTAAGCCGGTACGCCAGTATTCAAGTTAACTTTTTCTTACTGAAAAGTCGACTAAGCTTTAATTTTGGATTCACCCCACCTTGTGTTAAAAAAATCGACTCTTTTATGAAATGACTGTTTATTTTTTTTTATGGATAAATAGCGTTATGGTTTAGCCGACGTTTTGGATAAGGGTAGTTGTATTTTAAGGCCTGCCACCATCTTTTGCTGCTAAGTGATGTGATTTTTCGGTCCACCTACCCCCGTTTACTTACACCCCACCGAAAGGACGTTGAATTTGTCACCCTTTATGGCTAAGCTCTGAGAGTTAGGCCTTAAACAGTGATGCTCAAAATTTTAAATAACCCTTTATTAAAAACAATCTGTAATGGTTTGAATATGGTGTTATGTTCACATCTAAAAAACAATTAAACTGAAAATAATGATGAGTAAAGTGTTCCGAAATCTTTTTTCAAGTGATCGTCAACGTCGATGGGACCTAAAGGAAAAGATGGCGAAGAAAAACAAAAACTGCATTCTAAATATAAATATATAACGCAAAAGTAAACGCAAGTTTTCGTTTTGTCACACATTTTTTTTTCTTTTTTGAAATCCAAGTACCTATTGACGGAGTTTTTACACATATTTTGGACTATTTTTACAACTTTTACGATTAATAGGTTGATAAGAAGCTAACCATTCATATTGTAAAAAATGATTCGCTTTTGTAAACATCACCGCTGTTACAGGGAAAGGCGTAAGATTTGCAGAGCTTTTTGATTCACAGTTAGTTAGGTACCGATATTGATGTGTGGAAGTGAGGCGTGGACAGTTTCTGAATGTGAGCTGAGCTAAGTATGCATGGTTGAAATGGCTTACTTGAGAGCAATGAATGGAAAGAGTCTGAAATGATTGGTTGATGAACGAGTGTGGTATAAAAGAGAATATGAAAATGAAAGTACAAAAAAGTACGATGAGATGGTTTTGACATCTTGAAAGAATGGATAATGAACGACTAAGGAGATAATAGATAGACCAAATAGGTGAGATCGCGAAAGAATGGAACCTGCAGAGTGAGAATAAGAGAAGATTATGTATAGTGATGAAAGATATGAGGAAAGTGATGAATGTTGAAGAGATGAAAGAGATATGCAAGGACAGAAAAAAGTGGGCATGCATTTATGCAGGTACCGGCCACCCTTAGTCGAACAGCGGCAGGATACAGTAACAGTGTTCCTAACCCTTTAAATTTACGCTACATGTAAACACGAACACTCATGATCGTTTTTGTGTTCCTAATGTGCGGGTTGCCCGTATTAAAATTTGATAAACCTATTAATACATGTAAGTTGAAATTAGATAGAAAGTATGAAAGGTTGTTGCTCACTGCGCTCAGTATATATTTTAGGGATGTGATAAAAGTAATAACGTAAGGTTTTGGGTTTTACGATTTTCGGTGGCGAATTTTTTTTACAAGACTAGATTTTTAGCGCTACAATAAATATACCTACTAACTTATAAAGTTTATAAGTTGAAAAAAAATAACAGCTAATATTTATGCTTAAAAAAAAAACAAACAAACTCAAAAAGCCTGCTTAAAATTCTGAATCTAGGGCAGAATTTAACACAACTAGCCAATATCTAATCTAATCTAAGTTGCAAATATATGTTACATTGGAGATTCACATTACATGCATTCCCACAACCAGACACGTACAAGTTCGCGCTTTCACATGCCTCATGTGAACCTACAACATAAAAACCAAATCTCAAATGGACATACACCCTGCAACTCTTGCCGTCCTTCCCTGAAACAGGGGTGACATTGGCAAAGTGAACCATTTTAACAGAATGGGTGGTCAGCCGCATACCAAGTACCAACCTATAAGTCAAGGAACATATACATATCCTCGTTGCAATTGGAAATTGTGGTCCGTACGTTAATTGACATAGACAATATTGTGTCGTCACGCGGCTGAGTTGCTAGGGGAAATGCATACAAATATTCTGTTATTTATTGCTAAGGACTTCAGTCCCATACAAGACTAACGCCGAGAAAAATGTTCCAAATGAAAAAATGTTCGGACTCCATTCACAATGAACAAGCCTACAAGTATTTTATAGAAATCGGATTTTTTTCATTATAAATAAATAATACACAAACATAGTTTTATTTTCACGAGTTTGCGTATGTAATGCTTTAGCGCTTTCGAACGTTATCTAGCAATCGACAAGAGCTAAGCAAAACTTAGAATATATTGTAACGAATGTGTAATTGTGTTTTTATGTGATTTGGCGTGAGTGTGTCTGTATAAGCAAGTGAAGTCTCTAGGTGTATGTAGGTGCTTAAATAGTTGTACTTGTATTTGTTTGATATTGTGCGAGTGTTTCCTATACTATTCTAAATAGAATATTCTGGCAAAATCTCGCATGTTCCAGTTCCCAATGCTTCAACAACAATTTTATGCCTGCTATAAAAAAGACAAAAGTTGAAGGCTTGCGTCTAATATTCTGGCGAAATCTCGCATGTTCCAGTTACCAAAGTTGCAAGAACAATCCTTATGCCTGCTATAAAAAGGGCCAAAGCTGTCTGTAGCGTTAGATTTGTGTCTAAGCTGTCGAGCAATACATTTTAAAAGCTATCTTAAAATCAATTGTACAAAATAAATAACCGCAATTTTAATGCATTCAACCCGGTAAAATCATCCATAACCTAAAAATATGCGGTGGTATGAAATACGTAGTAATCTTTTTGGTTTCGAGTTTTTACAAAAGCGAGCGCAATTCTTGAGGAGAGCATTAGTCCGAATGCTTATTATTTTTCTGCCATTGCAAGCGTACCTACTGCTTTGAACTCTGGAGCATCCTTCAAAAAATATCTTAACAAGGCAATTCATTCTTCAAAATTATGACTTATATAATATCTCGTCCGTCTAAGATCGGAGTTCAGACGAGGATATTTACTAAGCGGTAAGTGGTCAGTGGAAAAAACAGAGTTATTGTTGATGCAATCTAGCTTCGTGACCGGTCTTTGATAAAAATAGTGCGACGAATATGTAGTTGTGTTTGTCTGTGTGAGTTAATAATAAAGTCTCTAGAAATAAATAGTTGTAAGGTTCTTATAAGGACAATAATATTTTGTTCTAGTAAAGTCTCACACAGAGGCGGTTACTATTAACGTGCATCCGTGCAGTGAGCTGCCTAGATTTTGTAATAATTTTAGCAAAAAAATGTATACACTTATAACAAAAATATATCGTGTGGAAGATGTGTTAAAAGATCGCTGAAGTAAAAAATCAATAATAATTATACGAAACGCCTGATAAGCGCAAAGAACCGCCTCCATACATAATATTATGGTATAATTATTATACATGTCGTGCATATCGCTCAATGCACAGAGACCTTGAAATACTTCCATACATATTATGAAAAACTGTCGAATCCGTGGCTGTGAGGGAGAAAGCAGATCAATCATAGCTTCTGTAACGCGGTAGACAAAGATGGCAAACGCCTTGCTACGTGCAACACCCAAATATTATGAAATAGTCGACGTGTGTTGACATTATATGAACAATGAACAATGAACAATGAAACCATCATAAGTTAGACCCTCCGCACATTAGACGACAGGCGACAGCGACATGTCGGCGCGAATCGGTGATCGGCGCGACTCGGCGACAAGTCGCACGTTTAATAATAAAGAGCAATAACTCAAAAAACAACAATGTTGGTAAATCACGTTTGAAGTTCAGACAACCAGTACAACTTGTATGGGATGAAAAAGGCGGCCGATGTTTTATCTCGGTCATATTCGTCCAAATTGAACGGCTGTCGCATTCTACCTATTCTTCTCGCATTGTTCTTGCGTTTTATTACAAAATCTCGATTTTCCCAATTTTCGAGTTATTTCTCTTTATTATTAAGCGTGCGAAGTGTGCGGAGCTTTGAACAAAATATTTGAAAACTGTCGGCCGCAGCCTGTCGCCGCGACTCGGCGAGCTGTCGCTGTCGCCTGTCGTCTAGTGTGCGGAGGGTCTTACTCTCCTTAGCATTTTAAAGAAAACATTGCTAAGTACAATGTTGATTATAAATAATAATTGCCAAACTGGACTCTGGATGACTTACATCCGTTCAGTTGTTAGTTGACGTAGAGATGTGTACAGTCATCGGTTGGCCTTTGATTTTGCGGGAATATTTTTTACATTCTTTTAAAAATCATCGTGAATTCATTACAAGATTGTTGTTAATTAATTTTCTGACTATGAATTTCAATAATAAAGCAGACGTGGACTTAATAAAAATTGTTTAACAATGTAAAGCTAAATCTAAAACAGTGATTAGAGTATTTAAGCATCATGGCTGTGTGGTTGTGAATGGTTTTTTTCTTTCCGTGTCGTATAATTTGTGGTGAAAAATCGTGGGGCGAAGATGTGTCATGGATCTCGCTCACCTTACTGAGGAAGTTAAACATCATGCACTTTCGTAAACTCACATTGAGCATGTAATGCCTTTAAATTAATGAGGCCAAACAGATCTTCCACAATGGCTTGATGTTGGTTATAGAGAATCAATCAAAAATTTCAATGATAAAGTGCATGAGAACAGATTAATTTTATTCGGAATAATTTATTTTGTGCTGTTTGTGCGGATGGATTTCCATTTTAAATAACTGTAAGTACGCGCTTAAATACATATATTCGTTATGCAGAAAAACGGGTGTAGGTACGTACTCGTGTATAGCTTAATAAAACATTATATATGTACGCATTTCTTACAATTTCCATTCAAAGCAAATTGGAAAATAAAAGAAAAACTATAATTGCAGAAATTATGAACTGCCAACAGTTTTATTGACGAGCCGCCTCTGGTCTCACATGTAACGATTCTCAATGTTTCGAGAATGATCTTTATTCTTATAATAAAATTTGGACCAAAACTCTCTGTAGCTTCAGAAGGACAGTACATCACATAAAATATCACATACCTAAAACAGAACATACCATAAAAGGCACATGAAAAAACATCACATGACAAAAGTTTTGTTATATGATGTTTTGTCTTGTGATGTTTTGTCATGTAATGAACAGTCATTGTGTCGTTTTGTCATGTGATGTTCTGTAATGTGTCATTTTCTCATGTGTCGTTATGTCATGTGTCATTTTAACACTGTGTCGTTTTATTATGGAAGCGTCTATACTTTTTTATATTGATTGATAATTTTTCATTGATGAATCACGCATCTTCCTTTACTTGCCCGCTTTTTTCCTTGCCAATTATCTGAAACATTCTTGTTCCCACTTACGACTAAACTATTACCACTAACCTATTGTCACTAACTTAATGCCACTAACCTAATGCCACTAAACTATTGCCACTAACTCAATGCCCCCGTTTGTAGCAGATTTTATGCAAAGGCCGAAATATAAATAAATTGTCGGGAGTTTGCAGCTTATATTGCGCGGCATCCATCTTGACTGTCAGAGAGCTTGAATAATTCGCCGCTAGATGTCAGCTCAAGAGATCGACTCGGATTTGTGTTATTTTATTTGAGTTTTGTATGAAACGTACCACTTGTGTACAATGCTTTATGAGGAAAATCAAAGAAAATTTCGGTACATAATGTTTTCACTTCTATCAAATTTGTGACGATAATGAGGTCGGAACATTTTTGAATTTGGAATTTTTTTCTTGGCGAGCAAACGCCAGTTTTGTATGGGGCTGCCCTCGTTAACAGCCAATAACAGATTATTTGCATGCATTTTTCATAGCAACCCGGCCGGGTGACGACACAATATTGTGTATTTCAATTCACGAGTTTATCTTTCACCATGGAGGTAGTAATTTTACTTAGTATACTTAGATGTCGATGCGAAATAACATTCTCTGTGTTTCTATAATAATCTATGACCTAAGTTGCAAGATATGTTAACAAATAATATTCATATTAAGTGCATGACCACGGACAGACACGTGTAAGTCCACGCTTACAAATGCTGCATGTGTACGTACTTACAAATTAAAATCCAAACGTCAAATGAATACAAACCCTGCAACTTTTGCCGAACTTCACTGACACAGGGGTAACATGGCAGAGAAAACCATTTTTTACAGCATGGGTAGTCAGCCTTATACAAACCTAATTTAAAAATATATATAGCTTGGTTTGAAGCTGACCAGCCATTTTGTAAAAATCTGTTCACTTTTGCCCAATGCCATTCCTGTTTTAGGGAAGGTTGGGAAGGACTTATGTTTCAATATCATCCGTGTGACCACACAATATTTTTGTCTGCGTCAAATTAGGACCCCATATCGACCCTGACTTTGCACCTTGTATTAGTACCAATCCACTTTTTAACGAAGATGTATTTCCACGCATCATTTCAATGAATATGAGTAAATTATGATAAATAGCATGGCGGAATTGATTCGCGTTTAATATTTATTGAGAAACGTGATGTTAATCTGCCATATAGGACGCACCAACAATGATTATTGATGGATAAAGCCGATTCAGGTTTGACAGACGAATAATGGCGGCCGGTTCCCGCCAAATGAGCGGCACGTTCGAAAAAGGAACGGCTTTGTTCTTTTTCACGTCGCGTCGTAGAGTTGGTAACCTTTGGCCAGGCTGTTATTGTTTATTCCGGGTTCAGCCAACTCATCGATTAAATACCTACACATCATTTATTGAATTGGATGCATTTTAATTATGAGTGTTGGAAGGGAACAGAGGAAAGGAAAGAACGAGAAAAGTATGGCTGGATCAGATTGATGAAATTGTAAAAATAATGGGATATAGGTACTAAGCGAATGTAAGAGAAGGAAATGTATGAAAAACGTGATGGATATGAATGCATTGAAAGAGGTGTGCCAGGATAGGAAAAAATGGAGAAAAAACCGCAGAAGCTCTGGCCACCCCTAGCGGAATGGTGTCAGAGTTGCAGTTACAGTTTTGGAAATGCATACGTGGAAGGTAGGTACCTATATATGTATCTACTGAAAAATAACAAAAAATACAATGAGGTCTGAACATTTTTTTAATTTGGAACTTTTTCTCGGTGAGCAAACGTCAGTCTTGTATGGGACTGCCATCCTTAGCAACCAATACCAATATATTTGTTTGCCTTTCGCCTAGCAACCCGGCCGGGTGACGACACAATATTGTATATGACAATTCACGTGCAGACCTCATTATTCAAGGTAAAAAGTGTCAAAACATATTACGATTGATTTGAATTCATTCTTCATTGAATAAAGCACTAATACAATGATTCTGTTAATTTTTTTGCAAAAATAGAGTGGTATAATGACGTGACGATCGTGCTAATTCCAAATTCAGAACCTCTGCTTTTGAAATTGGAACCCCAGCTTCCGGGCAGGTCCGGAAATGAAGTACCAAAGTTCCATTTCCGAAAACGGCCGCTTCTCATTGGCTGACGCATCGCGCCAAATACACCATCGTCCAACTAGCTGTTGCCAAATACTACCTATTGGCCTATGTAAGGATTTAGTTGAACGTCTATGATCTTCAGTGTTCGTCTATGGCGGTCCGACTTAACACATTCAAATCCGACTTGGACATTTTTTTTGGACTCATTTAAATTGTGTTTCTGTATGATGGAGCCTAATCTAAATCTAAATCTAAGCTGCAAAGATATGTATCATTTGAGATTCATATTAAATCAGACACGTATAAGTTCGCTCGCCGCATGTGGACTTAAAACATATGCCTTGCAGCTCTTAGCGACCTTCCCTGAAACAGGGTTGACATTGGCAAAGTGTAGCATTATTTTTACAGTATGGGTGGTCAGCCTCATACCAACCTATAAGTCAAGGAATGCACTCATACCAACTAAACTAAATAATAACATATTAAAATAACACTGTGGACCAGTAAATGAAACGTTTTGTGTGATTGCTGTTAATCCAAGTACACGTAGCGTCAATTTATCTTGGCCATGACCGGTGAAATCGTCGTGAAAGATGTCTGCGAGAGGCACAGGATGCGTTTTCAATGAGATGACCAGGGCTTCTCTCTTTTGACTTTGACACTACGTAGTAAACGTGCTCTGCATTCGAACGGCCAGATTACTGCACGTATTCTGTTTCTGAATAAATTTAGACTTCATTGATACGTTTGACAGCTAGTGACCCGGAGAGGAAGCCATTTTGTACGCCGGGTCGTTCGAAATTCAAATGCTTGAATTTGAATCTTGTTCGATACAAGGCTGCCAACTTTGTATTTGAAATTCGAATAGGGTTTCAATGAATTGAATAGCTACAAATGATTATTTTGTACACGAACATTAATTTATCATTTTTAATTACATGAAATATTTAATACAATATTTTCATACGTCTATAATAAAAATATTATGATTTCGCAGAGGCAATATTGTGTTGTCATACAGTCGGGTTGCTAGGAGAAATACATACAAATACTTTATTATCGGTTGCTAAAGATGGCAGTCCCTTACAAGACTTACGTTTGCTCGCCGAGAAAAATTCCAAATTCAAAAATGTTCCGACCTCATTTCAATAGAGGAATGGATGTTTTCATTTTTTTTTCTCGACGTTCAAACGTCCTTAGGCCTTTAAAATATAGATTACCATTTGTCCTAGCAACCTGGCTGTGTGACACAACTTTTCCATCTATTTAAAATGTGCGGTGCAAATGTAAATGTAATATATTTTACAGGTCATTAGATAAATTTTACTTTCAACACTTAATATAATCATTTCCAACCTAAAAACACACTTAAAAACTGTAGGTTTAATTCGTTTTCTATATCTTGTACAAATCAGAAGTCTTTCTTATAAATTATTCAATACTTGAAAACAGCGATTAAGCCCAGTATGCAAAGTATGAAGCTTTGCATTGAATTTAAGCAAAAAATGTATTAAAACAGAACTGCTCTGTAGAGGTGCTGCTTGAGTTTCAGTACAATTTTTTGGGTGAACGCTATGGATTACATCTATAGGTACTCTTGTGGTACCGGATGCCCCGATTTTCAATGCATTTTATAAGGAATGCAAATTTAACGAGGCAATGAATGAGTCGAGACTGCTAAAGACATTAACTTTGCGATCTCGTTGCGAAAACAAAAACGACAAAAAAGAGAAATTCAGCAAATTAATTAGTCGACCAATCTAAACTTTTATCAGTGTTATTCATTAGAATTTTTAAATAACACTGTATCAGTATAATGATGATGATGATGATGAGGGATGATTTCTTTCCTGAGGCGCCATTTAATGGTTGGTCCAGGACCATCTCAAGGGCGCCATGGCTTCTGGAGAAAAGCAGTGTCTTCAGTCCCTTTCTGAAGGTGGTGGTAGGCTGGTTCGCGCGAACACCGACGGGCAAATTGTTCCAGGCAACCGGCCCGGCCACCGCAAAGCTCCTGTCTGCAAAATTTGATGTGTTCGCTCTCTTGGGCACTATGACCTTGTTGACAGCAGTGAGGGCAGAGCGCAGTGGTCGTTTTGAAGGCTTATATAATAACACTGTATTGGTTTTGCTGCAAATCCTGCTAATCAAAAGCGTGCATTGAACTCTTTGGGGATAACGCGGGAAGAAATTACACTATATGTGTAACTTAGTTGCGTTTTTGTGCGTAGCGTTGCACTGAATAGACACTTTTATGTTAAAGATTTTAAATTATGATAACGGTCGTTAGACATTTTATAGAATAAAAAAAACGGATTTTATTAACCGTGCAAAAGACAAGAACGATTTTCTCTACGTTTCGTCGGAGTCATATCCGACGTCCTCAGGAGACGTGTGTCAGTTCGTGGTTCTTCTTTGTAGAAGACACACGTCTCCCGAGGACGTTGGATATGACTCCGACGAAACGTAGAGAAAATCGTTCTTCACTTTTATGTTATATCTAAGAATGAATAATTCTAGCCCTTTCATATTCAGATTTCGCATTGCCCTTATCTCATAAAAGTTGTCGGTACACGTAACCAAAAGAAAAACGCAACTAAGCTAAACATATAGTGGAACTTCTTGACGCGTTTTCTTCGAAGGCCTCATAATTGGCGAGTGGAACCTATTTATTCTAACAGGTTTCAGCCGGGGTTTCCCAGCTCCCGACGGGGCTGGTATTCAAAACAAAAAAGCCAGGGATAACAATAATTCGGTTTGCTAAGCGAATACCTAAATTAATTTAGTTTTTGTTTGCCAAGGATAAAAGTCACCTAGACCTTAGACGTCCCCCACCAAAGAAAATTCCGGTCTTCATCGGATAAAGGATGGAGTAGGGATGTGGCTCCGCAGCGGTTGTGGCCACCCTTTCGGAATGGTGTAAATTACAGATTCAATTCACATACGAAAGCAAGCACAGAAGATTCGCGCTTACACAAGCAATCATAGCCTTCCGCAAAAATCCTAAAACAAGGGTAACATTGATAAAGGTGAACATTTTTTACAGTAAATTATGTGCCATCTTTCTGCAATGCGTCCATCTTGAATCCTCCCTTGTAGGAACACTGGAACACCCTTTTCGGATATTAATGATTATTTTTGCCTTTAAATGTTTTACCTACCGTGGATAATTACAATGGAGAGCAACGAATACAACTCAACAGCCATAAAATAATGATTTACGGATTTTAAATTAAGAACAAAATGAAATTTCTGGAGCGTGAATAATTGCCAGTATATTGAGAAATATTTCCTCATTATTAATTTCCACAAAGAATGGGTAGGTTATAATTTTGATTTTCTATACCTAACTATTTTAATGGAGTCGGAGCATTCCTAATTTCCAATGGTGACGTGACGTCACGAGCCGTTTAAGAGTGTGTATGGAAAGAAACGTATGCAATGCTTGAAACCTTTGATTATATTTTTAACTGAACTTTAACCATTCTGAATTTGTATTATTTTTCCCATACACATTTTTTTGGTGTATAGATACATTTTTGTTTTGTTTTGATCAAAAATTGACTTATAGGTTGGTATGCGGCTGACCACCCATGCTGTAAAAATGGTTCACTAAGCCAATTTTTTTCCCTGTTTCAGGGAAGGACGGCAAGAGTTACAGGGTGTATGTCCATTTGAGATTTGGTTTTTATGTTGTAGGTTCACATGCGGCATGTGCAAGCGCGAACTTGTACGTGTCTGCTTGT
The DNA here is from genome assembly GCA_951799405.1 of Agapetus fuscipes. NCBI lineage: Eukaryota > Metazoa > Arthropoda > Insecta > Trichoptera > Glossosomatidae > Agapetus > Agapetus fuscipes. The sequence continues at coordinate 17,491,502 of OX637336.1, read as the reverse complement.
GAAAATGCTTGTAATGTGAATCTCCAATGTAACATATTATCTTTTTTCAACTTAGATTAGATTAGATTGTAAAATAAACCGATCTTTTGAATTGTCAATCTAACTGCGTATTTTTTTCCAAAAAAAGGAGACTTTAAAAGTTTATATAATTTACATAAATAAATAAAAGGTTACTTAAATAATGTGGATAAAACAATTTAAGCATTTTTTTAAACGACACAGCTTTTAGAGTGCTAAACAAATACGACAAATGCGGCTGACCACCCATAATATAAAAATTGGTTCACTTTGCCAATGTCACCCCTGTTTCAGGGAAGGACGGCAAGAGTTGCAAGGCTTATGTTCATTTGAGATTGGGTTTTTATATTGTAGGTCCACATGCGGCATGTGTTAGCGCGAAATTATACATATCTGCTTGTGGGAATGCATTTAGTATAAATCTTAAATGATATATATTGTAACGAAATACACTGGTAGATGTTTATTGGTGTACGTGTGTTTTGAGAGAATGTTCTGGCCCAGACGATTGTAATTGTAAGGTGTGTATGTAGGTAGGAAATGGACTCTTCATGAAATAAATATGTCCAGAATCGTCTATACAACTGTGGTAGTGGAAGTTTCTAGGGCAGGCTGGAATGGCCCCTAGGTTCCGCTATAAGAAGGGCGACAATGGGCTGAAGCGAGTCAGTCTTCGAAGCACTCACACAGAGGAGTATCTAGTTACTAGGGCGACCAAAAAAGGTGTAAAATAAATGTAATCTGTACGAAATAAATAAGTGTGTTAAAATAAATCTGTTAGAATAAGTCTGTTAAAAATAAATCTATTGTAAGAAAGTCTGTGTAAATAAACTGTATGGCTAACTTGTGTTAAACTTGTGTTTTAATTAAAAGAACCCTAAGGAAAAACGTAACAATGGTGTCGGTGTGAAGTTTAAAACCAAGTACCAAGTAAAAACTGTGCTTGAGACTTTTGAAAAATATATGTGGACAACATAATAAAAACTGATGAATAAAAAAAAAAAAGTTTTAAATAAAACTGGTTAAACTTGAATTAAAAACGATCGTGTGGTTACCCGCTAAAAATTTGATTGAAGTGTACATAAATAACGTGTTAATAATATTGTGATAGTGTTAGTAAATACTCATTAGCCGATCTGGCGAAGCAAAGTAAATAATCATTATCTAATATCATTATTTGAAATTTAAAAATATATTTTTTTGTAAAATAATTTGTTTTGAAGTAAATTATTTTGAAGTAAATTTAAATTTTTGTTAAAATAAAAAATGGCTAAGGTGAACATCAAGGACCTCAAAGCCTATGAGCTTAAGAATGAGCTTCTGGAGAGGGACCTGGAGACCTCAGGAGGGAAGGCGACCTTACAAGCACGCCTCATGGAGGCCTTGGAACAGTCAGGCGAAGACCCGGCATATTTTGTCATGGCGTCTGGAGGGGACCGCGAGCGAGCCGTGGAAGAGTTTAAAACAAAGATGGCTGCCAACTTCAAGAGCTTGAGGGAAGACCTAGCTGGTTGGAAGGAGGAGAGGGCTAAAAACCTAGCCTTAAAAATGTCGGTGGACACTGATAGTGTAAAATTAAGTGATAATCAGGATGATAAGTTGGGGAAGGGAGACCTGAAGGCCAAAAACAACGGCCAGCTCAAGGCTGAGGACGCAGCTGACAGCAAAGATGACAAAGATGGCAAAGATGTCAAGTCGGCTGAAAACGGCAAGAGTGACTCGGCCGAGGTGAAGGCTGACAAGGATGCGAAGGAGGAGACGGACGCCAAGGAGGAGGATGAGGACGCCAAGGACAAGAAGGGCAAGGCCAAGAAGGCCAACAGTGTGAAGAAGAAGCCCGCGCCCAAGAAGAAGGCGGAGGAGGCAGTGGAGGAGGCTCCCAAGAAGAAGAAGGCCGTGGAGCCGCCGGTGCCCGTGCCCGCGGGCCGGGGCATCCCCATCGACCACATCCCCGACGTGGAGGTGGCCATCTCCAGGTTCAAGATGGAGGACCTCAAGTTTCGGTACAATCAATTGTGCCGCACGAACCTCATCAAGCGCAACAAAAAGAAGTTCAAGGGCTACGAGTTTGAGAAGGACACGCCTGAGCACAAGGCCAAGCTGGAGGAGGTGCAGAAGCTGGAGCCCAAGCAGCTGCGGACGCTGTGCGAGAAGCTGGGCTTGGACAAGAGGGGCGCGCCCACGGAGCTGGTCAGCAGGGTAATGGGCTTCCTGCTGCTGCCAAAGCAGGTCTCCTCGCACGCCAGGGGGCTGAAGAAGGAGAGGCCGGTGACTGACCGCGGCGAGGCCACGGGAGGCAGGCCCAGAAGGTCCGCTGCTGCTATTGTCAAGAGAGGTTACTCTAACGAGGAGTATGAAACAGATCCGGAAACCAAAGTGCGGGGACCCAAAGTCAGCAGGGATGAATTAGGGGATTCAGATGGCTCGTACAACCCGAGTGGCTCCGGACAGGAGGCGGACTCTGACTTTGACCCGTCAGTGGGGGAGGGGGGCGCTCCCTCCCGCAAGCGCCGCGCCCCCGCCCGCAGGGGCTCAGCCAAGCAGAGCAAGCAGAAGGGACGACCCAAGCATGGCGCGGCAGGAAGCCACTCAGCGAGTCAGAGGACGAGAGCGAGAGTGAGAACTTCGCTTCCGAGCAGGAGAGCGGCTCCGACGACCAAGGATTCTGATCCTTTGACGCCGGCGAGCAAGCGGGGCCTAGGAGCGGTGGCCGCCCGGGGACGCAAAGCGGTGCCCCCAGCCAAGGAAAGGCGCCCATGCCGGCCGCCAAGAGGAAAGCACCCCCCCCCACACCAGCCAGCAATGACGGGCAAAACCCTAAGGGGAAAATTCCGTGGAACGTCATTTTTCCTGACCACTGGATGCAACTGTGGGTCAAACTGCCCGTACCTTCTTAAAGAAAAGACTGTTCCGGGGCGGAACAGTCTAAGGGGGGGATAATGTAACGAAATACACTGGTAGATGTTTATTGGTGTACGTGTGTTTTGAGAGAATGTTCTGGCCCAGACGATTGTAATTGTAAGGTGTGTATGTAGGTAGGAAATGGACTCTTCATGAAATAAATATGTCCAGAATCGTCTATACAACTGTGGTAGTGGAAGTTTCTAGGGCAGGCTGGAATGGCCCCTAGGTTCCGCTATAAGAAGGGCGACAATGGGCTGAAGCGAGTCAGTCTTCGAAGCACTCACACAGAGGAGTATCTAGTTACTAGGGCGACCAAAAAAGGTGTAAAATAAATGTAATCTGTACGAAATAAATAAGTGTGTTAAAATAAATCTGTTAGAATAAGTCTGTTAAAAATAAATCTATTGTAAGAAAGTCTGTGTAAATAAACTGTATGGCTAACTTGTGTTAAACTTGTGTTTTAATTAAAAGAACCCTAAGGAAAAACGTAACAATATCTTTGCAGCTTAGATTAGATTAGATTAGATTAGATACTGAGCCATTAAAAATAAATGGGAGACGTAAAAATAAGCGTCCGAACAATCCGGCACACCCTGTAGCCAATATAAAACGACATTCACACAGTACTGCAGAGTACAGGGTGCTGTGAACTAATGTGACACTTAAAGTCCATTTAGAGTTTTTAAAAACATTTTAGTATTGGGGTGATTGAACATAAAATAAATGTATCTAGATAAATGTTTGAGATGTAAAAAAGGGTCACTTTGCCAATGTTACCCCTGTTTGTTGTTCATTTGTGGTTTGGATTTGAGGTTTGGATTTTTAAGTACGCATTTGTAAGCGCGAACTTTCACGTGTCTGTTTGTGGGCATGCATTTAATATTAATTTTAAATGTTACATAAAATAAATGTACCTAGATAAATATTTGAGATATAAAAAAGATTCACTTTTCCAATGTTACCCCTGTTTGTTGTTCATTTGAGGTTTGGATTTTAATTTGTAAGTACGCATTTGTAAGCGCGAACTTTCACGTAATATGAATTTTAAATGTTAATATATCTTTGCAACTTAGATTATAGATTATATTATAATGTGTATGTGGGAGGGAACGGTCGTAGACGAGTGATTAATGCCTTTATCTTGGTTCTATAACGTACTTACTTAGTTTAAGTCCAAAAAGGAATAAAAAAATGCTGTATTCTGGAAAGATTTTTTTTGAAAAACAGTCACGAAAGGTTCATGAAGCCTTAATCACTCTGGAATATTTTAGTTTGAGCGTTCTTTAAATCTATTCTTTAAATCTATTCTATTTAGATTTTTTCGGATTCTTTTACAAACAAAACAACATCAGAGGGCTCTTGAGGTGTGTGATACACACAAAAACAGCGCTTACCTAATAAATTAGCCTAATTTAATTAGTTAAAATTATTAGAAAGCGTCAGAAAAGACAATACCTTCATTTTTTACAGACCTACACGGCTTAAAACGCACGTGGCGAAATTGGAACCAACGTCACCATCTAGTATAATGTCACTTTTGATAGTTCAACGTGAAGTTAAATGAATGGCAAAAATTGAAGAAGTATTTTGTTGAAGAAATGAAAAAGTATTAAACATTGATTATAGCAGTTTGAAGGCCCCAAAGTCGCAATAGCGCCCTCATTTAGCTGTGTTCTAAATTCATCCATGTAAGCGTATTTTTTTTTATTTTTAAATATTTTGTGATTGATTTCTCAAGGTTTTATGTTTATTTTCGGTTCAGGTTTTCTATTGTAAGTATTTGTGAAGCATGTTTAAGCATGAACATAATATTATGCATTGCATGGAAATTGAACATCACTTATTAATATTTCCATGCAACAATATTATAGATTTAAGGTTATAATGTCCTACTCAAAATGTATTTCCCAGGTTCAAAGCATCGACATCTATTGAAATTATTGAAAGCTATCTATTAAGGTTTGTTTCAATGGTAGGTAGGTATGTTCTCTTGTGTTGCCATATCACATTTATTCACAGATAATAATTTATTATGGTACAGTTTCCCACACTGGGTGGGGCTGCCATTAGAAAGGCCATTGAACTCGATTTGTTTTATACCTACCTGCATTTTTCATTAATACGAGTATTATTAGGTCATATATTTTTCTCATGACGGAGGTAATGTTATAGTAGTTTGGAAAATAAATTACTAAGGGATTTTATGGTTACAAGAGTTTTTCATACAAAAAAGAAGATTATAAATATTTTTTGATACGGAATACATTAATAATATGGCCAAATTACCAATAAGGGAATGATGAAAATATCACCAACTTTGAGGTAAAACTGAAATTGCTGATTCACTGATTTGAGAAATTGTGGATCCAACATTTCTTAGGGGGTACCTACCTTCTCATAGGAAGTTAACTTAATTATAAGGAAGTGCTCATGAAAGAATTAAAATCTACAGGATTATCACACTTCTTCTGTGTTTTCTTTTATAGAAAACAGATGCTACCTTTAAGGTATCGATATGCAAAAACGAACCTGATATATTTGTTTTTAATGCGAGTAGTGTTTCATAGATTTTGATATTAGAAATTAATATTTATGTACATACCAAGATGGAGTTTGATTTAAAAAATCACTTTTGTTCACAGGAATGCTAGAAGTCTTACCTGGAAAGAAAGAAAAAATAAAATTAGACAATGAATAAAAGCAAGAACTAGCTTAATTGATGCAAACAAGTTGTAAATGCGTTATCCCATTTTCATAGACAAACTAAAATCCTTATTTAATAAAAGTCAATACTTCAGATACATACTCGTATACGAAACTAGTTACAATACTCTAGTATAGCACACAATTATGAGTATAAATATTTAGTTTGCGAAAGAGTTGTAACATTGGCGAAAATTCTAACGGGGTTATTCTTAGACATGCTAGTCGTCGGTTGAGCCCACGCTTTGACAAACTAATGATGCCTGGGCTGAAAGTCTCATCACCACGGTCATTCTTATCTACCGAATTTTGGTAACATTTGTAAGAAAACTAATCAGCTGTTCACTTGCGGCCATCTTGGATTGACAGGTCTTTATACAAATGCATCATTAGTTTGTCAAAGCGTGGGCTCAACTGACGACTAAAATGACTATGAATAGCCCCGAATGAGTATAGCACATGATTATGAGTATAAATATTTCGTTGCGAAAGTGCTGTAACAAAAATCTAAGAATCAAATATGAGAGAAAAGAATTGGTGTGCCATTATCTACGTTTCCCTTTCGCTTGCCGGTATTCTGGATGAATTATTTACCATTTGTTACGCTGTTGGGCGCCACGTGTGAAAGAGAACACGACAAAATGGCGGAATGTTTATCATAAATCAAAATGGCCGCCTTGAATAACGCACTGTATTAATTTGGAATCAATGATGTTTGTTCTGATTGGATCACTAATTAAATATATAGTTACGAATATGAGAAGTTGTGTAAATAATAAAATCAGAAATAAAAAATATGTTAGCTACTTAGAAGAATTTGTATTTGTTTGAAATTGCTCGAGTGTTAGGTAGAATGTTCTGCGAAAATCTAGCAGGATGCGACTCTCCATGTTTTGAGAATGATCTTTATTCTTACTATAAAACAAGGACCAAAACTCTCTGTAGTGTCAGAAATCAACCAACCGTTGTATTGTACAAGTGAAAACTGACTCAGTATCCGAACTGAATCTGAAATAAATAAAGTAAAAATAAATCACCGCAATTTTAATTGAACTGAACCCGCCAAAAAAGACAACGCGCAGTGACGGCGCCTTGATTTCGGTGAAAATTAATCTCTCTCCTTTTCGACGAGGCAACTCTGCAGAGGCTCTGGCCAACTCTAGCTCAATGACGTCAGAGTTACAGCTACTTGATCTGCATTGAGATGCTATCCTTGAGTGTACACACTCACCTTGTTACACACAATCCACAGAGTTATGCAGCGCCTGTATCTGCTGGTGGTGTCAGATGTCTCTGCAGCTTTATGTTGAGCCCGCAGCGTATCTGGTTACGAGGAGCGCATGGTATTCATGCCTGCCTGTGGCCTTCGTGGTAGCTGAACACTACACCAGGGTCTTGCTTGTTACCACCTCATTCAGTGCGCCATTTAAAGACGAATGTCTTACTTTCGTCTTTAGTACCATATGATGTTATGGATTAAGTTTCGTTTGTTTTTTTAAATAGATTTGTGAAGAGGAATGCAATTCACCAAACTATGTTGCCTGGCCAGCTGTCTTCATACGAAAGCAGAATCTTGTGTCTATGCAATGGTATCTGTAGAATCAGGGTCGAAGTTATGGTCAAATGGGACAGACGTGATTCAAACCAATATTATTCTGTTCCAAATACGCTAGTCAAGAACAGCGACTTGACTCCCTCGGCCATGACACCGAATAAATATTTACTTCGGATATCAGTCGCTAGTTTCGGATAGTTTATGTTACGAATATAAGATTAAAAAAAAACAATTGTAAAAGTACATTATGTAAATAGTCCGGTCGATAGCTCAGTTGGTAGAGTGCCTGCATTCCACATGCCGAGAGCTCGAGTTCGAATCCCACCGAGTGTGTAACTTTCCGTTTCTGTGTTTATTTCAAACCCAAAATAAAATACCAGCAAAGGTTTACTCAACTGTTCCCAAAAAATGAAGACTAGCTCTTCATCTGAAGGCCGGCCCCCTTACCTGCAAAAATAAATAGGTTCATTCGTCTCAAGCGACCCCTTTGGGGAGAACGCGGCAAGAAGTTTCACTACATGCGTAGCTTGCGTTGTGTTTAAATATTGAAAAAAAAAAAACATATGGATGAAAAAATAATGAAAGTGATAGTGTGTTTTAGAAGTAGGTACATATAAATTACATCAAAATGATTTCCACCCCAAATTGCATTTCTTTTCTATTGAAAAAAAATTGATTCGATTTGGCAACAAAACGCCTTCGCAAACCATAGATTAAATTCACGCCTTCCACGATATCACACACAGAGCCCATCGCAAAAAAAATAGAGTAGGAAATAGAAAAAGAATGAGACTGAGTGGGGGGGTCGTATGAACGCTTAGAGATGGTGGAAGGATACAGGGGATGATAGAAGAATAGTGAATTTGAAGAGTGTATTGGATATAGGAGAAATAAGAAAATACTGTGAGACGAGGTAATCATAGGAAATTGATAACAAAATAAGAAAAATTTATACTTGTTGTAGTATTTTTTTGTGAATCATTCCTTGACTTAGGATGTTTGGTAAGAGGCAGACCTCTTATATAGTAAAAGAATCCAGTTTTGCTGATAAACATCATCAGAAAAGCGGCATAAATAAAGTACTTTTTTTTCTGAATTGGAGATTTAGGCTTTATGGCTGACCACCCATACTGTAAAAAATGGTTCACATTGCCAATGTCACCCCTGTTTCAGGGAAGGTCGGCAAGAGTTGCAGGGCTTATGTTCATTTGAGATTGGGTTTTTTATACCATATGTGCCATGTGTGAGCGCGAAATTATGCGTGTCTGCTTGTGGGAATGCATTTAATATGAATCTCAAATGATACATATCTTTGCAGCTTAGATTTAGATTTAGGCTTACACGGATAACGATGCTGAAGAGTTGCTTTCCGGGATCTGTTGACGTGGTCTGTGGAAGCTGGAGCTTCCGGACGTTTCACCCATGTCTGCGGTGGGCTTCTTCAGCGTGAAAGTGAAATGAATAAGATGATGTTGATGAAACTGTGAATGCAGCCATGGGCGAAACGTCCAGAAGCTCTAGCTCCCACAGACAACGGCAACTGATCCCGGAATAGTTATTTATGCCACTGCCTAGTAATGATAGTCTTTGTAACACGAGTGCTAGTTTAATAGACAGCAAGAGTGTTACAAAGACCAATTACGTGCAGTGGCATACAATACTTTTTCTACGACCATGAAATAAATAATAAAATAGTAAATAATAGTCATTATAATGTACTCGTCCATTTGAAGTAATTAAAACCCCACCTTTGTCAAACCGTGTAATTTATCATTCCCCTCGATTATCTAATCTAATCTGCAAAGATACATTACATTTGGGATTCATTTTAAATTTATGCCCACAAGCAGACACATATAAGGTTGCGCTTATACATGCGTCATATAAAGTTTAACATTCAAACCCAAAACTCAATATCTTGCATTATTTTCCTTTCAAGCCTTCTGTTTTCCGTCAAAAAAAGGAAAGCTACAATTTGGAGTATTTTGATAAATAACTTTGATGAATTATTACACTTTTAACAATTTTTATTTGACTCCACGCATAAAATATATTAATTTTCATTTGAACAAAGATTGAACATAGTGGGGAGGAACTATCAATAAATTGAAAATATTCATGTAATGCTGACGTTTAAAGTGGTTGCTATGGAAACGGCAAATAATAGTTTGTTATCGGTCGCTTAGAAGGATAGCCTCATACAAGGTTGACACTCGAAATTCAAAAAGGGTTCCATTTCTGACAATGCGCATGCGCACATTTTCATTTCAACACGGTTACCCGTTGCGTAATGTAACATTACGCAACGGGTGTAGAAATGTATGTCATTGTGATTGCGTTAGCCGTTTTGTAATTAGTAAATTACCAAATGGGAGTAGAAAAAGAAACTATCCTAAAAAATATTTGTTTGCCTTTTCCCTAAGAACCCGACCGTGCGACATTACAATTTTGGTGCCATGATTCTATTCTCCGAGACATGGATGGCATTGGCAAAAATAAGTTTATTTTTTACAGGATGGGTGGCCAACCTCATCCAAGTCTGAGTAAGCTCGTGTATATTTGCAGATATTCGTACTTCAAAGCAGTCAATGAAAGTGGCGTTTCCAAGTCAATGTGTCGGAATAATGGCGGAAGTTGAAAGATAGCTTTGTATGCGCGTACACAATAGTTGTGGCGGTGATATGAGCAACATTTGCGCGGCAGGGAAATAGTGAAGGACGGTTCACTGGGCAAAGATAATAGAATCCAGCTTTAGAGGGCATTCCTTGGCAGGACATTGCGGTAACAAATATACTATTTAAACACGTCTTCTTCTTCTTCTTATTTAAGTGTTACTTCCATTCAAGATAGTCTAAATCTAAATCTAAGCTGCAAATGTATCATTTGAGATTCATATTAAATGCATTCCCACAAGCAGACATGCATAATTTCGCGCTTACACATGCCGCATGTGGACCTACAATATAAAAAACTCAATCTCAAATGAACATAAGCCCTGCAACTCTTGCCGACCTTCCCTGACACAGGGGGGACATTGGCAAAGTGAACCATTTTTTACAGTATGGGTGGTCAGCCTCATACCAACCTATAAGTCAAGGATACGATAATCACGGATATTTTACTTAGGGTGGCTCCGTATCGCTTTTTTTTTTAACTTTTTACGCTCTTAGTACAAAAATTACTTTAATGGATATTACAAATTAATTTAAAAACAAAAATCTATTTCACCTCAATCATCCTTTAACTTTTGAGAAGTTGAGAAGTATTCCGGTCGATAGCTCAGTTGGTAGAGAGCTTGCATTCCATGCCGAGAGCTCGGGTTCGAATGCCACCAAGGGTGTAAGAAATGGTTTCCCGTTTCGGTATTTATTTTAAACCCACAATAAAAAAACCCGGCAATGTATACTCAGCCTTTACAAGAAATGAGCTGGGAAACCCTCACTCCAATTGAAGTGGATTGCGTAAGGCCACCTCCTTACCTGTAAAAACAAATAGGTGCCACTTCTTCACAAGCTTTAGGGGATAACACGACAAGGAGTTATACTTTATGCGTAGCTTAGTTGAACGTTGGATTCGGTGTTTGGCGTTGATTTGCCTGTATCCAATGCACGCGCCTGGTGTACGCCTATGTCCAGTACATTACTTCAGGGTCACACATGTTTGCGGAAGCCCCAAACAGCCGTAATTGCAAATAGTTCTGTCCGTTAGCGTTGGTAGGCAACCCTGGAATTCAAACCCATTGCCCGAATGTACATACAATGTGCCATCCTATAGGCACAAGTTATCTAAGTTGCAAAAATATATTAAGCACCTTTTCACACGGTCAAGTCCGGTGCTGGATTCTAAGTCGCGTCAAAATAATGGACAAGGAAAGACTTTCAAAGTGCATACACAGAGGAAATGTGAAAGGGATCAGAGGAAAGGGAAGACCGAGAAAAAGTATGGCTGTTTTGATTGGTTAAATTGTGAAAGAATGGAATATATAAAGTGAATTTTAAAGAAAGAAACGTATAAAAAAGGTAAGCGTTTCTCACTTATTCATTTTTGTACTCATTTTTTTGCGAAGGCTGAGTAAACCTTGCCGGTATTTCATTTTAAAATTAATAAATTTAAATAATGTTTTGAAATAAACACCAAATCGGGATACCATTTCCGACACCCTCGGTGGGATCCGAACCCGAGCTCTCGCCATAGAATTCAAGCACTCCACCAACTGAGCTATCGACCGGACGGAGCGTGAATAATATAATAAGCGAGGACAGGAAAATATGGAGGCGAATCTGCAATCGCCACTTCCTTGCAGCGCCTCACGAGAGAAGTATCAGTTCAAGCAACACCTCTGCAGCACCCTTCCAGGGTGACATAGACCCCGAAGACTTTCAAGAATTGGGGAGCCTCCCTCACAGGATCTCTTAAAATAAAAAGAGGCTAGCCCTAGTGGAATGGAGACAGGGTTACAGTTACATTTGCCTTTGGTTCGTAACGACTCATATATATGTTTATTACTTGGATTAAACACTAAGAATGGTCAGATTTTCATGGCAGTATAAAAACACATGGAAGTGGAATGCCATGGATCTTAATGGCCATGGAAGTTTCTCATTGCTTGGGAAAGCGTTATATTGTCTGGCTAGTGTTTACTTGGCACATTGTTTAATACGGGACTTGAAACATTAAGGCCCATAAGTTTGACTAAGTTAACTACTTAATACTATACCATTTTAGTTAAATTTTAATCTTATTTAACTCACCGAATTTCGCCAGTTAAAATTTAGTTGATGAAAAGTGGAGTTTATGAGATCTCTTGTGGAGATTGTGAACTGAAGTACATCAGACAAACTGCAAGAAATCTAAAAACTAGAATTCAAGAACACCGCCGCGCCGTTGCCTAACAAGCAACGGTCATTCTGAATTCGCCAACCACATTATTGAGTCTAACCATTCCTTTCACACTCACAAGTTAAAACTCCTTCACCCCATTCCCCAAAAAGGTAAAATTATGAACAACTTTGAAAACTTAGAAATTCAAAAATATCAATTCAGAAAATAATCACCTAAAATAAATAATATCCTATTTCCTAACACTTCACCTCTACTTTCTATGTTTCATATTACACCCCGCCCACATACACCCCCCTCCTCCCCTTCTGTAATTTAAATCCTTGCTTCGTAATTTTGTATTCTGTGCTAGTTTCTATTTACACCTGAAGATGGGAGGTACTGCTTCTCCCGAAACTGGTCGTGTACAAAAATAAAACACATGTGAATTAAAACAAAGCAATTTTTATTTTAACCTATAAAAAAATAGTTGGTTAACTAACGATTTTTAAGATGGCATCGTGTAATATAATCATCGTGTAATAGGATCAAAATTGCCGCAAAGGGAACATTGAATCGTAAAATCAACGATACTGTAAATAGTTCTCGAGAAAATGTAGAAAAACCAAAATTAACTTGCCAGCCTCGCACGATTTCGGCATTCTAGTATTGAGTTCGGCTTCGCCAGTACACTTTTTTCCTTCTCTGATTTTAATAAGATCTGATCTGTGCTATCAATAATATATTGAATACAATATTTTGAAAACAAATTTTCAACATTTTCTTAAAGTACCTACTAAAAACAAACAATTCAAGAACTTCTAGTGCTTCGCACGATTTCGGCATTCTAGCTTTGAGTTTGGCTTCGCCAGTATACTTTTTCCTTCTCTGATTTTAATAAGATCTGATCTGTGTTATCAATAATATATTGAATACAATATTTTCTTAAAGTACCTACTAAAAAGAAACAATTCTACATGTTCTTTTAAATAACATTTTAATAAAAGCAGCTGTTTTCATATGCATGTTTTTTTATAAATTGCCGAGTTGCTTATAGCACCGACCTTCTTCTTCGTCTTCTTTATGGCGGATTCTCGTGGAGAGCAGAGGCGCCAGTGTCAAGTTAACAACACCGACCTTACAGTGTCCAGCTTACAACTGCTTTAATTGATCAAGATGTGGCATTGTTGCGACTGCCTAAGCGCGAACATGCCGTGTGTGGGTACAGCTAAGCGCCCATTGTTGCCGAATCTCGGCCTTGGGATCGGCGCCACGTGCATGCTATAAGCATAGACAGCGTGCAACACCCAACTACGAACTAGCACTTGGGTGTCGCTGAGACAGCACTGCCTTGGTATTCGTGTGCTTTGATAGAAACGAATTTTACTGGTACTTCATGGGAAGGCCTTCCACCACTCGAGAAAATATATAGTGTGAGCTTCCATATACAGTGGGTCCTTCTGACACGTACATACAGGACGGGTATGAGGAGGGTTTGAGCAAACACGTTTCGATTTACGTCTAGAGTTTTTTTTTTCTTATTTAGTCCTAAGTACATTCATTTGAAAAGCAAAAAATAGCTTAATGTTGCACGCAAAAAAAAAACGCAACTAAGCTACACATATAGTATTATATCTTGCCGCGTTAACCCCTAAGGGTTTCGCATGTGGCGAGTGGAACTTATTTATTTTTACAGGTAAGGGGGCCGGCCTTGCGTCAACAACTTCAGTTGAAGTGGGGGTTTTCCAGCTGCAGACTCATTTCTTGTGAAGGCTGAGTAAACCTTGCCGGTATTTTATTTTGTTGTTTTGATATAAACACCGAAACGGGTAATAATTCCTGACACCCTTGGTGGGGATTTGCCCATACTTCTCTAGGATGAAACGCAAGCATTCCACCAACTGAACTATCAACCGGATGGAAGTGAACATTTTTTTGCAGTATGGGTGGTAAAGAAATGGCGGTTGATCTGTAATGCTGGCGGTTAAAGCTGAGGCTGAGGAAGAATATGTTTTGTAGGTTTGAATTTTTTACTGTTTAATTGTTTAGTGTTTATTTGTTTTATATATTACTGATAGGTTGGTATGAGGTTGACCACCCATACTGTAAAAAATGGTTCACTTTGCCAATGTCACCCCTGTTTCAGGGAAGGTCGGCAAGAGTCGCAGTGCTTATGTTCATTTGAGATTGTTTTTTTTTTTATATTGTAGCATGTGTGAGCGCGAAATTATGCGTGTCTGCTTGTGGGAATGCATTTAATATGAATCTCAAATGATACATATCTTTGCAGCTTAGATTTAGATTAGGGTGGTTAGCCTCATACTAACTTATAAGTCAAAGAATAAGGACGAATACTTAAGGAAAATAGTTGGTGCATGCACAATCACAATCTAGGCGCCTCACGCTTCTGTTCGTCTTATCAGCGAGTTGGTGTAAGTCGTGCTGAGACAGAATGTCAGCTAAACCTTTCAATTCACCGTGGTTTGTTTCTCAGTATTGTGGTAGCTCACTGGGCACTAGATAAATCCATAAAATACAGACAAAAACAAACTGCAATCCGGTAAAAGTTTAAGGGTGTGTGTAATGACATTTCAATTTTGTAGTTTTTTAAACCATCAAATATTTATATATATATAAAAAAAAAACAACAACAAATGATGTATTTTTCACAGTACGACGCTAAAGGAAAAATTGTCCAATAAAAAATAAATAAATTGTGAAGATTTATTTTCAATTAATAATGTAACATTATAACATAAAGTGTTTCTTTACGAGTTGGTTTATTTCCGCGAGCGCTCCCGATGTTATCACATCGGCTGTCCTCTTGATGATGATGTGGTAACATCGAAAGCGCTCGAGGAAAGAAATCAATTCGCGAAGAAAAACTTTGTGGTTTAATTTTGGATTATTAATTTAAAATCTTCACAGTGGCAATACGCAAACGCCTCAGCTTTTTCTTAATCTAATCTAATCTAATCTAAGTTGCAAAGATATGTTACATTGAAGATTCACATTACATGCATTTTCACAACCAGACACGTACAAGTTCGCGCTTGCACATGCCGCATGTGAACCTACAACATAATAACAATAACCAAATCTCAAATGGGCATACACCCTGCAACTCTTGCCGTCCTTCCCTGAGAGAGGGGTGACATCCTGACCTGAGTGAGTGTCTTAAAAGCGTCAATATTCATGAAATACCCATAAACTGCAAGGGTGGATGGACCTTTGGTGAAAAGTCTTTGATAAAGACACGTGAAATATTTGCACACAAAGACTGGAAATCAAACCAAATACCTTCCGAGTACGAGTCATTATTGTCAACCATTCGACTTCATACTTAAACAGGTTACCTGTTACAGTATCCTGCCGCTGTTCTACTAGGGGTGACCGGTACCTCCACAGATGTGTCTCCACTTTTTTCTGTCCTTGCATATCTCTTTCATCTCTTCGACATTCATCACTTTCCTCATACATACTCTTGTCGTATTCTCACTCTGCAGGTTCCATTCTTTCGCAATCTCGCCTATTTGGTCTAATCGGTCTGAAATAATTTGGGAGACACCATTTTAGGGATTTTAATTTTGTGAAAAGAATGAAGAAATGTATTTTATGTCAGATGCATTGAAAGAGTGAACAAGTTAAGAATAGCTCGAGTAATTGTTCAAGGAATGTAAAAGGAATACAAGCGCAGTGAATGCTGATGCGTTCTTAGAAGGAAATGTAATACAAGTGATGTTTGTGAGGACAGGAAACAACCAATGAACGGGCTGGAATCACTCGTGAACTGCCGATCCAATTCACAACTGGTTCACAAACAAATGAGAACTAGTTGTGAACTAAAACCATTTTTTTTACCTTTCAATCATAGTTGAGCGAGTAATCCGATTGGGGCGAGAAGCAACGCAACTAAGCTACACACGTAATGTAGCTTCTTGCCTGCGTTATCCACGAAGTGGTCGCATGTGGCGATTCGGGACCTATTTATTTTACGGATAAGGAAGCCGGCCTTACGCCAACCATTTCAGTTGAAGTGGGGGTTTCCCAGCTCCTGAGGGGGCTGGTACTCATGTCTTGTGTAGGCTGAGTACCTAAACCATGCCGGTATTTTATTTTGGGTTTGAAATAAAAACACAAAAACGGGAAATCATTTCTGACACCATCCCTCGGCATGGAATACAAGCACTCTACCAACTGAGCTATCGACCGGACTTAAAAAATCCTATTTTCGATAGGAGCGGAGGATGAAGAAAATGTATTCTTCCTACACGTGTATGACACATTGAGACGTAAACATGTAAAGTTTGTTTGTGTTGAGAAATCTCAAAGTTTGTTTTCCATACAAAGTTACGATCTGATAAAATGCTATTCAAAATATTTACTTTCCAAAATTCTGTCAAACTATGTTCCTGAAAGATTTATGGAATACCCGCTACAGACCATCATTCATACGTGCCATTCATGCGTGTAAGTCAATGCCAGTACACACATGCACACGTTGGTGTGCAAAATAAAACATATAAAAAAATAAAATGTCCTGTGTTTTTAATGTTAGCATAGCGACTTAATACTGAATGAAAAGAACGCACTTATGCCAATCGTGTGGGTAGTTTTTTTAATCTGTTTTAAGTCACATAATGCCAACGTTGAAAACATCGGGCCTAAGAGCTCTTAAATTGCGATTAAATTGGAGAATCGAAAAGAAGAATATGATCTGATCAAGCCATACTTTCCTTCTTTTTCTTTTTACATTTCCTCTGTATAATCATACTGTCAGACTTTCATAATCCATTCTTTATAAATGCCAAAATCATTTCATAGCATTCCTTTCAAACTTTACTATCACATTCTTATAACTTTGCATTTCTATTATACCCCTTAATTTTTAAATCTTTCGGTGTTATTTACGGTCACGGTTCGACCATAGTCTCACATGAGAAGTGACATGACATTTACCATCTGCAGGGCCAAGAATCGTACGATCCACTTTTATTATATCAGGCTAGCCAAGCTATCCTCCTGCAGGATCCAACCAATGAAGATCCTGTATTCAAACTTATATTGGCGTCACCCAAAAGTGGATAAATATGAAGGAAGGCCACAGTTGAACCATTACCATCTTGCCTTCAGCATCTTCTGTCCGCAGGCTACGTCAGAAAAAGAAGCTCCTGCTCAATTAATAAATTAAGTGTAGGTATAGGTCGCGTCATGTAAAAAGAACGCTGAGGAGAAGTGGAGGGGGTGTGTTTGCGCATGGGTTACAGTCGCGCAAGACCAAAAAGTCCGCTAAATCGCCTACTGCGCAGCTCGCCGCCAGCGTTCTTTTTACATGACGCGACCTATATGTACTTGTATCATTGCGCGTCGCAAATAACTTCGCCAAAGTGGTAAATTGACAATTTGCGACAACTTCTAGTGGCGTCAGAGTCTCAATTTGTACGTGACATGTCACAATATACAAAGCCCGCCGGCGGAGCAGCACCGGTTTGATCAGATATGTGAAAAAGCAACACAATACGCTAGCTAATAATAACAGGCATCGAAACTTCAAAACTCGAGCAGTTGCGACAAAAGTGATTCGTTACGATAAAAAAAATGTAAACGACACTTCAAGAAACTTTTATATTAAAGAAAAAATATGTTTACTTCAATGAATTTCGCAATGTGAGTTTATATAGTTACTAATGTGTAATGTGAACAAAATAATGTGATGATATGGTTTGGGCATGTGGAAAGAATGAATCATGATAGACTGACAAAGTGTGTATACAAATAAAGTGTGAAAGAAAAAACAGGGAAGGGACGACCGTGAAAAGTATGGAGTGATCAGATTGAGGAGCTTGTGAAAGAATGGGATATACAAAGTGAGCGTAAAAGAAGAAAATGCATCAAAAAGGTGATGGATATGAATGAATTGAAAGAGGTATGTAAGGATAGGAAAAAATGGAGGCAGCTCAGAGGCTCTGGCCACCCCTAGCGGAATGGCGACGGAGTTACAGTTACAATGTGTAATTGAGTGCTTTTTCTTATCTGTGATAAAGTATGTGAAGTCCAAGATGTCCAAGATATTATAATGGTATTGGTCGAGTGTTCTAGTAAGGTCTCGCATTTCATCCCAATTCTCTATGATACGAGCATTATCATTAGTCTTACTATAAATTCTCACTTCTTGTAAAGGCTGATTTGTACCATTATTAAGAAAACATTCAAATGGTAATTCAAATCTTACGTTCTCGGATTCAAACCTATACTTTCCGCTTAGAGCGCTAAGCCTCTAATTAGTATAACTAAATGTGATATGATAAAAGGATATCAATGCTTTGAATTCACATTGAAAGCACGTAGCTATCATAAAAATGCATATCCTGCATAATGTATATGCACTGTCGTCTGTCAGTATACATAAGCCATATTTGTGAGTAAATATTTATTCGAGAGACTGGTCGTAAAATGGAAGTACATATTGATAAGAAAGTAAAAAGGAAAAAAACATATAACTACCTTCGTATCTGCTGGAATTCCTTTGGTGTTTATTTTTAGACAGTAAAAATACTGTACGGTTATGGATATTGTTTTTACAATATGTTGACTTTTTGATCTGTCTAAGGCTGTTAAAAAATATGTGTTTTTAAGAAGTCGATCTAAAAGAGTCTACAAAAGTCTTTGATCTACGTATAAAATGACACGATTTTTACAAGATGTATTTTTTGTACATTAAACGACAAATTAACAATGCTTTAGTGTTGAAAGCATTTCAAAATAATTCATTTTTAATTTGTACATTCACAACCTACAGGGTTCTCAACTCAAGTGGTAAGACATTCCAAAATAGAGGACCAGCTACTTGAAATGCACGATCTGTGTTAAAACGCCTTATATCTAATCTAATCTAAGTTGCAAAGATATGTTACATTGGAGATTCACATTACATGCATTCTCACATCCAAACACGTACAAGTTCGCGCTTGCACATGCCTCATGTGAACCTACAACATAAAAACCAAATCTCAAATGGATATACACCCTGCAACTCTTGCCGTCCTTCCCTTCAGGGAAAGTTTTGTTGTCGTTTGTTTGTTGTTTTGGTTGATTCAACAGGGGTGACATTGGCAAAGTGAACCATTTTTACAGCATGGGTGGTCAGCCGCATATCAACCTATAATTAGTCAAGGAACAAAAAACCTTAAGAACTTAAACCTTCAAATAAAATTCCTGTTTTACAATATAAAATTTAAACTGTACTTTTTTTAAGTTTTCCTAAAGATTCAATAATCCGTGCCTCACGTGGTCGTGATATTTTTGAAACATGATTAAACCTTGCCGGCCTAAGAACAAGTTTAGAAGAAGATACAGTTAACTAGAATCACGACTGAAACCCTATTTTAAAAATGAAAGCCTTGTAGGTACCTACATATAATCCTGATGTACACAAGGCCATTTATTTATTTATTTATTTATATACAGTGCCAAAATTGTTTTTTAAAGTAAATTATTACAACATGTTCACATATTTATGATTTAAAGATTCAAATCACAACGACGATACCATGTCGAAAGCACCGGTTCTCATCAGATCACCGAAGTTAAGCAACATTGGGCGCGGATGCTACTTGGATGGGTGACCGCTAGGTACACCGCGTGTTGTTGGCATTTCTTGGACCGGTCTGTAGTCCAGTGGCAACACTTCGGACTTGTGAATGGAAGGTTGTGGATTCGAATCCCGGCGGAGCACAAAAAAATACCATTTATATTTCCAAATGTGCTCTTTGCTGGGTTGAAAAATTCATAAACCTTTACGAAAGACCGGTCACTGAAAGGCCCACCCAACATTACAACAACTGGGTCTTGCTTGAGAATTGGCGCTTTCTACAGCGACGACCAAGCTCGCAGAGGGCTCTTGAGGTGTGATACACACAAAAACAGCGCTCACCAAATAAATCATCCTAATATTATCTATTTATCTTATCTCTCACCTCTTCTTCCTCTTCGATGGCCCTCATCAGCTCATAATACAGGAGTTCTGCTTCAGAGAGGTCAGGGTCCGCCTTTTCCGGGATCCTGACCACATCCTCGTGCGTCACCATCATCATTTCCACCTCACCCTTCATCCCTGGGCCAAGAACGAAGAAACATCCACAACAACTTTTTTTTCACACTTTCTTAATGACCCACCCTATTGTTTTTTCCACGAACACTAAGATTTCACCATTTTTTTGTACTTTTATTTCATTATTGTCACATTTTTATTTACTTCTGTCACAAAATGTTACATGAAAAAATGATACGTATGTTGGTTTGAATGAGGCCAACCATCTATGTATGTATACTGTAAAAACTACTACTCTTTCAAGTTTCAATATTTTTTTAATAATGCCACATTTTTATTTCTTTTTGTAACAAAATAATACTTTAAAAATAGATCTATGATTGACTATTTGGTTAGGGGCTGTTCATATATTACGTCATTCGCATTAAGGGGGGGGGGGGGGGGGAGTCTGGTCTGCGGATGATGGCAAATGATGTACGAGTACCAAAAGTGACGTCGGTCTTGTAAATACCAATTTCTACAAAATATACAAAATATTATGTAAGTAATATAACATTATTAATTATTAAGCTCATCCATTATTACAGCAAGAGGGGGAGGGGGGGTCATTAGATAATGACTATGGGATGATTGTAAGGGGGGGGGGGGAGGGGGTCGAAAATCAGCCAAAATCGATGACGTAATTTATGGACGGCCCCTTAGCATAAGGCTAACCAAATACACTTTTGCCAGTTAAACCTCTGTTTCAGGGGTATTCAGAGTAGGTACTAATGTAAGCTTGCAGTTCCTGTTTATGTTTTTTTAAGTATACACAACCTCGAAACTGCATAATATGCTTGTTTGTGTATATGCAAGGAGAGTAAACCTCAAATGCTGATGTACTTCTGTAACTTTGATTATAGATAGTTTTACACGATGCGCGTATTTCGCGAAATTATGAAAACATGTTCAAATATTTGCAATTTAATATATTTATTCAGTTGTACACATTTTTCGCCATTTGCAGCAATAGATTTAAAATGTTTGTAATCAAATTCTTTCTGTACTTTACACCAGGGGTGAGCATCCCATAGTGGCACATGCATCTATATGGAACATTTTATGGTGAAAAAAAATAACCTTGAATGATTTAAAATTGAAATTTATGGTAATTTTTTTGTCATTATCCAAAAAATAATTAGGAATATTTTATTTTATAGGTAATATGTTTGCCTCTACCCAGTGCACGCTCCCGGTAGACTTTATATACATTCGTTACCATTATTTCATCGAACAGTGTATTTTTTTCAATATAAACACGATTTTTAATTTCTTTAGAAGATTCCTTTCTTCGGACTTGTGGTCCATAACATAACATCTTACTAACGTTTCAACGCTATCTATGTGCAACATTCTCAGAGAACTAAGTTTAACTCTCTATCTATAATCTATAATTTAAGTTGCATGGTTATATTGACATTTCAGGCATGCCCACAGGCACACATGTGAGTTCGCACTTATACATGCCATATTATGTGCACAACAGAAAAACCTCATCATGACATGAACATAAACTTTGCAACTCTTGCCGCCCTTCCCAGAATCGGGGTGGCATTAGCAAAAGTGAACCAAGTTTTCACAGCAAGGGAGTCAGCCTCATACAAAACATATACCTCACCTCATATTAGTCAAGGTACTGGTTTTCTTTATTTGTTTTTTAGTGATGTATCCACACAAATATTGAGATGATCATTCCAAATGAGAATTTCGAATAATGTGATAAAATTCGAACTGTTTATTATTCCTAATTCATATTGATATGCAGTATGTTGTCCAGAGCTAACTAAGTTCAGTAATCTCACATAAGAAAAATAAATACAAGATTCTTTTTACCGTCAAATAAAATAACCTTAAAATAACTATCAGAGTTTTTTTGATCAAGTCTTGAGATTCGATCTTAAAAAATAATAACCATAACGGAAAACTGACTGTACATATATATAAAATGTAACTTCTTGCCGCGTTTCCCCAAAGGGGTAGAAAGTGGCGAGTGAAACCTATTTCTTATTTCAGGTAAGGGGGCTGGCCTTACGCCAACCACTTCAATTGAAGTGGGAGTTTGCCAGCTCCCGAGGGACTGGTACTCGTTTTTTGTGAAGGCTGAGGAAACCTTATATTATTCTGGGTTTGAAATAAACACAAAAACAGAAAATCCTCGGTGGGATTCGAGTTCGAGCTCTCAGCTTGGAATGCAAGCACTTTACACACTGAGCTATCGACCAAAGATCAGACACAAATAAAAGCTGAAATTCTCAGTTTAAGATTGGAAGCATCTTTGAATACTCTGAATCATTTTTTTTTTCAATCTTCCGTACAAGTGACACTAGAAGAAGAACTTTGATGATTTGAAACTGTTTTTTTTTTCGGATTATTTGTAGACAAATATGTACAATTTGAAAAAGTGTAACATTTCACTTTGAAATTGGAACCACGTTCGAATATTTCGAATTTAATTGGCTTGTTTTACAGAAATAGAGCTGTCAAAGCGTGTACGAGTAAAAAGCACCATGAGGCGCTTCTGCCGCCTTTGTTTTCACTTTTTAATGTCGCTCGTCACGGTTTTAATTTGTGGAGTGCGACGAAAATAAACTGCAGAGTCAGCGTTTTGTTTACATCTCTAATGAGTCAACTCAAAAATGCGCCGTTTTGTGTAGAAAAAAATAAATAAGAAAAAGCAAAAAGAGGTAACCGCGAAATGGGACAATGTAACAGCTGATTGATAGATTGCGCAAAAACGTGTTCTTTTTTCGAATTTTTGTGTCATTAAAACATGCACAGCATTGTTTTTCTTTTTTTTATTGTTGGTAACATTCGTACAAAAAGACAATGGCGCCATTTCTAAAACAAAAACATTGACTTGATGAATGTTTTTATTCTCTCCGTATTATCAATGAGGTCCGCACGTGAATTGGCATAGACTAAGTCGTGTCGTTACCCGGCTGGGTTTCTAGGAAAAGGCATACTAACATTTTTTTGAGAGTTTCTAAGGACGGTAGTCCCATACAATACTTATGTTTGCTCGCCGAGAAAAAAGTTCGAAATTAAAACAAATTGCGAACGCATTGTACGTTAATTGCACTTTAACGAGATGCTGCAGTTCTAAACAGAGCTCTAGTATTTTGTTAGAGCATTGGCTTAGGATTTTCAGCCACGATCTGTTAGTGCGTCACTGGATACGGTTTTTGATAAATAGTCAAATTTGAAATAAAGTCTTTCACAAATGTAGTCATCCGTGACATAGATCGTAAAACTATCCAACTGGGTGGGGTTGTCATATGCGAGGGATTATTTCACCATAACTGTGCACTACATTTTTTCATAAAAAGTTTCGAACAGCAGGAAATTTTTTTTTTTTTTTTTGACAATAGTTTAGTGAGGTCATTTGGAAGCACTTCATATGTTTCTTGGAATTGAGAAATAAAAAATCTGTAACTGTTACTCTGTCGCATATCCACGAGAGGTGGCCAGAGCCTCTGCAGAATTTGCTTCATTTATATTTCTATAATGAGAAAAATCTTTCGCATTCCCTTACTATAGATAATATAGAATAATCCACATTCTCACTTTTTTTTAAATTTATCAATTATTTATTCGCCCTTTTTACGTCCTAAATATTTTTAGTTTACTATTATATAATTTGTGGATAATACGTTATATATTTTTTGGTTTTATTTATGTTTTTGAATGAATTTTATCTCGAATTATGATAAAATTTTATAAGTCAATATACTATACACAATATTGAATGATATTTTTATATGCTACATTAAAAGATAGAGAGACAAAAAATGTAGGTACGCGTTATCTACATAAGTTGGGTATAAAAATATTCGAATAAACGAATTCGAATAATTCGAAATGTCACGTCAGTTTGATAAGCAACGACTCTAGAATCACGAACGAGTTTAATGTCAATTTTCAATGTTTTTGAATAAGTATTTCACGTAGGCAAAAAATAAATATACTTCTAAATAACATGATAATTAATTTCTTGCATTTGTAATAATAAAATATGTTGCAGAAATAAGCATATGAGATTCATTCTCCATGTGGGTACACAAGTGCAGGTGTAAGTTCGACTTTAGACATGCTGAATGTGTATTTATAAAAGTAAAACCCTAATGGCTACACAACAATTTTTCTGTTTTCCTTCAAACAGTGGTGGTATTGGCAAAAGTGTACCATTTTTATAAGCTTAAAAAAAATTAAGTTAAAATAATATTGTCAATTATTACGTTCTGTTAAATTTTAATAAAACGAAAACATTAATTACAATATTTTATAATTAGGTAGGTATACCAAAATATTTGGTAGTTGTTAAAACAGCCTTTAATCACTGGCAACATTCACTTTCTTCAAATATTCCATTTTCAAGTTGATGTCACTGTTATTCCATTTTCAAATTTAAATTTCACTACACACAACAGATCGCGATTCGTTTGTTTTGGATCGTTCGAAATTTGAATTCGTTTTGACGTTTGTCGCGCGTGCGCCGTACGACCCGTTGGCGCGCACAGCATGCAAAAACTGACGGCTGTACGTCGCGCGCATATGCGGCCTGGTCCTAACTAACTTCTTGTCTGCCAGCGTGTGGGTAGGTTGACAGCAGAACCTCTTATAACGAATTTTCTTCGTTTGGTAAATCATTTGTTAAACAAAACCATGCAATCGTGGCATAAAACGCAAAGAAAACATATGACGTAGGTGTGCAGGTTAGCATGGTATTTTTGTTTGTTTGTTTGATGCTAAGCAGTGGACAAGGAAATCGGCACCAATTCCATAAATAAGAAAATTTCGACGTCACATGGCTTGCTTAGAAAAATGTAAGAAAACATTTTTTATTGATTGCTATGCACTCTGGTCGTTTGTTCGCCGAGAAAAACATTATATTTTCTGTTAAGTCCATACAAGAAAGCCACGGCATTGTTTGTATTTTTTTCAATCAGCTGTCAATATTCGTCCTCTTCGCGATTATTTTGTCAATCTGTGACGAAGGAAAATCGGAATGTTCCAACTCCATTGTTAAGGAGCGTAAAAATATGTTATCCGTTAAGACTTACACAAACATAGCTAGTCTATTTTTGATGA
This sequence comes from Agapetus fuscipes, assembly GCA_951799405.1. Taxonomy (NCBI): domain Eukaryota; kingdom Metazoa; phylum Arthropoda; class Insecta; order Trichoptera; family Glossosomatidae; genus Agapetus; species Agapetus fuscipes. The sequence goes on along the minus strand of OX637336.1, from coordinate 17,466,327 downwards.
CATTATAATCGATTTTTACTGGAAAGCTGTCTAAAGAGGTTTTTGAGGACCCCCTCAGAACACGTCCTTAATAAGAAAATGGGAAACTTCGCTAATTAAGTAAGCATTTTTCCACAAACTGTTTTGTTTCGAATTACTCGTTATAAGAGGTTCCACTGCATTATATTAATATTACTAAGCTCCATACAAGAGAGCTCGTCAGCTGGCGGTAATGATTTCACTGCATGGGTTTTGTGAGTGTGTGTGTGTGTGTGTGTGCGAGGAGGAGAGACAAAAAACGAAATGAAAAACATCATGTCTGATAAAAACACAAATTTCTCAGTGCCGCGACTTGGCGGGTCAATCAGAGGCTCGCGGACGGATAAAATGCCTTATATTTGCTCAAAACAAGCGCATAAAGACATTAGAAATCTAAATTTAAGAATTCATACTCGTAGTGACACGTAAAGCTATGAGAGCTCATTGTGTAATGTGTGAATTCCAAACGTATTAGTGTTAATTTGTATTTGAAATTGAACGCAGATTTCGATTGCAATATCATGGTTTGTAAATATGACGTCTAATCTAATCTAAGTTGCAAATATATGTAACATTACAGACTCGCACTATACGCATTTTCACAAGCAGACACGTATAAGTTTGCGCTTAAACATGCCGCATGCGGACCTACAATATTAAAACCCGAATCTCAAATGAACATAATCCCTGCAACTCCTGCTGACCTTCCCTGAAACAGGAGTGACATTGGCAAAGTGAACCATTTTCTACAGCATGGGTGGTCAGTCGCATGCCAACATATAAGTCAAGGAACATACACAACACATTACAATTTTTAAAATCAACAAATAATAATTGTTATGAATGAATCTTAAATGCAGCTATATTATAGAATATAGATTGTTGGAGTGTTCCTTATTATAAAAAATGCACTTATGGCAATTAATAAAATATAATTTTTAAGCGCTACTTTGGGAAAGTAAAAACTATTACATTCCCACGATAGTAAAAGAGCAAATTGCAGAAACTTATAGTACTCAGTTAAGTGTTATCTTTCGCCATTTGAAATATTGCAAAAGTTTTCTTGCTTACTAATAAATAAAACAATAAAATTAATATGCACCTAAGTTATTCGTGTACGAAATGCATTTGTCAAAGAATGATATGATTATTTGACATGCGGATAGTAATAAAAATCTAAAGTTTTTGATGTAGCATGTGTGTAAACACGCGTGTTACATCAGGGAGTTTTATTCTTCATAAGTAAAGTGTTGAATATGTTGTAAGTTGGTAGTGCGAGTTGGCAACTCAAAGTTGCAGTTTATTTTTATTGGGTTACTCAACCTGTCAGAGAGAAAATGGAGGGCTTTTCAAGTTGTGTGAGCTAAATGTTGTGTCTGTTAAAACTAACTAATAAAACATATAAACCCGATATATGAGTGTTTATCTTCAATTTCACCGCTGACAAAATAAGATAACAATAGGTTATGGGCCCAGAGCGTGAGGAATTGAAGAGGAGTGGAGCGCAAAAGTGAAAATTAGTTAGTGAGTGTGAGATCTTTTTAGTGGAGTTCAAAAGTGAAAATTAGTGTGTGTGAGATCTTTTTCTACAGCCAGCAACAATAAGCAAGATGATGGACTACAATGAGACAAGGGAGTCCATCCCAAAGTTGAAGAGGAGCAACTATTATGCGTGGTCGCGACGAGCTATGGCCGAATTAGTAGACAGAAATTGCTGGAATGCAATTGATCCTGGCTATCAGGGTGTGGATGTAGTTAATTTTAATCAAGAACAAACAAGAACTAATAGGAAGGCTCTTGTGTTTCTGTGGCGGTATGTCGACGATGCATACATGGAAGACATAGGAGATTGTGTTACTGCCTATGAAGCGTGGGCTAAGCTGAAAACAATTCATTCTTCTTTCACGTTAATTCAATGTTTGGAGAAGATGAAAGAAATGATGAATATTTTGAAGACAGAGGACCTGCCTATGCATGTATATATGGCGAAGATTCAAGGTCTGAATCGTGTTATTAGGAGTGGAGGCTACGGACTGGAATTAAATGACAGTCAGCTAGCAGGTGTTTTCTTAGTTGGTCTGCCTAAGGACAAGTACAGAGTTTTGATCTCAATGTTGGGCAAGGAGAGAGAACTGACAACGGAGAAGGTTAAGGCTACCTTGCTGCAAGAAGAAGATGAGTCGGAGTTTGAGGGCATTAGTAATGCTTTCTCATCGGTCACCAAGAACTCCAAGGAGAAGGAAGGAAACCGTGGTCGAGAAGGCAAGAATCAAGGCGGAAGAGGAGGATATCGAGGAGGTCAAAACAGCAGCAACTCCAATGTTTTTCAGAACAATGTAAACTACAACAAGATACTTGCTGGGTCAAACAACCAACCAAAGAGTGTGAAGTGTTATCAGTGTGGACAATTTGGTCACATGATGAGAGAGTGTAGTGATATCAAATGTTATCGTTGTGGAAAGCTTGGACACATGGCAGGAAATTGTCAAGAAAAAGTAGAAATTAAGGACAATAACAATTCCAACAGCAATCCAAAGTCTAGGTCATGTGTAAGTACATCAAAAGCTTTGGTCACCAGTGGTTATCAATCAGACATTAATTGTGAATTCCTAATTGATAGTGCTGCGAATGATCATATCTGCAATGATAAACATATGTTCAAGGAGTTGAAGGTTACCACAGGAGAGGTTGTTATGGGAAAAGGTAGTGTTGCGGTGCTAGGTGAAGGACAAATTGAACTAAACATTACTGATGAATGTGGTGGTTGGAAACTGTGCATGTCTAGTGTATTGTATGTGCCTGAGTATTCATTCAATTTGTTATCAACCTCAAAATTAGCCAAAAAGGGTATTTATTGTACTTCTGAGGAAAACAGTTGTATTGCTAGAGATAAGTTAGACAACATGGAAGTTATTTTCACTGCACCTGTCAGAGATGGACTTTATGTTTTGGATGTAAAGAAAAATCATAACTTCAACAATGTGAAAGTGGTATGTTCCAGCGATACCAGTGTGGGTGGCAACGTTAGGAGTGCAGTGGCATTGCGGAGTGCTGTTGAGTGGCATTCCCGTCTTGGACACCTCCATGAAGAAGCCATTAAGAAAATACCAGTTATTGAGTGTCATGGAAAACTTGATGAAAAGTGTGATGTATGTTCAAAAGGAAAGGCTACGAGGATTGGTTTTCCTTTGACAAGTGAACGAAAGACTTCTAAACCTTTGGAGTTAATACATACTGATGTAATGGGTAAATTGTCTTCTTCTGTTGGTGGTTCAAAATATGCAGTGACCTTTATTGATGACTATTCTAGGTATGTAACTGTTTATCCTTTAGCGAGGAAAAATCAAGTGTTTGGTGTGTTTAAACAATTTAAAACCTATGTTGAATTGTTACATGATTCCAAGATTAAGGCCTTGCAATCAGATGGAGGTGGAGAGTACATTGATGGAGAGTTTCAGGCATTTCTCAAGGAGAATGGGATAATCCATAGAAAGACAGTCAGAGACTCCCCAGCTCAAAATGGAATAGCAGAGAGGCAAAATAGGACTCTAGGTAATGCTATTAGGTGTATGCTTATACAGTCTGGACTTCCTATTTCTTTCTGGGCTGAAGCTATGAGTGTTGCCTGTTTTGTGAGAAATATGTCACCATCTAGAGCCATTGACAATCAAATTCCCATGGTACATTGGAGTAGAAAAGAGTTGAAAGTTGAGGACTATGAGAGACTTGTACTTTTTGGTTGTAAGGGATTTCTTTATTGTGATAATGGAAAATTCAATCAGAGAGCTATAGATTGTGTGTTTGTTGGGTATGGAGATAATGTAAAAGATGGAACTAGAGTGAAAGAGAAAGTTCTGTGGATTAAGAGAGAGTTGATGTTAAAAATTGAAGTGAGAGATCTTGGTGAAATGAAAGATTTTTTGTCAATGCATGTGGTTCAAGGTAATGGAGTGATCAGTATCGATCAGAAAAAATATATTGAGGAGGTTATTACTGAGTTTGGTTTAATTCAAGCAAAGGGAAGAGGTGCTCCCCTTCCGCTAGTAATGAAGATAAAACTGAAACAGCTGAAGAATCGTATGATGTAGCAATGTATCAACATGCTGTAGGGAGGATAAATTATTTACCAAACTGTACGAGATCTGATCTCAGTTTTGTATTGAGCAAAGTTAGACAGTATCTAAATGATCCAAAGAAAAAGAATTGGAACGAGGTTGTTCATATTTTAAGATATCTCAAAGAGACTAAAGATTTGAAAATTGTTTATTCTAAGTGTGAGGGGAAGAATCCATTAGTTGAGATTTATTGTGATTCTGATTATAATAATAATAAGGGTGAGAGAAAATCATTTTCAGGATTTATAATAATGATGTGCCATGGACCAATTATTTCGACGAGAATTTCGGAGACAATAAAACTTAAACTGAGGGGAAGTGTTGTAAGTTGGTAGTGCGAGTTGGCAACTCAAAGTTGCAGTTTATTTTTATTGGGTTACTCAACCTGTCAGAGAGAAAATGGAGGGCTTTTCAAGTTGTGTGAGCTAAATGTTGTGTCTGTTAAAACTAACTAATAAAACATATAAACCCGATATATGAGTGTTTATCTTCAATTTCACCGCTGACAAAATAAGATAACAATAGAATAATCGTAATGGCAAATAAATATTGTGTCTGAACAAGTATCATATTTCACGATATAAAGAACCATTAAAATGAAATTAATCATAATAATGTTTATATTTGCAAATGGCGAACGCTGCAACGCTAACGACACTCATTCATTTCCATTAAAACTACCGTGCAAGACGTGCGGAAAGAACAAAAAACGTTGTTTATTATTTTGTTTTATGGTAGGTAATTATAACAGTATGGCGTAAATATAATACACGATGCCACACTAGAGGTATGGCAGCACTAGTTTGACCATAGACAAAAAAAACGATAACAGCTGCTGTCAACAATGTCAAACTTTAAATTTATTTTTGAAGTAATTAATCAGTTATGAACTATGTGGTGATTCACTCGAGAATCTGATAAGAATCCATTAAGAATCGAAAAAAACACTACAAACGATGTAAAATACCGTTTTACTCAAAAAAGATGAAGTACAGAGTGAAAGGATTCTGTATTTGTACTGTACTTATTGATTTTTATTTTTTACCTTAAAAACGATAAAAAAAGTAAAAACGATATCTACACATTTACGTGTTGATAAATAAAACATAATAATATTATAAAGGATAACGTAGTAAAAAAGAATAATACAAAAGCAAATTGAAATAATCTGCTTTTCAACGGAACAAAAAATGAATGTAGGTCTTTGGAAAGGATTTTAAATCTCTGCTGAGACGTGAATTACAGTATAATAATATGTGTGCGTGTGTTATTCTGTATGACGGTGCATACAAACGCATAAAGCTCATTTTATAATTGAGAGATATTATGTACCTACATGCAGCATGAAATATCTAAATTTGGCACGGTAAAATAGTCCCTATGGGTAAATTCCTTTACACCGTTTTTTCAATAACTAGATAGTTGTAATATATTAGATAGTAATGTATTAATAATAGTAAATTATTACTGAAATTTTGAATAGTATGTTCATTTGACAATAAACTGTTACCTATTTTTTTTTTTTAATTCGAATTCAAATCCCAAGTATTTTAAGCTCTATGGTTGTAAAGGGCTTTCGCGGTGTTGCCATGTTAAAGGAAAAAAGTACACAGCCAGCTGACGTCACTTTTACTTTTAAAGCTATCGGGTGAAATTCCTATAAGGCCATGTGGTGTGCTTTTTTATACAAACTGATTTTAAACCAGCCATATAAACACATGCAAAAGTGGACTACAATTATTCTTATTAAGATATACGTAGAAACTACTATTTATACGAATGTCATTTTTGTATTTTTTAACTATCCTCGACCTAAATATGTTTTTCCACAGTTCATAGTTTTGTTACAATACTGAAGCAATCTTTAAAATACTAGTTTGACGGTTTACATCTAAAAATTCTCTAAAAAAATAAGAGTTCTGGGATAACAAGAAAAAATATAAATTGACTTGTAGCTACGCGTCGCGTCGGTTCAACAAACTAAATTGTTTTTTATCGTTATTTATTCGGAGCACGCCTTATAAAGGTGCCATAATAAAAAGGTTGGCAGATTTTAAGTGTAGGTGTACCGATGCCGACTATCTTCGCATTCGCGGTCCATTTTTAAGTTTGACAAGCCGCCATCTTGCGGTTAAAAAGGTCCGCCAAAACAAGATCCGTCATACCATAGAGATTTCACACTGTGGTATACAATGTGTGAAAACACAATTACCAATTGAATAATATAAAAGAATCTAAAAAAAAAAAACAAAATGCGAAGCTAATACTTTTTATTCACTACCATTTCGATTACATGCAATTTAAAAGCAAGTTATTATATAATGGAGTAACAAAATATGCAATAAATTAAATTCGGAATTAAATTACAGACTGTTTTGAAAGGTATTGAAGTGGGTATTGAATATTTACACACATAAATAAGCGTCAAAATGTGAGACATTACTAAATTGACCATCGACAGAGACTGGAAGATTGCTTACTCGAATCACACAATTAACGCTGATATCTATCGTTTTTCTTCTCCAGAACAACACATATACAGATAAGAAATCAATTCAGCCATCATGTTTTAGGTTTTCTATCAACCGTACATACGTTATAAGACTTTCTTTAGTATTTAGGCAAGAACAGAGAATAATGCTTGCTATTGCTCTTCCGGTTTTTGACTGTGGTCCATAGTTTCCTTATCCTTGTTTATTTTTTTCCTTAATTTTTCTTTCTTCTTGCTTACGTTTAGTTACCACTGTGTGTAACTTCTAAGTAAGAAAAAAAGAAAGAAAGAAGCAAGAAGAAGGAAACTATGGACCACGGTCTAAGTCCGGAAGACCATTTGAATCCTGCCATGAAAGCCTAAAAAAATTATAACAAAGAAGAATGCTTTCAAAGCTGTTAGTTGATGAATTTGATATCAACATCTTGAGCTGAATCAAGGAAAGCCTATCGGTTTTATCCACAGAAAGTCCATCCATATCCATAAATCCATTACAAAATACAACGATGAGTTGATATGATGATACTAATTGACTATTCTGTCTTTTAAGAAAAAAACGCTCGTTTGTTAGTACTTTTAAGCTAGTAAAATGATTGAATTAAGTAGGCACTATTTCATTTGATTTTTATTGCTTAGTAGTCCAAGCTCTAAATATGTATAATAAAGGAAGTGTTATATGATATCTCCCATGAGAAGCAAACACAAAGAGGTCTATTGAATAGAGCTCAGCCTGCAAGACGTTCATACAAGCTGTAAAACGATTGAGTTTAGGATGTGAGAAAATGCTAGAGCTATAAAGCTGTGAAAGATATTCAATTCAGTAAAGTATTTTTAATTGCATTTAATTTACGAGCAATTGAATGACGATGCGTTTATGTAATAGTTTAACACGCCATTGCATTCCTTACAAACATGAAAACATATTGACAATCGAGCACACTTGGGGCGTTGAAATTTACAAACTTCCATAAATTTTAATTTATCCGTAGTAAGAGTTTTAATGAAAGGTTTAATTATCACAAAAAAATGAGGGTGGATGCTTACCCAGTGTTTCAAAAACAGTCTTGCGCTCAATAAGGAAGAAAATAGTAGGATGCTTAAAATCTCCCGAATGGATCAAGTTACAAAATTATGTAATTTTTATTCGCAAGAATATCAAATTTTGTTTATTTGCCATCTTCTTGAAAATAAGAAAATTGATCTACTTATCAAATAACAATATTAAACAAGGGCACTATTCAACTACAACATCTCCGAAACAAGCATGTCTTCGATTCCGACCTAACCGCACTTGAACTCTCTACGGCTCTAAGCTCATGGGGTAGGGCATTCCACAGCACAGGGCCGGCCATGCAAAAAGCACGACCCAAAATGCTTTGCTTTCTTACATCGTTTTGGAACAATATTTTTTTTATTGAATGCAAAGGTATCTATATTCTAATTCGCAAAGAGATATATTAACTTTTAAAATTCATATTACGTGCAAGGTTTGCACTTACAAATGCTGCATATTATGTTCTTACAAATTTAAATCCAAACCTTTAAGTTTAAGTTAATGTTAATTATTGTTTTTACAACGTGTAAAGCGCCCTTGAGGTGATTGGTCACAATACGGCGCTAAAGAAATCGTCCAAAAAATAAATAAATAAAATAAACCTCTTATGAACATAAACCCCTCAACTTTTAATAGTGAATAATGTACAACGAAAAATCCAAAGAAATAACAGACTGGTTTTTTGTAAGCAGGTACCTATTCCTTTTCTCACATTTTTGCACAAACTCGCCAGTTTCTAAAGTAAAAATAACAATTTGGCTGCGTCCACTAATGGAGTGTTTCAGGTTTGACCATTTTCTGTAGCTGAGTTTATTTATTTATTTACTTATGATGATGATATTTCACGGCTGGCAACACTGCCGGGTGACGCTCCCGACCGCCATTTTGATTAATGTCCTTTTCCCGCCAACGCCGGGCAGCGCCATCTCGCGATGACAGTTTAATACACTAAAGACAGCGGCGCAGCGCTGGTAGAGGTAGAGGTAGAAGCAGAAACTTACTTACTGAATTGTTACATACTATTGACCACATTTGTGTCTCAGTCCTGTCAAACGTTGCAGTGGTGTAGTCATAGAAAACTTGTTTTTACACGTCAAATTCTATGTTTTCTTGGTTTTTTCATTTTGTGTTTTGACACCCATTTATAGCTCATGCCATGATGTCTTAAAATAATGCATTTTTTCTTTAAAATTGATCAGTTTTATCGATCAAAAGATTTATAACGTATGCGTTCTATGTTCGGACTGGTTTGGGCATGGAACGTAAGCGGCAATGTTGCCACCTTTCTAGAAACATTTTTACATCCGCCTGAGTTTTTCGCCTGAGTTTTGTATGCATGGAATGCCACTGTGAAGTTCCTTGTTCTCTTTTGTTGAGAGAAGTTGAAACAGATATACAATGTCTATTTTCGTTAAAATAATTTCTAGTCCGTAAATATCATAAGTCAATATTTAGAGCCGTCGTGGCCTGTTCAGTATTTTTTTGTTTTACTCATTATGTTTTTCGACACCCAATAATTACACATGCCATAATGTCTTAAAATAATGCCTCTTACGTTTAAAATTTGTCAAAATTACCGATCAAAAGATTTAAAGTGCGTGCGCACAATGTTCTCGCAGGAATGAATATCAATGCTGCCAACATTCTGGAAATACTTTTTGGTTTCATCCAAGTTGTATGTGTACCCTACCTATACAACTAAATGACACAGTGAAGATCGTTTTACTCTTTCTTACTAAGGACCATTTTCGTAAGTAAGTTGAAACAGATATACAATGTCTATTTTCGTTAAAATAATTTCTAGTCCACATATACCATAAGTCGATGGTACTAAGTACAAAACCCATCGTTTAAAACTCAATCATAGCGTTTTACCAAAAATATATGGATACTAAAACGCTCATAGCTGACGCTGTTAATATTCCATACATTATTTTGTAAACGCTATGATTGGGTTTGCGCGTTCAATTTCATACTAGGGGTACAGACCTCGTGCAATTTAGTCTCTACACCCCATAATATCGTAAAAGAGAAAGTATAAAACATTTCTAAAAAATATCAGCAGCTAAAATACGTTTCCATGAAGCACTTTTCGTACCCCAAAAAGTATACAACCTTTCGTTTAAACTCAACACTAACATTTCAGAAAAGCGTAATGGAAACAGAAGTAGCGCTTCTAGTGAGCGTTTTCAATTGCAAACATTTTTGAGAAAGTGCGCACTGTTGCTGACACTGAATTTTAAGTCATATTCTTACTTGGGGCTAGTGTAAATGGTGTTCGAATTTTAATACATTTGAAAAAAGTTTTCGATTCTCCAAAAAAAATACCGGACTATTATTTCGATACCTTAAAGGTAAAACTGTATAAGTGGCATATTAAACTAACATGGGTTTCTCAGATAAATGCAACTTTTTTCCCATTTTCTACAAGAGAAAACACTAAAAATGTGTGAAAATCCCGTAGTTTAGAAGTTTGTCATGAGTATTTTTATTTTGTCCTCTCGACTTTAACTTCGACCCTCGTGTAATAAATGTCATTGGGTAATTGCTAATTAATAATTCATTAAAATATTTTTGGTACATCGATATATCAGAGTATGAATGACGACCACGTAGGGTAATATAATAAAGGAACAAGAAAGTATAAAAAAGAATATATCACAGAGTTTTATTTTTACAAGTTGAGCATTTATTTCACCTCAAGTATGTACTTTTGACTTGCTTACAATACTAAAGATGTAAGCTATAAAAAATCCTGATTGTCGGGAATTTACAACGGTTGGCGTCACATAGTCGAGGGATACTTTGAATGTTCGGACCCCATTATAGTGTTCCAGTCATTGACACTTGAATATCATGAACATTAAAAAAAAGCGCAACTAAGCTTCACATATAGTGTAAATCTTGCCGGGTTATCCCCGAAGGGTTTCGAATGTGGTGAGTGAAACCTATTTACTTTTACAGGTAAACGGGCCGCCCTTACGCCAACTACTTCAGTAGAAGTGGGATTTTCCCAGCTCCCGTGGAGGCTGGTACTCATTACTTGTAAAAGCAATTTTTGAAAAGTTTTAGCGGAAACATTGTAGAACTCCATTTTAATTATTAAAAAATGATAACAAACTTTTTAAAAATAACGTTATTTTTGTTTGTAACTAAATAAAAATAAATAAAGTAGAACTAAACAAAGTTTGTTATCATTTTTTAATAATTACTTGTACTTAAAAGCTTTTGTTTTGAAATAAAAACCGAAATGGAAATTCATTTGTGAGACTCTCGGTGGGATTCGAACCCGAGCTCACGGCATGGAATGCAAGCACTCTACCAACTGAGCTATCGACCGGACAATATCGATAAATAAATAAATAATCAGCTTTGTAAAGGCGGACGCGTAATAACAGTGACGTTATGAATGATAGAGGACGTGACAGGAACGAGTTAAGCAGGAAACGCATCTGCTGGGTTGTTAGGACGTCGTTAAACCGAGGTTCAAGCGACCTCATTCAGAGACACCATGGCTTAAGCTGGGACTATTTAAAGTCCACGCGTGGAGTGAGGAGACCCCAACTGAGGTGGATGGACGACGTCAAGGGAACTGCAGGCAGAGGATGGCTGAACACAGTAGGGAATAGACAAAACTGGAGAGGATTGAAGGAGGCCTACGTCCAGGAGTGAACTGAGAAATGCTGAGGAAAAAGAGGAAAAAGAGGAAGCAGTATAATCGTGGTAAATAACATCGAATAGAAAAGCCTTTCTCTAAGCATTTTTTGAAACCATATCGACGATAAGTGACATTTTGGTCAAAAGCGAGTTATGAATGCTCTCTTACTTGAAAAAATCTGCTCTTTCCAATGCGCTAACTCCCATAGCTCTACGATGATTTTTGTGTTGTTTATGCCCAAGCCAACAACTGCGTTTTCGAAGTATGGTTTCTGTGTAACCGACAAGACTTTGGCCTTTTTGTCCTAAAGGCGCTTGTGACAAATTGTAAATTGTAAAACATCGTAAAACCTCATTAATAGGAATACCAATAAATGACTTTATTTTTTAAATTTTAGAGCTGTTTTGATTTTAACGATATGATAAAAAAGTAAAAAAGTTATGCCATTTTTCTGCAATCTCAAACATTAAACTGCTCTACTGAACAATTTAGTTTATGTCGCTTATGCCCTACTGCCTTTTAATCGTCGATATTATTCTCAAATTCGTTAATCTAAAAACGTGTAATAAATCTCTTTCGACTAACTTATCTCAATAAGTCGCGGTTTAAGCCTGGACTATGTGCTGCGTCTGTGAATCAGATTTGACTTGCGTGGGAGGACTAACCAGTATGCCTGGTTGCATACATGCGCATTTTATTGCTGTGGAATGGCCTTATGCACTTGTGTATGCGCGAACATATCGGTGGTAAGGCTTAACTTGATACCGGAGATCAAAAGAGGGACTGAGGTACGTAAAAAATTTAAACAATATTCTATAATCTATGTTACAAAGATAATTAACATTAAAAAAAGTATATGCCCACAAAAAGACACGAATAAGTTCGTACTTACATCGCACGTTTAATAATAAAGAGAAATAATTCAAAAATTGATAAAACGAGATTCTGTAATAAAACGCAAGAACAATGTGAGAAGGATTGTTTGGACGAATATGACCGAGATAAAACATCGGTCGCCTTTTTCATCCCATACAAGTTGTACTGGCTGTCTGAACTTTAAACGTGATTTCCCAACATTCTTATTTTTTGAGTTATTGATCTTTATTATTAAACGTCCGACATGCTGTATGTGTAGGTTCTTACAAAAAAAGACCAAAAAATTTATTTTACATTAAAAGAGAATTTTGATAATGAAAGTACAAAAAATTAAAATGAGATGGTTCGGACATCTTGAAAGAATGGATAATGAACGACTTACGAAGAAAGTGTACAGAGGAAATGTCAGGGAAAGGTGAAGGAATGGATAGACCAAATAGGTGAGATTGCGAAAGAATGGAACCTGCAGAGTGAGAATGATGTTATAGTATCTATGAGGAAAGTGATAAATGTTGAAGAGATGAAAGAGATATGCAAGTAGGTACAGAAAAAAGTGGAGACCCACGTGCGGCACGTACCGGCCACCCTCAGTGAAACGGCGGCAGGATACAGTTACAGATATCATTCTTTGACAAATGCATTTCATACACAAATATCTTTGTGACATATTAATTGTTTTCTTTTTTAGTAAGCAAGAAAACTTTTACAATATTTAAAATTACAAAACATAATACTAATCTGCAAGTTGCTCTTACATTATGGTGGGAAAGTAATAGTTTTACTTTAAAGGAGGCGATATAATAAAACATCACCATATTTATTTTAAGTCTAATCTAATCTAAGTTGCAAAGATACGTAACATTGGGGATTCACATTATATGCATTTTCACAAGCAAACTCGTATAAGTTCGCGCTTGTACAATGTACATGCCGCATGTGAACCTACAACATAAAAACCTAAATCGCAAATAAACATACACCTTGCAACTCTTGCCGACCTTTCCTGAAACAGGGGTGACATTGGCAAAGTGAACCATTTTCTACAGCATTTGTGGTCAGCCACATATCAACTAATAAGTCAAGGATACAACAAGGTACATTTTTAAATCACAACAAAACAAATATAAAATTCAAATTTAAGTAATTTCAAATTTAAGTAATTTCAAAATTTGACGTTCGCATTTCTGTCTTGCACCCATTGTGTTCAGATATGTGAAATATGTGCATATGGCGCTTACCTCACATCCATATGAGGAGTGCACCCAACTACCTAGGTGGGTACAGGGCTCATTCATTAACAACGCACTCCTCCTAGAGGGACCTTACACCAACGCATACCAGAGATCAAATACATTCTCCTCTTCTCAAGTGTACAACCTTACGTTCGTAATACGCAAATAATAATATAGTAATATACAAATACACATATAGTGTAGCTCGTTGCCACGTTCTTCCCGAAGAGTTCGTATGTGGCCAGTGAACATACTTATTTTTACCGGTAAGAGGGCTGGCTGATTGTGAAAGAATGGGATATACACAGTGAGCGTGAAAGAAGAAAATGCATTAAAAGGTAATGGATATGAATGAATTAAAAGAGCTATGTAAGGATAGAAAGAAATGGAGGCAGCTCTGCAGAGGCTCTGGTCCCCCCTAGCGGAATGGCGACAGAGTTACAGTTATTACAGTTACTTACGCATACGCTAACATCTTCAGTTGATGTGGGGTAGAGTTCTTGCATTCCATGCCGAGAGCTCGGGATCAAATTTCGGCCTTGACTTATAGGTTGGTATGAGGCTGACCACCCATTCTGTAAAAAGTGGTTCACTTTGCCAATTTCACCTCTGTTGCAGGGAAGGTCGGCAAAAGTTGCAGGGTTCATGTTCATTTGAGGTTTGGATTTAATTTGTAAGTACGCATTCAGCATTTATATGAGCATGCATTTGATATGAGCTTTAAATGTGAATATTATATCTTTGCAACTTAGATTATGGATTATATAGTGTCAGAAATAAGCAGATTTTGTCGGTGGACATTATGCCACGTGGACATATTGTCGGGTGGACATTCTGTCGCGTGGATATTTTTTCGCGTGGACATTTTGTCGGTGGTCAAATTGACAGTGGAAATTGTGTCGTTGGGCATTCTGTCTATGGACATCTTGCCATGGAATCATTTTTGAATTCCTACGACATGTCGCACGCTTAATATGGACATCTTAATGGCAATCATGGCAAGAATAAATAAAGACGAATAACTCAAAAATAGGGAAAATTGAGATTTTGTAATAAAACGCAAGAACAATGCGAGAAGAATAGAAATAATGCGACAACTGTTCAATTTAGACGAATATGACCAAAATAAAACATCGGTCGCCTTTTTCATTTCAACCAGTAAACGTGATTTCCCAACATTCTTATTTTTTGAGTTACTGCTCTTTATGATTAGCGTGCGATGTGTAGGTTAGTATATTTTATACTCAGGGTAAGGATGCGATTGCAAAACAAATACAATGTTGTCAGTGAGAAATCAAATTAAATGGACTTAAACGGACATCATCTTCCAGCTTATTTAAAGTGCGTCTTGAAATGCGTAAAGTGACATGTTTATGGGCGAACTCTGACATCGAGTTTTGTAACAGCATTAGGCATTTATCAAATGGACCAAGTACCACATTAAATAAATAAAATTCAAATGATGCAATCACTTAAATAACTCGTACTTAAAAACAAATAAACATAAAAAATAAACAAGTTTTTTTGTTATTACAGCGGGTAGGTATATCAAGTTCCACGACCGGTTTCGCAAACAATCCGTTTGCATCTTCAGGTGGCTAAATAACTATGAAAGGGTTCAATCGTTGAGAGTGTCGTCGTGTGAGGGTATAAGGGAAGAAGGGGATGCAGGACGGCCATGTGTGGAATTTGAATCATTTAGGTCATTTCTTAGGAATTCGACACATGGCCGACCTGCGTTTGTTAAACAAATTAAAATCCAAACCTCAAATGAACATAAGCCGTGCAAATTCTGCCGACCTTCCCTGAAACAGGGGTGACAATGGCAAAGTAAACATTTTTTTAAGGTATGAGTGGTCACCTCATACCAACTTATCTAATCTAATCTAATTAAAGCTACAAAGATATATATTACATTTAAAATTCATATTAAATGAAATCACACAAGCAGACACGTGTAAGTTCACGCTTATACATGCCGCATGTGGACTTACAACATAAAAAAAAAACTCACTTTCAAATAAACATAATCCCTGAAACTCTTGCCGTCTTTCCCTGAAACAGGGTTAACATTGGCAAATAGAACCATTTTTCACAGCATGAGTGGTCAGCCTCATACTAACCTATAAGTCAAGGAATTGTGATGAAGAAAGTTCTGAATAATCATCGAAAGGTATGCGACGAAAAGAAGAAGTGCAAGCAAATTTGCTGAGGCTCTGGCCCCCCCTTGTGGAATCGCAAAAGAGTTACATTGACCGACTCACAAATCACCATAGGTAAAACAACGGAATAAGTATCTTCATATTCACTGATTTGAGAAATAAGGAGGTGCTCATGAAAAAAACTTCTAAACTATTATGATGTTCACATTTTTTAGGATTGCCTCTCGCAAAAAACAGGACTAAAAGTGCATTTATTTGAGAAACCCATGTCAGCTTAATATGCCACTTTTTCAGTTCGAAATACAGAAAAGAGTCAATGAACCTAAAAATATATCATATGCGGTCAGCTTTTTCGGCAAACTATAAAAAAATATGGACAGAAAAATACATTTCCAGTTATATCTCTGAAACGGCGGGAATCACACGAAAAGAAAATAAAGGGAAAGATAGAGGAAGATATAAAGATTCGGACATGACACATTTTGGCGGCAAATGCCCGTCCGAAATGTCAAATAGCGTGCGTCAGATTTTGTGCAGAAAGAACTATCTTAGAAAAAATAATCATATAAACAGAGAGGCCTTGGTATTTGAATAAGATTATTTTGTTCGTACACCAAAACAAAAAGTGAAAAGATTTCATTTCGATGTGTTCTTGAAATAAAGAGGAGCTTGTAAAATATAATATAATTAAAATAAAAAGATGAGTCGTAGATTAAGGATATAATGTAACCCTGCAGCCATTCCGCTAGGAGAAGCCAGCGCCTCGGTAGATTCGCTTCCATTTTTTTCTATCCTTGCACGCCGCTTTCAATTCATTCACATCCATCACATTTTTCATACATTTCTTGTTCTTACATTTGCATTGTATATCCCATTATTTCACAATTTTACCCATCTGACCCAGTATACGTAAGATTTGATTAAATAAAAAAATAAAATAAAATTATCGTAGTGGAATGGTAGAAACCTCTGACAGCAACACCCAGCAGAGCTCGGAAAATCACTCATGACAGGTCACAAAGGTTCATCCAGCCTTACATTAACTGATAGAAGTTTCACGGTGACTAGTGACAACCAATTTCGCAGAAAACCCTTGAGGTATGTAATGCACAAATGTCTGTCTTCAACAAAATAAACTTAAGAAATAATTTCTAAAAATTAATGGCAGAGAAGACGTATGAAAAAAGTGATGGGTGGGTATGTAATGAAAGACTTGTGATTTATAATAATTGACTATTGCAATACAAATAATAATTTAACGCTTTTGAAAGTAATGAATGAAAGGAAAGGATTGAATGGACCATCAGAGCCTGGAGAGGATATTTGTGATGACAAATCCTAATGAATGCAGAACAGTGAAGAGACCAGAAAAAAGTGGCTGGATGTCAATTATTAGAAGTTTAATTATTTTGTTTCTTCGGTAAAAAATGCTCGTGAACCAAAGCACGTGTATATTGAGGTTTAAGTGTAATACAGTCGTTCCTACGATATGTGAGACCGGGTCGTTATGCGTTGCAATTTTGCGTAATGATTTTGAAGAGATAATAAAAGATAACAGAAAGCCTCGGGATACGGAAACAAGATAGAAAGAAGATAAAGAACGAAAAAAGAAGAAGACGATTGATTCACGTCTCGTAAAATTAGCTTCTTTAATTTATTATGTCTACTGTCTGACAAACGTGATTTAAGAGTGGGACGTTTTAACATATTCACCTATAAATCCGAGTAATCTAAAATCTATGTTACAAATATATTTCAATTAAGATTCATATTAAATGCATTCCATAACCAGATACGTATTAATTCGCGTTTACACATCCCGCATGTGGATTTAAACATAAAAACTCAATGAAATTGAATGAAACTCAATGAAAAAAAAAATCAAATGAACATAAGTCAACAACTGCAACGCTTGCCAACGTTCCCTGAAACAGGGGTTACATTGGTAAAGTGAACCATTTTTTTACACTTTGCGTGGTCAGCCTCATACAAACCTATAAGTCAAGGGATTCATACCAGGAAATAACTTAGAATGAGACGGCGCGTGAACAGCTGATCTCGCGGTCAAATGTTCTCCATACAATTTGTATGAAAATAAATGGGCTGACAGTTAAAATCACATCCTCCCTTTTGACGCACTGATTGTAAAGGCTCAGCAAAGTGAGCCCAAGTCTCCGGGAGGTAGGGCGCGCTTCGTGCCCTGTGGAAATAGACCGGTCGGATGGTCACATGAATTTTATATGAGGAGTCGTTGTGTCAAGAGAGCTCCAGCAAAACGGCCGTGGAGCAAATCACAAAAACAAAATGTCAGACAAGAAATGAAGTGAGGTTTTCCCTTTTTAAAAAACCAATGAGGTTAAACTGTAACTGTAACTGACATGTAAGTTCACGCTTAACCATGCTGCACGTATCTAATCTAATCTAATCCAAGTTGCAAAGATATGTAACATTGCAGATTCACATACGTGCATTCTCACAAGCAGACAGGTACAAACTCGCGCTTGCGCATGCCGCATGTGAACCTACAACATGAAAACCGAATCTCAAATGGACATACACCCTGCAACTCCTGCCGACCTTCCCTGAAACAGGAGTGACATTGGCAAAGTGAACCATTTTCTACAGCATGGGTGGTCAGCTGCATACCAACACATAAGTCAATGTATGTGTGCATACAAAATATGCCTAACCTCACATGAACATACACATTGCAACTACTGCCACCTTTCTCTGAAACCGGGGTGGCATTGGCAAAAGTGAACAAAAGTTTTTACAGCATGGGGGTTCAGCCTCATACCAGCATATTAGTCAAGGAAACCAGAGTAACAAACATTTCCATAAACACCCCCGTAACTGTAACTTTAACTCTGTCGCCATTCCACTAGGAGTGGCTTGAGCTTCTGCAGATTTGCCTCCATATTTTCCTGTCCTCTTTAAATTCATTCATATCCATCACCTTTTCATACATCCTTCTCTTATTCCGTTCATTCACGATTTCCTCAATCTGATCCAGCCATACTTTTGGTCTTCCCTTTCCTCTTTTCCCTTTCAAATTTTCTCTGTATATATACACTTTGTAAGTTTTTCATCGTCTGTTCTTTCTACATGTCCAAACCATCCCATCACATTATTTTGTACCTTTACTTTCACATCCTCTTTCAACTTGCATTTGCCTTTCACCCATTATTTCTTACCTCTACCTCTCTCTACTTTTGCAAGTTATACTCCTCACGTGGTTCAAGGTTTTTATAGAATAGGTAAGTTAGATAAATAAAATGAATACTCACAATTTAAAGCAGACATACTTTCAGTTGTACGTGAAATTCCAAAATATAAAGGCCTTACCTGAAAGAAAAAATAATAAAACATTAGATAAAATATTTTTTTAAATCTTAAACAAATTTGTACAATTTATTTTTTAATAGACATTTGAATATTGACATGAGCAGGATTGCAGCTTTAAGGTTGGGATATTTGATGCAAAATTCTTTGTTTCATTATTTTCAAAATTCTTTAGCCACTCGTAGTGGAAACATGAATAGGGCAACAGCTACAGTAACCCGTAAGAGAAATAACAAAAAGCTTCCCTCCCTCGAGTGTTTAATGCATGGTACCTACGGTATGTTTTGGAAATAAAGTGGATGAGATGAAGTAGGAACATGATATTAAGAGAAAGTGGAGAGATGGATGAAACTGGGATTCAGCATTTCCGGGATTGCGATCTAATTTTGTGATTTATAAACGGTTAACGCAAAAACGCAACTAAGCTACACATATAGTGTAACTTCTTGCCTGCGTTAGCCCCGAAGGGGTTGCATGTGGCGATTCTGGACCTATTTATTTTTACGGGTAAGTGGGGTTTTCCCAGCTTCTGGAGGGGCTGGTTCTCATTTCTTGTGAAGGCTGAGTAAGCCTTGAGATCGGACCCTTGCTCTCGGCATGGAATGCAAGCAGTCTACCAATTGAGCTATCGACCTTTTTACGAGCTTGGTCGTCGCCGCTACAAAGCGACAATTCTCAAGCAAGACCCAGTTCCTGTAAGGCTGGATGGACATTTGGTGATCGGTCATTGGTAAAGGTTTATGATACTTTTAAACCAGCGAAGAGCAAATTTGAAAATATAAATGGTAAATTTTTTGTGCTCCGCCGGGATTCGAACCCACAACCTTCCATTCAGAGTCCGAAATGTAACCACTGAACTACGGACCGGTAAGTAATGTTATTCGATAATAGATGTTTTATGAAAAAAATTTTTTTTGTTAAAATTACCTTGTTACAAGACTTGTATTTATATAAGACTTGGTAAAAAATGTTGGAACACCAGTAAATACCGGTTTTGAGATGCAATCTCAAAAAGTGTGAAAGTGGGGTGGGTGGGAGGGGGTGTGTTGTGTGATAAATGAGAGAGACGCTTTAAGGCTTCGATCAGGGGAAGCCCTGATGGATGAAAGGCGAGCGAGAAACAGACCCCGGCTATTAATCCCGGGAAAATAAAACGCGAAAACTCTAACAGGTCCCAACCCTAAATCCCAAAACCATGGGACTCAAAATTTTTGAACGGAATATCCTGTCAAACAGTTAAGATGTTGAAATTGAAATATTTCGTTGTCTGATAATTGTCTTCTGAATGCAGTGCCTTGTTGCTCTAGCCATTTGTCTCTATGGTTCACCATCCTCTTGTAAAGGCAGTGCCTTGTTGCTCTAGCCATTTGTCTCTATGGTTCACCATCCTCTTGTAAAGGCAGTGCCTTGTTGCTCTAGCCATTTGTCTCTATGGTTCACCATCCTCTTGTAAAGGCAGTGCCTTGTTGTGCTAGTGATTTGACACTACTGGTTGCCATCCTCTTGCAAATGCAGTGCCTTGTTGCTCTAGCCATTTGTCTCTATGGTTCATCCTCCTCTTGTTAAGGCAGTGCCTTGTTGTGCTAGTGATTTGACACTACTGGTTGCCATCCTCTTGCAAATGCAGTGCCTTGTTGCTCTTTCCATTTGTCTCTATGGTTCACCATCCTCTTGTAAAGGCAGAGCCTTGTTGTGCTAGTGGTTTGACCCTACTGGTCACAATTTTCTTGTAAAGGCAGTGTTTTTTTGTTCTAGCCATTTGTCTCTATGGTTCACCATCCTCTTGTAAAGGCAGTGCCTTGTTGTGCTAATGATTTGACACTACTGGTTGCCATCCTCTTGTTAAGGCAGTGCCTTGTTTCGATAGCCATTTCGTCCCTTTGTGATTGTTTGTCTTATTTCCAACAGATGTAATTTCAAATCAGTAATGTTTGTATGTGTACTGGACCAATGTGTCTTATGAGTGCAGGAAATTGATTTTGAAAATATTAAAAACAGCTCCTACATTATTATGTTTTATGACTTTTTTCTTAGCTCAGATCGTGCAGAATGTGATTCTTAAGACCTTGCCATTTAAAGGCCGTATTTGAATCAAATGGTAGATAAGTCAAACAAGCACTGGGGAGACTATTTGTCTCCGCTGGAAGACATCCATTGTCTTCCAGCTCATTATTGTCAAAAATCTATCGCTAGATTTCCGTTCCATCCATGATATTTTTACCGTTATCTTCAAAACCTACAATTCCATTCAATTTTTTTTAATAATATGGTAGGGATATTTTAATAAACATCTTTATTTAAAAAAAAACATTTTGTCGTATAACGGTATCTTCTCTACAATAAATTCAACTTTTATAATATAACATCAAAAAAACATGGCCCATCCCTACAATTTGTAAAATTTACAACCAAAAGTCTGTACCTAGAGACGGGCCATGCATCATAAAATGTCTATTGTAAATTTAAATGCATTCGAACGCATTTTGATTATGGCAACACCAATAATTCATCGATAAAATCATAATTCATATGTGCGCCTGGCCACACCGCGCAACATTTGAAATTCGAATCAGCGAACGCGTTATTTTGAATTTAAATAAAGAACGCGCGCCTAGAGCCGCGACGTGGTGACTCATATTTTACAGTATTTTGTACCTACCCATTCTGTTTTCACACGTAATAATAAGGGGCTAAAGTGACGTATATCATAATGAGCCATAAAAACTAGAAAAAATATAATTAACTTGATCGTATACACATTTTTACGGGTGACCAGAGCATCTGTAGATTTGCCTTTTAATTTCATCACATTTTAACTACAATGCAATGCAAATAACTAACAAATTATAATATTCGTGTTTTTTTGACAAAATAATACCACTATAATGTCACAAAAACGACTTGCATAACAACAATACAATTATTTTCATGAGACATTTTGAACAACTTTAAAAAACAAGAGATTGGAATTAGTAATTAACTACTTTCGAAAAAAACAGAAGATTCACAAGAAGTTGAGTAAAATATAAAGTTGATAATTTGTGTACAGATTAATAATATTATATTTTTAAATAACTTCTAGGTTTAGTTCTGATATGAGTCAGTTCAATCCAAACTTGTTATACGACCCTTATGACTTATATGGAAACTGTGAAGCCTTATCAGATTATTGTGAAGTTGGCTACATTGCAACGTTTGACAGGAATGCAGGCGGAAAATTTGACACGAAATGACAATCCAGAGATTGCTTATGTCACGTTTAGTTGCAAATAACATAACTTCGATTACATTTCGAAACAATATAATGGCTTACAACAATATTGGACAGTATTGAACGGGATAACAAACATTTCTAAACATTAGTTGCGCTTAAATTTGAACCAAGCCACTACTACATACATATTATTTACTTTCATACATTATTTGAAGTTATGTGTTAGCTTTGGATTGTTTATGGTGCTGATTTGGAGTCCGCACGTGCATTGGCATAGACAATATTGTGTCATCACCCGGCTAGGTTGCTAAGGGAAAAGGCGTACAAATATTTTGTTATTGGTTGACTCTGGATGTAATGAAAGAAGTTTGCAAGGACCGAAAAAATGGTGGTTGATCTGCAATGTTGGCGGCTAAGGCTATTTTAATTTCGAATTCTCATTTTTTTTAGATATTTTGTACATTTTAATTTTATTATTTTACTCAGTGATTGTTTGTTATATAAAGTTACATGTAATTAATTGTTGTGTTTCTTGAATTATAGTTTGGTATGAGGCAGGCCACTTATACTGTAAAATAGGTTCACTTTGCCAATATCATCCGTCCGTAGTCCAGGTGGTAACACTTCGGACTCGTAACTGGAAAGTCGTGGGTTCGAATCCCGGCGGAGCACAAAAATATATCATTTATATTTTCAAATTAGCTCTTCGCTGGGTTGAAAAATACATAAACCTTTACCAAAGACCGGTCATCAAAAGGTCCATCCAGCCTTACAACAACTGGGTCTTGCTTGAGAATTGGCGCTTTCTACAGCGACGACCAAGCTCGCAGAGGGCTCTTGAGGTGTGATACACACAAAAACAGCGCTCACAAAGTAAATCAGACTAATTTAATTTTTAATCACCCCTGTTTCAGGGATGATCGGCAAGAGTCACAGGATGTTCTTTTGAGATGTTTTTATTTTGTAAATCTATATGCGGCATGTGTAAGCGCAAACCTATAAATCCCTGCTTATGGGAATGCACTTCATATGAATCATTATGTAATATATCTTTGCAACTTAGATTATAGATGGGTTGCTAAGGAAGGCATCTCGTATAAGACTGGCGTTTGCTCGCCGAGAAAAAAGTTTGAAATTCAAAAAAATGTTCCGACTTCATTGACATAGACAAAAAGGTTGATTGACAGCATCAAAGACAGAATCGAGGGGTTTTCACTGAAAATAAGATAAAAATGTATGCAAACATAGGATCCTAGATTCTTCATGACTCACTTATGAAAAAAATATGAGCATCTTGTATTTTTCAACCCTTAAAAACATGTGTACAAAAAACAATTTCTTCAATTTTACGATTTTCCAACCTACCAAGGAAACGTTATTTCTTTATGGCAGCACTCAAAGTGGATTATAATATTTTACGTCGAATAAAAAAAAAATATTGCCATAAAATAAAATAATATAAGGCGGTTGGTAGTAACGGAAAATGAGCGGGGATTATCTCTGGCTTTGTTCTTTTTTTAAAATCCAATGGCTGTCAGATTTATCTGTAAGGCTATAAGTCATTCGTCCCAGCCGGCCAGGTCAATAGGTATTATTGGTTTTGTATACCTACCGGTAGATTATTTTTTTTATTATTTTATTTTCTGCACGTTGGTAAAAATGGCGCGTAGGCGGTCATTGTTTTTTTTTTGTTTTCATTTTTTCTGGCAGTCCGATCCATTAGGATAATATGATTTACTAGCAGTACCCGGCGTGTTTCACTACGCCATTTGGGCATGTGGTATCAATTTTTTTCTACAGATAAAAGAGGAAACAACAGGATCAAAAAAAAAAGTGTGCTAATCGGAATCAAGCTTCACACAATTTATCTCTAGGTTAATCTTCACGTTTTCTAAAAAAAAAGGTCTAGGTACAACTGTTAAGCAGCAGAGCCAAGCATAGGGAAAATCGATTGCGGTGCTCCATTTATATTTAAGATAAAAAAATCGGCTATGTAACGTCACTCATCTAATCTATTCTAAGTTGCATGGATATAATTGTTACATTTGGAATTCACATTAAGTGCTTGCCCACAAGCAGACACGTATAAGTTCACACTTGCACATTCTGCGTGTGAACCTACAACATAAAAACCCAAATCTCAAATGAACATACACCCTGCAACTCTTTGCTGACCTTCCCTGAAACAGGGGTGACATTGGCAGAGTGAACCATTTTCTATTTATAGTTGGTCAGATGCATATTGACCTATACTAATCTAATCTAATCTAATCTAAGCTGCAAAGATATATATCATTTAAGATTTATACTAAATGCATTCCCACAAGCAGATATGTATAATTTCGCGCTAACACATGCCGCATGTGGACCTACAATATAAAAACCCAATCTCAAATGAACATAAGCCTTGCAACTCTTGCCGTCCTTCCCTGAAACAGGGGTGACATTGGCAAAGTGAACCAATTTTTATATGATGGGTGGTCAGCCGCATAACAACCTATAAGTCAAGGAACGAGAAAAGAATATAAAGAAAAGAATATAAACAATACATTAAATTTTATAATCATACAATTAAAGAACTAATCTATAAAATTCACTATACTCTTTGAGCAAAGTGAAGAAATAAATGTATTCCAAACAATCAGGAATATTTTTCAATGTAACCGCACTGTGAAACGTATGCAGTTGGGGAAAATGCTTCATACAATATGATGCACTTAAGTGTTTTTTCAACTATCTCCATGAAAGTGTTTAATTTATGTTGAATTTTTGACTCCCTGTCCTGTCTTTATCCCGGCCAAGTGAATTCACATTTTTTCCCCACATTTAAAATGTGCTCTATCCATTATTTCAATAAGTGAAAGTTTTAGGTAGTGCACACGGAACATTTTCTATTGACAACAAAATTGTAAGTCGCACGGCCGGGTTAGGTAAAAGGCAAACATTTTGTTTATCTTGGTTGCTTTGGACCATTGTCACATAGAAGAAAGACTAAAATACTTTTTTAACTTTGTTACAATTCACTTGAGTTTTATTTTTTAAAAAACACAACCAGTTTCGGGAGAAGCAGTACCTCCCATCTTCAGGTGTAAATATCAACACCTGATATTTACACCTGAAGATGGGAGGTACTGCTTCTCCCGAAACTGGTTGTGTTTTTTAAAAAATAAAACTCAAGTGAATTGTAACAAAGTTAAAAAAGTATTTTAATTAATTAAAATGTGCTTTCACAAAGTTACTGCCCAAAATCTAAATAATAGAAGAAAGACGTTTAACCGCCGAGAAAAAAACGATCTTTAAATTTGTGGTGAGTATATAATTTTACAGAAATGCGTTTTTTGAAAAAACAACTATATTATGTATATTTTAATTAAAAGTATGTTTCAATAAAAGGTTTTCATAATAATAATATATTTCAATATGGTCTTCTAGTTGTGACCTACGAACTTTTGTTTATCGTATTTTTTATAAGTGCGGGATATAAAAGCTTTCTTACATTTCTAAAATTCAACTTGGAATACTTGAATAACATTTTTTAATTTGGAACTTTTGTCTAGGCCAGGGGTCGGCAACCTTTTGAGTCGGAAGAGCCAAAAATTACAATTTACAAATTTCAAAGTTTTTCCTTGACTTATAGGTTGGTATGAGGCTGACCACCCATACTGTAAAAAATGGTTCACTTTGCCAATGTCACCCCTGTTTCAGGGAAGGTCGGCAAGAGTTGCAGGGCTTATGTTCATTGAAGATTGGGTTTTTATATTGTAGTTGGGGGGAGGGTGGGGGGTGAAAAGCGAGTACAAGTAGCGGAGAGATCGTTAATCGATTCAGAACGATTTAGTTTTTTTCGATCAGAAGTATAATTCTGTGTTTTTTTTATATTTGCGTATGAAGCTAAAGAGCCGTAACTTCACACCCAAAGAGCCGCATGTGGCTGGTGAGCCGCAGGTTGCTTACCCCTAACCAAACCGATATCGATCCACCATATTTGTAAAAAGTCCGGTCTATAGCTTAGTTGGTAGAGTAACTGCATTCCATGCCGAGATCTCGAGTTAGAATCCCACTGAAGTTGTCAGAAATTATTTCTCGTTTCAGTGTTTATTTCTAACCCAAAATAAAATACCGGCAAGGCTTACTCAGCCTTCATAAGAAATAAGTGTCAAGCCACTCAGGAGCTGAATAACACCCATTTCAAGTTGGCGTAAAGTAAAAGTTACTGGGTTGTTCATTTTAGATTTGGATTTTAAATTATGAGTAGGTACACATGCAGCATTTGTAAGCGTGAACTTACATGTGTCTACTTGTGAGCATGCATTTTATATGAATCTTTAATGTAAATGTATATTTGCAACTAAGATTATGTATTGTAGTTGAATATAATGGTCTTCTTCTATTGGGTGGTTTCAAAATTTACCGACCTCGTTGCTGAAATATTGAGAATTGAGAACCATTGTTTATTTGATCACCATCAAACTTCACACGATTCATTCTAAAAATATGTTACATGTTTCCTGAAAATTTCGTCAAAATCGGATGAGCGGTTTATGAGTATAGGGAACATACATACATACATACATACATACATACATACATACATACATACATACATACATACATACATACATACATACATACATACATACATACATACATACATACATACATACATACATACATACATACATACATACATACATACACACATCCTTCTTTATAGATTGCATTCCATGCCGAGATCTCGAGTTAGAATCCCACCGAAGTTGTCAGAAATTATTTCCCGTTTCAGTGTTTATTTTAAACCCAAAATAAAATACCGGCAAGGCTTACTCAGCCTTCATAAGAAATGAGTGTCAAGCCACTCAGGAGCTGAATAACATCCATTTCAAGTTAAGTAAAGTGGGTAAAGTTAAGTAAAATTTTCCCAACTTTTTTTTTTTCCCCATTTTTAGGTTAGGTTAGGTTTTTCCCGACTTTTGGGGAAAAAAAAATTTCCCCACTTTTGGGGAAATTTTCCCAACTTTTTTTTTTTCCCCCATTTTTAGGTTAGGTTAGGTTTTTCCCGACTTTTGGGGAAAAAAAAATTTCCCAACTTTTTTTTTTTTTCCCAGATTTGAAAGTGGGAACCATGCGCAGGGGGATAAGTGGGAACAATGCGCAGGGGGAAATTTCCCAACTTTTTTTTTTTTTTTCCCATTTTTAGGTTAGGTTAGGTTAGGTTAGGTTTTTCCCGACTTTTGGGGAAAAAAAAATTTCCCCACTTTTGGGGAAATTTCCCAACTTTTTTTTTTTTTCCCATTTTTAGGTTAGGTTAGGTTAGGTTTTTCCCGACTTTTGGGGAAAAAATAATTTCCCCACTTTTGGGGAAATTTCCCAACTTTTTTTTTTTTTCCCATTTTTAGGTTAGGTTAGGTTAGGTTTTTCCCGACTTTTGGGGAAAAAATAATTTCCCCGCTTTTGGGGAAATTTTCCCAACTTTTTTTTTTTTTCCCCATTTTTAGGTTAGGTTAGGTTTTTCCCGACTTTTGGGGAAAAAAAAATTTCCCAACTTTTTTTTTTTTTTCCCAGATTTGAAAGTGGGAACCATGCGCAGGGGGATAAGTGGGAACAATGCGCAGGGGGAAATTTCCCAACTTTTTTTTTTTTTTTCCCATTTTTAGGTTAGGTTAGGTTAGGTTAGGTTTTTCCCGACTTTTGGGGAAAAAAAAAATTCCCCACTTTTGGGGAAATTTCCCAACTTTTTTTTTTTTTTCCCATTTTTAGGCGTAAAGTAAAAGTTACTGGGTTGTTCATTTTAGATTTGGATTTTAAATTATGAGTGGGTACACATGCAGCATTTGTAAGCGTGAACTTACATGTGTCTACTTGTGAGCATGCATTTTATATGAATCTTTAATGTAAATGTATATTTGCAACTAAGATTATGTATTGTAGTTGAATATAATGGTCTTCTTCTATTGGGTGGTTTCAAAATTTACCGACCTCGTTGCTGAAATATCGAGAATTGAGAACCACTGTTTATTTGATCACCATCAAACTTCACAGGATTCGTTCTAAGAATATGTTACATGTTTCCTGAAAATTTCGTCAAAATCGGATGAGCGGTTTATGAGTCTATAGGGGACATACATACATACATACATACATACATACATACATACATACATACATACATACATACATACATACATACATACATACACACATCCTTCTTTATAGATATAGATGTGTGATAGAAAAAAGAAACATTGAAATGTATCTGAATTTTTCTACAAATGTATCATTGCTATACTTTTCAGTTAAAATAAATGTTACGCCATTGCCAATGCCACCCCTGTTACAGGCGGCAAGAGTAACATGCAGCATGCTTAAACGTGAACCTACATGTGCCTCCTTATGTAGTACATATTGTATGAAGAGTAAATAAGCAATGATTCGAATTTTGGAATTGATTTCATTTTGTCAAACGAATGTAATCTTCTTCTTCGTGTCATACACTACACTACTGTTACGAAATTAGGGTTCAATTGTCTTTCCAAATTAAAAATACACAGGTCTCCTTTAAAACTTATTTATTTTACACTGTTACAATATTTATTTTCACACTACTTTCTCGATTATTCTACTTGGTTTCGGTTCACTGATCAGATGGCTTCGATGTGTTTGTAAGTCGCTATGATACTGGCCCGCTCTGCAGGCCATTCGCACCTTTATACTCTTCAGAGCAGTATGATCCAGAACTAAAGTCGCCAGACGGTTCCAGAGTAATTATTACTTCTCGATGTTTCACGTACTACCTAGACACAACCAAAATCCTACCTACCAATGCAATACAGTATTCCTATAATTATAACAAATACCTACTTAGCCTAGAGAATTCTACACTTATACATAATTATCGATCTTACCTACCAATACTTTTGAGGATTCTTATAACTATAACTATCCATACTTATTTCAATATTTATATTTACATAACACTATAACTACCCATACTTATTTCAATATTTATATTTACATAACACTACCCCCCACCTAGACTGTTTCGTCCCGGAACAGTCTTGACTCTGTGTAGGTAGGGGCATGCTGATCCACGTCGACACCCTGTGGTCAGGAAGAAGTGGCAGTCCACGGATTTCTCCCCACTGGCTCTCGGCTGCGCTTGCTCGCAGCACACCATGACGCTGATGCCGACTCCCGAGAACACTGCTTCAATCATACTCCGGATTATCCGCCAGTCTCGATTAGCGCGGCCGCCACCCATCTTCGGTATTGCCAGACGCGCCTGCTGATCCTCCAACATGTAGTCACGCAGCTCAACAAGGCCGTCCCACAATGCCTTGTAGTCCTCTTCCAGGTTGCTGGAATCCGGGACAACCAGGCAGTATGCTTGTTGACGCCCCTTCGGTAGTCTCAGAGCTCTTCCTTGCGGGCTGCTCGAGGGTTGCGGTTCTCCGAATTTGTATCGGAAGACCCGTGCAATTCCTCTAGACATATCTAGATCTTCCGGTACACTGCATGCCAGTGTGTGGTCCCCAGTGACCTCAAATAAGTCCTTGTGGACTTCTGTGGTCACTCCATGGCGAATCTTCTGTCCCTCTTGCACCTTGCTCCAGAACGTCTCAAACAGGGGCGCTTCTTTGGATGCGACGCATTTTTGTACTCTCTGGGCGGGCTGGTCATTGTTTGACCACTTTGCTCTTTGAGTTGGCCGGTGGTTATCCTTCATGCGAGCACCCGCCTCATTGTTGTTGCTGATCTTGGACTCCAGGTTGGCAATGGTGTCCTTTGCCCTGGGCACCTGCCCAGTCTCCAGCTGCTGGAGCTTAGTCCTAAGCCCCTTGTTCTGTCTCTCCAGGCTCATCACAGTCTCGTGCAACTCGTCCCTCTCGGCCTCCGCTGTTCGCCGGACCCTTTCACTGCTGGCCAAGTTCTTCGTCAGCTGCCTGTTCTCCGTCTCCATGACTTTGACCTTTCTCTCGGCATCCTGGAGCTGAACTTGCAGTTTCCTCAGCCGTTTGTTCATCTTCATGGTGGTCTCTACATCCTTGCGGTCGTCTTCCAATTTCTCCGGTCCTTGAGACTTTGGGCACCTAGCGCTCAGGTGTCCTTGCTGGCCACACGTCCAGCAGTGCGCCCCCTGTCTCGTTGGCTCAAGTTGCTGCAGCACTTTTTCTATTATTTCCTCCGTCGTCAGTGGCTTGGTTTCTTGCACTTTCATCGCGCATACTCTGACGTGGCTTCTTATCGATTGTTTGACAGCCTCAAACTCCATCGCTTTGGTCAGTGCCTCGTTCAATGTCTTCGGAAGAGCCAGTTTCACTGCTTGCTGCGTCTCCCATTCTCGCAACCCGTTCAGAAACTTGTCCACTGCCAAGTTCTCGCAGATGTCATCAGGGAACGTCGGGTAAGCGTCTCGTACCAGGCGGGCGATGTCCATCTCAAACTCCTGGAGGCTCTCGTTGGGCTTCTGCACCCTTGTGTTCAGCTGCGACTTGTACAGCTGCTCCAGGCACTTGTGGCCATAGCGCATATCCAAGCGCTGCTTCAGCTGCCCAAAGTCACCACGGTTGTCCAGGGGTATGGCCTGCAGAACCCTGAGAGCGTCTCCTCGGAGCGACAGGCTGAGAACCGAAGCCTTCTTCTGCTGGCTCCAGGCTCCCATCATGGCAGCCGTCTCAAAGAGGGTCAAGTATTCCTCCCACGACGTCTTCCCGTCGAAGGTTGGGAGGTTGTGCTTTGCCAGCGAAGGGTCATCATCCCCTCTAGTGATCCTGGTTGGAGTTGAGCATCCCTGGTCGGTCTCGTCGTGAAGGCCGCCTTTGGGGGAGATTCTGGTGGACTCCATCTGGCACTTGTCAGCCAGCTCGGCACGCAGACGGTCTTCCAGGTTTGACATCCGAGTCTCCATTTCCCCCTTCAGGGCCGAGAGGTTGGTTGTCATCTTCTCCTCTATTTCTCCTTTCAGGGTTGTGAGACTATCCGCTATCTCCGCCTTCAGGTCTTCCCTCAGGGTCTTGGAATTGTCAGCCATTTTCTCCTCCAGGGTCCTGGCGTTGTCAGCCATCTTCTCCTCCAGGGTCTTGGCGTTGTCAGCCATCTCCGCCTTCAGGTCTTCCCTCAGGGTCTTGGAATTGTCAGCCATCTTCTCCTCCAGGGTCTTGGCGTTGTCAGCCATCTCCACTTTCAGTCCTGTCAGGTTACTGGTCATCTTCTCCTCCATGGTAGTGAGGCCTTCCTTCAAGTTTCCATTGATGCTGAGGTTCAGCTCCTCAAGGGCGCGGTCTCCCCCAGATGCCATGACAAAGTATGCCGGGTCTTCGCCTGACTGTTCTAGAGCTTCCATGAGGCGTGCTTGTAAGGCCGCCTTCCCTCCTGAGGTCTCCAGGTCCCTCTCCAGAAGCTCATTTTTAAGCTCAGTGACTTTGAGGTCCTTGATGTTCACTTTGGTTGCCATTTTTTTCAAAATTTACTTCAAAACAAAAATATTTTTAAATTTATTTAATACAAGTTTTGAGTTTTATATATATAGCTGTTTTGAATACGTACTTTAGCAAAATAATAATTTATCTGATTACACTGATTGGTAGGTACTGTCTTTTAATATTTATTTTTAAATCACCAATATTTTTAACATAATAATGTCTGATAGTACATAATTATTTATTTCGTCTCAAGTCTTTCAAACACACAGGTAGGTACTTAAGTAATGTACATTCACACACTTGTAAACAAAGGATAGTTATTCAAAAACTTTTTCTCGATGAATCTGGAACGTTCTTTTGTAATATTTTTCAAGATTTTTTATTTATTTATTTTATTTTTTTAATCACACACAATAATAAAAAAACTATGGTCCAATTTGATGACTTTCTCAATGCGGTAAAATAGTCATTATGTTATGTCCAGAATTATGTTCCATATGATGTTCCAGAATTTATAAGCAACTTGCTTTTGCGTCTTTTCTTTTAACAAAAATTTATTTAAACACTTGTTTTCACAAAAGTCAGTTCACACAAAGTTCAATTTGAATAAAGTTCATTTCAACACTATTTAATTTATTTTATTTATTTTTAGACAGAAGATCTTAATTTTTCTTGACAATTCCGCACCTGACGCCAATTGTTACGAAATTAGGGTTCAATTGTCTTTCCAAATTAAAAATACACAGGTCTCCTTTAAAACTTATTTATTTTACACTGTTACAATATTTATTTTCACACTACTTTCTCGATTATTCTACTTGGTTTCGGTTCACTGATCAGATGGCTTCGATGTGTTTGTAAGTCGCTATGATACTGGCCCGCTCTGCAGGCCATTCGCACCTTTATACTCTTCAGAGCAGTATGATCCAGAACTAAAGTCGCCAGACGGTTCCAGAGTAATTATTACTTCTCGATGTTTCACGTACTACCTAGACACAACCAAAATCCTACCTACCAATGCAATACAGTATTCCTATAATTATAACAAATACCTACTTAGCCTAGAGAATTCTACACTTATACATAATTATCGATCTTACCTACCAATACTTTTGAGGATTCTTATAACTATAACTATCCATACTTATTTCAATATTTATATTTACATAACACTATAACTACCCATACTTATTTCAATATTTATATTTACATAACACTACTCTTGTCCAGTGTCGGGCAACATCCACTGCTTCACTATTACTCTCCATTAGGTCGGCCAGTGAGCAGCTTGTTGGGCTGGCCGGGCAGATCCGAAGGTGATCCATTGACTGTTGGGCTCCGCATTCACAGAGCGTGGTGTCATCTTGATGAAGGATTCCCCAGGCCCTCATGTTACAGCAAGCTCTGCCAACACCCGTTCTTAGCCTGTTGAGTGCTGAATTTAATGAGGTCCGGACATTATTGAGTTTGAAACTTTTTTCTTGACGAGAAAACGTCAGTCTTGCAACAAAAAAATATTTGTATTCCTTTCCCCTAGCAACCCGGCTGCGTGACGATACAATATTGTCTTATTTATCAACTTTTTTTTTTCTTCAGAGTTCTTACTGGTTTCTCCGGTAGAGACAAAAAAATAATTCAGTTGATATTTTGACAGTTATATTGAGAAGGGGGGAAAGTTACAAAATAAAAACCATGCTATTACATTCCAGGAGAATATACAAATAAAAACTTTTTCGACAGTCATGGGTCACAACCCATATCAATCAACCGGAAGTTGGAAAAAACACTTTATAAATAAAAAAAGTCAAAACTAAAAGTGGAAATTGACGTGCATGTTTTCCCTGCAGAACATCATTCAGCAATCAACATTCTTGCATGTTCAAAATTAAATTTAAATAAAGATGTTGGTCTTTAGAACGCGGGTTCGATCCCCGTCTGGTACTTTAGATGAAAGATTCGACGCTAAGTAGACAGACCTACTAAATTGTATAATTGATTATAATTAATTAAAGAATATGAAAAAGTGAATATAATATTTGTTTTGCAACACACAGAGTTTTATTGCCATCCTTAGCAACCAATGACCAAATGCATTTTCCCTAGCAACCCTGCCGGATGAGGATACAATTTTATCTATGTCTATTCACGTGCGGAGCTATATTTAGAATTTTCAAAATGTTGGCCAACGAACTGTACGTAGTCCCATAATTTCTGCAAATAATTAATTGTTTTGAAAATACAAGAGCTTGAACTTGTGTTCGAGAAATGAACAAAGGGGTCTATTTTTAAAATATGTAAACAGTCAAAGGAAAAAATACTGAAAAACAGAACGTGTGTTGTAGTTCACAAACTTTGTTTTTAGTTATTGTTTAAGTAAAATATAAACGAATAAACGAACACTTGTTTAATAATTCAATGATTGCACAGCTGTGCTATGCTACCACTTCTAAGCTACACATATAGTGTACCTCCATGCTGCGTTTTCCCAGAAGGAGTTGCATGTGGCGAGTGGAACCGATTTATTTTCACAGGTAAGGGAGCCAACCAATTCAGTTGAAGTTGGGGTTTTCCAGCTCCCGAGGGGGCTTGTATTCATTTAGTCAAAAACTTTTCCGGTACTTCATTTTGGGCCTGAAATAAGCACCAAAACGGAAAATCATTTCTGACTCCCTTGGGATTCGAACCCGAGTTTTCAGCATGGAATGCAAGCACTCTACGAACTGAGCTATATCGAACGGATATGTTTAAAATAGGAATTTAAGTCATAAACAAATAGTCGGTTTTTGTAACAAAAATGTTTCTTTTTCAATCCTGTTTTTTTCTACGTATGTTCTTACTTAATAAAATGTATTTCAAAGGTGCGACTATAATATAAGAAAATAAAATAAATACGTTGCAGACACCGAAAATGATGTTTATCAATTTTCTAAGAAAAAAAAACGTTAATTTATGCTTTTGGATTTTTACAACACAAATATTTATTTCATGCTTAGTTACATTATTCTTAGTTTTTTAATTAAATTAAAAGACTTGAAGTTCATAAAAATGCTTATTTTAGTTCGCAATTGGCCGCGGCGAGGCGCTTTGTTTGCAAAATTCGCGCGAAATAGCGCCATGTTTGTTTTGAGCTGTCAAAATAATAAACTGCGAAAGAGAAACGCGTGAACGAATGACAAGATGCTATAAATTTAAGATTATATTAGGCGTTCAGTCATTTAAATACTGAAATTATGTTTTGTCTTGAAAAATAAATATTTCAAGGAGGAAATGTGTAAAAAAACATATCGAAGACAAATGGGCGAAGATGGTTACCCTGTGGCAGCCCAAAGCTGGAAGTCTCATCACCATGGTAATTCTTACCTACCGAATATCGGTAATATTTGTATCAACACCTGTCAATCCAAGATGGCCGCAAGTGAACAGCAGATTAGTCGTCATACAAATATTACCGATACTCGGTAGGTGGGAATAACCGTGGTGATAATACTTCCAGCCCAGGGACGTCGAGCAGTGGAGTTGGGAGACCACAGCTGAGATAGTTGGATGATGTTGAAGGCGCTGCAATTACGAGGAGCCTGAACAGGGAGGTTTTGAGAGGATTGGAAGAGTCCTACATCCAGCAAAGAATAGAGACAGGCTGAGAAAAACGATGAAAATGTAACTATTATGCTCCTGAAGATGCCTCATTAGGGAAAAACGTTTGAGTTAAAAAAAAAAAGTGAATTAAAACTTTGTTGTTCCTATAGAATTTATAAAAAAAATACCATTGACTTTCATCGCGTTAACAGAAAAACTCTAAAAAATATAATGATAAACATGTGTTGAGACGGAAACGAAAGCGATATGGGTACCAGAATATGAAGAAATTATAAAAAAAAAGAAAATAACAACCTTGGTGCACCTAAATTTCATTATGTGTTCTGAGAGATGTCTGGAGTCCATATTATGAGAGAAACAATCACTTTTTCCCTTTTATGTGGTTTTTTAGTCTATTCCTGGGTCTTTGATTTGCACTTTTTTACACTTTAGGCACTTTTCTACTCTATGGTCGCTTTTTCCCCATTTCCTGTTTCCTTATTTCCAGTTCCCCCATAACCCGGTCGCCATTTGTCATAAAGCGTCATTTTTCCCTTGTGGTCACATGTCAGTTGAATTCACCTTCGAAAATTTGAGTGAATTGACA
This sequence comes from Agapetus fuscipes, assembly GCA_951799405.1. Taxonomy (NCBI): domain Eukaryota; kingdom Metazoa; phylum Arthropoda; class Insecta; order Trichoptera; family Glossosomatidae; genus Agapetus; species Agapetus fuscipes. The sequence goes on along the minus strand of OX637336.1, from coordinate 17,430,563 downwards.
ATATTCCTGGGCAAAAACATTTAAAAGAGTGTTATTTTACCATCTTGTGTCCTTGTGAACAATTAAAAACTAAAACAGGTGATATTGTGGTGGTTAAAAGTTCGCATACGTATTTTTCTTGGTTATGCCACGCTGTCATATTTACGAAAAACGTTTTTCGTTATTTTAACGGAGTTTTTACTTTAGATAACATCAAAATCAGTGTTATGAGTTGTGATAACAAAAAAGGGCCACCTCCCGCCAAAATTTCACAGGATTCAGGTGATGTGGATGCATTGAGGTATATATACTAGAGACGTAACGTTGCTCGAAACACGTAGCACCCTGTAGTAAGTCAAAAGTCGTACTCGAGAAAAACCCGATTTTGAGGCTCGTCAGTCTCACGCAGACTTACACAGCGAACGGACGTGACAGGTGGTAATACATATTGCCATAAATGTCTAAATATTGTGATTGGAGTTTTCAAACACCATTGTTTGTGAACTTGATCAATTATACAACATGCACAAATGAAAAAAAACACAACATACTAGCACAGATTAATTATTAAAACAATTTATTTTTGAAAAAAATAAGTTTTTCTTAAATATATTTTAATTAATGTTACACATTTGACACCGACAATAAGGTTGTAAACTGCCGGGTTGCTGGTTGAAGACTTGCTCATATAATTTTTAAAAGTTAAGGACTAAAGTTACATTTCATTTTAATCTGACATTCATTTTTAATAGTATTACTGTAGGGGAATTTTATATCAGAGAATTATGACATCCAGCCCTTTTTGTCGTGTTTGAAGTCTGCCATGTGTTTGCTAAAATTATTGCTATCTCGTTTTAACCTGAGAGTACAGTGCGCGTTATTCGATGCAGAAGCTGGATAAAAACTGATTGTCTCCTTGCATCTGCATTAAAACGTTTCCAACGGACTTCGGCTTGACATTTTTTTCCTGATTGTATGATGGTTGCGACTCTATAGTATATATCTCAATGTGTGGATGTAAAAATGCGGATATGACACTTCGGAATCAGGTTCACCGCCGCGGCGTCAGAAACGGCTTAGGGTTGTCTTGGACCCAAGGATAGATTATCTGGTTTCCCAGAGGGAGCCACTTAATGCTATACCAGGCGAGTCTTTCGCCCGAAATGGACTCTCAAATAAAGGAAATGACCGAATCCGGAGTTATAGAGGCAGCGGAGTCATCTCCCAGCTTCTTATCAAAAATGTTCCTAACACTCAAATCGGACGATTCCCCGAGAATGATTTTCAACCAAAATCGTTAAAACTTCTTCCTAGACCCGGCTCCGTTCGAACTCATAAGCCACTACAAAGTGTCAGAGTTTCTTATCAAAAATGTTCCTAACACTCAAATCGGACGATTCCCCGAGAATGATTTTCAACCAAAATCGTTAAAACTTCTTCCTAGACCCGGCTCCGTTCAAACTCATAAGCCACTACAAAGTGTCAGAGTTTCTTATCAAAAATGTTCCTAACACTCAAATCGGACGATTCCCCGAGAATAATTTTCAACCTGAAATCGTTAAAACTTCTTCCTAGACCCGGCTCCGTTCAAACTCATAAGCCACTACAAAGTGTCAGAGGTTCTGCAGCCAAACGATTGGTTGTCGAAAATAGACCTATCGCAAGCTTACTTTCATCTCCCAATAGCACATCGGAGATTTTTGCGACTGGTCTATCGAGGAGAATTACTTCAGATGACAAGTCTGCCCTTTGGCCTTTCATCTGCCCCCAGAATGTTTGCAACCCTCACAAATTGGGTAGCCCAACTACTTTCTGCTGCGACGAGATATCCGGACAATCGTTTATCTCGACGACTTCCTCCTTGCGAACCAATCCAAGGACGATCTTTGTCGACAATCGCATCTTTGGCCTTTCATCTGCCCCCAGAATGTTTTCAACCCTCACAAATTGGGTAGCCCAACTACTTACTGCTGCAACGAGATATCCGGACAATCGTTTATCTCGACGACTTCCTCCTTGCGAACAAATCCAAGGACGATCTTTGTCGGCAATCGCATCTTTGGCCTTTCATCTGCCCCCAGAGTGTTTTCAACCCTCACAAATTGGGTAGCCCAACTACTTACTGCTGCGACGAGATATCCGGACAATCGTTTATCTCGACAACTTCCTCCTTGCGAACCAATCCAAGGACGATCTTTGTCGGCAATCGCATCTTTGGCCTTTCATCTGCCCCCAGAATGGTTGCAACCCTCACAAATTGGGTAGCCCAACTACTCACTGCTGCGACGAGATATCCGGACAATCGTTTATCTCGACGACTTCCTCCTTGCGAACCAATCCAAGGACGATCTTCGTCGGCAATCGCATCTAGCAGTAGATATCCTACAATCTCTGGGGTGGTATGTAAATCTCCAGAAGTCAGTGCTCTTCCCCACTCAACAATTAGAGTACTTGGGAATCGTTTGGGACACGCATAACAATTGCAAATTCCTTTCTTACCGGAAGCAAGAGGCATTGTGCCACTCACTTCGAGCAATACTGACTTCTCGAAAATGGTCCTTAAAACTGGCGGAAAGTCTCCTAGGAAGACTAAACTTTGCCAGCTTCATGGTCGCCTCCACTGCAGACAATTGCAGATAGCGAGCAGGCCACTGAAGCACCTGTCACCAAGAAGGTCTTTCTTGCCGGAAGCAAGAGGCATTGTGCCACTCACTTCGAGCAATACTGACTTCTCGAAAAAGGTCCTTAAAACCGGCGGAAAGTCTCCTAGGAAGACTAAACTTTGCCAGCTTCATGGTCGCCTCCACTGCAGACAATTGCAGATAGCGAGCAGGTCACTGAAGCACCTGTCACCAAGAAGGTCTTTCTTACCGGAAGAAAGAGGCATTGTGCCACTCACTTCGAGCAATACTGACTTCTCGAAAATGGTCCTTAAAACTGGCGGAAAGTCTCCTAGGAAGACTAAACTTTGCCAGCTTCATGGTCGCCTCCACTGCAGACAATTGCAGATAGCGAGCAGGCCACTGAAGCATCTGTCACCAAGAAGGTCATGACAAATGACCGAGGACAGCTTACAAGTAATAGAGTGGGGGATAGGGAATGCGAACGAATCAAGTTCCATCCACAGGGAAACCTGCGAACGTTTCTTGACAACAGATGCGTCAGACTAAGCTTGGGGAGCAACTCTGGACGACTTGATGCTGTCAGGACAGTGGACCGTTCAAACAAAAGAATCGGCACTCCAAACGAAAAGAGTTGTTCGCTGTTTTCACAACCCTGCAACGCACAGCGCACGACCTTTCTGGCTCCGAAATTCTGGTACAATCAGACAACAAGACAGTAGTCGCCTACATCCGCAAGGAAGGGGGCACCAGATCCAAAACACTCCTAAATCTTACCCAAGATCTGTTGACTCTGGCAGGCCAATGGGAGATCTCGCTAACAGCGCAGTACCTACCGGGAAGATACAACGGAGACGCGGATCACCTATCAAGAGGAAGATCCCCTCCAGAGTGGCATCTTTTATCAACAGCAACGAAGGCCATTTTCAATCATTTCGGAGTACCAGATATAGACCTGTTCGCATCCACGACGGCACACATGAGTTCAACTTACGTATCCAGAGACTCCACAGACTCATGCGCAATCTTTCAAAACGCGGAAGAGAAAAGACTGCTCCTGTCAGGATGGAGAGCTTCCACACTCAACACATATAAACCTGCTTGGCAAAGATGGTGCCGCTGGATACTGGCGGAAAATACCCATCCCAACACATCATCTCCTAATCAATTGGCAAGGTATCTAGCGCAACTGTTCATAAACAAAAAACTGTCATACAGGACTATACTGGTACACAAGTCAGCCATCGTAACCTTCTGCAACCCAATGATGGAAAAGAATCTCAGCTCAGATTTCCTAGTGAAACATACATTAAAAGCCATAGCAATGGTAAGGATTAACCCTCCTAAGTCCCCTGTGTGGAATTCGCAGATAGTGAAAGACTGGCTAGTCAGGAACACTCCTCGTTCAGATTTTCTCTATGAAGTTGCGTGTAGAACAGCAATCTTACTTCTGTTATCCTCAGGAAGAAGAGTACAATAATGCTAAATATCACAGAAGGAAACATTCTAGACGAAGGCACATCAATTGTGTTAATTCCATTTGTTGGATCAAAAACAGATACACTTCTGGAATCCAAGGAACACAACGTCAACCCAGTCTTCTGGATAAGGAAGCTGATTGAACTATCACGCGAAAGGAGATCAGGACAAAATATTTATAACCTGTTCATCAGCACCCGAGGACAAGTGAAGGCAGCTACAAGAACAATCATAGGAGGATGGGTAAAGAACACGCTAAAATCAGCAGGAGTAGAGGCCACTCCCGGCAGCACACGTTCAGCGGTCGCATCACTTAATTGGCTGGAGAACTACCCAATAGAAAACACTTTCAGAAAATGCTATCAGAAAGAGATCTTGAAACATACAGCTCCAGAAGATCCCTCCCTATTTCAACCAGTTAATATCAAATAAAGACGTCCCCGGTCACCAGGAGATAATAGACAGATCTCTCATAATATGGACTCCAGACATCTCTCAGAACACATAATGGGGGAGTTTTACCTACCATTAAAACTCTTATTATGTTTCTATAGATGTCTGGAGTCCAGGTAACCCCTACCTGGTGTATTATGAGCTTTATGACAAATGGCGACCGGGTTATGGGGGAACTGGAAATAAGGAAACAGGAAATGGGGAAAAAGCGACCATAGAGTAGAAAAGTGCCTAAAGTGTAAAAAAGTGCAAATCAAAGACCCAGGAATAGACTAAAAAACCACATAAAAGGGAAAAAGTGATTGTTTCTCTCATAATATGGACTCCAGACATCTATAGAAACATAATAAGAGTTTTAATGGTAGGTAAAACTCCCCCATTTTTTGTCTATGGACATTTCATGGACTTAAAAAAAATTGACGTCACCTCACCGGTTTACTAACCAAATAGAAAACCAATATTTTGCTTTTGGTTGCCAAGGATCTTAGTCACCTAAACATGTGATGTCATCCCTGGAAATTTGTAAAGTTCCGACTCCTTTCTGCAACTGACGCCATTTTCATGGATTCGCGCCAAATTAAATTATCAAACGAGCAACATTAGGCGCTAGAATTGTTTTATTTCACTCTCTTTCCTGCTCCAGCCGTATCTTGTTTGGTGTTCCTTTTTCACCCTTGCCGAGAACGTGACTCAGTTGAGAGTAATTTAGAGCAAGTTGCATGTCTTATTATAGATATGCGAGCAGAGTGATTCAAAGTTTTAGTTCATACATCATATAAGTGCAATGTGCAATTTTCTTGGGTTCAAATCTAATAGTGTAAGACATGATTTTCCATTTTTGTTGTAAGTCCTCTTGCGACATGTGTAAGCGTGAACTAATAGGTGTCTGCTTATGGGAATTCATGTAATATGAATATTAAATATAATATACTTTGCAACTTAGATTATAGACTCAATGGCACCTGTTAGCTAAGGATTGATCAACCCGACGGGACTTGAATCGGCAATGCTTTTATTTTACCGGCTTTGATGCGCCATTGACATATTTATATCGGAACCAAAATACGCAACTAAGCTACACATGTAGTATAACCTCTTGTATTATCCCCGAAGGGGTCGCATGTGGCCATTCGGGGATTATTTATTACGGGTAAGGGGGCCAGCATCACACCAACCACTTGCAGTTGAACTAGGGGTTTCCCAGTTCTCTGCGGAGCTGGTTTTCATTTCTTGTGAAGGCTGAGTAAATCTTGCCGGTATTTTTTTTGGATGTAAAATAAGCACAAAAATGGGATATCATTTCTGGGGTCATCGGAGGTGACCGAACCCTTGTTCTCGGCATGGAATGCAAGCATTCTATCAACTGAACTATTGACCGGACTTTTTACGAACTTGGTTGTCTCAAGCAAGACCCAACTGCTAAAAGACTGGATGGACCTTTAGTGACCAGTCTTTGGTAAAGGTCTTTGAATTGTTCAACCCAGCGAAAAGCATATTTGAAAATATAAATTATATTTTTGTGCTCCACCAGGATTTGAACCCACAACCTTCAATTGCGAGTCCGAAGTGTTACCACTGGACCGGTTTTCCATCTCAGTTTTCATATGAAATTTCCCATACAACTTTTCCCTTGCATCTGTATTTTATCTTTGTCTGCTTGCTGAGACAAAGATTTCAATAATGTTTCTTGAAAATCTTTGCCGCTTCAGCTGCAAGTATTGCAAAACCAAAGTTCTGAATAAGGATTTGTCATGCATTTTGTACTCCGAGGAATAGGTACCTACCATCGATCAACCTAAAATATGTAGATGGAGCATCTCAGCCGATTTTTGCACCAAAAAAGAGAGCGCCTTAGGCACAAACAGACACGTGTAAGTTCGCATCTACGAATGCTGCATGTGTAATCAACAAATAAAAAAAAGTCCTGCAACTCTAGCCGAAATTTCCCGAAACAGGGGTAACATTGGAACAGTGTACCATTTTTTTTAGAATGTTTGGTCTGCCAACCTATAAGTTAAGGAACACAAATAATGCAAGGAATTGATTTAAGTATATAAACAACTATGTATAACCAAAAAAGACAGAGTCCTTGAGGATTGTGGTGCAAGAGGCCCTGAGCCTTCAAGGCCTATAAGCCGAAGAAAGAAAAAAAAAGAATATAAAAAAAAATGCTTTAAATATACCACAGATATTCTTTTCATCATAAATCAAACACGCAACAACACAACTAAGCTACAAATATAGTGTAACTTCTTGCCGTGTTATCTCCGAAGTGTTTCGCATGTAGCGGGTGGAACCTATTTATTTTTACAGGTAAGGGGGCCGGCCTTACGCCAACCACTGAAGTTGAAGGGGATGTACACAAATACTGAATAACACTTTACAAGTATACAAACAACAAGAACTAAAAAAAAGCTTTAAAAAGTTTGATGCATCGTTGCAACTTAGATAACAGATATATTTGTGATCATAAATCGCACACAACACGCTCCCTCAGTTCTTGTTTATCGTATATGCCAATCTTGTCAAATATGACTTTTTCATGCAGTTGTCTTAAGAATCAAATTCTACACAATCTGAGCTAAGAAAAACTGTAAAACTCGATAATGTGAGAGTTCTTTTAAGTATTTTTAAAATAAATTTCTTGTTTTCATAAGACACATTAGTCCAGTACACATGCAAACATTGCTCATGTGAAAATTTCTCAATGGCGTATACGATAAACAAGAACTAAGGCAGCGAACAGACAATAATGTGCAATGAAACGCATCCACACAGTCGCCGGCACTCCTAGAGGGGTCATTAGCATTGGAAAGGTGTGCCCAGTCATCACATAAAGTCCTCACCAGCCAAATCAATGCCCGCATAACTTTAACGACTCACTTGAATGACTTTTCCCGATGATTATTCCGATGAATAAATTTAGACTGGCGCATAGATTTTAAATAAAGTAAGAATTAAACAATAAAAAAAAATGATAAAAGTGTAACATTGAGAAGATTGATTTTAAATTATGTAAAAATAAAACACACAGTTTTTCTTCACGAGTTGATTTATTTCCTCGAGCGCTTTCGATGTTATCACATAATTATCAACAGGACAACAAGTTGTCCTCAAAGTTGTCCTCAAGCTGTATCAATTTTTCCTGTTGATAATGATGTCATTACATCGAAAGCGCTCGAGGAAATAAATCAACTCGTGATGATAAACTTTGTGTTTATTGTTGATTATTAATTAAAATAAATGTTGATTATTTTTACGGTGTTATTCTCAAACGGAAAAACCATGGCTCATCCGTAGCCTCCAGTGAAATTTCCATACAAAAAATCGATGATCGGCAGATAAGATATAGGTTAAATATTTTGTGACTAGCATTGTTAGTATTCCTTAAATTATAGAGGTTGGTAAGAGGTTGACCATCCATACTGTAAAAATTGTTTACTTTGTCAATGTCATCCCTGATTCGGAGCAGGTCGGTAAAAGTCTCATTGTTTATGTTCATCCGAAGTTTGGATTTTTATTTGTAAGTACACGTGTGGCATTTGTAAACGCGAAATTACACGTGTCTGCTTGTGGGCATGCATTTAATATGAGTATAAAATTAAAACAAATCTCTGCAACTCAGATTAGGTTGCCAAGGACCGTTGTCTCGTAAAAGTGTTACGCTCTACAGCCGAGAACAAAATCAAAATTATTTGCATGTTATATTACACATTACAGTCGACAAGCTTTGGTAGAAGTGTTACTGAAAGAAGAAGAAGTTGATTTATCCAAGAAGTTCTCTTATGATTGGGTAGAGGTGAACTGTTATATGGGCCATAGGGATGTGTAGCGAAGATTGCATACGCGCTACAATGGTATTGTTAGTCTGCGGTGCGTTACTCGGTAATTACAACACTAGCTATTGCAAATGGGTTGCCAAGGACCGTTGTCTCGTAAAAGTGTTACGCTCTACAGCCGAGAACAAAATCAAAATTATTTGCATGTTATATTACACATTACAGTCGACAAGCTTTGGTAGAAGTGTTACTGAAAGAAGAAGAAGTTGATTTATCCAAGAAGTTCTCTTATGATTGGGTAGAGGTGAACTGTTATATGGGCCATAGGGATGTGTAGCGAAGATTGCATACGCGCTACAATGGTATTGTTAGTCTGCGGTGCGTTACTCGGTAATTACAACACTAGCTATTGCAAATGGCGCACCCTTAACACATCAAAGACAGACTATACGCTTAGGATAGTGTTTTTTTTTTTTTTTTTAATTGTGAAGACGAATCCCTCCCCCCTCCCAGTTTCGAGCCGCAGCATCTACAATCTTTGTTGCAAAGATACATTAACATTTAGAAATACATATTAAATGCATGCCCACAAACAGACACGTGTAAGTTCTAAAAATCTAAATCTAAGTTGCACAGATATGTATCATTTGAGATTCATATTAAATGCATTCCCACAAGCAGACACGCATAATTTCGCGCTCACATATGCCGCATGTAGACCTACAATATAAAAACCCAATCTCAAATGAACACAAGCCCTGCAACTCTTGCCGACCTTCCCTGAAACAGGAGTGACATTGACAGAGTGAACCTTTTTTACAGTATGGGTGGTCAGCCTCATACCAAACCTGTCAAGGTAATATTGAGGGTATACAACCAAAACGCACTAAGTCATTATTCATTGTTTTGGGATAATGACCTTAACAACCAGAATGCATAATGCTTTGAATGCAAAATTGGCAAAATTTGACTTAGTGCGTTTTGGTTGTATACCCTCGATATAAGAAAATAACATAGAAAGTCCCAAGAAGTATGATAACAGTGAAATATTCTCTGTTCAAAGTGTGATCAAGCATTTTTAAACGGTCAATACTATATGTGTAGTTTAGTTCCCTTTTGCGTTGTACCTTCTGGAGAAATTTGGAAATGTATTTTTAATTATTTTTTTATAAAATATCGCCTCGGTTGTTAAAGTGTTAATCACTGTCACGATTGATTGGACTTAGAGAATGAGCTTTGCGTATATACGAGTATATGACTCATAGTACAGATCTCCAAGTATAACAACTTCACGTTAAAACTCAACCAAAATGTATGAAAACTAAAACGCACACTGCAGGCGCTGTTTCCATTTACAGCTTTTTTGGTAAAAAGCCATGGTTGAGTTTGAGGGTTACGTTTTATACTTGTAATGCAGTGTTATAGTGCAGAGTCTTTACTGAATGATACGTGGCACAATGGTCATAGTTGCGTCTGCAAATACAAACAATGCACGCGGGAATCGAACCCGGAACAATGAAAGTAGAACGCAAGCACGCATCACTAACCACCGAGCCAAAAGATGCAAATATACAAACAAATGTAATTATGGATTCGTGGGATATATATCGCCACCTTAAAGGTAAAAAAGTTCACTGATTTGAGAAATCGTGGATAATACATTGTATTAGGTGTAACTTCTAAAAGTAAGTGAAGTAATTGTAAGGAAGTGCTCATGACAAACTTTCTAAACTACAGGATATTCACACTTTTTTAGTGTTTTCTCTAATAGAAAATAGTGGAAAAGTACATTCATCTGAGACACCCATGTTAGCTTATTATGTCACTTATTCAGTTTTAACTTTAAGGTATCGATATGGAAAATTTATAAAGCAGCTGTTTGAAATTAAACGGTCCGTAGTCTATTGGTAAACGCTTGGGGCTCGCAATCGGAAGATATTGGGTTCGAAGGTACCGGTATGGAAGCGATCGATCTTTTTTAGATAAATATAATCTGAAATTCATATTAAATGCATGCCCACAAACAGGCACGTGTGAGTCTACGTTTGCAAATGCTGCATATGTACATAAAAATTAAGATCCAAACCTCAAATGAACGTATACCTTGCAACTTTTGTCGACCTACCCTGCAATAGGGGTAATCTTGACAGAGAGAACCATTTTTTACAGTACGTGTGATCAGCCATATCAACCAACATAAAAGTCAAATAATATTAAATAATAGAAGAAGACGGCTATTTCAATATAAAATGAACAATTAAATTTCTAGCAGTGCAATACACGAAACATGTGATCTATAGCTGATCTACGTACATCGATTTTTTGTATTGAAAATTAACATAGGCTACGGATGTACCGTGGATTTGCTGCTTGACAATAACACCGTAAGACACTAAAATTCCTAATGGATTTTTTTTCTAGCCTAAAGAATATTTTTAATTTAAAGTTGTCTTTTGTGATGGAAGACAAAAAGAGAGACTTCGAAACGTAATAAAGTCGAGTAAACAGAAAAGAATTGCAGTGAAAAAGACAAAGAAAAAAAAGAAGTGAAAAGTAGCAGTCTATTGAATTCTTTGAAATATAAAAAAAATGCTGTACACTCCATATAGATTTGTATGGTAAAGTAAAGGGTGTGCTACGGAGTTGCATGAGATGAGAAATATTGCGATTGGCAGTTTCATATTTGTGCCGCATGTCTAGACGGAGCGCGTTTTTTAAAATGAAACGGTGTGTCTATATAATCTATAATCTAAGTGGCAAAGATATATTACATTTAAGATTCATATTAAATGCATTCCCATAAGCAGATACGTTTATATTCGCGCTTACACATGCCGCATGTGGACTAACAATATTAAAACACAAATCTCCAACGGACATCTATAAACTAAGTTGCATAGATATATTGCATTTAAAGGCTTTGCTTAATTGCCGTCCACAGTCAGAAACGTGTAAAAAAAACAAACCTCAAATGAACATACACCATATAACTCCTCCCGACTTTACCTAAAATAGGAGGTGCATTGGCAAAAGCCAATCAAGTTTTTACAGCATAGGAGGCTAGCCCCATACCAATTTATTTATCAAGGAACAATGAATGAACATACTCGTAATCAAATGAATGCATTTCTTGTTGCCCTTCCCTAAAACAATGGTGACATTGGCAAAATATATCTATTATCTATAATCTAAGTTGCAAAAATACATTAACATTTTAAATTCATATTAAATTCATGCCCACTAACAGACACGTGTAAGTTCGCGCATACAAATGCTGTTTGTGTCTTATCTAATCTAATCTAAGTTGCAAAGATATGTAACATTGGGGATTCATATTATATGCATTTTCACAAGCAGACACGTATAAGTTCGCGCTTGTATATGCCGCATATAAATTTCATATTATACATATAGTCCATCACAACACAACACACAATTTTGCTCCTAGCGAAAATATTTTAATTAGTCTTCAATTTTATTCAAATTCCACCAAAAGTGTTCAAATAGTGTTATTAGACAATAATCCTTTTGTTAACAGTGGTTATATTCTGTGCGCAAGCGGTTTTTAGTGTTTTTTAATAGTTTATAATACATACGAAATCTGACTTAAGTGGGTACATAAATTTTAAAAACCACTTTAAGCTTATTCTACTGACCACATAGCGGCGCTACCTTCAAACTAAACTTTTTTTTTTTTTTTTTTTTTTTTTTTTTTTTTTTTGAGCTGGCATTACTACTTACTTTAATAAAACTTTCACCACTAGGCGATAGATATCGCTCCAACTTGTAATTTTATTTTGTTTAAAATAATTACTATAAAATATAGATACATACTTGAAATTTTTATTCAAAACAACTAAATAAATTATAGATAGAATGAATTGCATAAAATGTAACGATAAATTTACTGATGGTGTTGTTTGTGGCTCTTGCCATAATAATTTTCATTATTTCTGCGCCGGAGTTGCCGAATCCAGCTATCGCAAGATGGGGGCCGACAGGAAGGTGGCCTGGAGGTGCTCAACCTGCAGAGCGCCTGCCCCCGCGCCGGCTGCAACCACAGACATCGCGCTGGTACTCAACGAACTCAAGGCAATCAGAAACGACTTTAGCAGTTTCAAATCTGACATCAAGACGAACACGGTCGCTCTTCATGACGTAAATCAATTAATAACCGACCTAGGCTCTCGCTTCGATAAATTTGAAGCTCGACTCGACAAAACCGAAAAATCCCTAGAAAAACTGTCGTCCATTCAGAAAGATTTAGACGCCGCAAGAGACACCATCACTGTAATGCAAACTGAAAAACGGGACTCTGATCAGTACGCTCGAATAAATAATCTCGAAATATCATGTCTCCCATATAAAAAAGGCGAAAACCTGAATAACATCGTACGAGAGCTCTGCACCTGTGTGAATTTTCCGCTCCTGGATACAGACATCGACACAATACATCGTGTGCGTCGATTCAACACATCTGAGTCCAACAGCGATCCCAAGCGAGAGCCGGCTGTTGTCATCCGCTTCACCCAGCGAAGGCGCAAAGACCAGCTGCTTGCAGCTGTTCGCGCGCGGCGCGGTGTGACCACGGCCGACATGGGGATGCCGGGACCGGCCACAAATGTTTACATCAACGACCATCTTATTCCACACAATAAAATTCTATTGAAGGGCGCAAGGGAACGCAAAGCGGCTCTAGGATACGCATACTTATGGGTGCGTGACTGCAAAATACTAATGCGAAAGTCGGACAACACTAAGGCTATTCGCATTAATTGTGAAAGCGACTTGTCAAGTCTTAAATGACTAGAAAAAGTTCTTCATTTTATAATTGCTTACACTCACATGCTTTTTAAGGTTCTTTTTAGTCTCCGTTTTATATTTTTATCTGTTTTTCCTGTTTTCTCTACTTTGCTATCACATCCCAAAAATTTAAACCCTTACCGTTTTCCTCTAATCATCTTTCTCAACTACATATTTCCTTATACTGATACATCTTCTGTAGCATATTTTAATCACCATATTACTTCCCTGTTTATTACCATTTGGATTGCTATATTATCACATCTGAAGGTTAATCGTTTTACTTGGACTTTCTCGCTCAACTATATTCTGTATTACCTTCACATATACGTTAAGGGTCACTTTAATTATCTTCTTGTATTCTTGTTAACTTTTACTGTATGCCTTACCATAATATCACATCTGAAAATTAATCATTTCACTCTCGTAGTTAGTACTACTAAGTTTTTTACCCTCCATAATTGCCATGTCGAATACAACTGACCTTAATATTTACTACCAAAATACGAGAGGACTACGAACTAAATCAGATAATTTTCTATCAAATGTTACATCCGCAGACTATGACTTAATATGTTTGACGGAAACATGGTTATCCCCAGATTTTTTCGATCGTGAATACTTCCATGAGCATTACAATGTATTTAGACTCGACCGTTGCGTTGCAACCGGTCACGCTTCCCTCGGGGGCGGCGTGTTGGTCGCCGTGCGGCAAGGACTCACCGTCCGCCGCCGAGACGAGTGGCGCTCTGCCCCCCAAAACGATGAGATGTGGCTCTCCATAGAACTGCAACCACCGCCTCCAGCCCATGTAAACCCATCCACCAAAACAAACCCCATTGCCCTTCATTTGGCTTGCGTCTATTTTCCCCATAATAACGATCATTTCAACTCCTTGGATGTATTTTTCGATAAAACCCATGACATCTTATCTCAGAATCCAAACGACAGTTTTTTAATCATGGGTGACTTTAACATTACTTATGCTTCTTGGGAGCAAAAACTTAACTCAAACAATTACATTATCAACACTAATGACAACAATAAAGCTAAACTAATGTCAGATTTCTTGTCAATAACTGGTTTTTACCAGTATAATCATTGTGCCAACTTAAATAGTCGCATCTTGGACTTAATCATTAGTGATCTTACATGCAGTGTAGTACCCTGTGCACAACCATTAACCCGTGAAGATCCCCATCACAAGGCTATTGAAATAAATTTAACTCTTCTCTCAGCGCCTATGTTAAAAATAAACTCGCACTACAAACCCATTTTTCACGCTGCAAATTACGTTGAAATAAAAAAACTACTTTCTTCTCAAGACTGGAACAGTTTCCTCAACTTTGATGCTGAAACAGCTTCTAATCATCTACATTCATTTTTGAATGAAGTAATTAAAAAATACGTACCCATGAAAAAAGTTGTTAACAACAGATATTACCCGATCTGGTATACCCAAAGTCTTATAAAGTTGTCACGAGAAAAACGTAAACTACACACTAAATGGAAAATGTATAATAACCCCCTAGATTACCAAGCTTTCAATTGCTTAAGAAAGAGAGAAAAGAATTTAGAAAAGAAGTGTTATAAAAATTATATCAAACACGTTGAAGATAAAATTACTACTGCACCGAAATACTTTTGGTCCTTCATAAAATCTAAATTCTCCGCAAATTCCGTCCCAGACCTTATGGCAAATGATAACATTACTGCTTCTGACGGTGAGTCGATTTGTAATCTTTTCAATAACTATTTTCATTCCGTCTTTATTAATGACAATTCTCCTCAAATGTCTACAAATTCTGCTCCTCTCAATCCAATATTAGACCTCTCTCTTGTGCAAATCACTGAACGTCAGCTTGAAATATTGCTTAAAGAACTAGATACAACAAAAGGAACGGGACATGACGGAATTCATCCACTTCTAATAAAAAAACTGCGCTATTGAACTCTGTTCCCCTCTCACAATTATTTTTAACAAGTCCCTTTCTGAAGGAATTTTTCCTAGCATTTGGAAAAAAGCGTTGGTGACACCAATATTTAAAGGTGGAGATCGACACGATGTTAAACAGTACCGACCTATTTCTAAACTCAGCATTTTTGGCAAGTTGCTTGAAAAATTTGTGACTCAACAAATTACTTCAGCAGTATCGTGCCATATAATCCCGGAGCAACATGGTTTTTCTAAAGGTCGAAGTGTCGACACTAACTTAATAACGTACACTGATTTCATTCTCAATGCAATGGACCGTGGTTTCCAGGTTGATGCCGTGTATACCGATTTCTCCAAAGCTTTCGATAAAATTAAACATTGTACACTTCTAGAAAAATTGCTCAAAGTCGGTATACATGGTAACCTCCTGAGATGGATAACATCTTACGTCGAGAATCGGAGTCAAGCCGTTTCATTGAGAGGGTTTACATCAAAATTTCTACCTATCGGGTCGGGTGTGCCTCAGGGCTCTCATTTGGGTCCCCTTCTCTTCATCCTTTATATTAATGATGTCAGTAACTGTAGTAAAAATTCATCATTCCTTTTATATGCTGACGATACTAAATTCTTTAAAGCTATATCCTCAATAGACGATTGTCGTCTGCTCCAGGATGACCTAAACAATTTTAATGATTATTGTAAATCAAATCAATTAATCTTAAACTCGGATAAATGTTACACAATAACTTTTACAAGAAAACATCTCCCGATTCATTACAGTTATACATTGAATGATGGATTAGTTGAAAGGGTTACTAAAATCAAAGACCTGGGTGTAATTCTCGACTCCAAGCTCCAATTCAATCTCCATATAGATTACATTTCATCCAAAGCTTTTAAAAGGCTTGGCCTTATTCTACGTCTATCTAAACCGTTGAAACAGGCCTCATCACTCAAAATCTTGTTCTTTGCATTTGTTCGGAGTATTTTGGAGTTTGGAAGTGTGGTCTGGAACCCGCAGTATACAGTTGACATTGATCGAATTGAGAAATTACAAAAGAAATTCATGAAATCCTTAGACTTTCGGACAGGAAACAATTACACAGACTACAATACTTCAATTGATCGGCATGGTCTAGCTACACTTGAGAGTAGACGCAGGTTTTTAGACGCAATTTTTCTGTACAAAATAATTAATAATCATATAAATTCTTCGCTTCTTTTAGAAAACGTCTTACTGAAAGTCCCTCGAATATCCTCTCGTCACAAACAAACATTCCACATTCCTATCTGCAGTACCAACTACGCAAATAACTCATTTTTCAGACGCGCAACTTCACATTATAACACAAATCTTTCAGATGTCGATATTTTCTCAAATTCCCTACATTTGTTTCGAAATATGGTGAGAGAAATATGCTTCTGAGGAACAATCCGAAAACGGTTTTTAATAACTTGTTCTTTTTCCCCTTTCTTTTATGATATTATTTTATTTTCATTTCAATTTTAGTTTTATTGTCTTTATCTTGTAATTTTAACAACTGTAATATTTCTATGGATCTCAAGGTCTACATTTATTTAATTTTTATCAACATTATAATTGTATTATGACTGTTTGCTTCCTAAATAAATAAAAAAAAAAAAAAAAAAAAAAAAATAAACCTACAACATAAAAACCCAAATCTCAAATGGACATACACCCTGCAACTCTTGCCGTCCTTCCCTGAAACAGGGGTGACATTGACAAAGTGAACCATTGTTTACAGCATGGGTGGTCAACCGCAAACCAACCTATAAATCAAGGAACTTACTACTAAATTAAAATCTCAACCACAAATAAACATAAAAACATTTAATGTATCAAAACTGTTTTGAAATAAAATTTATTAAAAAAAAAAAAAAAAACATAAGCCCTGCAACATTTGCCGACTTTCCCTGAAACAGGAGTGACAGTGGCAAAGTGACCCATTTTTTTACAGTATGCGTGGTCAGCCTTATACCAACCTATAGGCTATAAGTCAAGGAATGCACTCATACCATTGCAAGCCTATAATAATAATCTTTAATCTAAGTTGCAAGGATATATTCATTTAAAGCTCTCAGATGTAAGCCCACAAACCAACAAGTGTAGTTCGCGCTTACAAATGCTGAATGTGTACTTACAAATAAAATCCAAACCTCAAATGAACATAAGCCCCACAACTTTTGCCGACCTTCCCTGAAACAGGGGTAACATTGGCAAAGTGAACCATTTTTTACAGTATGGGTGGTCAGCCTCATACCAACCTAAGCCTCATGCCAATTTATTGGTCGAGGAACAATGAATGAACATAATCAACTGAATGCATTGCTTGTTGTCCTTCCCTGATACAACGATGAAATTGGCAAAGAAAACAAGTAAAAGAAGTAAAAATGAAATATTAATATTTTGTGGGCCACATTATCTTGGGCCACACTGCACCTTTTCACCAGATAGAGAACGAGATATGTCATTTGCAAGAGAAATTACTTTATCCGACAGAATGCAGGCGTATCCTTGTATCCGAGGATATAAAACGGATAAACTGCACTATCTCAATTCATTGATTGCAGAGGCACTTATTTTATAATAATATTAGGATGATTTATTTAGTGAGCGCTATTTTGGTGTGAATCACCCTTAAAAGAGCTTGGTCATTGCTACAGATAGCGCCAATTCTCAAGCAGTTGCTGTAAGACTGGATGGACCTTTGGTGACCGGTTTTTGGTGAAGGTATATGAATTTTTCAACTAAGCGAAGAGTTTATTTGAAAATATAAATGGTATTCCGGGATTCGAACGCACAACCTTCAATTTACTAGTCCGAAGCGTTACCACTAGACTAAGGACCGGTTTATAGTGATCTATCTTAGTTAAAAGTCTAAGTGTAACTTCTTGCCTGCGTTATCCTCGAAGGGTCGCATGTGGCGATTCGGGACCTATTTATTTTTACGGGAAAGGGGACAGGCCTCACACCAACCACTTTCAGTTGAAATGGGGCTTTCAAGCTCCCGCAGGGGCTGGTTCTCATTTCTTGTGAATGCTAACTACACCTTGGGATCGAACCCCTGCTCTCGGCATGCAATGCAAACATTCTACCAATTGAGCTATCGACCTTTTTACGAGCTTGGTCGTCGTCGTTTCAAAGCGCCAATTCTCAAGCAAGACCCAGTTGTTGTAAGACTGGATGGACCTTGTGATGACCGGTCTTTGGTTAAGTTTTATGAATTTTTCAACCCAGCGAAGAGCAAATTTGAACATGTAAATGGTATATTTTTTGTGCTCCGCCGGGATTCGAACCCACAACCTTCCATTCACGAGTCAGAAGTGTTACCACTGGACTACGGACCGGTATACAAATCTTGATTTTTTTTTTAACATTCTGTTTTTCTATTAGTCTAATCCACTTCTCTACGTACATTTTTTTGTTCCTTGACTAAAAGGTCTGCATGAGGCTGACCCCTTTACTGTAAAAATTGGTTCGCTTTTGCCAACGCCACACCGTATGACGAAAGGTTAACATGAGTTGTAAGGTTTATGTTCATGCGAGATATTTTGTAGTGCACATGTAGCAAATTCTTCACCCCTGAGAGAATACTCTATATCGAGTAGAAACCGTTAAGGCGCCATCCTGATAACAGTTGAAATTTTTGTTCGTTGGTCACTTCTTTCTTCCGCTACTACGATACTTTACATGGTAGATAATATAACATTATATGGGTTTGCTGGCCAGAAAGATAAAGAAGATTTTTCCGTCGATCTAGCAGAGGGACTATAAAAGTGTCGTAACGCTAGGTAAGAGAGAATACCCTTTAACACGAAATTGCAGTGATATATTTCGTGCAAAGCGTTAAATTAATGTAAAATAGAATTAAATTTTAAAGAGTGAATGAAGTTTTAAACAAACGCAACTTATTGCCGCGTTCTCTCTCAAGGGGTCGTGTGTTGCAAATGGAACCTATTAATTTTTACAGGCAAGGGAAACGCCTTACCACAACTACCTCAGTTAAAGTGGGGGTCTCCCAGTTTTCGAGGGGGCTGGTACTCATTTCTTCTGAATGCTGAAAAAATCTTACCGGTATTTTATTTTGGGTTTGAAAGAAACACCGAAACGGGAAATTATTTCGCCTCGGTGGGATTAGAACCCGAGTTCACGGCATGGAATTCAAGCACTCTATAAATTGAGCTATCGACTGGATATAAAAAACTATATCCTCAAGAAGGAATCATTATTGTTTTTTGATTTAAAAAAATATCTCATAAAATAATTAAAAATCTAAAATAATTGATGCATGGTTTTTTAAGCTGTCCCACTAAATAAAATTAAGAAAATATCATTCTGGTGAAATATGTAATAATATCTATTCCTTTACGTCGACAAATAATGACAAATTACTTTGAATAAAATATTAAAATAATTTAAGTTCTTGGTTACTCGAATGAGCATTTGGCTTACAACATAATAATATTATACTTAAAATATTTTCATTCTTTCATTCTTCACAGAGGAAATATATTTAAAAAGTTTTAAACCTTCAGCTCTTATTTAAAAAAAATACATAAACAGATTTATACCATGATTTAGTTTTTTCAGAGTTTCTAAATTTTAAGAATTTCGTGTTAAGAGAATGCCGTTGTATTTCTAAAGCGATGACACGACAGTAAAATGTTTAATGGTTAAAATATAAACCGCAATACAGACGGCCCCTTAAAGGCAAGATGGCCGCCGTAAAAGAATAAAAGAGGGACACGTAACACAAAGGATGGCATTAAAAATGAACTAATTCTAGAGATATGAAGTTAATCTACGAATTATCAGAGGTAGATTATCTTTTACCCTTAAATTTTGTGCTAATAATGTGGGAATACAACGTGTTTCTCCTTGTTTAGTAAAAACTTGAAGTGATTTATTCTTGGAGTTATTATCAGAACAACGGAGTTCTGAGAGAATAAAGTTCTGTCTGAGAATGATGTTATGTCTTAGAATGAAGTTCTGTCTGAGAATGAAGTTCTGTCTGAGAATGTAATTCTATCTGAGAACGGATAGGAACGAATTTCTGTCTGACAATGGAGTTCTATCTGAGAACGGGGAGAGAATAGTCTGTTTGAGAACGGAGAGAGAATGGAATTCTGTCTGAGAACAGAGAGAGAATAAAGTTTTGTCTGAGAATGGAGTTCTATCTGACAACAGAGAGAGAGAACTAAGTCTACCTAAGAACGGAGAGAGAATGAAATCCTGTCTGAGAACGGAGAAAAAATGAGTTCTGTCTGATCCATCGAGATAAAGATCTACCTCTCAGTTTAAATCTTTTACGTTTTCATTTACCACAAGCTTTTCAAAGTTATATCTGTGAACAATGTGACCAAAAAACTAGAGGGTTTGTCTTTGATCTTCTTCTTCTTCTTCAGCTTGTTTTAGGACTAGGTCCTGTTTATTCTCGGGTTCACTCCTGGAAACGTGGATGTCCAGCTGTCCTTCCACCTCTTTGGTGGTCGTCCAGGGGGTCTGCTGGTTGATGGTATCTCGTCTGCCGCTATTTTCACCATTCTCACCGGATCCATTCTTTCGACGTGATCTCTCCAGTAACGTCTTCTGTTTCTACCCCATCGCACGACATCCTCGACATCACAGATCCTCCGAATTTCGGAATTTCGTATTCTGTCTCGCATGGTCAATCCTGCGATAGGGCGGAGAGTTTTCATTTCTGTGGTTCGTAGGAGACTCTTCGTTCTCGTGGTGTCGGCTCTGGTTTCGATACCGTATGTCATTATCGGTCTAACGCAGGTCTTGTATATCTTCATTTTACTTTCTTTCAGCATGTGTTCGTTTCTCCATACAGTAGTACGCAAGCATCCAGCTACAACGGCAGCTTTATTTGCTTGTTCCGAGACTTCTTTAATACAAAGTCAAAAGACGATCCACGATCCTAAACTAATGCAAGATCGAAAAATTGGTCTTTGAAGCGGCACATTGAACTGACAGCAAGATCAGAGATCTAGTGGCTTTTCATCAAGGTACTATCTGCGAACAATATATACCTACGATGCCAAACTACTGCAATATCGACAAATTGGTCCTTGAAGCAGCTCATGTATCAGAGATCCAGCGGCAGATCACTGAACCAGTAGCGGATGGAACGATCAGGTAAAGGAGATCATGGATAGTGCTGAGTCATCTGAATCTTGCAAGAAAAGTAGCTCCTTTCATCAGGATCGCAGAAAGAGGAGAAATTAAGACTCACCTGTAGCGTTTCGTCGAGCTTCCTCTTCCACAGATCGCTCCTGTCGATGAGACCGTTCCAGTGCTCACTCAGCTTGCCCACCTCCCTCCTGATGGACCTGGTCAGCTCTCTAGCCTGCTCCTCAGCACTGCGGTATCCTCGGGAGTCTCCATCCAGCTCACGACCAGCTGGAACAAGGAGAAGATACCATCAGTCAATAACAAGAAGACAATGCTGTCAAAGTCAGCAAGAAAAATACACCTGGATAATGACTGACGAAGAAAGTATATGTTGCAAGAATAGATGGATGTCGTGGTAGAGAAAGACTGAAAAAGGTATTGATGGACCAAATTTCTGAAATTGCGAATGAATGGAATATACAGAGTCTTAATAAAAGGAGAACTTGTATGAAAAAGTTATGACTCTGGATGAAATGAAAGAAGTATGCAAGGACAGAAGGAAATGGCGGTTGATCTGTAATGTTGGCGGCTAGGAGTAGGGGTTTTAAAATTAGAATGTTGTATTCTGTATTTGTTTTTAAGTTTATACATATCATTTTTTGTGATTTAAAAAATGGAATTTGTTGTGCATGTTCCTTGACTTATAGGTTGGTATGTGGCTGACCACCCATGCTGCAGAAAATGGTTTACTTAGCCAATGTCACGCCTGTCTCAGGGAAGGTCGGCAAGAGTTGCAGGGTATATGTTAATTTGAGATTTAGGTTTTTATGTTGTAGGTTCACATGCGGCATGTACAAGCGCGAACTTATACGTGTTCGCTTGTAAAAATGCATATAATGTGAATCCCCAATGTTACCTATCTTTGCAACTTAGATTAGATTAGATGATGACAATGACAGTCATTCCACACTGCACGCATTCAGCCCGGTTTCTCAAAGTTTTTTCTATCCGATATCGGGTTGGAAGTCAGGAGTGTATGGATATGTGTGAAAGCTTTCACACAGTTTGCCTGGTAATTCATGGATAATCCGGGTAGAATGCGTTGTCTAAAATTGCCCTTGCGTATAAAAAAAGTAGCCCAACGCAAAGTTATCTTTATTTACTTTAAAAAATATAATCTCTTACAATCTCAATTTTAAGTATTTTGGAAAGACTTCCTTATTTGTAACATGGGTAGGACCTTTCAGCTTCCACGTGTCAGGTATAAACTACGATGACACGTGCAGAATCATCGGTTTTTGCATGTGCCCGAAAACGACAGTCTCTCCGTAGATATTCGGGCCCGGATATTGTTAAAGCGGACAATTTTCCGGATATCCGATCAGCTGTTTAGGGGTTAGATGTGCAGAAACACGAGTCGGAGGTCAAAGGGTTATTCGTGTAAGGAACGGCAGAGAAGAGGACAAGGAAGTAACAAGATGCCGATATCATAAAAAAAGAGGAAATAGCGTTTTAAAAAAAGAAGTATTATTTTTGTTTCTGGATGATTTTTTCCAGCAGACATCTAAGTTGCAAAGAAATGTTAACATTTCAAATTCATGATGTATAAACTTTGTGTTTTATTTTTACATTATTAATTTAAAATAAATCCTCACAAAGTCAATACACCAATCCTTCAACTTTCATTGCAAATTCATGCTTCTAATCTAAGTTGCAAAGATAAGTTAAATTGGAGATTCACATTAAATGCATTCTCACAAGCAGACACGTACAAGTTCGCGCTTGCTCATGTCGCATGTGAACCTACAACATAAAAACCCAAATCTCAAATAGACAGGACATACACCCGCAACTCTTGCCGTCCTTCCCTGAAACAGGGGTGATATTTGCAAAGTGAACCAATTTTTACAGTATTGGTGGTCAGCCGCATACCAACCTATAAGTCATGGAACATGCTTAATGCATGCTAACAAGCGGAAAAGTGTAAGTTCACGCTCACTCATGCATCGTGTGCACTAAAAAATCAAAATACAAACCTCAATAATGAACATAGACCCTCCCTGAAACAGGGGTGATATTTGCAAAGTGAACCAATTTTTACAGTATTGGTGGTCAGTCTCATACCAACATATAAGTCAAAGAATATAATAAAGGAAAACAAATTATCGTTTATCTGTGTGTGTTTTCACTATTTTAATGTAAAAAAATAACAAAGTTTTCCGTCCGTTAATTGTCCAGCTTTGATACACCAATCATTAAAAATACGACTTCTTTAACTTGAAAAGGTGCGTCTTCAGTGCTACTTTTTGAGTTACGCCATTGGTGAACCCTTCACCTTTCACTTGTCATTGAGGATTCATGGTTTGCATTACTCAGCGGATCCCTAATGTGGAAGACACCGCAAACCTGACAAATAGTCACAGGACGAGATAAAGAATCTTGCAAGATTATACTTCCTGTTCAGCGCTATATCCGAGTGGACACGACTGTGGTAATTTGAGGAGCGAATTTCAGTAATTTTTGTTCCTCAAACAGGTTGGTATGAAGCTAATCTCCTTTTGCCAGTGCCACCCTTGTTTCAGGAAAACGCTGCAAAAGATGCTACGTTTACGAGTATGCTCACTTGAGGTTTGGTTAATTTGTAAGTACACATCGCACGCTTAATATTTAATACTAAAAAAATAAGAATGCTGGGAAATCACGTTTGAAGTTCAGACAACCTGTACAACCCGTATGGAATGAAAAAGGCGACCGATGTTTTATATCGGTCATATTCGTATAAATTGAACGGCTGTCGCATTCTACCTCTTCTTTTCGCATTGTTATAGCGTTTTGTTACAAAATCTCGATTTTCCCAATTTTTGAGTTATTGCTCTTTATTATTAAGAGTGCGACATGCAGCATGTGTAAGCGCGTACTTTAAAGTATCTGCTTGTAGGCACGCACTCAATAAGAACGTTTAATCTTCTTATACTCGTATATCTTAACAATTTGTGTTTGAAATAAAAAAAGCGCCGGTTAAAAAAAGTTAACAGACTTAATTGACTATAATACGAGTATATTGATTAACAACCTATACAATAAATTGATGAATTATTCATAGATAGAGTATGTACCGGTTTCAGGCCAGTAAGAAATAGGTTGAAAAATTGCATTCATTATTATTTCTTTTTTTTTTACAACAATTTGAGTCTTCACATGTCTTACTAAAAATTGACATAAAAAATGGATAAACCCATGTCGGTAGGTAAAACAAGAAATAAAAATTTAAAACCTGAATGTATACAATAAAATAAGCCCTAAAATTATTATGGGGGGCGGTTCAAAACGTAGCAGATAAAATTTTAAACAATACGAGTTTTTTATGTATAAATTTTATGATGAAAATAATTCAAAACATTTTTATCGACCGTTATTTTTATTCCTGGTAGAAGAAATTGAATTTGATTGTACAACTAGTAGTCACCGGTCTCTTCTTAATATTCTTCGTCTTTCCTTTCTTTTATTCCTTGCATTCCTTGATTAATAAGTAGGTATGAGGCTGACACCCCATGCTGTAAAAACGCTAGATCACGTTTGTAAATACCCCCACAGTTTCAGGGAAAGTCCGCAGGAGTTGCAAGGTTTGTTTTTTTTATTTTTTGGAACATTTTGCATGTACACATGCAGCATGTGTAAGCGTGAACTTACATGTGTGCATGCATTCAATATGAGCCGTAAATATCTTGCATGAAACAAGCGGCCGACAATGGATCTGAGAAAGGCGGTACCGAATAGCATATTGTTACCGACATTGATGTTCGGAAGTAAAGCATGGACAATGAGTGACTATAAAAGAATCCAATTTTATCAACCATTTTTGAACGGCCAGAAACAGGTATCAACAATGTCCGCACATATTGACAGTAAAAGCTTATATTTAATACACGCCTACTAAGTTCGTGCTCACACATGCCGTATGTGTACTTACAAAATAAACAAAACCTCAAATTAACGTAAACCTAACAACTCCTGCCATCATTCCCTGAAATGGGGTGGTATTGGAGAAAGTGAACCAAGTTTACAGCATGGGGGGTCAGTCTTATACCAACCTATTCATCAGGGAACGCTGTAGAGAGCGAAAAATGAAGATTATAAAGAATGGGCTGACTTTTGATGTCGGAGCGAGATTTCTGAAGGTCGGTACACCTGCAAGTTCATTATTATGATATTTTTCAGGGTTTGGTGGTTAACACAGTGAAAGTCCATTGTATAATTAATTAAATAAATACACTGTTTAAATTCACTTTTATTATTTTAACTATGTCAAACGTGAATAAGAGTTTTAGGCTTACACGGCTGATGATGCTGGAGTGAAGTTTTCCGGGATCTGTTGCCGTGGTCTGTGGGAGCTGGAGCTTCCGGACGTTTCGCCCATTTCTACGATGGGCTTCTTCAGCGTGAAGTATGATGATGATGAAGATCTTGATGAGAACTGTGATGTCAGTGTGTATGCAATGAGGGCTTATATGTCTACCATCTTGCTTCTACAGTGTGTGTTTGTTGTCCAGCTCCAGCTCCCACAGACCACGGCAACAGATCCCGGAAAACTTCACTCCAGCATATGTCAAACGTTTTCGCCTAAAAAGGCATCCTCAGGACAATGACAATGACAATTCAAATCAAAATTAAATTCTCTTCTTCTTCATCTTCATTATTATGACGTCACAGCGCCTGATAAAGTTGCAATGGCACGTACGTCACTTCGCCATGCAAATACTCTCTATTAAGATTGTCTCAAGTAAGGCTCGTAACTGCAGTGTGCATACGTTTTGTATGCAATATCACGCAAGGGAAACGGCAATGCTGTAGCTGTAACTATGAAGCTGTTCGGCTAGGAGTGGCTAAAGCCTCTGCAGAATTCTGGTTATTTCTTCATAGTTTTGCATAAGGTAGGTTATTAAAATAAAATTTTGATTTTTTTTTAAAGAAATCCTGTGCGGGAGACTCCCTAAATTCTTAGATTCTAGAGAATCTAGGGGTCTATGACACTTGTTGTAGTGCCGCAGAGGTGTAGGAGCTTGGTCGTCGCTACAAAGCGCCAATAGTCAAGCAAGACCCAGTTACTGTAAGGCTGGATGGACCTTTTAAAAATTTAGTATTGGTATTTATACGGATTATTTTTCATGTATAAAAAAGTAATTTATTGTCTATGTTTCTTAACTTATAGGTTGGTATGAGGCTGATTACACATAGTACTGTAAAACATGGTTCATTTTGCCAATGTCACCCCAGTTTCAGGGAAGGTCGGTAATAGTTGCATGGCTTATGTTCATTTGAGATTGGGTTTTTATGTTGTGTTAGTCCACAAGCTACATGTGTAAGCGCACTCTTTTACGTGTCTGCTTATGGGAATGCATTTAGTAAGAATTTTAAATGTATTATAAATCTTTGCAATTTAGTTTAAATTAGATTAGATAATGAAAAAAGATGATTTTGGAACAATAAATCATGAACAGAATAATGTTAAAGATACATTATTATTTGTATGACAATTTGTAACAGTACGAATAACTTTGTAAGCGCGTCAACTTACAAGAAAGACGTTTGAAATGCGAAAGCCAGTTTGACGTGAAGGACTTATGTACAAGTTTCTGACTAACAAGGGTACGTCACAATTTACGTCTTGTAAAAGTTACGTCATGTATTTATTGTAATAAAATATGAACGTCAAATATAACGACGTGCAAAGTTATATCATATTCATGTTGAAATTTACAAGTTGGTAGAGTTTTATACCTAAAGAGGAATTACTTCTTGTCACGTTCTCCTCGATATATATATATATTTTTTTTAAGAAAGCCTATGCGGGAGACTCCCTAGATTCGAGAGACTCTAAGGGTCTATGACACTTGTTATAGTGCTGCAGAGGTGTTAGTGATGTGGCAGTTGTCCATGTCCGGTTGCAGGGCCGTTAGCTGCGCAGTGCTGTGGTGTGTGTGGCGTTGCTTTGTTTTGAGACACTGAGAGGAAATGGCGATTGATATTGGATTTGAAAAGGGTAAGGTTAAATTGGGATGGAAACACAGATACCGGTAACTCATTCCATAAGCGGGCAGTTTGGCAGAGGAATGAGTTGTGAAAACACCAAGTTCTCATAGTTTTGATATCGACTGCAAATGGTTGGATGTGAGCCGTTCTACGAGTTGCCCTTGTTGTGACGAGAGGAGGGGGTATAAGTGAGGATATTTCATCAGAGCAGACGCCGTTGTAGTACCTATAGAAGAGACTGATCATTCCAACTTTCTTTCTGTGCTCAAGAGAATGTAGGTTGGCTGTGAGAATGGGATCATCAATCAGCTTCACCGCTCTTCTTTGCACAGAGTCAAGTTGGTCACACAGCCTCTTTGGTATACCGGACCAGAGATGGCTGTTATACTCTATAATTGGACGGATTTGGGATTTATATAGAGTCAGCAGTTGAGCTGAAGTAAAAAATCTACGAGCTCTATATAGTACGCCTAGTCGCCGGAAGGCCGAAGTGGTTCGAGATGAGATGGCGTCTTGATATTTCAGCTCTGATGAAAGAGAAACACCGAGAAGATCTAAGTGGTTTTGGTTGGGTAAGGGGACGTTGTCAAAAGTTGGGAAATTGGGGTTTGGAGCCCTTTTCAGGGATATCTGACAAGCCTGCGTTTTTTTAACATTAAATTCAACGAGATTGTCAGCTCCCCAGTGGCTGACAGCTTTGAGGTCAGTGTTGATCTTTGATGTTAAATGTTTGCGGGCATCTGAAAGGGTTGAGATGCTTTGGGGTTTGGAGAGAGAGACTATTTATTTTGACAGGTAAGAGCGCCGGCCTTGCGCCAACCACTTCAGTTGAAGTGGAGGTTTCCCAGCTGTCGAGCGAGCTAGTACTCATTTCTTGTAAAGGTTGAGTAAACCTTACCGGTATTTTTATTTTGGGTTTGAAATAAACACTGAAACGGGAAACCATTTCTGACACCCCCTGTGGGATTCGAAGCCGAACTCTCGGTATGGAGTGCAAGCACCAATTTAACTTAGAAGGTCGGAAAAGTTGCTGGTTTATGTTCATTAAAGGTTTAGATTTTAATTTTTTCTAAGTACACATTTAGCATTTGTAAGCGCGAACTTAGACGAATCTGTTAGTGGGCATGCATTAAATATGAGCTTTCTATATCTATCTATCTATAATCTAAGCTGCAAGGATATGTAAGCATTTAAGGCTCATATATAATGCATGCCTACAGACAGGCACATGTAGGTTCGCGCCTACACATTCTGCATGTGTGCATACAAATAAAGAAAACCTCACATGGACATAAACCTTGCAACTCCTGCCGCCGTTCCCTGAACCGGGGTGGCATTGGCAAAAGTGAACCGATTTTTACAGCACGGGTGGTCAGCCTCGTACCAACCTATCAGTCAAGGAGCTTTAAATGTCAATATATCTTTGCAACTTAGATTGTGTATTCTTATATAATTTTTTTTTCAATAATGGCTTATTGTAACCAAAGTAGGAGTACTTATTATAAAGGCAAATAAATTCATTTAAAACTTTCCTCGGTATTCCTCCTTCCAGTCTTCCGCCTTCAGTTAATTATCCTCAGCTTACTTGCAAAGTTTTTTTTCCGATCGGAATACGATCTTTTTTTGAGTTCCTCGTTTTTTCCGTTTCAATCTGCCC
This sequence comes from Agapetus fuscipes, assembly GCA_951799405.1. Lineage (NCBI taxonomy): Eukaryota > Metazoa > Arthropoda > Insecta > Trichoptera > Glossosomatidae > Agapetus > Agapetus fuscipes. Next base: position 17,401,687 of record OX637336.1, on the reverse strand, counting down.
CGGGTATCTTTTACTTTCCATTTGCCTTTCTTTTTCCAGTTCTTTTCATTTAAAAGCAGATATTTTTAACTTTTTTTTTCGTGCCTTGCGGTCAAAGTTTAAAATGAAGAAAGGTTTTCATGGCTTTTTGAAAGATGATATCTAGTATGTCAAAGCGTTTGAAAGATTTTTATTTGCAATTTCTGTGGTGTGATGTATCCTGCCGCTGTTCCACTAGGGGTGGCCGGAACCTCCGTAGATGCGTCTCCACTTTAATTTTATTACCGTGTCTTTGTTTTTTGAAAAGTTTTTTTACTTGAAATAAATTTAAAGGAATCGACGGAGGTCTGTGGGCCGTGCGCCGCCTGGAGCGTGTCAATTATAAAACATTTCCTCGGTCATTTTTTCTGTCCTTGCATATCTCTTGCATTTCTACAGTATTTTCCGATTTCAACTTACAAGAAAGTGTGAAAGGAAAAATAGGGAAGAGGCGACCGAGAAAAGTATGGAATGATCAGATTGAGGAGATTGTGAAAGAATGGGATATACAAAGTGAGCGTTAAAGAAGAAAATGCATAAAAAAGGTAATGGATATGAATGAATTGAAAGAGATATGTCAGGATAGGAAAAAATAGAGGCAGCTCTGAAGAGGCTCTGGCCACCCCTAGCGGAATGGCGACAGAGTTACAGGTACACAACTTTTCATAATTTAATTAACACTAATTAAGCTTAACCAATGGTTTCTCAACATCTTTGATAGGATTTTTTTTAAATGTATTTACGGCCCAATAAAGCACGGCAACATATTATGGTGAAGCAGATACTACTCCGAACTATAAGACTTGCACATTGTACCAAGACATTGATGTGATCCGTTCACAAAAAAATAAAGACTGCATTGGTTGGGTAACATCCAGTGAACGGAACTTTGGAGTTTGGAGTTAAGAACCCAGCTAAAGGGGTCTGTTGGTTGGATAGGCAGCGATGGCTGCGGTTAATCAAGCAGGCCCATAACTATCCCGGTGTTTAGTGCCATTGTCAGCCGTCATAATAAATAAGAATCTGTCCCCTCGGGAATAGGAAAAGCCACAAACCAGGTTGAATGGTTGGTAGAAGTCTACCCCCTTCACTGTGAAAATAAATAAATTTCACTCGACAAATATTCTTTTGGTATAAAGCTGACCACCATACTGTAAAAATGGCTTACTTTGTAATGTCACTCATGTTTCAGTTAAAGTCGGCAAGAGTTGCAGAGCTTATGTTCATTTGAGATTGGGTTTTTAGGTCGTAAGTCCACATACGTGTCGGATTTTTACGAATGCATTTAACAGAAATCTTAAATGAAATATAGTTTTGGAACTTAGATTATAGATTATTGTTATACAAATGTGAACCCATCGGAATACACAGTAAGAGTTTGCACACCATATGTATTTGTAGCTTAGTAATGGAACGAAGATTACAAAAAATAATATTTTAGAGGGTTAAAAATTATGTTTTCAAAAATTATCTCTCCCTTTTCAGAGGGGTCGTAAAAAATCACCCTTGGTCTATAAATCTACGATAAAGCCCTCTCAGGGTTAAACAACCAGGAATATGGTTAATATGGACCTATCTTTTTGAGGACATGGTGCCTTTAGGGGTTTATAAAAAGCCTTTAAATAAAACAAGTGTTACATCAAATGCCTCATGGGCCATGAAATATTTAGAACCTTCTTTTAATAACGTAAACGAAAAAGAGGATAAGGAATAACGAGAAAACTAAAGCTTGATCAGATTGTTGTAGAATTACAAATTTTCATGGAAAAAAAAAGACATACCTACGAAGTAAGAAATTCACGGTAAAAAAGTGATTAATGTGAATGAATTGAGTGTGGATGGAGACAATTCTGCAAAGGCTTAAGACACCCCTAGCGGAATAGCAATAGTGTTACAGATAGAGTCATCACGAAAACTGTTTTTTTTGCAATAAAGTAGTATTATTGGTTCACTTTTGCCAATGACACCCTTATTTCAGGAAAAGGTATAGAAATTATATTTATTTCAATCCTAGATTTTATTTTTTTAAGTATGCAAACAGCGTGTGTAAGCGTGAACTTGCAAGTGTTTGCTTGCAAGAGTGCGTGAACAATGAATGTCAAATGCCAAAGTACCTTTACAACTTAGATAGTAATTCATTATTATTAAAAAAAAAACTAATAGGCTGGTATGACGCTGATCTCACATGCTGTAAAAACTTTCTTTCCTTTTGCCAATGCCACCCCAGTTTTAGAGAAATGCTGCAAGAGTTTCAAGGTTTATGCTCGTGTGAACTTTGGTTTATCTTGAAAGAACACACTACACATGCAGCACGTGTGAGCGAGGACTTACACGTGTCTACTTGTGAGTCTGCATTAAATATAAACCTTCAATTTCAAAATGCCTTTGCAACATATATTATACATTGTTTAAATTCACAATTGATTCCAATGTCACCCCTGTCGCAGGGAAGGACGGCAAAAGTTGCTGGGCCTTTGTTCATTTAGGGTTTGGTTATTGAATTGTGAGTACACATGCAGCATTTGTAAGCGAGAACTTGCACGTGTCTGTTTGTGGGCACGCATTTAATGTAAGCTTTAAATGTTATTATGTTTTTGCAACTCAGATTAAATTAGATTAAACTTTTTTAAAGCTGTCTCTACTTTGAAATTTAAAGTAACAAAATCTTTAATAAAAATACAACAATATTCTATCGGCTTAAGATAAATTTGTAAAATAGCTACGAGCTACGCTTTTTCTAACGACTTTTTGCGTAGAGGTTTTAGTTCTACGGATCGTAGCAAAAAATCAACACTTTTTGTGTTTCTTTTCGCCATGAAAAACACAGGGAACGTGGGTTCGCTTCTCGGCTAAGTATTTTACTCTCAGAGCCAAAAAGTCAACAAACGAACCCCCTCCTCTCTGTGTTGTAGAAGTCAATGTAAATAAATAAATAATGGATAATTATAAATTAATCGATAATTGAAAAAAGTAAAATATATTTTTTGAATAATGAAAAAGGAATTGCTAAGACAAAGATTATACAAACGAAGAAATTTAGGCAACTCTGCATACTCTGACCACCCTTATCGGAATTGTCACATATATACAATTACAGTATTTTCAATGAATTGACAAAAGTGTGCGATAAACATATCAATCCATATTTAATGCACGCCCACAGACAATATTAAGTTCTCGATTACTCATGCTGCATGTGTTCATACAAAATAAATCGCAATCCTCCAATGTACCTAAGTCTTGAAACTCTTGACCACTTTCCCTGAAGCAGGGGTGGCACTGGCAAAAGTGAACCAATTTTAGCAGTACGGCTTGTCAGCCTCATCTCATCTGCGAAATATAGTCATCTCATATTACAAATACAAAAAGTTCTGACGTCACACCGTCGAGTTGCTAGAGACATGTAATAAATATTGTTGTTATTGGTTGCTAGGAACCTTCGTTACACACGCACATATAATACAGGTAACTATCATACTGTAAAAAATGGTTCACTTTGCCACTGTCACCCCTGTAGTACGCAAGTACGCATTCAGCATTTGTAAGCGCGAACTACACGTGTTTGTTTGTGGACATACATCTGAGAGCTTTGAATGAATATATCCTTGCAACTTAGATTATAGATTATGACGTTTGCAGGTCGAGAAACGAAAAATCTGTTTGAACGCCATTAGAAAGAGTGCTTTCTTTTTTTAATGTTCAGTAAATTAATACTAATTTTTACATGTACGTATCAACAACAAAAATGTCTTGGTATGAGACTTATAGTTTATATTGATAAAAATCTTATAAAGAGATGTCTATGATTTAAATATTAAGTCATAGGCAATGTTAAACATATAAAATCTATATGAACAATGTCGTAAAAAGGACATGCTTTCTAAGCTGTCGAAACAATAAACACGAAAATACAATAGAATAGAAAAAGACGTTCAAAATGGCGACTTGTTGTTGTAAATCCAGACAGTAAAAGGATAAATAAACAGTCAATAAAAGACCATTCCTGTAATCCCCTTTACAAGTGAAATGCGCCGCCATTTTATTTAGGCGGGAGAAGTGACGTTTGGCGTGATTTTATTATTGTCATTTTGGCCGCCATGGAATGCTTGCCAGACAGGGATGGTGATACGTGAAACCTTGAGGTGTGAAAGAGACAAAATTAGTGTTCAAAATTAGAATGTGCTTGAAGCAAATTTTGGTAACTTTCGTGCATTTGGCAATTTAATTAAAAGCGAAAAGTGAAAATAAAGCTGTGTTTCATAAAAAGTTATTTTAATTTAACTTTTAAGAGTATTTTTATTCACGCAGTGAAAATGATATAATTTAAAAAACGAGTTTTATTTTCACAAATGAGTATTTTTATTTCACCCCGAAAATGACGTAAGCTAGTCGTCGAAATAAATTATCAATTTGTGAAAACAAAAAAACTGTGTTTTTTATTTGTTTATAATTTATCAGTTATTTTCATTATTAAAAAAATAAATTTTCACTCCGTAAATGCACAAATATTAGAAAGTATAAATATAAAAGCTAGCCTTTGAAGATGGATAGATAAAGATTGACAGCGTTGAGGCATTTAGACTCAATAAAATTATGGAAACAAAAACTATGCATTTAATTAAAAAAAATAATAAGAAAGATGGAAAAGTGTCGTGCTCATTTTATAAGACTAAAACAACTGGTAAGTATTTCTAATTATATAAATATTTTTCAGAGGTCTAATCTACATATTGCTGAATTAAAAACGGTTCAATACGCAAATGCTCTAGAATGCAATTATTCACACAGGAAGTGAGCAGGTGCTTCACACTTCAACTGATGTGCAGATTGCTTTACAGCGGTCAGCCGGCGGGATGGACCAATCACAGGCAATTAATTAAGAGTGACATCTAGCGGCGGCCACCGTAACTGCCAGTTCGGCCAACACCGCCGTGATGTGAGCACTCTGCACACAAACAGTACGTTTCTACTCAACCGCTGCGTTGTAACGAAAATGTACGGAAAGTAATTCGTTCACAAGAGGCTAAGCCATGAAACTAAGTTACACATGCAGTGTAACTTCTGGCCTGCGCTATCCCCAAATAGGCCGCCTGTGGCGATTCGAGACCTATTTATATTTACAGGTAAGGAGGTCGTCCTTACGTCAACCACTTCCGTTGAAGTGGTAGTTTCCTAGCTCCCGACGGTGCTAGAGCTCACTCTTTAGGAAGGCTGAGTAAACCTAGCCGGTGTTTTAATTTGAGCTTGAAATCTATCACCGAAGGACTCGCGTATGCCGAGTGAACCTATTTATTTTTACGGGTAAAGGGGCCGGCCTTACGCCAACCACTTTAGTGAAGTGGGGGGTTTCCCAGCTTCCGATGAGGCTGGTACTCATTTATTGTGAAGACTGAGTACATCATGCCAGTATTTTACTTTTTAGTTTGAAAAAACACCAAAACGGGTAATGGTTTACGACACTTTCGGTGGGATTTGAGCCCGAGCTCACGGCATGGAATGAAAGCACTCTACCGCTGAGCTATCGACGGGACTGAGAGCCAGTATTTTCAACGTTGGCTTATGTGACTTTAAACTGATAAAAAAAAAACTACCCAAACGATTGTTAGAAGTGCGTCCTTTTCATTCAGTATAAAGTCGCAATGCTAACGTTGAAAATACTTCGTAAACGCTATGTTTGAGTAAAGCCGTGATAAGAGTTGTATACTCGGGATATTGCCGACGTCATGGAGTAAGCCTAGCTGTTCACGCGCTGGGAGACGAACCGTGATGACAGATGGGTCGGGAATTAGTGAATTTGGGAATCATCTGACCCGTATACCACAGGGGGGCTGTGGGTAATCAAATACAATTACTGAAACCATTGATCTAAATAAAATATAATTTATATCGATGACTGAAACGCATTACGCGTGCAATGAGTAGATATACCATAGATAACCTTCTTTTTTTGATCTGTGAGAGATAAATCAAGACAATAATAACGACTGTTAAAATTGAAGTCGAAAAAAAAAATGTGACGTCATCTATCAATCGATCTATAATCTGTATTGTAAAGATATTTTCACATTTTAGAATGCATATTAAATAAATGCCCAGAAACAGACACGTGTAAGTTTGTGAATGAAAATGCTGCATGTGTATTCACAAATAAAAATCAGAACCTCAAATGAATATTATAAAACCTCCAACTTTTGCCGACCGTCCCTGAAATTGGTAAAGTGAACCATTTTTTACAGAATAGGTTGTCAGCTTTATACAAACCTATAGAAAATATAAAATCTTACATTTGAGTATGAAAAAACAACAAAACCGTAATAAGAAAGATTTGTTTTAGTTTTTATTTTTCTTTCTTTCACCAAAATTTTCAGCTTTTACTATCAATAAACTAAATTTTATCTCTTTTCTATATAAGTTTTGTTTTTCCTTTTTTTGTATAGATCGTAATTAAAAATTTCTAGTTTTACTTTTATCATACCTGTATACCCACGCACAGGCTATATGTGGGTTACTCCTTTAAGTTTTTATGAAAATGTATATTTTTTATCTGTATTTTTGAAGAGAAATATTAATAATTAAAAAAAAAAAACATAAAATGAAAAATCAAGAAAGAAGCCGCCAAAATTGTAGCTCTACATTACAGATTAACGACCATTTTTTTTTCATTTCATTGAGAGTCGTAACCACAGGTCAAAGAATAAAGGTCGTAACCTTTTGCTAATGGTTCTTTATATTTTCTGAAGAAATTGAATTCATGCATTGCACAAATTTATACGTATAACCTTTTTTATTGAAAAATCTAGCAACACGGGTAGGAAGGGCAATTGTTTTAAACTTTATATTGAAAATGTATTATAATCTCTCTACGAAAACAATTTAAGTTTAGCCTACAGGAGTAGCTGTGTGTTCATTACGAACATTGCATATAACGCACAAGCGGCTCTTGATAACATTGTTATAACGTCTAATAACTTAAAAATAATAGACGGCTACCAGCGGCGGTTATTCAAGAATAGCATTTGGGTCCTCTAACTATGCAAAAAAACAGGAAATATAAATCGTAGTGAAATATTACACTCGCAATAAATAATCTTCTTGACCGGTCCGTAGTCCAGTGGCAACAATTCGGACTCGTAAATGGAAGGTTGTGGATTTGGATCCCGGTGGAGCACAAAAGATATACCATTTATATTTCCAAATATGCACTTCGCTGGGTTGAAAAAAATCATAAAACCTTTACTAAAGACCGGTCACTAGAGGTCCATCCAGCATTACAGCAACTGGGTCTTGATTGAGTATTGGCGCTTTGTAGCGACGACCAAGCTCGTACACCTCTGCAGCACTACAACAAGTGTCATAGACCCTAGAGTCTCTAGAATCTAGGAAGTCTCCCGCACAGGATAAAAAAAAACATGCTAGAAAGATCAGCCCACTTGGCCCCCGCAGCCATAACACCGACTAAGTGTAAGTATTAATATAAATAGATAAAAATATTAAATTGTTAGTTCCAGCTTTGATTGAAGTAATGCTGTAAGCTAGCTGAAATTCCCTGATTATCGGGAATTTCGTACGGGTGACGTCACACAGCCGAGGGATATTTTGGATATTTCATTACAAAATATGAAAGTATTCTAAAATATTTAAAAATATAAATGGTAAAACATTGTTTTAATTCACTTTATTTTATTTGTTTATGCTCGAATATTTTCGCCTAATGAGGCTTATCTGCATACTCTGAGATGGCAGACCATTGCATTGATAAAGACCATACTTTCGATATTACCAATGTAGAGGTAATGCACTCTGAGTGTGAAGTGAGGAGACTGATGGCTCTGGAAGCGTTGGAAATCTACAAAAATAAAAATAAAGACTTAGTGAATGTGCAGATTCCCTATGTTTCACCAATATTGCAATAATTTGTTTTTTATTTGTTATTACTATTATTATTTTTATTTAACTAACATATTTTATTTTTATTGTATTCAAATTTTTAATTTCATTATACCTAACAATAATGCATTTTTGAATCTTACAAAAAAAAATTTTGTCTATGAATTTTGCTTTTGTTTTGGAAAAAAAGTTGTTTTGAAAATTGTTTTGAAAATTATTTTATAAAAATATATTTGTAACCATTCTGCTCTTGAAGATGCCTCATTAGGCGAAAATATTCGAGCATAAACAAATAAAATAAAGTGAATTAAAACAATGTTTTACCATTTATATTTTTAAATATTTATAAAAATGGACTTTCACTGTGTTAACAGATCAACACTAAAAAATATTTATGAAAGTATTCGTTTTAAATGTGCCGCTTCTGCTTGTCTATCTTTCGCACTATGTATAACCCATTCTCGCGGAAGTTATTGAGAGAAAAGTTGACAGCCGCCACTGTGGGAGGGAGCGGTTAGTATGGGGCGGGATTAAGATGCAAGTTGGAAGGCAAGTCGGGCTTGAAGTTTTTCAGCGAAACTCTGGCAGAGTGCAACAAAGCGCGGGAGACTCCTGACTTGTGAATTTGTAATGCTCAGCATATCAAAGTCGTGGTGGGTTTGACGATAATGATTTGTTAATATTTACAAAACGAAAAAAAGAATTAAGTTTTGAAAATATGCTACACATATAGTGTAACTTCTTGCCTGCGTTATCCCCGAAGGAGTCGCACGTGGCGATTCGGGACCTATTTATTTTTACGGGTAAGCGGGCCGACTTCACACCGACCCCTTTCAGTTGAAGTGGGGATTTCCCAGCTCCCGGGGGTGGTTCTCATTTCTTGTGAAGCTGAGTAAACCTTGAGATCAAACCCTTGCTCTCGGCATGGAATGCAAGCATTCTACCAATTGAGCTATCGACCTTTTTACGAGCTTGGTCGTCGTCGTTTCAAAGCGCCAATTCTCAAGCAAGACCCAGTTGTTGTAAGACTGGATGGACCTTGTGATGACCGGTCTTTGGTTAAGTTTTATGAATTTTTCAACCCAGCGAAGAGCAAATTTGAACATGTAAATGGTATATTTTTTGTGCTCCGCCGGGATTCGAACCCACAACCTTCCATTCACGAGTCAGAAGTGTTACCACTGGACTACGGACCGGTATAGAAATCTTGATTTTTTTTTTAACATTCTGTTTTTCTATTAGTCTAATCCACTTCTCTACGTACATTTTTTTGTTCCTTGACTAAAAGGTCTGCATGAGGCTGACCCCTTTACTGTAAAAATTGGTTCGCTTTTGCCAACGCCACACCGTATGACGAAAGGTTAACATGAGTTGTAAGGTTTATGTTCATGCGAGATATTTTGTAGTGCACATGTAGCAAATTCTTCACCCCTGAGAGAATGCTCTGTATCGAGTAGAAACCGTTAAGGCGCCATCCTGATAACAGTTGAAATTTTTGTTCGTTGGTCACTTCTTTCTCCCGCTACTACGATACTTTACATGGTAGATAATATAACATTATATGGGTTTGCTGGCCAGAAAGATAAAGAAGATTTTTCCGTCGATCTAGCAGAGGGACTATAAAAGTGTCGTAACGCTAGGTAAGAGAGAATACCCTTTAACACGAAATTGCAGTGATATATTTCGTGCAAAGCGTTAAATTAATGTAAAATAGAATTAAATTTTAAAGAGTGAATGAAGTTTTAAACAAACGCAACTTATTGCCGCGTTCTCTCTCAAGGGGTCGTGTGTTGCAAATGGAACCTATTAATTTTTACAGGCAAGGGAAACGCCTTACCACAACTACCTCAGTTGAAGTGGGGGTCTCCCAGTTTTCGAGGGGGCTGGTACTCATTTCTTCTGAATGCTGAAAAAATCTTACCGGTATTTTATTTTGGGTTTGAAAGAAACACCGAAACGGGAAATTATTTCGCCTCGGTGGGATTAGAACCCGAGTTCACGGCATGGAATTCAAGCACTCAACAAATTGAGCTATCGACCGGACTTAAAAAACTATATCGTCAAGAAGGAATCAATATTGTTTTTTGATTTTTAAAATTATCTCATAAAATAACAAAAAATCTAAAATAATTGATGCATGGTTTTTTAACTGCCCCACTAAATAAAATTAGAAAATATCATTCTGGTGAAATATGTAAGAATATCTATTCCTCTACGTCGACAAATGACGACAAATTACTTTGATTAAAATATTAAAATAATTTAAGTTCTTGGTTACTCGAAAGAGTATTTGGCTTAAAACATAATAATATTATACTTAAAATATTTTCATTCTTCGCAGAAGAAATATATTAAAAAAATTTAAAACCTTCAGCTGTTATTTAAAAAAAATGCATAAACAGATTTATACCATGATTTAGTTTTTTCAGAGTTTGTAAATTTTAAGAATTTCGTGTTAAGAGAATGCCGTTGTATTTCTAAAGCGATGACACGACAGTAAAATGTTTAATGGTTAAAATATAAACCGCAATACAGACGGCCCCTTAAAGGCAAGATGGCCGCCGTAAAAGAATAAAAGAGGGACACGTAACACAAAGGATGGCATTAAAAATGAACTAATTCTAGAGATATGAAGTTAATCTACGGATTATCAGAGGTAGATTATCTTTTATCCTTAAATTTTGTGCTAATAATGTGGGAATACAACTTGTTTTCCTTGCTGAGTAAAGCTTGAAGTGATGTTTTCTTGAAGTTATTATCAGAACAAAGGATTTCTGTCTGAGAACGGAGAGAGAATAAAGTTCTGTCTGAGAATGATGCTATGTCTGAGTATGAAGTTCTATCTGAGGAAATATAAATCGTAGTGAAATATTACACTCGCAATAAATAATCTTCTTGACCGGTCCGTAGTCCAGGGGCAACACTTCGGACTCGTAAACGAAAGGTTGTGGATTTGGATCCCGGCGGAGCACAAAAGATATACCATTTATATTTCCAAATATGCCCCTTCGTTGGATTGAACAAAATCATAAAACCTTTACTAAAGACCGGTCACTAGAGGTCCATCCAGCATTACAGCAACTGGGTCTTGATTGAGTATTGGCGCTTTGTAGCGACGACCAAGCTCGTACACCTCTGCAGCACTACAACAAGTGTCGTAGATCCCTAGAGTCTTTAGAATCTAGGGAGTCTCCCGCACAGGATAAAAAAAAAACATGCTAGAAAGATCAGCTCACTTGGCCCCCTCAGCCATAACACCGATTAAGTATAAGTATAAATAGATAAAAATATAAAATTGTTAGTTCCATCTTTCACTGACGTAATGCTGTAAGCTAGCCGAATTTCCCTCAATATCGGGAATTCACTAAGTATTTCACTAACTTATTCCTTGACTTATAGGTTGGTATGAGGCTGACCACCCATACTGTAAAAAATGGTTCACTTTGCCAATGTCACCCCTGTTTCAGGGAAGGTCGGCAAAAGTTGTAAGGCTGATGTTCATTTGAGGTTTGGATTTTATTTGTAAGTACGCATTCAGCATTTGTAAGCGCGAACTACACGTGTTAGTTTGTGGGCATGCATCTGAGAGCTTTAAATGAATATATCCTTGCAACTTAGATTATTATTATTAGATTATTACTAAGGATGACATCACATAGCCGAGGGATATTTTGGATATTTCATTACAAAATATGAAAGTATTCGTTTTAAATGTGCCGCTTCTGCTTGTCTATCTTTCGCACTATGTATGTATAACCCATTCTCGCGGAAGTTATTGAGAGAAAAGTTGACAGCCGCCACTGTGGGAGGGAGCGGTTAGTATGGGGCGGGATTAAGGTGCAAGTTGGACAGTAAGTCGGGCTGGAAGTTTTTCAGCGAAACTCTGGCAGAGTACAACAAAGCGCGGGAGACTCCCGACTTGTGAATTTGTAATGCTCAGCATATCAAAGTCGTGGTGGGTTTGACGGCAATACGCAACTAAAACGCAACTAAGCTGCACATGTAGTGTAACTTCTTGCCGCGTTATCCCCGAAGGGGTCGCATGTGGCGAGTTGAACCTATTTATTTTTACAGGTAAGGGGGCCGGCCTTACGCCAACCACTTCAGTTGAAGTGGGAATTTCCCAGCTCCCGAGGGGGCTGGTACTCATTTATTGTGAAGGCTGAGTAAACCTCGCCGGCAATGATTTGTTAATATTTACAAAACGAAAAAAAGAATTACGTTTTGAAAATATGCTACACATATAGTGTAACTTCTTGCCTGCGTTATCCCCGAAGGAGTCGCATGTGGCGATTCGGGACCTACATATTTATTTGTACGGGTAAGGGGGCCAGGCCTCACACCAACCCCTTTCAGTTGAAGCGGGGGTTTCCCAGTTCCCGGGGGGGCTGGTTCTCATTTATTGTGAAGCTGAGTAAACTTTGAGATCAAACCCTTGCTCTCGGCGTGGAATGCAAGCATTCTACCAAGTATCTATCGACCGGACTTTTTACGAGCTTGGCCGTCGCTACAAAGCGCCAATTCTCAAGCAAGGCCCAGTTGTTGTAAAGCTGGATGGACCTTATGATGACCGGTTTTTGGTAAAGGTTTATGAATTTTTCAACCCAGCGAAGAGACAAATTTGAAAATATAAATGGTATATTTTTTTTGCTTCTCCGGAATTCAAGCCCACAACCTTCCATTTACGAGTTCAAAGTGTAACCACTGGATTACGAACCGGTCACCTTTTATATATCTAGTTAAAAATACATTAGGTCGTTTTTGTAATTCCAAGGGAAAATCTAATCTAAGTTGCAAATATATGTAACATTAAAGATTCGCATTATATGCATTTTCACAAGCAGACACGTATAAATTCGCGCTTAAGCATGCCGCATGTGGACTTACAATATAAAAACCCGAATCTCAAATGAACATACACCCTGTAACTCCTGCCGACCTTCCCTAAAACAGGGTAGACATTGGCAAAGTGAACCATTTTCTACAGCATGGGTGGTCAGCCGCATACCAACCTATGAGTCAAGGAAAATTAAAAATGAGTTTTCAAGTGTAATTTGAGGGTTGAATTTCAGTTTAATACAATTAGTAATAACAGCACGATTTGTAGTAAATATTGGTGTTCAAATATACTCGCGAATTCACGAATTCAGTTCTCCAAATGAAATTTAATCATGATCAAATATTTTGATGAAATTCCAGCAATTGTAACTCTAGTAGCTTATACAAAAAATACAATATTTACAGGAAAGGTCAACCAGAAAAAAATATACTATTCAACATTAAGCCTATAATCAAGATGCAATTTTTTTTACTTCGGTTAAAAAAACAAACCCAGAAACTTTCCTTGTTATTATTATTTTTCCTTGACTTATAAATTGGTATAAAGCTGACCACCCATACTGTAAATAATAATTCACTTTTCCAATGCCGCCCCTGTTTCAGGGAAGGTCGGCAAGAGTTGCAGGCTTATGTTCATTTGAGATTGGGTTTTATATTGTAGGTTCACATGGGGCTTGTTTTTAGCGCTAACTAATACGTGTCTTCTTGTGAAAATGCATATAATGTGAATCCCCAATGTTACATATCTCTGCAACTTAGATTAGATTAGATTGCCGATCTTCGATAGTACGCTGCCTTAGTTCTTGTTTACCGTATACACCATTGAGAAAATTTTACATGAGCAATGTTTGCATGTGTACTGGACCAATGTGTCTTATGAAAACAAGAAATTTATTTAAAAAATATTTAAAAGAACTCTCACATTATCGAGTTTTACGGTTTTTCTTAGCTCAGATTGTGTAGAATTTGATTCTTAAAACAACTGCATGGAAAAGTCATATTTGACAAGATTGGCGTATACGGTAAACAAGAACTGGGGGAGCGAGTAGTGCCACAATAAAAAAAAAACACATAAGAAGAAACAAACCATCAAGAATACGTGGTGATTAATACACGCTATTCTGTTTCCGTGCATCTGTGAAAAGAAACCTCTTTATTTTGTTTTGTTGGACGCCCGAGAGATAGATTACCACGGTTTCCGGGAGAGAGTGGCGCGAACAATGGCCGCAGGTATTCCCCGCTTTCTTTGCTGCAGGAAACGTGAAAAACAGGAAGCAGCGGTGTTTCAACTAACAACCCTAGATCTGTGAGGGAGGAGGTGGACGCAGGAGATGAGGGTGGAGTACCCTGGTGTAATGCTTAATTGATGGAATAGTTTTTCCAGTGTTACAATGAAGAAAATGCATTGCAAGAATTCGGATACGCGAATCATGTGAGAGTGTTACAAAGAAATAAAAAGTATTTAATTTTCTTGAATATAATTGATATGTTCTTATCAGGAATAAATGAAGTCAGCTCTGCAGAGGCTATGCACACTGTACTGTAACTGTAACTGTAACTCTGTCGCCATTCCGCTAGGGGTGGCCAGAGCCTCTGCAGAGTTGCCTCCATTTTTTCCTATCCTGACATACCTCTTTCAATTCCTTCATATCCATCACCTTTTTCATGCATTTTCTTCTTTTACGCTCACTTTGTATATCCCATTCTTTCACAATCTCCTCAATCTGATCACTCCATACTTTTCTCGGCCGTCCCTTCCCTCTTTTTCCTTTCACACTTTCTTTGTATGTAGGGACACCTCTAGCGAAATGGCGACATAGTTACAGTTACAGTTTACCATAAGATGAATGAATGTTTTGTTGTTGTTGTTGTTAAATTGTTTTATTGAAATGGTTGTAAAAAATAGTCACTTTTAGTAAAAATTGTATTCTTTTTCTAAACAACAAAAATGTGTCCGGTGAAAAACTGAATAGAACGCTAGGATTTAAGGGAAAGTCTATGCTAGAGAGCTAAGGTTCAATCCCCACCAAGAGTTGCATTCTGTGATCTCTCTTTCCGCTGTATTCTTAAAACAAAAATTTAATTTCGGTAAAGTTCCCTCAATTCTCAAAAGCATAGGGGACCTCTTTCTTCGATGGCAATACCCTACTTTGAGTCAAGTGGTTGGTGTGAGGCTGTCCTTTTGCTTGTGAAAATAAATAGGTTCCCCACGTCACATACGACCACTTTGGGGACAACACGGTAAGAAGTATGCGCGGTATTAATAACAACTACGGATCGACACCAATCACACTAAATGTGATAAAAATCAATCAATCCACAACTCGCTGCCTTAGTTCTTGTTTATCGTATACGCCATTGAGAAAATTTTACATGAGCAATGTTTGCATGCGTACTGGACCAATGTGTCTTATGAAAACAAGGAATTTATTTAAAAAATATTTAAAAGAACTCTCACATTATCGAGTTTTACGGTTTTTCTTAGCTCAGATTGTGTAGAATTTGATTCATAAGACAACTGCATGAAAAAGTCATATTTGACAAGATTGGCGTATACGATAAATAAGAACTGGGGGAGCGAACTGTAGCTGAACAGTTTAAAAGCCACTCTGTAATCGAACCAAATGTGAACGGAGTCTTAAAATTAATCAACCGAAGTTTTTATTAAATTGAACCCGTAAATTGTAGTAATATTATAAGTACCTATGGACCAATATGACAAGTAACAGATATTTTTTATCTTTCTCTTTCTGTTTATTTCTAGTTTTCAGTCAAGTCTCTATTTTATATTTACCAGCAAACGTAATTAACGTTAGCACCATTTAATAAACCTGGTAAAAAAACTGATGCAGTGCTTGTAAGACGGCGTGTGTATCTGTGTTTTAGGGGGTGACAGTGTAGAACGGCACAGTGACAAAACGACACATGGCAGAACGACGCATGACAGACCGACACATGACAGAAATCACAATGACAGAGCATCACATGACAAAACATCACTGTGACAAAACAACACAGAAAGTATATCACTATAACAAAACAAAACTAGGACAAAGCATCACATGACAACACAACACATGCAAAAAAAAAAAAAAAAACGCAACTAAGCTACACATATAGTGTAACTTCTTGCCGCGTTATCCCCGAAGGGGTCGCTTGTGGCGAGTTGAACCTATTTATTTTTACAGGTAAGGGGGCCGGCCTTACGCCAACCACTTCAGTTGAAGTGGAGGTTTCCCAGCTCCCGAGAGTGCTGGTACTCATTTCTTCTGAAGGCTGAGTAAACCTTGCCGGTATTTTATTTTGGGTTTTTGAAATAATCACCGAAACGGGAAATCATTTCTGACACCATCGCGTCGGTGGGATTCGAACCCGAGCTTTCGGCATGGAATGCAAGCACTCTACCACCTGAGCTATCGACCGGACATCACATACCATAAACGGCACATGAAAAAAACATCACATGATGAAATAACACAAACATTACTTTTGCTTCCACACGCCATTTGCGACTCCTTCAGGGATAACTCGGTAAAAAGTTGCTTTTAATAAGCAGCTTACTTTTTTTTTTTTTAATCTAATAATGACAATCGGGGTTGTTAATTTTGTTAACAGCTTTACCAAATAATATGTGCATGAGTTCCATTCTCTCTTGTTTCACTTTTTTGTCATGCCGTTTATGGTATGCTCCGAATTAGGTATGCGATGTTTTGTCATATGATGTTTTGTCATATATGATGTCCATACATATTACTATTCGTTGATTTTAAAAATTGTTATTTGTTGTGTATGTTCCTTGACTTATAGGTAGGTATGCGGCTGACCACCCATGCTGTAGAAAATGGTTCACTTTGCCAGTGTCACCCCTGTTTCAGGGAAGGTCGGCAGGAGTTGCAGGGTGTATGTTCATTTGAGATTCGGGTTTTTATATTGTAGGTCCACATGCGGCATGTTTAAACGCGAACTTATACGTGTCTGCTTGTGAAATGCATACAATGCGAATCTTTAATGTTACATATATTTGGGACTTAGATTATTTATTTATTTATTTATTTATTTATTTATTTATTTGTAAAAACACCAACAGATCATTGACAATTTTTTCACAAGTTAAACATAATAAATTACATACTAGACATCAATGCTCCAGTGACGGTGTCTGTCACATACTTAGTTGTTATAAAATTCTTATTGTCTAAATTTTATATAATATATGAACCATAATTAATCATCATAATAATATAAGCGCGCTTGATTCATGACGAGTACATTGAGTGCAAATACCAGTCAATACATAATAATCGTATATTAAGCCACAAATACCCAACGCTCGTCATTATAAAATGTTGCAGGCAAAATCACGAAAGCAGAAAAAAAAACAAGAAAGAAAAAATAAGAGAGAGAAAAAAAAAAATGAATATTCCAATTGATTAGCACCTTGGAATTAATTCATTACCGTTCAGATAATATGATAGATAGGTGAGTAAAAAAGGCTTGAATATTAATGCACTTACCATTACAAACAGGTCAAATATGTTTAAAAAAGATGGGAATATGAATATTACATACATACATATATATATCAATATTATGTATATGAAGAAGGAGGGATAAAGAAGTATACATACTAAGTTAATGACGTATACTACATAAAGTTTGTTAAATGTCTACAATTGATTGCGCTTTAAAGGCCACGAGGATTGCTCGCTTGAAAGTAGTGACCGGATCAGAAAAAATATCAACATTAGGTACGACTTTCGATACATTGTTATACGATCGCATCATGCGTCCAATCGGGCAGAAATGCCCTACATTGGTGTTATATTTTTTTAGGCGAAATAATTGCCCACTTCTTAGTTTAGAGTTAGCGTAAAAGCATAGTAGTTCCAAGTCCGAGGTGTCCAAGTTACCCTGGACTAACTTACGAAGGTACATCAATTCGGCGATTATTAGATGTACTGTCATAAATGTTGTTTTGTCACTGTGTTTTTCTAACATGGAACCGTTTGAGGGTGGGCGGGGGTGTGACTGCCTCCCACACCCCCTGCGCTCTGCTGCCGCGACGAGATAACGGAGGTATTGTCTGGCGGGCACAGAGCCACCCCTACACCTACACATAGGGGCGCTGTACTGAAATGCGCAACAGAGAACAACGGAGGGCGGTATTCTGCAAGGTTATGGATCAAATTATGTGACACTGTCTAAAAAAGTTTTTTTTCAAGTTTATTTTACTTAAAGGTCAAGTAATGAGGCTGAACACCCATACAGTAAAAAATGGTTCAATTTTATAATGTTTCTTCTGTTTCAGGGAAGGTCGGCAAAAGTTTCAGGTTTTATATTGTTAATTTGAGGTTTGGATTTTAATTTGTAAGTACACATACAGAATTTGTGATCGCGGACTTACACGCGCCTGTTCGTGTAAAAAAGATATATTAACATTTAGAATTCATATGAAATGCGCACACACAAACGGACACGCGTAAGTTCGCGCTTACAAATGCTGCATGTGTACTAAAAAATTAAAATCCAAACCTGTACCCGTAGTACCTACGAGTTTTTTCAAAATAATACTCGATGTATAGAGTATTCGAGAAAAATGTATGTGAACTTGAAAAGCACCACTGGCGAAACAAGTTTCGAATCATTTTTTGCAAGAGGTGCTTTTCAAATTCACATTCATTGTTCTCGAATACTCAATACTTCGAGTATTGTGAAAAAAACTCGTACTACGAGTACTGAAATGAACATGATCCGTGCAACATTACCGACCACCCCTAAAACAGGTGTGACACTGGCAAAGTGAACCATTTTTTACGGTATGGGTGGTCAGCCTCATACAAACCTACAAGTCGATGAGTGATATTTGGCGAATCTTCCCCCATCGCGCGATACCCTGATAAGCTGGCGGCTTTTGAGTGAAATCACAACGTCAACCCGCGTCACAAACAAACAACCAAGCAACCAAACACCCGTGACTCCTATCACGCCATCATATCCGCCATTGTTTCAATGCAATATTCTTTATTTATTCGTATTTTTACGCGTGGAAAATTATGTTTTTGTCTGGTTTTCCCCAATAGCACAAATTTGAATATAATTTTTTTTTCGGCGGGCAAACGTCACACCTGTATTTGACTAAAGTCGTTAAGAATCAAAAACATTATTTGTTGCTTCTGATTTTACAACCCGGCCATGTGTCGTCACTAATTTGTCTATGCTAAAGACTAAAATAAAAGTTAGAATGATTTGACTGGCGAGCGATGTTTTTGTGTCAATCACACTCAAGAGCACCATGCATTATTCATGCTTGTTCTTCGCTTGTCAGCGCCAATTTCAAAAGCAATACTCAGTTGTTGTAAAGCTTCTTCATAAACTTTTGTGACGCACCTAGCCCTATTTCTAAAATGCAAAGATATTATGTTAAATTTAAGATTAATTTTATATGCATTCTCATTAGCAGACACGTATAAGTTCTTGCTTGCACGTGCCGCATGTGGACCTCCAATATAAAAACCCGAATCTCAAATGACCATGAGCCCTGAAACTCTTACAGACTTTTCCTGAAACAGTAGTAATATTGGCAACGTTAACCATTTTTTACGGTATGGGTGGTCAGCCTCATACCAACCTATAAGTCAAGGAACTTATTTCAGGAAAAGGTGGAACGGTTTTTTTTTCAGGGAAAAACACTGAAATATATCGTGTGTAAAAAACCTTCGCCATTAACTTTACAAAAACACCTAATCAATATTTAGAGATGCGGCATCTAAAGTAACAATCGCCATGAGAATAAGATACAAGTAGAACAAGAATAAATAAATAAATTTAAACCAAAAATAAAAATACCCACTCAATAAGGTTTTCCCAACTGTATTTGTAGTAAATCTTATTGCTTCAAAGCTTCACATTTAATTCTTTAGATCAAACCTCGTCCTTCGGGGACAGGGGAAAGCCTCCAAATAAAGTGGAAAGTTGAAAGGAAACGACAGTGGGGCTTCTCAGACGCCCTGGGGGTTTGCAAGAGGCCTATGCTCGGAACGGGACACTCCAGAAGCCTTTAGATTTCTTATAAAAAAAGAAATCTTTTTTTGCTTTTTTTGTTTCCCATTTTCTAAAATTAGTTAAAAGAACAAAGGGTATGTACTCACTTAAATCGTATTAGAGAAGTTGAAAATATATATGGATAAAAAAAAACAAATTTGATTTATTTCCGAAATTGGGAATGAATGGAATATCTAGAGTCATAATAAAAGGAGAGCTTGTATGAAGAAGGTTATGACTCTGGATGAAATGAAAGAACTGTAATAAGGACAGAGAGAAATGGCGGTTGATCTGTAATGCTGGCGGCTAGGTAAATTTTAAATTATAATTTTGTATTTGATTTTAATTTTTTTCCAATTGTTTATGTCTAAAATATTATTTGCTGTGTATATTCCTTGACTTATTATAGGTTGGTATGCGGCTGACCACCCATGCTGTAGAAAATGGCTCACTTTGCCAATGTCACCACTGTTTTAGGAAAGGTCAGCAGAAGTTGCAGGGTATATGTGCAAGCGCGAAGTTGTACGTGTCTGCTTGTGAGAATGCATGTAATGTGAATCCCCAATTTTACATATATTTGCAACTTAGATTAGATTAGAAACAATAAATCTTTATAATGGACTCGGCTCTAGTTCCATAGAAAACAAAATTGTAACGTCGCCCGGCAGGTTTGATAGGAATAAGCTAACGAATATTTTGTTGCTGCTTGCTGAGGGTTCTAGCCACTAGACCTAGATTTTGAAATTTGGGACATTGCTTCTATAATCTCTATACTGTATGTTGCGAAGATGTATTACATTCATATTATATGCATTCCCATAAGCAGACACGTATTAGTTCGCGCTTAAACATGCTACTTGTGGACCTACATATAAAAACCCAAATCTCAAATGAACATAAGCTCCTTCCCTGAAACACGGGTGACATTGGTAAAGTGAAACATTTTTTTACAGTGTGGGTGGTCAGCCTCATGCCAACCTTTAAGTCAAGGATTCCAATTGCAATTTTTATTTACAAAATTATAAAACTTTAAAAATGTTTATAAAAACACTTCGGAAAAATAAAATGTCTTGTCTACAGGGTTACCACAAAATCTCTGAACAATTATTCCGTTAAACAAAGCGATAAATTTAGACCAAGTTTGTCCACACTCCATGCTGGTAGATAAGTTAGTCCGCCGCTAGTCCCCAGTCCCCAGAGCTGGGGATTAGCAGAGGACTAGCTTGTCCAGTAGAATCACCGGGCCGGGACTAATTAGCCCACGGACTATCTAAGGATGTATGCGGGGTTAGCATCTGGGAGACATGGAGTTGAGATTAAACCGGTGTTTGTGAAACAATTTAGTTTTCCAAAAATAAGGTTACTGTAACTGTAACTGTAACTCTGTCGCCATTCCGCCAGGGGTGGCCAGAGCCTCTGCAGAGTTGCCTCCATTTTTTCCTATCCTGACATACCTCTTTCAATTCCTTCATATCCATCACCTTTTTCATGCATTTTCTTCTTTTACGCTCACTTTGTATATCCTTTTCTTTCACAATCTCCACAATCTGATCACTCCATACTTTTCTCGGTCGTCCCTTCCCTCTTTTTCCTTTCACACTTTCTTTGTATACATACTTTGTCAGTCTATCATCATTCATTCTTTCCACATGCCCAAACCATCTTATTTGTTGCTTTTGCCCTAACAACCCGGCCGTGTGTCGTCACAACTTTGTATATGCTAAAGACTAAAATAAAAGTTAGAATGATTTGATTGACGAGCGATGTTTTTGTGTAAATTACACTCAAGAGCACCATGCATTATTCGTGCTTGTTCGTTGCTAGTCAGCGCCAATTTCAAAAGCAATACTCAGTTGTTGTAAGGCTTCTTTATGAACTTTTGTGACGCACCTAGCCCTATTTCTAAGTGGCAAAGATTTATAAGATTTAAGATTCATTTTATATGCATTCCCATGAGCAGACACGTATAAGTTATATTTATGTAAATGTAATAGACATTAAACTTACATAATTATATATATCTACTTTGCTTGCATATGTGCGTATGAGGTTTTTAATTATGTAACTGAATATTTGCAACATTGATTCACTTATAAGTTGGTATGAGGCTGACCACCCATACAGTAAAAAATATTCACTTTGCCAATGTCACCCCTGTTTCATGGAAGGTCGGCAAAAGTTTCAGGGTGTATGTTCATTTGAGGTTAAGATTTTAATTTGTAAGTACAGATGCGAATTTACACGTGTCTGTTTGTGTGCATGCATTTAATATGAATTTTAAATATAAATAATAGATATATATTTGCTACTTGGTTTTAGTATTCGCCAAACATTTAATCCACAGATGATCAACAAAACATCGTTTTTATTTCATGGAGGTGTCAGATAAATACAGCAGGTGTTCTAAAAACTATTATCAAAGTTGCAAAGACAATATAAACATTTAAAATTCATAAATAATTATAAAAAATTATAAAAAACACAGAGTTTTATTTTCACAAATTGAGTATTTATTTCCCTCAAGTACTTTCGACTTATTCACGTCATTATCAAGAGGATTTAAAATTCATACTAGATGTATGCCAACACTTTCCTTACAAATGCTGCATGTATACTTGCAAATTAAAATCCAAACCTCAAATGAACATAAATCTTACAATTTTTGCCGACCTTCCCAGACACAGGGGTGACATTTGTATAGCATTACGTGCTGTATTAGTAATGTAAAAACAATTATTGCATTTTTTTAAAACATTGTGCATGTAGGTATCTTTTTGGGTATCCGTGTTGCTCCTTTCTCAAACTAAATCCCTTGCTTATATGCAAAGACAATACATGTACATGAAGTAAATATTGCGCGACTTGCGTTGGGGACGGTTGGCAAACCGTTTGAGACCGGATTCGGAACCTCCACAATTTAATTACACCCTGGGAACAAACATTTTGCGATTATAACAATTAATTTCGGTTCTGCGCAACGAGATTAAACGTCAAATGTTTGAGTTATTATCGAACAAACTAAAGCCGATGTTTGTCGCGTAATAATGCGACGCTAATTTTGATCCACACTGTACTTTCGGTCCGGTCGACAGCTCGGTTGGTAGAATACATGCGTTCGATTTCAGATAGTAAGGGTTTGATCCCCACCAATCCTAATCTAAGTTGCAAAGATATGTTACATTGGAGATTCACACTGACAATACAAGTTGCACTATATGTGCAGCCTAGTTGCGTGTTTATAAGTCACTTACCTTCGCTGTCGCTCGTGTCAGACAGTGGCGGCTCGTTGGCTATGTACTGGCGCCCACTGAGCAGATTGCTTTCTACCACTGGTCTCTTCTCTTCTAGCTGACGTCGGAAAGCGCGATGGTCATCCTGAAAAAAGAAGAGAAATATGAAGAATACTCCACATTGCATTGTTATGATTAACGGGTTCAATTTATAATGAAAACTTCAGTCAATTTATTTTCACATGTGGTTCATTCATATTGTTAACTTTTGTACTGTATTGCTCGTCAGCTCCGATACAAGTCTGAAGCTACAGACATCATTGGCCTCTTTTATAGCATGGCATAAGGATTGTTCTAGAAACATTAGGAACTGGAACATGCGTGTTTTTGCCAGAATTTTCTATTTAGAATATTCGAGCGAATACTCACACTATCGAACAAATACAAGTACAATTATTCCTTATGATAATCTTATGGTTCCTTTTTCCAAAGTCACCCCACCCCGGTTTCAGGGCAAGTCGGTAGGAATTACAAAGTTTATGCTCATGTGAAGTTTGGCTTATTTTGTATAATAATAACAAAAATGTTAGTCTTAAAAATGTAATTTGTTGTGTATATTCCTTGACTTATAGGTTGGTATGCGGCTGACCACCCATGCTGTAAAAATGGTTCACTTTGCCAATGTCACCCCTGTCTCAGGGTAGGACGGCAAGAGTTGCAGGGTGTATGTCCATTTGAGATTCGGGTTTTTATATTGTAGGACTACATGCGGCATGTTTAAGCGCGAACTTAAACATGTCTGTTTTGTGAAAATGCATATAATGTGAATTTCTAATGTTACTTATTTTTTGCAACTTAGATTAGATTAGATTAGATTAGGATGATTTATTTGGTGAGCGCTGTTTTTGTGTCTATCACACCTCAAGAGCCCTCTAAACGAATGTAAGCATGCATCACGTATAAACGCAAACAAACATGTGTTTGCTTGCGGACATGCAGTAAATATGAGACTTAAATGCCAATATATCTTTGCAACTTAGATTATACATTATACAGAAAGTCTCGTAAGTATATTTAATTTACAAAAAAAAACTAAAGAAGACAGCGGAAATGAAAGGGTGGGGGGTTAAGAAAAACAATACCATTTTCTTTGTACCAATCTAACCATACAGGTTATTTGTATATTTGATTAAGTTTTTAGTTTTCTTTGTTTGATACAAAAGAAAAAGGTAACCGGCTAGGGTTGGCGTTGCTGGTAAAAGTTTGTGGGTTTATGAGAGCTTATAAATATTTCGATAAAACACTCTAGTCTCGCTGCAGTTTTAAACTAGTTTAAATTCTGCAGACTATGGGGTAAAAAAACCTTACTTTTGATTTGTTGAAAGTGCATTTTTAAACTTTTAAAATTCGTTGGTTTTTCTTTCTGTTTATTTTTTTTATCCTATTGTTGGATAAAGTTCACAGATAGATATTGTACTTTCTATGCGTCGCCATTTTCAATACTAGTCAAAAACTTGAGAATGCCCAATGCTATATTATTTCTTATATAAACCCCAGAGTCCAACACCCCAATCATATAGCATTGCATTGACACTTCTCGATTGCGTTAATAGAAAAAAAACTGTAAAAAAAATATTGTGATATCCCGAATCCCGTCAGTCAAAAAAGCAACTGAATAAATTTTAGTCTGTTCTGAATGCGTCCGTAAGACTGATCTTCGGGATGTCCAAATTCTTTCACATCTCTCCGCTGTTGAAGGAACTACATTGGCTTCGTTTTCCTGAGAGGTTGGTCTACCGTGTGTGTTTGATGGTATTTAAAGCCCTAAATGGTTTGGCTCCATCATATTTGGCAGGCATATTTTCCCCGTCGAGGTGAAGTTGAGGGGGCGTACACTGAGGCCAGCGGGAAGGTTGACGCAGCCTCGACGTCTAATACGGAATAATTTTGGGAATCGCGCTTTCCGGATTTCGTGACCGATGGAGTGGAACAGACTGAAGTGAGGGTTTAGGAATCTGTTGGCATTTTAAGCGAGAACTGAAACGGCACCTTAATTAAAAATCTCATTCGTGTTAGGGAGGTCTCGTGAGGTGTGACACACACAAAAACGGCGCTCTTATCTTCTTCTTCTTCTCCTGTTTCAATCCTAGAATTGGTTTGCAGCAATATCTTTAACTCTTGTTCTCCATTCCTCCCTGCGCTCTTATATCATGTAGAAAATAAAAATAAATAAATATAAATACACACCCGGACTTGTGTAGTAATCTTCAAAAAAATATTATTTTTAAACAAAAGAGGAGAATTTACACAATGTTTCATACTTCGGTTACAGTTATAAGGCTTTGATTTAACATTCTTGCAACATTAAGGGTTTTTTGTATTTTACGACACGATCGACAGATGTCAAGCGAATAAAAAAAATGCAACGGAAGTCAAAATATGATCCTACAAGGATTCCAGAGTAGGTACTTAAAACATGTGACTAAAAAAAGTGATTTGAAGTTATTTTTGCAGCTACTGTAGCTTTTACTCTGTCGCTATGCCGCTAGGGGTGGCTAGATCCTCTGCAGAGTTGCGTCTAATCCTTCGTAATAAATCCTCTTCCAACAGTTTACTGGACGTTGAGATCTTAGCGTATCTATTTGCAAATATGAAGGAATAAAACATGGCCGCGTATCAACAGCTGATCCATTTTATACGGAACCACAATCAGCTGTTCAGGCACCACCATGTTTTATCCGTCATATCTTCAAACAGGTACGGTAAGGTCTACTGACGGCCATCGAGACTTCCAACTCTAGTGTCACCAATATCGTACATGGTCTGCTTAAAGTGGCACTGGGGAGGTCACATCACAAGACACGAACATGACAGGTACGGGGCCGTCCATAAATTACGTCATCGATTTTGGCCAATTTTCGACCCCCCCCCCCCCCTTACAATCATCATATAGTCATTATCTAATGACCCCCCCTCTTGCTGTAATAATGGATGAGCTTAATAATTAATAATTTTATATTACTTACATAATATTTTGTATATTTTGTAGAAATTGGTATTTACAAGAACGACGTCACTTTTGGTACTCGTACATCATTTGCCATCATCCGCAGACCAGACTCCCCCCCCCCCCTTAATGCGAATGACGTAATATATGGACAGCCCCTAGGCAAAATAGTCGAAAAGAGGTGGTTGGACGATATCAAGGGTCGAGGATGTCTAAGAAAGAAGCAAATATAATAGCATGGATGAGATTGAGGAAGTTTTAGGATAGGAGTGAACTGAAGCATACTAAGGAAGAAAAAGAAGACGGTATGGAGTATAACAATAAGTAAGGATATTTAAAATATGGAATAAAGTAAGCTCGCTAGCGGAAGGCGACATCTGTGCGGCAGGAAATGAAACAATTCAAGTGAGAATATATTTTCGGAGGACCGGCAACGTTGAAATCTCGTATCGATTTTGATATAAAATAATAATGAACCATCAAGTGGTAGGCGGAATATTGTGAGTTTCGTATTTTATTTATGATGAAAGGTCTGCGACAAAATTGATGTAAATTTTTTTAACGGCTTCAGTTTCACATACTTGCAAAAAAAAATTTTTTTTAAAAGATAACTCTAGGATAGATTGAAGTTCTAAAATAGAAAAATGGTATGGTCGAGCGGATAAGGCGTTGGAACTCGAATAATAATTATTGAAATAAGCGCAAGTTAGAGCCCCGTCATGTCCTGTTGACATACAGATAGCTCTGACCCTGGTTCAACACTGATGTCATTGAGTACTAATGAATTAATAATTAAATCTATAAACTAAATTGCAAAGATATATAAATATCTAAAATTCACATTAAATGCATGCCCACAACAGACACGTGTAAGCTCACGCTGAATGTGAAATGAACATAAGCCCAGCAACTTTTCCGACCTTCCCTGAAACTGGGATTATATTGGAAAAGTGATAATTTTTTATAGAATGGGATTTCAGCCTTATACCAACCCATTAGTCTCTGTATCTGTATCCTGCCCCGTTCCACTAGGGGTGGCCGGTACCTCCGCAAATGTGTCTCCACTTTTTTCTGTCCTTGCAAACCTCTTTCATCTTTTCAACATTTGAAAAGATTTGCGGCGTATCAATAGCTGATCCATTTTATATGAAACAGCAATCAGCTTTTCAGGCTAAGTTTCAGGTCAGGTAAAATATGTTGGTGAATTGCATTCTTGCTGTCGCTCACCTGCTGCTTGTGCAGGGCCGCGCAGTCCCCAGCCGGAGGAGCCAGCCCGCTGAGCTCCGTGTTCTTCCTGATGACCCACTCTATCAGCTCCCTCAGGGACAGCAGCAGCGCGGACCAGTGCTCCGCGTTGGACTCCAGACGGTTCCTGGAACAACGAGGTCAAACAACAGGATCAAACAAACGTCTTCATCCGCTGATTTTTTGTAGCCAATGCCATAAATCGCTAATGCCTATTTAGAGCGGCAGGATCTTAAATAAAAATAGTCATGATATATATATATATATATATTTTTTTTTTCATTCCCCCCATTAGTAACCCTAATGGGGGGGAGTTTATTCGTGTGTACCACTTATATAGTATACCACACAGTCATGATAATAATAATATTACGATGATTTATTTGGTGAGTGCTGTTTTGTGTCTACCACACCTCAAGAGCACTCCGAACGTCGCTATAGACAGCGCCAATTCTCAAGCAAGACCTTGTTACTGTAAGGCTGGATAGATCTTTGGTGACCAGTCTTTGGTAAAGGTATATGATTTTTTCAACCCAGTGAAGAGCATAATATTTGAAAATTTGAATGGTATATTTTTGTGCCCCGTATGGATTCGAATCCACAGCCTTCCATTTACGAGACAGAAACCACGCTTTACGTTATTGTTTGTGGTTTTGTATTGAGTCAGCTACCAAATGGAAGTAGAAATAGACATTTATTTCTTTCATAACTTTTCCAAAACAAAAAGATATATACTGCATGTGGACATACAAAATAAAGTAAACCTAACATGGACATAAACCTTGCAGTTCCTTCCGCCTTTACTTACAACCAGGATGGCATAGTCAAAACTTATCTATTTTTTTTACAGCGGGGGGTCAGCCTCATACCAATCAGTCAAGATACATGAAAATGATTCTATAATTGCAAAAAATGATTAACATTTAAGATTCATACCAAATGCATGCCTACAAACAGACACGTGTAAGTTCGCGCTTACAAATGCTGCATGCGTACTTACAAGTTAAAATCCAAACCTCAAATGAAAATATGTAAACCCTGCCACTTTAACCGACCTCCCATGAAACAGGGATGACATTGGCAAAGTGAATATTTTATTACAGCATGGGGGTCAGCCTCACACCAATCTATAAGTCAAAAAATGTGGAAAACAAGGTAAATTAATAATTAATTTAGTTTTCTTACTTTCTATCTAACAAAATGCATTCTTCTCAATATATGTACATTTCTTTTAAAAATAACAGCTTTCTTTCCTCGGTATTTAATATTCTCTTCCACTCCACTGGTGTTTTTTTTTCTTAAAAATACTCCTGCAACGAAAACAATTTCTCAAGAGAAACAAAAACTAATTAAACTTCCAGTTTTTTTCATAAACTCGGCCTCTTATTCATAGACCGCGAATGCATATTGAGATATGACTTAATTAGAGCATAATTCAAGCGAGGAAAAACTTAATGAGATGCAAAACTCCGCCAACTATCTGATCATGAATACAAAGTTTTGTAAAGCGAAATTCCAGGGTGTTTTCAATGAATTTTACTTTTATATGGCTTTACAGTTTTTTCTAAATAAATGCATTTTCTTGGTTCATTTAATTATTTGAAAGCATTGTTTTTATTTACTGTGTAACATATAAAAATAAAATTTATTCGTAAAGGAGTCGAATTTATGATGTATTTATCCGGTGGATAGCCCAGTTGATAGAGTGCTTGGATTCCATGCCGAGAGCTCGGGTTCGAATCTCACCGAGGGTGTCAGAAATGATTTTAGAAAAAGTACCGGAAAGGCTGATTCAGCCTTCACAATAAATGAGAGGAGCTGGGAAGCCCCCACTTCAACTGAGGCGGTTGATTAACAATGCTGTGTAGTCTATGACCGGAAAAAGGCATACAAATATTTTGTTATTCGTTGACTTATAGCCTATAGGTTGGTATGGGTCTGACCACCCATACTGTTAAAAAAAAGGTTCACTTTGCCAATTTTACTCCTATTCCAGCGAAGGTTGGCAAGAGTTGCAGAGCTTATGTTCATTTGAGATTGGGTTTTTATGTTGTAAGTCCACATGCGGCATGTGCGAGCGCAAACTCATACATGTCTGCTTGTAGCGTTGCATTTAATATGAATTTTAAATGTAATATATCTTTGCAACTTAGATTAAAGATTATTTATCATAGGTCACTATGTAAGTAAGCGAAATTATATCTTTATTCCAGCCTAATCACGCGGAGGGTGCAATACGTGACCAGCCATATTAAATAAAAAAATCAATACATGGGAAACCAAAAAAAATTCTCGCCGAGAAAAAAAATATAAATTCAAAAAAGTTCGGACCTCATTGTGGTTATAGAGTTACAAAAAAAAATACAAACAAAGCAACCCTCCAAAATAAAAAGATAATATTTTGACACTGAAACAATAGCCTGAACAGAGAGAATGAAAAACAAGAACGGCGTGTTGAAAGATGAAAGGTACAGGGTGTGCTGAAAGTCGTCCAGGGGTGCGTTCATCAAAAGGCCATTTAATTAAGCCAGACGGGGAAAACTAGGGGGTCGGGGTTCAAATCCTGGCAAAATATTGGAGTCTTTGTTGTGCGCAGCGCTCGAGCATTTGCATAAGAAAGACATGGCGGCGCCGCTGAATTTATTTTATCAAATTTATGAACGTTTCCGGCACACCCTGTATACATTTATATTCTAACGTTTTCCGAACACAGTGCGCGGACTCTAGATGCTCTAGAATGTAAAATATTGTTTTCGTATCTAGTTAGGTTACCCCGACGTTGGCTATCACTTGAGCGTAGGTCTCTCGATCTTGGGTAGCACTGCATAGTTCCTCTACAGTCCTCAATTCAACATTTTTTTTAATCACCGAAAAAAAGGTAAATACTCTATACATATACAGCAACTTCTTCCGCATTGTCTGCAAAGGGATCGCTGTACAGGTAAGGAAGCCGGCCGTACGCCAACAACTTCTCTTGAAGAGGGGGTTCTCCCGCTCGTAAGGGGTCTAGCTTTCATTTCTTGTGAAGGCTGAGAAAAACTTTCCGTTATCTAAATAAACAACTAAACAAGGAATCATTTCTGACACCCTCGGTGGAGATCGACCCCGGCTCTCAGCATTGAATGCAAGAATAAAATTCTACTAACTACATTAATAAAAATAATATTAGGATGATTTATTTGGTGATCCCTGTTTTTGTGTGAACCGCACCTCAAGAGCCCTCTGTGAGCTCGTTCGTCACTATAGAAAGCGCCAATTTTCAACAAGATCCAGGTGCTGTAAGCCTGGATGTACCTTTGGTGAAGGTATATGAATTTTTTAACCCAGCGAAAAGCATATTTGAAAATGTAAATGGTATATTTTATGGGCTCCCTGGGATTCGAACCCACAACCTTTCATTTACGAGTCTGAAGCGTTACTACTAGACTACGGACCGGTCACACATTTTCCTATATGTGAGTACATTTGCATGCGCTCTAGAAATATTACCCCCACTTGAAAGCTTGTGAGTGTAACAATATGGTATGGAGATTCCTGCGTTCACAGCTCGGCTTCTAAGTCCGTAAAAAAGCGCATGCGATTTGTTTAACTCCAAGTGCGGAGCGCTGTTTCGGGACGGCGGCTATCAGAAGGGGTGCCACGACAAGTCGGTCACAGACAAAGCGTCCATAGACAGCTCGACCATGGACAAATCGACAGTATTCAAACCTCGTGTTTCGACAGTATTCAAACCTCGTAGTTTGTTCCTTCACTTATAGGTTGGTATGCGGCTGACCACCCATGCTGTAAAAATGGTTCACTTTGCCAATGTCACTCTTGTCTCAGGGAAGGACGGCAAGAGTTGCAGGGTGTATGTCCATTTGAGATTTGGTTTTTGTGTTGTAGGTTCACATGCGGAATGCGCTTTTTACAGCGGTGAGACCGGGCATAGGCCCGATAGGTTACGCCGACTTCGTGTCCACAAGGGATAACCACCGAGCCTTCATGGGCTTTTGCGCCTCCTACGTGGACCCCGGACTGGATCTCCTCCTAATCGATTGAAGACGCCATCAGCACATCTTTTGAGATTGGCACGAAGTAGGAAGAAGCACATCTCGATGACATTGCACCATGAAGTCAGTAACTTCGAGTTTTTGTTATTTTCTCTAGAGGACGAACAGGTAAATCTAGAATCACTGCTGGGTTGGGTTACGACCATCGGGAAGGCTCTCTGCCGCAAAAAATATAGCATTGCATGAGCGTTCTGTGATACGCTTTCCGGATGAAAGTGTATAAACGGAACGGGAATAAGGTTCGGTTTGCGTATGTTCGTCCACACAACTTTTCGTTCATATACAATAAAATAGCCTTAAAGGAAAAACTGAATCAGAACTGATTTGAGAAATTGTGAACAAAACACTTGGTGTAGCTTATCATAGTAAGTGAATTAATTATAAGGAAAGGCTCATGAAAAACTAAGCTACAGATTTTGACACTTTGGTGTGTTTCCTCTCGTAGAAAATACGAAAAAGGTGCATGAATCTAAGTGACTAATAGCTAAATATGTCATTTATTCAGTTTAAAATTTTAATGCATCAATATGGTTCACAGACAGCTTCATCACAGAAAACTACAATTAATTGAAACTAGAGTAATCAAAAAGTTTTTTGAAGAGCAAGTTTTCTGTGATGTGTCTAGGGATCTATCGTTTAGACAAACTGCAGTATGACAGAATTGTTCGTAACCGATGTGTCTGAGGACTTGTTGTCTGTTACCGAAATGTCATTGAACGAAAAGTCGTGTGGACATTGCTCTTGCTGTTTCAAAAACCTTTTTAATTATTCATTGTAGTTTTCTTTCATGGAATGTCCGTTGTACCATATATTGTATGTGACCGAAAAGTCGTGGACGAGTTCTCTTTGACCGATTTGTCATGACACGATCAGTGGGAACTTCCATGAGGGTGGAGATGGATAGAGCTAGATGGAGAGAGATGGAAAGTGATAGAGGGAGAAGGGATATCCTAGCTTTCATCTGTCAGCTCCGTGGAAAGGTTTTGACTTCATTTATGCAGCAT
This sequence comes from Agapetus fuscipes, assembly GCA_951799405.1. Classification (NCBI taxonomy): domain Eukaryota; kingdom Metazoa; phylum Arthropoda; class Insecta; order Trichoptera; family Glossosomatidae; genus Agapetus; species Agapetus fuscipes. The sequence continues at coordinate 17,369,364 of OX637336.1, read as the reverse complement.
AAATGCCCTAAGAATTTTATCAAAATATGGAAAAAAGAAAATTTTGTCATTACTTGATGAAACATGTACTTCGCAACACTTTATTTGAAATTAATTTTTCACTTTCTTTAAGTCCGGTCAATAGCTCAATTGGTAGAGTGCTTGCATTCCATGCCGAGAGCTTGAGTTCGAATCCCACCGAGAGTGTCTGAAATGATTTCATATTTCGGTGTTTATTTTAAGCCCAAAATAAATACCGGCAAGGCGTAGGTACTCAGCCTTCACAAGAAATGAGAACCAGTCTCCTTGGGAACTGGAAAACTCTCAATTAAAGTGGTTGACGTGAGGCTGGTTCCCTTACCCGTAAAATAAACAGGTCACGAATCGCCACATGCGACGAGAAGTTACTGCGTTCGTTCCACTCGCCACATGCGGGGAAAACTTGGGAAAACGCGGCGAGAAGTTACACTAAATGTGTAGCTTAATAACAAAGTAGCGTTTAACGTATGAAGAACCCGATTATATTATTAAATCACTATCATCTTCAAAACCAAGCAACATCACATGTACACTTGTTCAACACTCAATAAAGTGAATGTTTCTCAAATACCTTGTAAAACTTTCCTTTCCATCTCGTAAACTTACACCGAAAACGTCAATTCGATAAGGTTATAGGCGCAGAGAAAGCGGAAACGCCCTACCTGCCGCAGGGTGTGTAGAAAATGAGAAAGCGAGACAACTTTTGCCACCCAGAGGCACGCAGGGGTGGCTGGAATACTGTGCGGCACGTGCGAGAGTAGAGAAAAGGGCGATGTTTGATGTTTCGGATATAATTTGGGTTGTTTCAAACGAAAAATTTGATGACGATTTATGCTGCGTTGCTATAACTGTACCTACCTAACTCTATTTCGATTCCCCTAAGGGTAACCAACGCCTCTGTAGGTCTGTTTCCATTTCTGTGTATCATTGCATACCACTCGTTGCACTGTATTAATATTCATCACCTATTTCATACATTTCGTTTTTTTACATGCTCTTTCTATATCCTCCCATAATGTATAAACAAAGTTGCAAAGATATATTTCATTTAAGGCTCATATTTATTGCATGCTCACAAGCAGGCACATGCTGCATGCGTACATACAATATAAGCCCAACCCCAAATGAACATTAACTTGTACAACTCCTACCGCCTTTCCCGGACACCTGGATGGCATAAGATGGCAAAATTAACCAAGGTTTTACAGCATAAGGTGTCAGCCTCATACGAACTTAATAGTCAAGGAGCACAAAAATTAATTAACAATTATAACAATCTCATCAAATCATACTTATATAGGTTTTCCTTTAACTATTTTTCTTTTCGCATTTCTTTTAAGGTTGGTATACCAAGATATGAAACCTACGAAAACCACGCTCACAAAATATAAAGCGATATACATACGTCCAAAAAATAATTTGCAAAAATAGATTGAAAAAGACAAAAATAACTAAATTTAATTAAAAATAACATCGGGATGAATAAAGGTAAAAACTGGCGGTGAAAATGTGAAAACTATGCAGTTGAAATATCGAGGCTTGTTCCGGAAAACCAAAACGGAAATGGGTTTAAAAATTAGCGGTGATTTTCCGGGATTCGCGGCAAGCTGCCAGGTGATTTCCAGTTTCCCAAAGACACTCAACTTCCGTTATGTGCGAGTATTTTTACGATTTCAACCCTTAGTTTAACTCCTACCCTTATCTAATCTAATCTAATCTAAGTTGCAAAGAAATGTTACATTGGAGATTCACATTACATGCATTCCCACAACCAGACACGTACAAGTTCGTGCTTGCACATGCCTCATGTGAACCTACAACATAAAAACCAAATCTCAAATGGACATACACCCTGCAACTCTTGCCGTCCTTCCCTGAAACAGGGGTAACATTGGCAAAGTGAACCATTTTTACATCATGGGTGGTCAGCCGCATATGATTTCCATAAATACGCTTTTACGACTATTTCTAAGAAGGTGACGTTCAAAAATAGTAAATAAAAAAGAGAAAGCAACTGCAAATGCAAAATGCAACTAAACTGCATACATAGGATAACTTCTTACCGAGTCGCCTCCAAAGGCTTCGCAAGTGGCATATGGAACCTTTTAATTAAATAACAGGTCAGGGAGTCGATTCCTAGACTTTAGGGTGGTACGAGGCTGACCAGGTATACTGTAATAAATGATTCACTTTACCAATGTTATCCTTGTTTCAGGAAAGGCCGGTAAAGAATGCAGGATTGATGATCATTTAGATCATTATAAGTTTGAATTTTAATTTGTAAGTGCACATGCAGCATTTGTAAGCGCGAAAATGGGATGATTTAGTGTCATGAAAAGGCGTTACAAAATTACGAATCTCGATTTCTAATTTATTTAAAAACCAAACGTCCAATGAAAGTCGGTGTTATGGCCGAGGAGGTGGAGGCGCATGTTCCACTAGCTTATTTGGAACAGAATACCTTGGTTTGAATCACACGTCTGTCCCATTTGACCTTAACTTCGACCCTGGTTCACCAGACGCCATTGCATGCACACAAACTTCTGCTTTCGTATAAAGACAACTGGCCGGGCAAAATAGGTTGGTGAATTGCATTCCTCTTCACAAATCTATTAAAAATAAAACATAAACCCTGCGACTATAGCCTATATTGTGAGGGTTTTTCTTCTGTCCTGCTGATTGACACAATTAATAATATAACATACACACTTTAATATGTTTACTTTTATTTCTTTCACAATGTATACACAATTAACCACAGCACAATAATATTCTTTATTCTTAATTACACAGGCTTGTGGCTATCCCGCCTGGCAAGCTTTTTCTCTCTTTCTTTGCCTTCCTTTGTTTTCCTTTTCATTCAAATTCAAATCTCATGTTCCATTTTACCTAACAAACAAATCCATCTCGTTACAATACACCTCCTTCCTCTCATAAAAAAAAAAAACATTCCCTATTTTTTTTTTTTCTTTTACAATGAGTAAATAATGTATCATAATGCTCAGCCGGCGCCACATATTTTGTTTTATTTTAAGGATAAATTTCAAAAATATGAAAATAAAAAAAAAACCTGTTTCTGATACATTATTCAGTCATTAATACCTTTTTTAACAATACCAATTATTTTCATACTAAAATTAATATAATTTTTTTTAACACAAATTTCATATTCAATATTATAAACAAATATTTGTTTTTTTTTTTTTAATACTTAATTCAACAATTCAAAATAATCAAATAACAATACATAATAAACATTCACCAGTTAATTAATCAATTCATTAAAATAACTTTTTTTTTTTTAAACATGTATCACATCTTTCCCAATATTTAAATTTATTTCAAATTTATTTTTCATTAATAAATTTATCAGTCCATCAATTTTTTTTAAAAAAAAAAACTTTACCTTCATATGTAATACTTTGTTTAATTAATGTTTCATACCTTCATTCATGCAATATTTCATAATTCATTCTTTCACTGATCACTTTTATATCAACTTTCACCGTATCATTCATCACCTCAAATTTTTCATACACATGAAAATATGTTTTTTTTTTTTTTTTTTTTTAATCTAATTTGATTATGTCCTTGATGTGATATTTATTTATAACATTTGTGTCTATATCTTTTAATACATAGACTATCTTGCTAACTTTCTTTTCTATTCTGGCTTTGACAAATTTTGGAGCCAACTTTGTACAGAAGTATTTCCCTGCATTTGATTGTATGAAATTTTTACGCCATACAATATCCCCTTGATCATAGACACGATTTGATCTACCTTTATTATAATAATTTGCATTTTTATTATATGCATCCCATAAATTTTCTGTTACAATTTTGTATAATGTGTTTAATTCCTTCATTTTATCTTTATGCATATCTCTATTTTTATCTAATTCTTCCTTTGATTCTATTTCATCATTTACTATTTCACCATGAATTTCACCATTTAGTACAATCTCCCTACCTCTTGCTAATACATTAGGTGTGTATCCTGTTGCTAAATTGACTGTATTATTTATTATGCTTTGTACTGAATCTAAAAAAGTATCCCATTTTCTTTGTTCATTTTCAACAAAAATAGCTAATGTGTATCCTATTGTTCTATTATATGTCTCTACATTATTGCACATGGGAGTATATAAAGTTGTATAAAATATTTTCTGTACTCCGAGGGTTTTTCCTCTCTGTCCTGCTGATTGACACAATTAATAATTAACAGCCACTTTAATATGTTTACTTTTATTTCTTTCACAATGTATACACAATTAACCACAGCACAATAATATTCTTTATTCTTAATTACACAGGCTTGTGGCTATCCCGCCAGGCAAGCTTTTTTCTCTCTTTTTGCCTTCCTTTGTTTTCCTTTTCATTCAAATTCAAATCTCATGTTCCATTTTACCTAACAAACAAATCCATCTCGTTACAATATGGGCGCCAAAATGTGAGGGTTTTTCTTCTGTCCTGCTGATTGACACAATTAATAATATAACATACACACTTTAATATGTTTACTTTTATTTCTTTCACAATGTATACACAATTAACCACAGCACAATAATATTCTTTATTCTTAATTACACAGGCTTGTGGCTATCCCGCCTGGCAAGCTTTTTCTCTCTTTCTTTGCCTTCCTTTGTTTTCCTTTTCATTCAAATTCAAATCTCATGTTCCATTTTACCTAACAAACAAATCCATCTCGTTACAATATATAAAAAAAAGCAACTGAACAGATTTCAGTCTGTTCTGAATGCGGCCGCAAGACTGATCTTCAGGATGTCAAAATTCTCTCACACCACTCCGCTGTTGAAAGTACTACATTGGCTTAATTTTCCTGAGAGGGTGATCTACCGTGTGTGTTTGATGGTATTTAAAGCCTAAATGGTTTGGCTCCATCATATCTGGCAGACACGTTTTCCCCCATTGAGGTGAGTGTGAGGGGGCGGACACTTAGGTCAGAGGGGTGAAGAGCTGTCAGTTTGATGCAGCCTCACCGTCAAATACGCACTAATTTTGGGGATCACGCTTTCCGGTTTGCGGGAACGATGGAGTGGAAGAGACTGCCACCCGGAGTGAGGGTTTCGGAATCTGTTGGCATTTTTAAGGGAGCATTGAAACGGCACCTTTATAAAATATCTCATTCATGATTGGGAGGGCCCTTGAGGTGTGACACACACAAAAACGGCGCTTTTTTGTCATGTAAAAAAATAAATCATCCTCATATATATATACATCCGAACTTCCGACCGAACACTAGAGGGGTTAATCCGGTCCTGTGCATGAGAATGTATAGGATGCATGGGTTTCGTATGCAGACGCTCCGGAGGCGGGAAGAAGTATTGGCGACGATAATGTGCCGACGTAAAATACTGGGAAGTGGAAGGCTCCAGGCTGCTGCCGAGGATGCTAAAATGCCAATAGACTAGAGCGAAAACGTTCACGAAACGGTACTACGTTCAATTTCCTAGGAGTGTTTTACAAATACGCTGAAAAGTGATTTTTATTGGGGTAAAATATGAGCCGTATATGTATATACAAACGAGGTTGCATCGCAAAAACGTAACTAAGCTGCACATAAAGTGCAACTTTTTGCCGCGTTATCCTCGAAAGGTTTTCGCATATAGGGAGTGGAACCTATTTATTTTTAAAGGTAAGGGGGCTGGCCTAACGCCAACCACTTCAGTACCCTTAGTACGAGTTGCAAAACTTGAGTAAAGTAAAGTTTACGGAGAGTATTAAAGAGTGGTCTCCCCCAAAATCTGCCGTTTTTGTTTCTTACACTTTATGGTCTTAGCAAAAGAGTTACAGTGATCAAAAAAATCAAGTTCAAACAAACAAAAACGGCAGATTTTGGGGAAAACCACTCTTTAATACTTTCCGTAAATTTACTTTACTCAAGTTTTGCAACTCGTACTCAGGGTAGTTGAGGTGGGAGTTTCCAGCTCCCAAGGGGGCTGGTTCTCATTTCTTGTGAAGGCTGAGTAAGCCTCACAAATTTTGGATTTGAAATAAACACCGAAACGGGAAATCATTTGTGACACCCTTGGTGGGATTCGAACTTGAGCTTTCGGCATGGAATGCGACTGCTCTGCCAACTGAGATATCGACCGGATTTATTGAGCTATGTAAAGAATCCAAATGTTAATCGTTAATCGCAAATAATCCAAAGGATTATGTCAAATATTTTGACAGGTGATTACAATGAACACACTGACATCTATGTATATTCTGAGTAACCTCTTTGTTGACATTTAAATAAAGTCATCATGGGTAGGTAAATAATTCACAATATATTTATTAAAATTAGATTTCTTCAAGTTGGTATTATTGACCCTTTAAGTTTTATTAAGTTTTTACACCTTTATTCTCTGACTGTCAAGCATACAGCATTGTTCTTGCTTTCTTGTATCAAAAATCAATAAAAATATCGTGCATGAAGAACATGTAGTTTATTATTTATTTAAGAACCAGCACTTGGATATTAAGACACCACAACCATCCCAGGATTCCAGGCCACAAAACATCTTTTCCAGATTAACATAAAAACAGTACATCAGAGCAGCATTTTCGGATAAATCGATCAGTTGTAATAAATAAATTAAAAAAAGCGTTGGCATGTTTATATGAATCGCTGAAAATACATCGGGTCGGACGCTGCGATAGAGAGGGGGGTGGGAGGGCAGTTCCGGTCCACCCATTTCCGGAATAAAACAATTTATAAATATCCGGAAGTAGAGTCAATGTAAACTATAGTTTATTTGTACAATGGGATGCTTTTTTTTAGAAATATTTGAAATGGAAAATCTACGGGGAATGGGCTTATTTAAACAAATGCAGAAGATTAAATAAACTTTCAGGTTACTAAGAAAAATTGGCACTTTATTTCTTACTAACCTCAAAATGTAAAGTATAATGTATTATTTATGTTGCTAACATATATTGGGCATTGAGGTGTGACACACACAAAAACGGCGCCCTTTTTATCATGTAGAAAATTATAATAAACAAATCATCCTCCTATTGATACCTCAAAGACCAGAAAGCTCTTGAGGTGTGATACACACAAACACCGCGCTCACCAAATAAATCATCCTAATATTATTATTATTATTATTAAAGGTGAAACTGAATAAATAACATATGAAGCTAGCATGTGTTTATCCTGGATAAAGGCACCTTTATCCTATTTTCAATGAAAGAAAACACTAAAAATGTGTGAAAGTTCCTGTGGTTTAGAGGTTTTTCATGAGCACTGCCTTATAATTAGTTCACTTACTATGAGAAGGTACTCCCAATAAAATGTTTAATCCACAATTTCTCGAATCAGCACTAGTAAAGTTTCACCTTTAAGGTGGCAATATATTGTTATGTAAATAGTACTTAGGTATGAACAAAATAAATAGGGTAGGTGTATATAGACTCTAGCTGTAGGATGAATTATTATTAAGTACCTAGAGTAAGTAAATATTATATAAGTAGTATAAGTATTGGAAGCTTGTGGAATATGATTCCAGACAAATCTAAGCCTAGAATGTTTTGATTGTAATAGCTATAAAAGGCGTGAATCGTCTGCAAGGAGTCAGTCTCCAAAATACTCTTAGCCATTACAGGTCAAGTTAGCGAAAGTTAACCATACAAGTGAACCAGTGTAAAATAAATTTTGAACCAAAATAAATCTCCGGCCGTTTTATTGAAGAAGTCCACCATTTTAAATTTTCAAAACATTAGAACCATAAAAACACTACAATATATATATATATATAAATATATATATGTTGATAGGTTTTCGGGTAATCCGTTAATTTGCTATTTTATAGCCGACGTTTCGGATCGGTATCACGATCCTTCATCAGGGCGGTCCTTCTGTGTGTAGGGTTGGCCTTCGACTGATTTGTGATGTGTTTTGTTGCGGGTCAGTGCTGGGCGCCGAAACGTCGGCTATAAAATAGCAAATTAACGGATTACCCGAAAACCTATCAACATGTATAATATCCGTGAAAACTTAAAATTAAACAAATATATATATATATATATATAAATATATATATATATATATATAATATATACATATTATATTTACATGTGAGGTTAACACTTTATTAAAATTGCACATAAATACACATGCAGCATGTGTAAGAGCAAACTTGCATGTGCTTGCTGGTGAATTTGCATGGAGAATGAATGCCTCACATTAATGCGTCTCTGCAACTTAAATTATAGGATAATATGAGGCGAGAACCATATAACATTTGGTTATGCACTTAGTATGTGAGCCACACGTCCATTTCACATAAAGTGCATTCGAACCCATAACCATCTAGCGTCGCATCCGTGCGCTAACCACTGGAATGCAAAATGAGGACGTTGAAGTTTATTTATTAGGCGATATGGGATTCCAGCCTTAAAAGGTCTATGATATTTAATAGTAGAATTAAATATGAAGATTTACTTTCAAAGAGGGAGAAAAATAGGAAACAAAAAGTATGAGTTGATCAGATAAGATAGATTGTGAAAGAATGAGATTAAGTGTAGGAAATTCAAAAGGTAAACGAGGTAAAAAAGACTTTTAAAAGTTTAGCTTGATTAGATAAGTAAATTTTGAAACAGTTGATTAAGAAGATATATTTGGAAAAAAAATTAAGAGGCAGAATAATGGGGAGCAAAAAGTATGGCTGGATCAAATAATTTAAATTGTGAACAGATTGAATATTACATAGGAAATACAGAATGTGAAAGAGGTAAAGAAAACTGTTAAAAATTAAGCATGATCAAATAAGTGAAATTTCCTTGACTAATAGGTTGGTATGAGGCTTACCTCCCATGCTGCACAGACTTAGTTCACTTTTGCCAATGTCACTCTGGTTTCAGGGAAAGGCAGCTGGAGTTGCAAAGTTTACGTTCATGTGAACTAATACATTTTAATGTAAATCATTTAATCGTTTAAAACATCGATTATAAATGAATATGAGCTGAGCTACGAGAAGAATGATGGATCATATTTTTCAATTTCAGATTAAATACACATTTACTCTTTGTTTCTAGTCTTTGTGTTTATCATTTGTAAGCGCGAACAACACGTGTTTGTTTGTGGGCATGCATTTGATATGAGCTTTAAATGTTAATATATCTTTGCAACTTAGATTATAGATTATTATTATTTCTTGTACCTCTTGCTTATACAGAATGATCGTCCATGAGCAAAGAGAACAAAAGAAATAAACTAAAAATAAATTGTTTTTAATTCAAATTGAAATTCAGTACCTTTGTGGGTAGTCGGATATTTTGAAGAATTATTTCTTGAAATATGACAAGACAAATACACACACGTCTTTACTGTCCAACGGTCCGAGGCGAATAGTCGAATTTGCAACAAAAATTTCATGGAAAGATCTAATACAATCAATAAAATTATGAAAAATAGTTCGATAGGATAGGTGAATTGTAGAGAATATTTAATTTTGTGTACACTTCTTACTGAAATAATAATGTTAAAAGTTTTCGAACTTATTGCGCGAAGAAATGAATATAGAAAAATGTAGATATATTACTTACTTGGATAATATAAGATTTTTTTTTATTTATTTAAAAAACGTTTATTATTTATATTGTTTATGTATCTATATAAGAGACACAATTGTTTTTTTTATTAAAAAAATATTATGGAACAGAATTCATACTAATAATTTTGTATTTTTATCATGGTACTTGTTCTTTCGATTCGGTCCGACTTCGGTCCGGACGATAGCTCACTTGGTAGAGTTCTTGCATTCCATATTGAGAGTTCGAGTTCGAATCCCACCGAGGGTGCCCGAAATGATTTTTTTTCGTATCAGTGTTTATTTCATATCCAAAATAAAAAAAAACCAGCAAGGTTTACTCAGCTTTCACAAGAAATGAATAACAGTACTCTCGGTAGCTGGGTAATCCCCACTTCAAATGAAGTGACTGGCGTACGACCGGTCTCCTTACCTGTAAAAATAAATAGGTTCCATTCACCACATGCGACACCTTCGGAGAGAACGCGGCAAGAAGTTACACTGTATGTGTAGTTTAATTTTAGAAACGTTTAGTAGAAAAGCAAGTACGCTAAGGACTTACATCAGGAATACCCATATTTGTACACATATCCTACATAACACGTGAAACCGTAATATTTATTTTAAAACGTGAAAGTCCCTCGCCTTACTATATAAAGCTACTAGCAGACTGACCATGCTGCGCACGGCTGTCTGCTAGGCCCTTCGGGCAGTGTAAGTCTGGCTTCGCAATAATTTTTCCTCACACCTCCTTCATAGTAATTAAATGCTTTAAGAAGTAATTTGAAAAAAAATTGCGGTAAAAGGGTTATTTAGTTCTTTCATGTTCTGAGTATCTTGTATGAAGCATTAGGTATGAGTCTGACCTCCCATAGGTACCTTAAAAAAATGTTCACTGAACGAATGTTTCTCTGTTTCTGAAAAGGCCGGCAAAAGTTGTAGGGCTTATGGTCAAGAGAGGCTGAAATTTTTATTTGTAATTACACATGCAGCGTTTGTAAGCGCAAACTCACTCATGTCTGCTTGGGGGCATGCATTCAATATGAATTATAAAATGTATGTATGCAACTTAGATTTATATTCTAAAATTAAAAACATCAAATGCCACAATTATATGTTAGCGTGAAAAAACATTTGCCAGTCTGAGCGTGTGAATTATATTTGAATTGATTTGCATTGAATATGAATTATAAAATGTATCTATGCAACTTAGATTAATATTCTAATATTAAAAACATCAAGTGCCACAATTATATGTTAGCGTGAAAAAACATTTGCCAGCTTGTGGGTGTGCATTGTATTTGAATCATCAAATCTCTTTTGTGCAACTTTAGATTATAAATTAAGATAACCGTTGTTTAAGGATTTTTCAAACTCAAATTCCTTGACTTAAGGGTTAGTATGAGGCTCACCACCCATATCGCATAAATGGGTTCACTTAACTAATGTTCCCCCTGTTTCTGAAAAGGTCGGCAAAAGTTGCAGAGCTTATGTGCATGAGAGGCCTTAATTTTAATTTGTAAGTTCACATGCAGCATTTTTAAGCGGGAACTCACTCTTGTCTCCATGGAAGCATGCATTGAATATGAATTATAAAATGTATCTATTCAACTTAGATTTATATTCTAATATTAAAAACATCAAGTGCCACAATTATATGTTAGCGTGAAATGATATTTGCCAGCTTATGGGTGTGCATTTAATTTTAATCATCAAATAAGTTTTTTGGCAACTTTAGATTATAAATTAAGATTAACGTTGTTTAAGGATTTTTCAAACTCAAATCCTTGACTGATAGGTTGGTATGCGGCTGACCACCCATACTGTGAAAAATGGTTCACTTTGTTAATGTCACCCCTGTTTCAGGGAAGGATGGCAAGAGTTGCAGGGCTTATGTTCATTTGAGATTGGGTTTTATAATGTAGGTCCACATGCGGCATGTGCCAGCGCGAAATCATACATGTCTGCTTGTGGGAATGCATTGAATATAAATCTTAAATGATATATATCCTTGCAGCTTAGATTAGATTAGAAATTCCTTGACTTATGGGTTAGTATGAGCCTGAATACCCATATCGCAAAAAATGGTTCATTTGAAAAATGTTTCCCCTGTTTTTGAAAAGGGTGGCAAAAGTTGCAGGGCTCATGTTCATTACAGGCCTTAATTTGAATTTGTAAGTTCACATACAGCATTTATAAGCGCGAATCCACTCGTGTCTCCAGGGGGGCATGCATTGAATATGAATTATAAAAGTTATTGTATCTGTGCAACTTAGATTATATATTCTAATATTAAAAAAAAATCAAGCGCCACAACTTTATGTTAGCGTGAAATGACATTTGCCAGTTTGTGGGCGTGCATTCAATTTGAATCATCAAATAACTTTTTTTGCAACTTTAGATTATAAATTAAATTTAACGTTGTTGAAGGATTTTTCAAACTCAAATTCCTTGACTTATATGTTAGTGTGAGCCTGTATATCCATATCGCAAAAAATGGTTCACTTGACAAATGTTTCCCCTGTTTTTGAAAAGGTTGGCAAAAGTTGCAGGGCTTATGTTCATTACAGGCCTTAAATTTAATTTGTTAGTTAACATGCAGCATTTATATTCGCGAACACACTCGTGTCTCCAGGGGGGCATACATTGAATATGAATTATAAAAGTTATTGCATCTGTGCAACTTAGATTATATATTCTAATATTTAAAAAAAATCAAGCGCCACAACTATATGTAAGCGTCAAATGACATTTGCCAGTTTGTGGGCGTGCATTCAATTTGAATCATCAAATAACTTTTTTTGCAACTTTAGATTATAAATTAAATTTAACGTTGTTGAAGGATTTTTCAAACTCAAATTCCTTGACTTATATGTTAGTGTGAGCCTGTATATCCATATCGCAAAAAATGGTTCACTTGACAAATGTTTCCCCTGTTTTTGAAAAGGTTGGCAAAAGTTGCAGGGCTTATGTTCATTACAGGCCTTAAATTTAATTTGTTAGTTAACATGCAGCATTTATATTCGCGAACACACTCTTGTCTCCAGGGGGGCATACATTGAATATGAATTATAAAAGTTATTGCATCTGTGCAACTTAGATTATATATTCTAATATTTAAAAAAAATCAAGCGCCACAACTTTATGTTAGCGTGAAATGACATTTGCCAGTTTGTGGGCGTGCATTCAATTTGAATCATCAAATAACTTTTTTTGCAACTTTAGATTATAAATTAAATTTAACGTTGTTGAAGGATTTTTCAAACTCAAATTCCTTGACTTATATGTTAGTGTGAGCCTGTATATCCATATCGCAAAAAATGGTTCACTTGACAAATGTTTCCCCTGTTTTTGAAAAGGTTGGCAAAAGTTGCAGGGCTTATGTTCATTACAGGCCTTAAATTTAATTTGTTAGTTAACATGCAGCATTTATATTCGCGAACACACTCGTGTCTCCAGGGGGGCATACATTGAATATGAATTATAAAAGTTATTGCATCTGTGCAACTTAGATTATATATTCTAATATTTAAAAAAAATCAAGCGCCACAACTATATGTAAGCGTGAAATGACATTTGCCAGTTTGTGGGCGTGCATTCAATTTGAATCATCAAATAACTTTTTTTGCAACTTTAGATTATAAATTAAGATTACCGTTGTTTAAGGATTTTTCAAACTCAAATTCCTTGACTTAAGGGTTAGTATGAGGCTTACCACCCATATCGCATAAATGGGTTCACTTAACAAATGTGTCCCCTGTTTCTGAAAAGGTCAGCAAAAGTTGCAGGGCTTATGGTCATGAGAGGCTGAAATTTTTATTTGTAAATACACATGCAGCATTTGTAAGCGCAAACTCACTCGTGTCTCCGTGCAGGAGTGCATTGAATATGAATTATAAATGTTAATGCGTCTATGCAACTTAGATTGTATATTGTAATAATACTTAAAAAAAATTAAATGCCGCAATAAGTATGGTTTCATATAAAAAGTTGACCTAATCGATCGTCATTATTTCTAAAAAATACATGTTATAACTGGTTGAAGTATAATTTTGAAATGAATAAAAAATATAGGTAGGTAGGTACTCAACGGAATTCAACCGAAAAAGAATCGACTTGGCAATGGCAACGATGGCAACTTTGAAGCCTATGTTGAAGTGCTGGCAATTTATTTGAAATTCGAATGTCAAAATGAGTTTTGTTTCTCGCATAGGTTTTACATAAAAAGGTGTTGTGATTGATCATGTTTATTTATTTAAAAAACAACAATTTAAAATCTACTAATGATGAGGAAGCACATCCCAAGTCCTGAACAATATTTGTTGTGAATATGACGTGCATCTGTTCAGGAGTTCTTCAGTTTGAATGCCATTAACGCACAATTATTTTGTATGGGGAGGCCGTTGCTTTTTATAAAGATACTAGCAGACTGACCATGCTGCGCACGGCTGTCTGCTAGGCCCTTCGGGCAGTGTAAGTCTGGCTTCGCAATAATTTTTCCTCACACCTCCTTCATAGTAATTAAATGCTTTAAGAAGTAATTTGAAAAAAAATTGCGGTAAAAGGGTTATTTAGTTCTTTCATGTTCTGAGTATCTTGTATGAAGCATGAGGTATGAGTCTGACCTCCCATAGGTACCTTAAAAAAATGTTCACTGAACGAATGTTTCTCTGTTTCTGAAAAGGCCGGCAAAAGTTGTAGGGCTTATGGTCAAGAGAGGCTGAAATTTTTATTTGTAATTACACATGCAGCGTTTGTAAGCGCAAACTCACTCATGTCTGCTTGGGGGCATGCATTCAATATGAATTATAAAATGTATGTATGCAACTTAGATTTATATTCTAAAATTAAAAACATCAAATGCCACAATTATATGTTAGCGTGAAAAAACATTTGCCAGTCTGAGCGTGTGAATTATATTTGAATTGATTTGCATTGAATATGAATTATAAAATGTATCTATGCAACTTAGATTAATATTCTAATATTAAAAACATCAAGTGCCACAATTATATGTTAGCGTGAAATGACATTTGCCAGCTTATGGGTGTGCATTTAATTTTAATCATCAAATAAGTTTTTTGGCAACTTTAGATTATAAATTAAGATTAACGTTGTTTAAGGATTTTTCAAACTCAAATCCTTGACTGATAGGTTGGTATGCGGCTGACCACCCATACTGTGAAAAATGGTTCACTTTGTTAATGTCACCCCTGTTTCAGGGAAGGATGGCAAGAGTTGCAGGGCTTATGTTCATTTGAGATTGGGTTTTATAATGTAGGTCCACATGCGGCATGTGCCAGCGCGAAATCATACATGTCTGCTTGTGGGAATGCATTGAATATAAATCTTAAATGATATATATCCTTGCAGCTTAGATTAGATTAGAAATTCCTTGACTTATGGGTTAGTATGAGCCTGAATACCCATATCGCAAAAAATGGTTCATTTGAAAAATGTTTCCCCTGTTTTTGAAAAGGGTGGCAAAAGTTGCAGGGCTCATGTTCATTACAGGCCTTAATTTGAATTTGTAAGTTCACATACAGCATTTATAAGCGCGAATCCACTCGTGTCTCCAGGGGGGCATGCATTGAATATGAATTATAAAAGTTATTGTATCTGTGCAACTTAGATTATATATTCTAATATTAAAAAAAAATCAAGCGCCACAACTTTATGTTAGCGTGAAATGACATTTGCCAGTTTGTGGGCGTGCATTCAATTTGAATCATCAAATAACTTTTTTTGCAACTTTAGATTATAAATTAAATTTAACGTTGTTGAAGGATTTTTCAAACTCAAATTCCTTGACTTATATGTTAGTGTGAGCCTGTATATCCATATCGCAAAAAATGGTTCACTTGACAAATGTTTCCCCTGTTTTTGAAAAGGTTGGCAAAAGTTGCAGGGCTTATGTTCATTACAGGCCTTAAATTTAATTTGTTAGTTAACATGCAGCATTTATATTCGCGAACACACTCGTGTCTCCAGGGGGGCATACATTGAATATGAATTATAAAAGTTATTGCATCTGTGCAACTTAGATTATATATTCTAATATTTAAAAAAAATCAAGCGCCACAACTATATGTAAGCGTGAAATGACATTTGCCAGTTTGTGGGCGTGCATTCAATTTGAATCATCAAATAACTTTTTTTGCAACTTTAGATTATAAATTAAGATTACCGTTGTTTAAGGATTTTTCAAACTCAAATTCCTTGACTTAAGGGTTAGTATGAGGCTTACCACCCATATCGCATAAATGGGTTCACTTAACAAATGTGTCCCCTGTTTCTGAAAAGGTCAGCAAAAGTTGCAGGGCTTATGGTCATGAGAGGCTGAAATTTTTATTTGTAAATACACATGCAGCATTTGTAAGCGCAAACTCACTCGTGTCTCCGTGCAGGAGTGCATTGAATATGAATTATAAATGTTAATGCGTCTATGCAACTTAGATTGTATATTGTAATAATACTTAAAAAAAATTAAATGCCGCAATAAGTATGGTTTCATATAAAAAGTTGACCTAATCGATCGTCATTATTTCTAAAAAATACATGTTATAACTGGTTGAAGTATAATTTTGAAATGAATAAAAAATATAGGTAGGTAGGTACTCAACGGAATTCAACCGAAAAAGAATCGACTTGGCAATGGCAACGATGGCAACTTTGAAGCCTATGTTGAAGTGCTGGCAATTTATTTGAAATTCGAATGTCAAAATGAGTTTTGTTTCTCGCATAGGTTTTACATAAAAAGGTGTTGTGATTGATCATGTTTATTTATTTAAAAAACAACAATTTAAAATCTACTAATGATGAGGAAGCACATCCCAAGTCCTGAACAATATTTGTTGTGAATATGACGTGCATCTGTTCAGGAGTTCTTCAGTTTGAATGCCATTAACGCACAATTATTTTGTATGGGGAGGCCGTTGCTTTTTATAAAGATACTAGCAGACTGACCATGCTGCGCACGGCTGTCTGCTAGGCCCTTCGGGCAGTGTAAGTCTGGCTTCGCAATAATTTTTCCTCACACCTCCTTCATAGTAATTAAATGCTTTAAGAAGTAATTTGAAAAAAAATTGCGGTAAAAGGGTTATTTAGTTCTTTCATGTTCTGAGTATCTTGTATGAAGCATGAGGTATGAGTCTGACCTCCCATAGGTACCTTAAAAAAATGTTCACTGAACGAATGTTTCTCTGTTTCTGAAAAGGCCGGCAAAAGTTGTAGGGCTTATGGTCAAGAGAGGCTGAAATTTTTATTTGTAATTACACATGCAGCGTTTGTAAGCGCAAACTCACTCATGTCTGCTTGGGGGCATGCATTCAATATGAATTATAAAATGTATGTATGCAACTTAGATTTATATTCTAAAATTAAAAACATCAAATGCCACAATTATTATGTTAGCGTGAAAAAACATTTGCCAGTCTGAGCGTGTGAATTATATTTGAATTGATTTGCATTGAATATGAATTATAAAATGTATCTATGCAACTTAGATTAATATTCTAATATTAAAAACATCAAGTGCCACAATTATATGTTAGCGTGAAATGACATTTGCCAGCTTATGGGTGTGCATTTAATTTTAATCATCAAATAAGTTTTTTGGCAACTTTAGATTATAAATTAAGATTAACGTTGTTTAAGGATTTTTCAAACTCAAATCCTTGACTGATAGGTTGGTATGCGGCTGACCACCCATACTGTGAAAAATGGTTCACTTTGTTAATGTCACCCCTGTTTCAGGGAAGGATGGCAAGAGTTGCAGGGCTTATGTTCATTTGAGATTGGGTTTTATAATGTAGGTCCACATGCGGCATGTGCCAGCGCGAAATCATACATGTCTGCTTGTGGGAATGCATTGAATATAAATCTTAAATGATATATATCCTTGCAGCTTAGATTAGATTAGAAATTCCTTGACTTATGGGTTAGTATGAGCCTGAATACCCATATCGCAAAAAATGGTTCATTTGAAAAATGTTTCCCCTGTTTTTGAAAAGGGTGGCAAAAGTTGCAGGGCTCATGTTCATTACAGGCCTTAATTTGAATTTGTAAGTTCACATACAGCATTTATAAGCGCGAATCCACTCGTGTCTCCAGGGGGGCATGCATTGAATATGAATTATAAAAGTTATTGTATCTGTGCAACTTAGATTATATATTCTAATATTAAAAAAAAATCAAGCGCCACAACTTTATGTTAGCGTGAAATGACATTTGCCAGTTTGTGGGCGTGCATTCAATTTGAATCATCAAATAACTTTTTTTGCAACTTTAGATTATAAATTAAATTTAACGTTGTTGAAGGATTTTTCAAACTCAAATTCCTTGACTTATATGTTAGTGTGAGCCTGTATATCCATATCGCAAAAAATGGTTCACTTGACAAATGTTTCCCCTGTTTTTGAAAAGGTTGGCAAAAGTTGCAGGGCTTATGTTCATTACAGGCCTTAAATTTAATTTGTTAGTTAACATGCAGCATTTATATTCGCGAACACACTCGTGTCTCCAGGGGGGCATACATTGAATATGAATTATAAAAGTTATTGCATCTGTGCAACTTAGATTATATATTCTAATATTTAAAAAAAATCAAGCGCCACAACTATATGTAAGCGTGAAATGACATTTGCCAGTTTGTGGGCGTGCATTCAATTTGAATCATCAAATAACTTTTTTTGCAACTTTAGATTATAAATTAAGATTACCGTTGTTTAAGGATTTTTCAAACTCAAATTCCTTGACTTAAGGGTTAGTATGAGGCTTACCACCCATATCGCATAAATGGGTTCACTTAACAAATGTGTCCCCTGTTTCTGAAAAGGTCAGCAAAAGTTGCAGGGCTTATGGTCATGAGAGGCTGAAATTTTTATTTGTAAATACACATGCAGCATTTGTAAGCGCAAACTCACTCGTGTCTCCGTGCAGGAGTGCATTGAATATGAATTATAAATGTTAATGCGTCTATGCAACTTAGATTGTATATTGTAATAATACTTAAAAAAAATTAAATGCCGCAATAAGTATGGTTTCATATAAAAAGTTGACCTAATCGATCGTCATTATTTCTAAAAAATACATGTTATAACTGGTTGAAGTATAATTTTGAAATGAATAAAAAATATAGGTAGGTAGGTACTCAACGGAATTCAACCGAAAAAGAATCGACTTGGCAATGGCAACGATGGCAACTTTGAAGCCTATGTTGAAGTGCTGGCAATTTATTTGAAATTCGAATGTCAAAATGAGTTTTGTTTCTCGCATAGGTTTTACATAAAAAGGTGTTGTGATTGATCATGTTTATTTATTTAAAAAACAACAATTTAAAATCTACTAATAATGAGGAAGCACATCCCAAGTCCTGAACAATATTTGTTGTGAATATGACGTGCATCTGTTCAGGAGTTCTTCAGTTTGAATGCCATTAACGCACAATTATTTTGTATGGGGAGGCCGTTGCTTTTTATAAAGATATATAAGGGATATATAAGGGATAACATGTGGTCTAGTGGTTAAAAATTAGAACTTGTAATCAGAGCAAATACCAACAATCTCAAAAATGTTCACAAAATTTTATCCAGTTCTATGCATGATTTTTTCGCTGACATGCAACGACCTAGCTTGCAGAAGCCCTTGAATGGTGAATCAATTAGAATGACGTTTCCCGAATAAATCAGATTGAGTGGATTTTCTTTCTTCATTTAGAATGGAATGCACTAAATAAATAGGTTACTGGATTCGTTCCGAGTGAATGGCAACATTAAATATTAACTGCACATTTCACAGTTCTCGGAGCGTTTAGAGTTTAGACTGAGAAAACTGTTGGCTTTTAAGGCGGCGGAATGCCTTCAAATATTCATGAGTTTTTCAGGGTGAAGATGATGATGACGATGATTGCTTTGGAGCGCCATTTTGTAAAAAATGATCACTCCAAGAATACTCAAATAAGCAGTCAAAGGTACACTTTTACCATCTTTGGGTGGAAGTCTCAATAGCCGTTGGTAGATCTTACCGTACGTATTTGAAGATAGGACGGATTAAAACATGGTGGTATCTGAACAGCTGAGTGTTGTTCTATATAAAAATGATCAGCTGTTGATATGCCGCCATATATAATTTCATTCTATCTTCAAATAGATTCGGTAAGATCTACCGACGGCCGTCGGAACTTCCACCGCAGGGTCTATGCTAATCTAATCTTAGTAGCAGACATATTAATAACTAAAGTTCATATTGAATGCATACCCACAATAAGACACGTGTAAGTTCTCGATAAAAAAATGCTGCATGTGTAGGTACTTAAAATAAAAAAAAAACAAACTTCAAATGCACATAAGACCAGCAACTTTTGACGCTATTCTCTGCAACAGGGATGACATTGGCATAATGAATCATTTTTTACAGCATGGGTGGTCAGCCTCATATCAACCTTTAAGTCAAGGATCTGTTCAGAAATAGCGATATTGCTTACGTGAAGTTATTGAGTATCTTCCTTCCAATAATAACTTGGGGTCAAAATGATTCTTCTCTATCATACTGTTATAGAAATAGGAAAGATTGTGAGCACCATGCAATATTTTTAATCAGATAAAAAAATTCAAACAGATTTTTTATGGATCAAAATACGATGTTAGTTTCATTTTATACCTCAAAATGGTGATATACCGCAAAACCGTTTCTTCCGAAACTGGTTGTGTAAAAAAAGTGTATTGTAACAAAATTGAATTTTCATTAAAATTTATATTTATGAAAGAAATGCGAACTTAAAGATCCATGCTGCAAAAAAAAAAAACCACTCCAAATCTCCGACAATTCCTTTCGCCTCAACTCTAAATTCATCAGATCTGCTATTGTGTCCACTAGATAGATTGATTGGTTAACTTTGCCAACGATCGGAAAGCCCTGAAAAAAAGCCTCGAGAAAAACCCTGGTGATCGATCTGCCAGCAATCCAGGGGATTATGGTTTTTCCTGGCGAATTTTTTAATTGGATTTCATTTAACACTCTTCTTCCATCCTGCTCTCACGTTTTCCTTCCCCATTACACGGTTCCTTCTCTATCTTTTCCTTCCACGCTGTACTGCCTCTTATCTGCCATTCCCACTGGATCGTTCCACTCTCCGAATTCGATTATCTTCCGAACTCTTCACACAGATTAGTAATGTAAACAGGCTGACCTAATTCCGTAGTGTATATATTTTCATTTAAATATATCATCCCCTTAGTGCCTGTTTGTCTTATGTCCATCAGAGGCAATTTCACATGAGCAATGTTTGTATGTGTGCTAGACCAATGTGTTTAATCTAAAATGTAAATCTAAGCTGCAAAGATATTTTAAGGTTCATATTAAACGCATTCCCACGAACAGATATGTATAAGTTTGCTCTAGCACATGCCGCATGTGGACTTACAATATAAAAACCCAATCTCAAATAAAAATAAGCCCCCTGCAACTCTTGCCGACCTTCCCTGAAACAGGGGGGGACATTAGCAAAGTGAACCATTTTTTACAGTATGGGTGGCCAGCCTCATTCCAACCTATAAGTCAAGGAATTGAAACTGGAAATTGATATTAAAAATATGTAAAAAAAACTTTCACATTATCGTGTTTTTTTCTTTGCTCAGTTGAGTAGAATGTAATTCTTTTAAGAAGTAAGACAATTTCATTATCAAGTCATGTTTAAATCGAATGGAAGATACGCCAAGCAAGCACTGGAGGTACGGTATGGTACCTACAGTAGATAGCTCAGTTGGTAGAGTGCTTGCATTCCATACCGAAAGCCCGGGTTCGAATGCCACCGACGGTGTCAGATTTGATTTCTCGTTTCAGTGCTTATGTCAAACCCAAAATAATATACCAGCAAGGTTTACTCAGCCTTCAAAAGAAATGAGTATCAGCCTACTTGGGAGCTGAGCAGTCCCTACACGAAGTGGTTGACGTAAGGCCGCCAAGTAGAAAAATACCAACAAACTTCTTTAAAGAAAAATAAGACAAAATCTCATAGCAACAAATTAATGCTTTCTTTCAGTAAAATAAATTAATAAGTGAACTAAATATATATTTTAAATTCTTACAAAGTAACGTAGGGGAATGTTTCAATGTCAGATGTAGCATAACATTTTTATGGCATTTTTCAGCAGCGTTACAGGAATTTCAGATTTCAGAGCCTCGGCACTTTACAGTGGCGAGGAAGCATAAGGTGCCGCAATAAGGAAATACCAACTGACCAACCCTGGAGAGGCTCGCCTTATATACTAGCTACCTACAAGAATAAATGTATATCGACGGTTAAAAAGAAGTAGGGCATAAAAAAAAACGCAACTAAGCTACACATAAAGTGTAGCTTCTTGCCGCGTTATCCCCGAAGGGGTCTCGCATGTAGTGAGTTGAACCTATTTATTTTTACAGGTAAGGGGGCCGCCTTACGCCAACCACCTCAGTTGAAGTGGGGGTTTCCCAGCTCCCGAAAGGGCTGGTACTCATTTCTTGTGAAGGCTGAGTAAACCTTGCCGGTATTTTATTTTGGGGTTTGAAATAAACACCGAAACGGGAAATCATTTCTGACACCCTCGGTGGAATTCGAACCCGAGCTCACGGCATAGAATGCAAGCACTCTACCAACTGAGCTATCGACCGGACATGCTATCCTACTTTTAAAAAATCCTCTCTTTCTAATGCGCTAACTCCCATAGCTCTACGATGATTTTTGTTGTTGTTTATTCTCAAGCAAACAACTGCGTTTTCGAAGTATGGTTTTGGTATAACCGACAAGATTTTGTCCTTTTTTGTCCTAAATGCGCTTGTGACATAAAAAAAATCGTACAACATCGTAAAACCACATTAGTCGAAATACCTTTATTTTTTTTTTAATTTTAGAGCTGTTTTGATTTTTTACGATACGATAAAAAATAAGAAAGTTATGAATTTTTTTTTGCAATCGCAAACTTTAAACTGCTCTCATGAAAAATTTGGTTTTTGTCGCATACTTCCTTTCAACCGTCGATATATACTTAAATACAGTATATACTCTTACATAAGGAAACGAGTATCAAACTGGAAGTGTGAGTATTTCAATATAGTTACGAATATGTGATTGTGTGTCTGTATGTATTTACTTGTGTAAGTGTGTCTCAGAATGTAGTTGTTTAAATAATTGTACTTGTATTTGTTCGATGGTGCAAGTGTGTGCTCGAATATTCTAAATCAAATGTTATGGCGAAATCACGAATGTTCCAGTTCTTGATGTGGAACCTATTCATTTTCGCAGGTAAAGTAGGCTGTTCTACTTCAGCCACACATAGAAGAGGATTTTACTTTTTTCCATTTAACTTTTTTTTTAATTCGTGACGAGGAATGCACACTTAGCTATTTTGGAATGTTAACAAACAGGCATTTATCAATTTATATTATGCATTTAATGTTGTAAAATTCAACAAAAACCCAACGCCCTCTGTAGATTCATATACAAAGCTATAATTAAGCGATCAAAACGTGGATTGGACCGGCGCTGTTTTATTCCAAACATACACCGAGATTTTTACACCGTCACTTTTGTTTAGCAATACAATCGATAAAGTGGCATCAAATATAATGACGCCAATGGAGTCCAAATGTTATTTTTAGAATGATTTTCGGCAGGCAAACGTCACAGCTTATGCAACTGGATCTTTAACAACAAACAACAAAATATCAATTTGCCTAAACTACCCGGCCGTATAACGTCACAATTTTTTTTCGTCTTTTTCAAATGTGCGTTCCACATTTTTAAATCATTCGTTTCTTGAAGCGAGACGATGGATGTGAGTTCTCACTCAGTTTTTACAGCATGGGTGGTCAGCCTCATACCAAACTATTACTCAAGGAAACAGTGTACTTACCAATAGTAATAAGGTATTTATATCCAATATAATATTCTCAAGTGACAGGGAAGGTCGGCAAGAGTTGCAGGGCTTAATGTTCATTTGAGAAATGGCGGTTGATCTGTAATGTTGGCGGCTAGGGTTTATTAAATTAAAGTGAAATTGGTTTTATGATTTAGTTTTTTTAATGTCCATGTATATATTATTATTTATTGATTTAAAAAAATGTAGTTTGTCATGTATGTTCCTTGACTTATAGGTTGGTATGCGGCTGACCACCCATACTGTAAAAAAAATGGTTCACTTTGCCAATGTCACCCCTGTTTCAGGGAAGGACGGCAAGAGTTGCTGGGCTTATGTTCATTTGAGATTGGGTTTTAAATTGTAGGTCTACATGCGGCATGTGTTAGCGCGAAATTATATATGTCTACTTGTTGGAATGCGTTTAATATACTGTAACTGTAACTGTAACTCTGTCGCCAGTTCGCTAGGGGTGGCCAGAGCCTCTGCAGAGTTGCCTCCATTTTTTCCTATCCTGACATACCTCTTTCAATTCCTTCATATCCATCACCTTTTTCATGCATTTTCTTCTTTTACGCTCACTTTGTATATCCCATTCTTTCACAATCTCCTCAATCTGATCACTCCATACTTTTCTCGGTCGTCCCTTCCCTCTTTTTCCTTTCACACTTTCCTTTCACACTCAATATAATATTCTAAATTCTAAAGTGGCAAGAGTTGCAGGGCTTATGTTTATTTGAGATTGGGTTTTATATTGTAGGTCCACGTGCGGCATGTGTTATCGCGAAATTATACATGTCTGCTTGTGGGAATGCGTTTAATATGAATTTCAAATTATACATATCTTTGCAGCTTAGATTTAGATTAGAATTTTTAGACACTCGCTGCTTCTGTATGATTTACAGCCCTGAAATATGTATCTTACCGTTTATTGGACGGATATATATATTTCAGGGAACCTAACGAACTTCGTTAGTCGGCGCCATTTTTCACACCCCTACCCTGAACACCATGAATCACTTTACATCCAGAAAAACACTCCCATTTTGTTTTTCTGTTTTCCGTGTTGAAAAAAAAAGCGGCTCCTTTATGCAAAATCCCGAAAAATTCAGATTCGCAAATCGCCAAATTATTATTCATAGCCGGGCACGGAATGAAAATGTATTGCTCTTTATTTCGTTGGTTTTGTTTTGTGTTTACGCAAAAAAATAGAAATGATAAAAAATCCGTGCAAATAAATGTACGCGAAATCAAAGTTGGATAAAGAAAAACAAAAAAAAAACTTTTGTAAGGAAATAATCTTTAAACTTTTCTTTAATTGATTCTATCCCTTTCTTGATTTATTTTAAGGTTCATGTACTCGTACATTCCATGCGTTTGCTTGTATGCATCCACAAAATATGATTCTTGAATATTTATATATTTATCTATCCAACATTGATTACATGAGTGAAGTACAGAGCAGTGAATAAATCCAAGTAAAACAAAATCTTCACAAACATATTAAATTAAATTTCATTTATGGATAAAATGAGGTCCGCCGATTGTAAATTTGGAACTTTTTTCTCGGCGAGCAAACGTTAGCTTTTTATGGGACTGCCGTCCTTAACAGCCAATTGCAAAAAGGTTGTATAATTTTCCTCAGCAACTCGACTGAGTGACGACACAATATTGTCTATGCCAATTCACGTGCGGACCTAATTCAATAACAGATTTTAGGTTTAAAAAAATTGTAAATTTTTAAACATTGTTTCTCGTCTAAATATTAAATATATATTTTTCAAAAAAACTGTAACTGTGTCACCATTATGTAGGTGTGGCCAGAACTTATCATATCTGTCTTCATTTGTAACCCTCTCCTTGCATACCTCTTTCAATTCATTCATATCCATCACCTATTTTCATCATTTTCTTTCTAAAGAAAACTTTAATTCAAATTTAGCTTGC
The DNA here is from genome assembly GCA_951799405.1 of Agapetus fuscipes. Classification (NCBI taxonomy): domain Eukaryota; kingdom Metazoa; phylum Arthropoda; class Insecta; order Trichoptera; family Glossosomatidae; genus Agapetus; species Agapetus fuscipes. The sequence continues at coordinate 17,343,962 of OX637336.1, read as the reverse complement.
ATTCATCTGTTTTACTTTTCAAACGATTCGTTCTTTCGCAATTACTGTCATACCACAAGGGGTGGCCAGAGCCTCTGCAGCTTTGTCTCCATTTTTTACTTCACCTTGCATACCTCTTTCAATTCATTCATATCCATCACCTATTTTCATCATTTTCTTTCTAAAGAAAACTTTAATTCAAATTTAACTTGCATTCATCTGTTTTATTTTTCAAAACTATTCCTTCTCTCGTGATGAAAAAATTCAAATTTAGAATCCGCCCTTTGTAGCGCAGCCCACCGACCGCCATTCCAAAGTTGGAAAGTGGTTTTTCTTTAGATTTAATTTAAAACGAGCTGAGAAGGCCGCTGAGCAGAAAGCAGCTGTGCGGTGGCCATATTGGATACATTAATTTTTCATGACTTAAAGACAGTTGGAAGTAGCGCAGGCACGATTAAGATACTATTGCCAGCAAAATGACGAGAAGCAGCCCATACCAAGCTGTAAATCTACAGGTTGATGAAGGAATCGAGCAAGCATAATACTTTATTACCAGAAAAATAAGGAGGAGCAGGATTAAGAGCCTGTTGCACCAACCTCCAATCAAAATTTGATTGCTTAATTCTGTTAAGGTAAATCCTTGACTTATAGGTTGGTATGAGGCTGACTACCATAGATAACTTTTTTTTTTATCTGCGCTGACTACTCATACTGTAAAAAATGGTTCAGCTTGCCAATGTCACCCCTGTTTCAGGGAAGGGCTTATGTTCATTTGAGATTGGGTTTTTATATTGTAGGTCCACATGCGGCATGTGTGAGCGCGAAATTACGCGTGTCTGCTTGTGGGAATGCATTTCATTATGAACCTCAAATGATACATATCTGTGCAACTTAGATTTAGATTAGATTAGACCTCGGTTAAATATTTATTAGAAGTTGCTAATAACATGATGGAATTTCAACAGGAAATATGATGTACAGCTGGCTTACGTATACGCAACCAAATGTTTGATTTGAAAGTGAGAAATGACCTCAATCTTGATTTTCGTCTGATTGGAGTTTGGTGCAACAGGCTTTATGACTTTAGCACCTTCCAAGGCAATAGGAAGTAGCACGAGTTGGCCTGAGATTCTGGCAAAAACTGTTCACTATATATGTATTTGATTTGTTAGTTCTCATGGAACATATTAAAAATCAGAACGGGAAAAAAGCGTGACACAAAACACGATAATGTGAGAGTTGTTTAAAATATTTTAAAAATCAATTTCCAGTTTTCATAAGACACATTGGTCCAGTATAATAATAATAATATTAGGATGATTTATTTGGTGAGCGCTGTTTTTGTGTGTATCACACCTCAAGAGCCCTCTGCGAGCTTGGTCGTCGCTGTAGAAAGCGCCAATTCTCAAGCAAGACCCAGTTGTTGTAAGGTTGGATGGACCTTTCAGTGACCGGTCTTTGGTAAAGGTTTATGAATTTTTCAACTCAGCGAAGAGCACATTCGAAATATGAATGGTATATTTTTGTGCTCCGCCGGGATCCGAATCCACAACCTTCCATTTACGAGTCCGAACTGTTGCCACTACGGACTACGGACCGGTCCAAGATGCCAACGACACGCGGTGTACCTGAGCGGTCACCCATCCAAGTACTGTCCGCGCCCAATGTTGCTTAACTTCGGTGATCTATGGGAACCGGTGCTTTCAATATGGCTAACGTCGTTGACAATAAAATACATAAAAACATTGCTAATGTGAAACACATACAAGCATGTGAAATTACCTCTGTTGGACATAATACAAACAAGCACTAAGGAGACGATTAGACACCAAAATAAAAGTAAAAATGCTTCATTTACAATATTCTAATTTTTTTTCCAAAAGCACCCATAATAACTGTTTAAATAAATTTCCGAGGTTGATAATTATTTTAACCCTTTCCCTGCCTCAGCCCGCGTTTTCACTATTACTTTTTATTTGGGCGCGTAGAGCAAATTTGTCGCTGTTATTTTGCATATGAAAGCTCCGGCCGCTAATGGGGTGGTTTACGTACCAAGGGTATATCATCTTTTTATCACCCCTGTTACAGGGGTAGGCGTGGCAAAAGTAGCAGAGTTTGCGTTCATTTGCGTTTTTTTTTAGTACACATGAGGTTAATACACCCGTTGAGGTGAGTGTTAGGGGCGGACACTTAGGTCTGCGGGGAGTGGTGCTGTCAGTTTGACGCAGCCTCGCCGTCAAATACGCAATAATTTTGGGGATCGCGCTTTACGAATTGCGGGGTTGGAAAAGACTGCCACGCAGAGTGAGGGTTTAAAAATCTGTTGGCATTTTAAATGGAGCACTGAAACGGCACCTTTATAAAATATCCGTGATAATTATTTAATTAAATGGTTCCTTGACTTTGACTACAAACTGTCGTTAACCTTGTGTAGTATTTTTTTTTAATTTCTACAATACGTCTCGCTGCGTTTGGACCAGCTTTTATTAAATACTAGCAGTACCCGGCGTGTTTCACTACGCCATTTGGGCATGTGGTATCAATTTTTTTCTACAGATAAAAGAGGAAACAACAGGATCAAAAAAAAAAGTGTGCTAATCGGAATCAAGCTTCACACAATTTATCTCTAGGTTAATATTCACGTTTTCTAAAAAAAAAGGTCTAGGTACAACTGTTAAGCAGCAGAGCCAAGCATAGGAAAAATCGATTGCGGTGCTCCATTTATATTTAAGATAAAAAAAATCGGCTATGTAACGTCACTCATCTAATCTATTCTAAGTTGCATGGATATAATTGTTACATCTGGAATTCACATTAAGTGCATGCCCACAAGCAGACACGTATAAGTTCACACTTGCACATTCTGCGTGTGAACCTACAACATAAAAACCCAAATCTCAAATGAACATACACCCTGCAACTCTTTGCTGACCTTCCCTGAAACAGGGGTGACATTGGCAGAGTGAACCATTTTCTATTTATAGTTGGTCAGATGCATATTGACCTATCCAAGAAAAGAATATAAACAATAAATTAAATTTTATAATCATACAATTAAAGAACTAATCTATAAAATTCACTATACTCTTTGAGCAAAGTGAAGAAATAAATGTATTCCAAACAATCAGGAATATTTTTCAATGTAACCGCACTGTGAAACGTGTGCAGTTGGGGAAAATGCTTCATACAATATGATGCACTTAAGTGTTTTTTCAACTATCTCCATAAAAGTGTTTAATTTATGTTGAATTTTTGACTCCCTGTCCTGTCTTTATCCCGGCCAAGTAAATTCACATTTTTTCCCCACATTTAAAATGTGCTCTATCCATTATTTCAATAAGTGAAAGTTTTAGGTAGTGCACACGGAACATTTTCTATTGACAACAAAATTGTAAGTCGCACGGCCGGGTTAGGTAAAAGGCAAACATTTTGTTTATCTTGGTTGCTTTGGACCATTGTCACATAGAAGAAAGACGTTTAACCGCCGAGAAAAAAACGATCTTTAAATTTGTGGTGAGTATATAATTTTACAGAAATGCGTTTTTTGAAAAAACAACTATATTATGTATATTTAAATTAAAAGTATGTTTCAATAAAAGGTTTTAATAATAATAATACATTTCAATATGGTCTTTTAGTTGTGACCTACGAACTTTCGTTTATCGTATTTTTTAAAAGTGCGGGATATAAAAGCTTTCTTACATTTCTAAAATTCAACTTGGAATACTTGAATAACATTTTTTAATTTGGAACTTTTGTCTAGGCCAGGGGGCAACCTTTTGAGTCGGAAGAGCCAAAAATTACAATTTACAAATTTCAAAGTTTTTCCTTGACTTATAGGTTGGTATGAGGCTGACCACCCATACTGTAAAAAATGATTCACTTTGCCAATGTCGCCCCTGTTTCAGGGAAGGTCAGCAAGAGTTGCAGGGCTTATGTTCATTTAAGATTGGGTTTTTATATTGTAGTTCCACATGCGGTATGTGTGAGCGCGAAATTATGCGTGTCTGCTTATGGGAATGCATTTGATGTGAATCTCAAATGATACATATCTTATTTTGGATTTGGATTTGTAAAGAGCCACAAATGTTTTTTTGCCAACAATAAATAGCGTCGATGGGGCGGGGGGAGGGCGGGGGGAGGGTGGGGGGTGAAAAGCGAGTACAAGTAGCGGAGAGATCGTTAATCGATTCAGAACGATTTAGTTTTTTTCGATCAGAAGTATAATTTTGTGGTTTTTTTATATTTGCGTATGAAGCTAAAGAGCCGTAACTTCACACCCAAAGAGCCGCATGTGGCTGGTGAGCCGCAGGTTGCTTACCCCTAACCAAACCGATATCGATCCACCATATTTGTAAAAAGTCCGGTCTATAGCTTAGTTGGTAAAGTAACTGCATTCCATGCCGAGATCTCGAGTTAGAATCCCACTGAAGTTGTCAGAAATTATTTCTCGTTTCAGTGTTTATTTCTAACCCAAAATAAAATACCGGCAAGGCTTACTCAGCCTTCATAAGAAATGAGTGTCAAGCCACTCAGGAGCTGAATAACATCCATTTCAAGTTGGCGTAAAGTAAAAGTTACTGGGTTGTTCATTTTAGATTTGGATTTTAAATTATGAGTAGGTACACATGCAGCATTTTTAAGCGTGAACTTACATGTGTCTACTTGTGAGCATGCATTTTATATGAATCTTTAATGTAAATGTATATTTGCAACTAAGATTATGTATTGTAGTTGAATATAATGGTCTTCTTCTATTGGGTGGTTTCAAAATTTACCGACCTCGTTGCTGAAATATTGAGAATTGAGAACCGTTGTTTATTTGATCACCATCAAACTTCACAGGATTCATTCTAAAAATATGTTACATGTTTCCTGAAAATTTCGTCAAAATCGGATGAGCGGTTTATGAGTCTATAGGGAACATACATACATACATACATACATACATACATACATACATACATACATACATACATACATACATACATACACACATCCTTCTTTATAGATATAGATAGATAGATTGCATTCCATGCCGAGATCTCGAGTTAGAATCCCACCGAAGTTGTCAGAAATTATTTCCCGTTTCAGTGTTTATTTTAAACCCAAAATAAAATACCGGCAAGGCTTACTCAGCCTTCATAAGAAATGAGTGTCAAGCCACTCAGGAGCTGAATAACATCCATTTCAAGTTGGCGTAAAGTAAAAGTTACTGGGTTGTTCATTTTAGATTTGGATTTTAAATTATGAGTGGGTACACATGCAGCATTTGTAAGCGTGAACTTACATGTGTCTACTTGTGAGCATGCATTTTATATGAATCTTTAATGTAAATGTATATTTGCAACTAAGATTATGTATTGTAGTTGAATATAATGGTCTTCTTCTATTGGGTGGTTTCAAAATTTACCGACCTCGTTGCTGAAATATCGAGAATTGAGAACCACTGTTTATTTGATCACCATCAAACTTCACAGGATTCGTTCTAAGAATATGTTACATGTTTCCTGAAAATTTCGTCAAAATCGGATGAGCGGTTTATGAGTCTATAGGGGATATACATACATACACACATACATACACACATACATACATACATACACACAGCCTTCTTTATAGATATAGATTTTTTATTTAACAAAATATATTTTTTATTAACGGCTATATTCGTTTGAAATTAAATCTTATTGTGTTTTTTTAAATTAATTTCAACGTTAAAGGCGGTTTTTTACAATATGTTGCCTACCCAATGAGGGCGTGGTATGATCGTTCCTTGTAGGTACATACTGTACCTGTAACTGTAACTCTGTCGCCATTCCACTAGGGGTGACATAACGCTGCCTTAGTTCTTGTTTATTGTATACGCCATTGAGAAAATTTTACATGAGCAATGTTTGCATGTGTACTGGACCAATGTGTCTTATGAAAACAAGAAAATTATTTTTTTAATATTTAGAAGAACTCTCACATCGAGTTTTACGGTTTTTCTTAGCTCAGATTGTGTAGACTTTGATTCATAAGACAACTGCATGAAAAAGTCATATTTGACAAGATTGGCGTATACGATAAACTAGAACTGGGGGAGCGATAAGTCAAAGTAATGAGGTTAGGTTATATACATTATGAAATAGCAAGAACTAGGTTATGAAACTAAGTGTGCAGAAGTGGAAGTGGAAATGTAAGGAGGGAATGAATTGATATTCGATACGGGTAGTTGGAACATAAAATTGTACTCAGGCGATCTGGGGGGAAAAGTAAAAATTTGTGTTAACGCGAATTAAATTCATAAAATACAGTGGGTTGCCATATTAATAGGGACACTTGTGAAAAACGTATTTATCTCACTTTGGTATTCAGAAAACATATATTTTGATTATAAATTGTCATGTTTTTGTTATTTAATGACAAAAACACTTTATTGGGAACATTTTGACACCGTATTTCTTGTTAATTGTCATTTATTTTGATAGCTATATCATATTTAAACATTTTTGATGAAAAAATCGATATTTTGTGACATTGCCTTAAGCTGCGTTAATGGCTTATATGAGTCGTGGCATGCTCTCAATGCAATTTTTGTGCACTGGATTTTATCTCAGGGGTATGATACCCTACCTGAGTGAGGGTTTTGATGAGCTGCTGCTTGGTTGTGATCACCTCCTGGGCAATCTCCCTTTTCGTGAGCTCCCACAGGGTTTCGATTGGGTTTATATCAGGGAATCCCCTGGCCAAGGTAAAACCTGCAGGATTTTTTCAGCCAGAAATGCAGTGACACTACTGGTTTTATGGTATAATGCGGAAGTATGCATAAATATGTACTCTTGACCATCAGGGGACCATTCTCCGACCTCAGGTAGCAGTCAATTTTTCAGTATTTGTCTGTACTGATCCTGCTTCATGTTCCATTGTTTGATGTGGAAGTGACCCATCCACTTGGAAGCGATGATTGACCACAACCATGATACTGGTAATCTGTTTGATTGTCTTTAAAGGGCACTCCTTATGGAATTTCTGGATGTATGATGAATGGATGATGAATTTTTAACCAAAATTTGAAAAATGGCTTCATCAGAGAAGCACATCTATAAAAGAGATAATCACGCGATAGGATTTTTTAATGGGTTTAAGCCCATAAAAATATCAATCACCTAACTTCTGACTGCAATCGTAGTCATGTGGTGACGTGCTTTGACCCATTGCTATCCCTTTTTCTTCATGGCTACCAAAAGGTGAGTTTTCGCAGCTCGACCATGAGCAATAAGTCTCTTCTCAGCCAGCCTCCTCTGGACTGTCTTCTAAGACATTTCACGATTTTCTTCCTTGATCATCAAGGTGAGACAAGAAACACTTTTTTTTCGATTTTGGAGACAGTTGTCTCTGATTTGTTGGTCAGTACGACGTGTGGTGACTCGTTTTTTGCTACTTTTTCCAATCTCATGCAAGATTTTGATGGTTTTTTTCTAAATTATGTTTTAAAAACACTTAAAAACACCTAAAATGTCTTTTATTTCGCCTTAAAAATGTTCAGTGTAAAAAAAAAAAAATCTTCCTCATATTTTCAGTATGTACGGGTCTTAAGACCCGTACATACTGAAAAAACACTATTTTTTTACTCAACCTTGTAGAACTTTTAATTTTTAATTATTAATGATCAAAAAACTAAAATAATCTAATGCAACATTAATATTTACTTAAGTTTTCGTATAAAAATGCTGCTAAAATTCACTAAATTAATTGTAATATATGTTTACTTATGACGCTCTCGATCGCTCGTTTACACAAAAATGATGACCGCATGGGATCAACCTAACATTTTTTAAAGGTGTGATACTTTGCATGTGTTACTACGTTTTAAATGACTCAGTAGTGCTACCAGTAGTAAAAATAAAAAATATTTGGCCGTCACATGACCGTTATTTAGAAGTAATAGCAATGTAAACACAAAAAACACGAAATATATGAAGTGTCCCTATTAATATGGCAACCCACTGTATATATATGTATGTTTCATGAGTCACACTTTGTAAAAAATAAATAAACGGTAAAATGGAAAAGCCGATAGATCAGTTTGTGGGACGCTTGCGTTCAAAGCCAGAGGGTAAGAGTTCGATCCCCGTTAAAGCTGTTAGAAATGAGTTGCTATATTGGTGTTTATTTCAAACTAAAGAGCGTAGTATTTGCAATTATAATTTTATCAAGCTACACATATAGTGTAACATTTTGCCGCGTTTTCGCCGAAAGATTCGCATGTGTCGAGTGGAACCTAATAATTTTTACAGGTTATGGGCCAGCCTTACGCCAACCATTTCAGTCAAAGTAGGGGTTTCCCAGCTCCCCAAGGGGCTGGTTTTCATTTCTTGTGAAGGCTGAGTAAACATTGCCGGTATTTTATTTTCGGTTTTGAAATAAACACAAAAACGTGAAATCATTTCCGACACCCTCGGCGGGATTCAAACCCGAGCTCTCGGCATGGAATGCAAGCACTCTACCAACTGAGCTATCGACCGGACCAAAGTAAATTGCCAACAATCCAATTTCAGAACCACATCTTCAAATAAATGAAAAATTACGTAAAACGGGTTTTAAGGTTAATTTTTCATACCGTTGCGTTGAGGGAAATTTGATAGAAGTGCAATTAGGAAGAGTGGAAAGGTGGTAAATTGTGGATGAAGGTAGGGGGAAAAAGAGAAGAAAAAATGGGGGGGGGTAGGGGGAATGAAGTGCTTAGCCGGGAACAGAACCCAGCTTTTCCGGAATGGGTTTGCGTCTCGGCTAACTTCATATTTCACCCTAATTACGGTGAGAGTTTGAATTTTGTCGAGATTTTAGGGCTTTGATAATTTCTGAAAAATATGTCCTGTCGCAATTTTTCTTCAAACTGAATTTAATTTCCCAGAAGTATTCTTTAATATGAAAGTATTATAAAGCGCCCTTACCTGTAGAATGATATAACAAACTAAAAAAAACTGAATTTATTTAATTCATTCCAATAAAAGTTTAAGGGCTTGAGTATCGACTTAGTGAAGATTAATTTTCAATTAGTAATTTAAAACTATAAAAAAAAGTTTTGTCTTTACGAGTTGGTTTATTGTATCAAGCGTTTTCGGTGTTATTTAGGTTGGTTCGAGGCTGACCACCCGTGCTGTAAAAATCGGTTCACTTTTGCCAATGCCACCCCGGTTCAGGGAACGGCGGCAGGAGTTGCAAGGTTTATGTCCATGTGAGGTTTTCTTTATTTGTATGCACACATGCAGAATGTGTAGGCGTAAACCTACATGTGCCTGTCTGTAGGCATGCATTTCATATGAGCCTTAAATGTTAACATATCCTTGCAGCTTAGATTATAGATTATAGATCACACCATTATCAAGATAACAACTAACAAATCTAAGAATTCCACAAAATTGAATTCCGGAAAAAGATTTACTTTATGCAATATATTTAATTGAAATGAACCTTAAGGCTCTACGATGTTTTTAAAAAAAGATTTTCCGGATATTTTGTGTCGAAATTATTATCATTGTTGCAGAGGTTTTTCGAAAATATTATAGGTTCATACACGATGATTTTCGAATTTCAGAATGGGAAACTCGTAGTACGACTCTCATTCACCCCTTTGCAGTCTATCTCAAAACAACGAGAAATTTATGTTTTCATGACTCATTCCTTTGCTAAACTGCCCGTTTATGGAATGATCTATCAGTATCTGTGTTCCCTTCCCAATTTAATCCAGTTTTATTGAAAACCAACATCAATCGCCACTTCCTTGCAGTGCCCCATGACAGAAGCAACACATCTGCGGCACCCTTCCAAGGTGACAGACCCCCAAGCCTTTTAAGAATTGGGGAGCCTCACAGAATTTCTTAAAAAAAAAACTATGAAAATACACAAGTAGAGACGTGTAAGATCTCTCTTAAGGGTGATTGAGAGGTCAGCGCGCCCAGCTTTGATGACCGAAATAACCCATATTTTGAATGGTAAGGTAGTATTTTTTCTCCAGTTTAAATTAACACATAAAATTAGGTATTTTTTCCCATAAAATACCAATTCAAAATAAATTTATTTACGGAGATACCTTAAATGGAGATTTCTACTGTTGTTATGAATGAATCCTAACTTTTTTTTATTTCACAACATTTATTTTGATTAGCTTTATTTTATCTAGATGAACATTATTTTTTTAAACTTTTCATTGGTTTTTTATAATTATTTAAAAAGTACCCAAATTTTGCATACGATCGTGTAGCTAAAATTGCATTTTAATGGTATATTTTCTTTTTAGGATTTGAAGTGATATTTTTTATGTGTTTAATGTAATTCATATTTTATTTTTCCTCTTCCAATTTATATTTAATAATGGAAAGAGAATGATTTTCATACTAAACGCAATCCACCCTAGTGCGCCATTGTGTCGGTTTTTTGAACTATTCAAACAATTATATTTCCGAGAGACAAAAATTATGAGACATTTTCGTTGTTCATATTTCCGTCGAGGCAAATATTTTTTTACGTTGTAACTCGGAGTTATCGTTTTGTAAAAATGCATCAAAATTAAGACGGCCACACGGCGCTGTTTAAAATCGTTTTTTATTTTTTGTTTTCTCCGTGTTTGAGTTTAAACGTCCAATGTTATACTCGAGGCATGTACGTATTTTTGCGGTGAGGAAGAATGAACGTAAAAAAAACAAGTTTTATACTCAACCACAGAGTTTTATTATAATATATGGAAATAGAGACGCTCGTAGGAGGTGCTGCTTTACATCCTGATACATTATTTGTATGCGCCGCGGCATAGTTAAAGCGTTGACAGTTATACTTGGAGAAGGGATTCGTTTTTTTCGGCACACGCAAGATGTACGCACGCTTTACAATAAAGAGCCATAACTCAAAAATTGGGAAAATTGAGATTTTGATGAAGAACCAATGTGAAGAACGCAATAAAAATGCAAAAAGAAGGTAGGAGTATTTGATTGAAGTTTTTGAAGTTGATTTTGTTGTAAGCTCCAGATCTCAACTGTTATAAATTGCCTAAGCAAGACCTCCTTGACTTGTAGGTTGGTATGAGGCTGACCACCCGTGCTGTAAAAATCGGTTCACTTTTGCCAATGCCACCCCGGTTCAGGGAACGGCGGCAGAGTAGCAAGGTTTATGTTCATGTGAGGTTTTGTTTATTTGTATGCACACATGCAGAATGTGTAGGCGCGAACCTACATGTGCCTGTCTGTAGGCATGCATTTCATATGAGCCATAACATATCTTTGCAGTTTAGATTATAGATAGATTATACAAGACGTAAGTTGAAGAGTCCTTACTTCATTAAGACTCATTTAATTTGAACTATTTAATTATTGTATTTGATATTGATAAGTATTAAGATTTGAATTGCGCGCGAAGATTGAAATTGCGTGCCTACCCCCCATACCCCCCCCCCCCCCCGGTCAACAGAATTATTATGGACAATATGAACTTTTAAAATTGCGTGTCTACCCTCCCCTCCCCCCCCCTCCCCCGTCAACAGAATTATTATGGACAAAAGTACAACAAAAAAATTGTAACCCGCCACGATTACAAAAGTGCTAAATCCGGCTTGCCACGATTTTGAGTTGGACACCCCTGTGCTAGAAGTTTCTATGTTATTTTCATATTTTTTGTTACCTTACTAGTTTCTGTCTTTATGTCCCAAACTTTAAGACTGAAAGTGTATTTTGAATAAAATAGTATCCAAGCCAAGTCCTTGTTTTACTTTTCACTGTTTTTATCATCACTTAACTAAAATAATTACTTACGTGAAATATTATTTTTCAGTTTCCAATTATGTTTTCAAAAAAAGTGCAATAAAAAATAATGGATAATGTTATGACATAATTTTCTGTATTTTACGGATAAAAGAGAAATAATTCAAATTTATACCAATGATATTTTTTTACAATTTATACAAAAGAATGTGATGAGATGGTTTGGGCATGTGGAAAGAATGAATGATGATAGACTGACAAAGTATGTTTACAAAGAAAGTGTGAAAGGAAAAAGAGGGAAGGGACGACCGAGAAAAGTATGGAGTGATCAGATTGTGGAGATTGTGAAAGAATGGGATATACAAAGTGAGCGTAAAAGAAGAAAATGCATGAAAAAGGTGATGGATATGAAGGAATTGAAAGAGGTATGTCAGGATAGGAAAAAATGGAGGCAACTCTGCAGAGGCTCTGGCCACCCCTAGCGGAATGGCGACAGAGTTACAGCTTACAGCTTACAGCTATTTAAGTTTTATTTTAAAAGAAAAGAGAACTATTAACTTGTGTCATGGCTGATGTGGGCTTTAGTGCGACAAATTAAACATGCAAAACTTCGAACGCAACTTCCCAACCTTCTTAATATTTGAGTTATTGCTTTTTTTTATTAGGTGTGCGATTTATAAAAAAAAATACCCACGTTCATAATATACAGTGTGAGACAGACGGAATAGTACTTTTGCACGCCTTTGTTATAACAAAAGATATGCTCTGCTCACAACAAACGTTTGAATTCAAGATGCCAAAAAATGTTTAATTATTTCAACATAGAATAATACTTGTGTCAAATCATTTCTTTTTGCAATTTTTGATGCATAACTTACGGAATGAGCCATGCGGTCGTAAATACTCAACAATAGCGTTTAAACACAAGTTTATAAAAACTAAAACGCTCGCTAAGAGTGTCAAGATAATTTACATTATTTTTTTATGAAACGTAATGCTTGAGTAAGAACATTAAGTTATATACTTCAGCAACGACATCTGGCCATGATCAGTCAAAGTTATTTGACGTAAAATTACGATTTTAGTTTCATAAAACAATTAAAGAGGTTCTTTAGTCCCGATATTAATAACCTTCTTAAGCTCTCGTATACCCTTAAGCATTTTGCATTAATAAAAACAAAACCATCTGGATTTCTCTCTTGACAATGTTGCTACAATACTCCGAAAGCGCTCGAGGTGATAAACCAACTCATGAAAAAAACTTTGTTGTAATTTTTGCATAACTAATTTTAAAAAATCCAATAAAAGATTTAGTAAATATTGTTAAAAATGAAAGAAATAAAAAGAAGAGATAAACTTGTGAAAGTACAGGGTTATTTTGATGTAAGTATTTTATTAAAACTATTATAGCATACAAAATAATTTTCTTCATTTCTCCGGCACGAATAAGGCCGGATAGCTTAAATTCCGCACGCAACAATAACCGTAAAAATGAAAAATGAGTGTACGCACGATTTCCCCGGCCGGTTAATGACGAAGACATCAATTAGATTACACACGGACTCGGCACGGATACTTGAGGGCCGGATATAACATACACAGATCCGGATTGTCCTCTTACAACATGTAAATATTACAGAGAATCCGGGATTGTAAATTTCATGAATATATTAACCGGTATTCAGATGTACGGAATAGTGCCAGCCCTAATTTTCAAATTCAAATTTTTGACAACCCTGCTTCTGTATACTTTAGACGAGTACAACCTCTATATTTTTACAGATAATGAAGTCAGCTAACAGTGTTACTAGGGTTCTCTAGGACAGTGTTCCGCAAAGCGTGTGCCGCGGCACACTGGTGTACCGTGGTCATCAGTTGGTGTGCCGCGGAAAAAAGTCAAGGTTTTGTCAGCAGAAAAAATGAACTGTTATTTTCCTAAGTGTGACCTGCAACCTATGGACTGGGTACGGAATCCATTCTCGGATAAAATTTCCCTTGGACATTTACTGATAAACGAGCAGGAAGAATTCATGGAGTTAAAAACTGATCGGGCATTAAAACTAAAATTTTCCAAAGTAGAGGTAGCACATTTTTGGCTGCATATAAAAAATGAGTATCCACTGCTTTCAAAGCGTGCTGTTGCAATTCTATTACCATTTGCCACAACCTACTTATGCGAATTGGGATTTTCAACTCTCACTACTATTAAACCGAAAAAAAGAGAGCGCCTGAGGACGATCAATGAAGAGATGAGAGCAGCCTTATTAACGATTGCTCCAAATTTTGATCGCCTGTGCTCAGTTAATTAAAAAGGCTCTCGTTTCTCACTAAACATCTTTTCATATTAGGTGTATTGATTTTAGTAATAAATAAATATTAAATAGTCATTGCTTTTTTCTTTGGTATACCTCTAAAATTTTTTGATTTGATAGGTGTACCTTGAACACAAAAAGTTTGCGGAACACTGCTCTAGGATATACTAATACATAGAAAACGATCTTTGAAATTTATTCAAGGCGGACTAAATTTTATATTAATTTATCATTTTCTTATAGGCTGATATGGAACTAACCACCCCTACGGTAAATATAAATAGTTTAACCTATGCATCCATCCCACAAGGAGTGCCACCCGAGGTATGCTATTAGCTTCAGTAACATCGAACCATTTACTTTTAGAGTCATGGGCACGCCTCTGACCTAGAGGTTCTTGTTTTGTCGTGCCGTTGCTTTCACTTCACGGGAAGGCCTTTCGCCACTTGAGAAAATACATAGCTTTGCATGAGCGTCCATGTGCTGTGGGTCCTTCTGACACATACATACAGGACGGGTACGGGGAGGGTTTGAGCATACCCGCCTCGTGGACTAGAGACGGGGGCATAGGAGCGCCCACCCAGGGGCTCCAACGTGTGGAGGCGTCCGCCTCGTGTATATATGCATCCCTTAGTTAAGAAAAAGGCGGCAAGAGTTGTAGAGAATACGATGTTTTAATAAGGATTGGGGTTTCTTTTGTAAGTAGGTACAAGTGCAGCATATCTAAGCGAGAACTTATACATGATTGTGTGCGTACATTAAGCGTGAATCTTAAACGCTTATATACGATTTAAACTTTACTTGAGTATAGAATATACATTGACAAGTCGATATAAAAACGCGCGAAATGTTTTAAGCGTCAAAAATAAAAAGAATGCGCGCCAAATTTGAAAAAAAGAACATCAAGATGATAAACGGGCAGTCGTTAAAACAGATACGACTTTTTGAATTTTTCAAAACATCGTAAAGCCATTGAGAAAATGGCGTCTAAACTTTTGTCGTTAACTGAAAAAAATAAGGTGACATTGAAAAAATAAACTTTTTGACTTTTTCACTACGTTTATTTACCAATTCAAACCGAAAACTCAAAAACTTGGTTTACTTTTTCCAATGCCACCCCGTTTCAGGTAAATGCGGCATCAGTTGCAAAGTTTATGCTCATGTGAGGTTTCGTTTATTTTTGCATGCGACGTGCAAACTGACATGCGCAATACATCTTTGCAACTTACTATAAGCGCTGTTTTTAGTTCTCTATAATTTTAGAAACGCTATAATAATATCAGGGTGGCCTATTTGGTGAGGTCTCTTTTTGTGTGAATCACCTCAAGAGCCCTCTGCGAGCATGGACGTTGCTGTAGAAAACGACAATTCTCAAGCAAGACTAGATTGCTGTAATCTTGGATGGGCCTGTGGTGACAGGTTTTTGGTAAAGGCAGATTAATTTTTCAACCCAGCGAAAGCATATTTGACAAGTAAAAAAAAATCGTGAACCCTTCCAATTACGAATACGAAGTGTTAACCACTAGACTACACTCCGGTTAACTTAAATGTAAAGTTGTATGCTTGGAAATTGTTTTTCTACCTTGATCCAGCCGTTAGTATCCGGGTGTTGCCCGTAAATGGAAAACGTCCATCAAAACGGAATAATCGAAGCTCCAGAGCTACCAACTTCCCCGCCATTATCGTGACAATCGTGCCATTAATACCAACCATACAAAATTTTAGTCGCAGGTGTACCAAAGGCAGGAACAAGATTTTAATTTGTTTTAATAATAATAATATTAGGATGATTTATTTGGTGAGAGCTTTTTTGTGTTAAACACACCTCAAGAGCCCTCTGCGGGCTTGATCGTCGCTATAGAAAGCGCTAATTCTTAAGCAAGAACCAGTTGCTCTAATGCTGAAAGGAACTTTGGTGACCGGCCTTTAGTAAAAGTATACGAAATTTTGAATACAGCGAAGAGCATATTTGAAAATATAAATGGTATGTTTTTGTGCTCCACCGGGATTCGAGCCCACAACCTTTCGTTTACGAGAACAAAGCATTATCACTTTACTACGGACCGGTCAAATATCTTATTCTCAAATAATACCCAGTTGCTGTAAGGCTGGATGAGCCTATGGTGACCGGTTTTTGGTAAGGTTTTTTGAATCCTTCGAAGTACACAGTACAAGAAGTTCCACTATAAGTGTAGTTTAGTTGCGTTTTAAGATCTTAATTAATAACATAAAGAAAATAATATAAATTCAAAGTAATGAATAAAAATGTGAGCAATTTCAAATTTAAATAAATGTTTTTTTTTAATACGAAAAATAAAATAAATTTAAGGGGGTTGTTGAGTGGCTTGTGTAATGAGAGGGGTGCGAGAGATTTAATTTAGTGAAAAATTACAGTAATATGCATGTAGATTGAAATTTTGATTAAAAGTGTCCCGCGGGGATGAAAGGGGGGGGGGGACAACCTGAAACATTAAGAGGAGGGGGGAGGGGAACACAGCCTGGAATAATATTTCTATGTGACAAATCTAATAAAATACAGATTTAGATTATTTTGCGCTATTAAAACAATTAAAAACAGCATCTGTAAAATGAAATTACTAAAAATAAGTTTATTTACAAACTGGAGTTTTTATATTATTTTCAATTTTACTTTTTAAATTTTTCAAAAGTATTTTACACGTCTGTTAACTTCATTGCTTGTTTTTTTTTTCAATTAGAAAGTAAATATATAGTTGTACTTTTTATTCATTGACAAATAAGCTGACAACCTATACTGTAAAAAATGGTTCACTTCTGCCAATGTCACCCTTTTTATAGGAACACAAATTACAAATGTAATCAACACATCGAATAAAAACATTTTACGCTTCTTGCCACGTTTTCCACGAAGAGGTCGCATGTGGCGAGTGGGACCTATTTATATTAACAGGTAAGAGGGCCAGCTAACCACTTCAGTTGAAGTGGAGTTTCCCGGCTGTACACCTTCCCGGTATTTTATTTAAGGTTTGAAATATATTATGAGGGATTCGAACCGAAGCTCTCGGTATGGAATGCGAGCACCCTACCAACTGAGCTATCAACCAGACATTTTTTTTTAATTTAAAAAAATCTGTATTTTAAATACCTACTTAGATTTTAATCTGTATTTTACTACTAGAATCCCATCGTGTATATTTCTAATTATTTCATAAAATACGTATCCTTCAGCTACAAAAAAAAAACAATTATCTATTAAATTAAAATTCGTTGTTTTGTATTTTACGTAGAGAATACATTTATTTTTATTTTTACATTATTATTTTATTCATTTTTAAAATTGCCGATTTAAAATTAAATAAAAATGCACTGAGCTTTTTTCACATTTTTCTTTGGTTATATTCTCCTTGATCCACAGCTTTATCTACCTGCTTATTTAACGGTAGGTTTAAGCCACCCCTAGCCGACTTTCCTGAGTGAACCTTGTTAAGCTGGCATGAATTAATCAACTGCACCTCAAGACCCTCCCTTAGGATACAAGGGTGACAGGTTCTGCATTGTTATACCTACTACTTTTACTAAAAAAGGAAAGAGACAAAAAGGAGACAGAAGGAATATCCAGAGCCATAATAAAAGGAGAGCCTGTATGAAGAAGGTTATGACTCTGGAGGAAATGAAAGAAGTGTGTAAGGACAGAAAAAAATGGCGGTTGATCAGTGATGTTGGTGGCTAGGGTTTTTTTTAAATTAGAATTTGTTTTCTGTCTTGAAGTCCGTACATGTTATAATTTGTTGATATTAAAATTTTTGTTGCGATTGTTCCCTGACTTATAGATTGGTATGCGGCTGACCACCCATGCTGTAGAAAATGGTTCACTTTGCCAACGTCACCCCTGTTTCAGGGAAGGTCGGCAAGAGTTGCAGGGTCTATTTGAGATTTGGTTTTTATATTGTAGGTTCACATGCGGCATGCGCAAGCGCGAGCTTGTACGTGTCTGCTTGTGAGAATGCATGTAATGTGAATCCCCAATGTTACATATCTTTGCAACTTAAATTAGATTAGATTAGAAGAGACGATCGAGGGAAGAAACGATGACGACAACATCAAGAGTTCCTGCAGTATATTGTTACGAATGTGTGATTGTGTGTTTACTTGTAAGTGTGTGTGTTTACTTGTGATTGTGTGTCTGTGTGTTATTTTTTACTTGTGTGATTGTGTCTCTAGATGTAGGTGTTTGCCTAATTGAACTAGTGTTTGCTCGAAGGTTCTGGCGAAGTCTCACAAGCTCCAGTTCGCGAGGTTTCAAGAACCGTCCTAGTTTCATACTATATAAGGGTTAAAATCGCCTGTAGCGCAGACTAGTATTGGAGCTGTCAAGCTAATAAGTAGTCAAGCGACCGGGGTATGAATGTACCAAATGTGAACGAAATATTCAAACAAATTAAACGTGATTTTATTAAAAGTTATTATTAAATTGTATCAAAATGTCACATGAAGAATGAGATAGAGGTGTTGTCCACTGACCTGATGGCCATGCTCTTGGCCTTGAGATGATGCCACCGCTGGTTCATCTCGTCCAGCCTCCTCTGCAGCATGACGGCGTCCTCCTGCGAGGACAGGGATCCGAGCAGCTTCCTCCCGGTGCCATTGAGGGAAGCGTACACATCGCGGTGCGTCTCTATCTCTGACTGTAGGTCCTGGAACAATAAAGAAGAAAATAAATTAGCAAAGGAGAATCCTTTTTCGTGCTCCGCCGCGTTGTCTATGTTTTACATACATCTTTATATGGTTGGGTTTATAACTTATGAAATAAATCATTTTAATATATCTCCACCTTAAAGGTAAAACTGAATAAGTGCTGATTCACTGATTTGAGAAATCGTGGATGAAAAATTTAATTGGGTGTAAGTTCTCATAGTAAGTGAACTTACTATAAGGAAATGCTCATGAAAAACTTCTAAAAGATAAGATTTTCATACATTTTTAGTGTTTTCTCTTGCAGAAAACAGGTGTATTTATCTGAGAAACACATACTACCTTAATATGTCACTTATTCATTTGTATAACATTACTAGCAGACAACCGTGCGCAGCACGGTCGGTCTGCTAGTAACATTATATTTTACAAGTTTCTTGACTTATAGGTTGGTATGCGGCTGACCACCCATGCTGTAAAAATGGTTCACTTTGCCAATGTCACCCTTGTTCAGGGAAGGACGGCAAGAGTTGCGTATGTGTATGTCCATTTGAGATTTGGTTTTTATGTTGCAGGTTCACATGAGGCATGTGCAAGCGCGAACTTGTACGTGTCTGGTTGTGGGAATGCATGTAATGTGAATCTCCAATGTAACATATCTTTGCAACTTAGATTAGATTAGACATTTTCCTGAAAAAAAAATGAACATCCTTCTAAGAGATTTATTTTTTATGTATAGATATATGACGGTAAAAATAAGTAAGAGAGGAAGAATATGGCAAGAGTAAATAAATGAAAGATGAGCATGACTTGCTAAAAAAAAATCTATTCGAGTTTTACAAAGCTTCCACAGAATGGCGGCAAAATAAAAAGCCTGTGAACAGAAAGACGATTTTCTTTCAAGAAATTGTTTTTTGTGCTCAAAAAATCGAACACCGAATTCGCACGAAGGCGTGCGATCCAAAAATGTGCAAAAAATCATCGCAGGCAAGAATGGGAGTGAAAAAATGCTGAGGCATTACGTTTTTTTAAAGTGAGTTCACACGGGGCTACTAGTACGGGTGCATTAGTAGGTGGGTGTGTGCGTATGCCGTCATTTTGTTCACAAATAATAAGGCACAATACATCTTAATTTTTCAGGCGATTAATGATGGGCTGCAAGGGTGTAAAAACATTGTCAAACGTATGTATACTATTTATTAAATATTGTTTTGAATAAATTAAAAATGTTTTTTTTTTCTAATTACAAATTATTTATTTCTAAAATTTTCTGTTTTTTTGTTCCTTGACTTATAGGTTGGTATGCGGCTGACCACCCATGCTGTAAAAATGGTTCACTTTGCCAATGTCACCCCTGTTTCAGGGAAGGACGGCAAGAGTTGCAGGGTGTATGCCCATTTGACCGCCCGAGAAACATTTGACTTTGGAACAAGCGTGCCAAAAATATTCCGACTGCATTGAAAATTGACGCTGGTATGGTCAAGGGAATAAGGCATCAGCACTCAAATTTGCGTTACTGACACAATGGCAAGTACGAACCCCGCCTGCGTCGTGTCTTTTCGACAATAACTTTGACCATGGTTCAATAGATGTCATTGAATCGTTTTTTTTGTTCCTTGACTCATACGTTGGTATACGGCTGACCACCTATGCTGTAAAAATGGTTCCCTTTGCTAAGGTCACCCCTGTTTCAGGGTGTATGTCCATTTGACCGCCCGAGAAACATTTGACTTTGGAACAACCGTGCCAAAAATATTCCGACTGCATTGAAAATTGACCCTGGTATGGTCAAGGGAATAAGGCGTCAGCACTCAAATTTGCATTACTGACACAATCGCAAGTACGAATCCCGCCTGCGTCGTGTCTTTTCGACAATAACTTTGAGCATGGTTTAACAGATGTCATTGAGTCGTGTCAAAAATACTAACAACGCTCTAGTCTATGCCTGATACTCACTGCTTAGTACTAAAGAGATCGACCCGTCTGAAGTGGGCACAAGTTTTTTAGGCTATGAATGACAATGCGGCCGCCATTTTGATGACGTCGCCGTTTTGGAGCAGGTGTGACAACTGAACGGGTAAACAGTGCGGTCACGTGGCGGGACGGGGGCCATCTGTCAAAATGTCACAGTGGGTTGGTTGTAGATTTTCTGCCAAATTGATGATAGTGTAGGCTGGTAGTTTTTCAAGAAAAGGATTATCCCAACGATAGTTTACAATTAAATAATTAAAAAAAAGTAAAACCTTAACTCATTTTTAACAAGGATTAAATTATTGTTTCGATACTTTAAAGGTAAAACTGAATAAGTGACGAATTAAGCTAATGTGGGTTTCTCAGAGAAATGCACATTTTTCCCATTTTCTCCGAGAGAAAAGATTAAAGAATTGTAAAAATCCTGTAGTTTAGAATTTTTTGTAAGCACTTTATTATAGTTAGTTCACTTATTATGAGAAGTTGCACCCTTGAAAGAACGAAACCTGCAGAGTGAAAATAAGAGAAGAGTATGTATGAAAAAGGTGATGAATATTGAGGAAATGAAAGTGGTTTGTAAGGACAGAAAAAAGTGGAGGCGCATCTGCGGAGGTACCGGCCACCCCTAGTGGAACGGCGGCAGGATACAGTAACAGAACCCAATAAAATGTTTTATCCACGATCACTCAAATCAGCAAACTTACACTGATTCAGTTTGACTTTAAAAGTGACGATATACAAGACTGGGTAATGCTTTTAACTAGTAATCGGAAGGTGGCGGGTTCAATTTCTGCTGAAAAACAAGCAGAAATTGATTTCCAAAATAAATAAAAAATCACACAATTACTCTTTGCTGGGTTAAATAATAGAGTATGCACAAATGAATTCGACAATACAAATATGACATCAACCGGACGGGTTGCTACGGAGAAAGCTAATCTATATTATGTTATTGTTTCCTTAGGATCCAGTCACCTAGATCTGTGACGTCACCACAACGAGAGAAATTTGTAATTTTGACCTTTGTTCCGACACTATTCATCTTGACTTTCAAAAACTCAAGACCAAAATGTTCAAAGAAACTTGCAGCAAGTGGGTCTTGCTTGAGAAGCAGGCTTTAAAATAATTAAAAACACAGACTTCTTAAAAAATAAACAACTCTAGAACCCAATAATACTAGAATTCAATTAAAATAAATCAAACTACGATTAATGTAAGCCAATCAATTGAAGCTAACCTCAAATGTTAGTTAAGGGTTGTAATGGCAATATGTACGTGCCACAAGTAAAATACTGAACAGTTGAGTATACCAATAAGCTATGCCAACTAAAACACTCAACAGATGCGCTGTTTTAACTTCAGCTTAATTTTTGATAGACGATATGGTTGAGTGTACACGTGACTGGTAGTGGCAATTCGCCGCCACTAAGTGTTTGTATAATATAATAATAATTAAGGGTGAAACAGGGGTGGCTGTCGATCTGGGTAATTGATGGTGTTTGCGCCAGTTATCAGGGCGCCACAGGCGGACTAAGCCAGACTCACCGAAGGCGTTAAGCTACGCCTTTAACCTAACCTAACGCCCTTAAAAATATTAATACAAATCACTCACTTAAAGAAGTGCAAGTAAAGACTTGCGTTACGAATGTATGAGTCTATGTCTGTACATGTGTTTTTACTTATTTTTTATTGTGTATCTAATCTAATCTAAGTTGCAAAGATATGTTACATTGGAGATTCACATAATATGCATTCCCACAAGCAGACACGTACAAGTTCACGCTTGCACAGTTCGCATGTGAACCTACAACATAAAAACCGGATCTCTAATGGAAATACACCCTGCAACTCTTGCCGTTCTTCCCTGAAACAGGGGTGACATTGGAAAAGTGAACTATTTTTACAGCATGGGTGGTCAGCGGCATACCAACCTATAAGTCAAGGAACAATGTGTGTGTATGTGTTTTTACTTACATATGATTGTGTGTCTGGGTATGTTAACTTACTTGTATATGTGTGTCTAGACGTAAGTATTCGATGGCTGTACCTACTCATATTTGCTAGATGCTTCTGTTTGAGACGTTGCTGGCATGGTCTGGCGTATGCTAGAATAGTCTTTAGTCATCTATAAATACGGATTGCAGTGCTTTAGAGGGCATCAGTACCCGATTAGTACCCTAGCCGTTAAGCGAGATTACAGTGATTTACACTGTGGACCATATGTGAGCAAATTCTAAGTCGAAGTTTTATGAAATTGAACTCAAAGTAAAAAAGAAACAAATGGCCTATGTTCGAAATTTCGTATCTCTAGCATCAGTACTTTAGGAAAGGACGTCTTTGAAAGTTAGTGTTTTTTGGTACCTATGCCCTGGACAACTTATTTCCGTGAAAATCTCTGATTTTTTTTTCAACGACAAAACAATACTTAATTTTTACCTTTCCAGTGAGCGAAAAGTAAGAATCCATAACATTTTTTTTTAACTTGTGAAGGAAGTGAACCCTGTTTTCTGGAAAGTTGACAAAAAAAATATACACGATGGTTCATTGGTAACCAAACTGTCTTGGTGCATTAACTTAAAAAATATATTTGCGAAATTAATCTATAGTTTTGGGTACATTTAAAATAATTTAAATTAAAATTTTGAAATTTGTTGGTTTTGAGTGTGGCCGTGGCTTAAGCTACCTCTCCATCAGCTCTGTCAGTATCTGCCTGTAATTACTTGGCTGATGGAAGGTTGTAAGTATTAGGGTGTAAGTGCAGCTTAACAGATTTCCAAGATACGATAATGTATCTCGAAAATTGTGTAACTGAGAAATTTGACTTTACAATAAAACATGGCAAGTAATATGAAAGTTAGAAAAGGAGTAAGAAATGGCTTCTATAACTTGTATGGTTGCAATGCTGTAGAAGAAAACATGGATTAAAGAATTAGTAAAAGAATATGAACTTTGTTTGGAAAGGGTGCTTTTGCAGTTGCTGGTCCGCTGGCCTAGAACCACCTACCTCATCATGTGAGAGAGATAGAGGGCAATGAAAAGTTCAGAAGGACACTGAAAGTAAGCAAATTACTGTCGAAATTTGCTCGAGCGCCTTCGTAGTGAAATCTTCACGAAACGGCGCTTTCAGGAAGTCATCAATTCATCATCATAATAATTATTACGTTTACTTGCCAAATAAAACCTGAACCTTAAATGAACATAAGCCTTGCAATTTTAAATTGTCCTAAAATAAAAATTAAAAAAACGAAACCTGTGTCGAAGTACACGCCTCAGAAAGAAAACAAACCACAAATTAATCTATGTAATATATAAAGTCGAACGGATGTATGTATGTTTGTCCTGTATGGACTCTTAAACTGTTGAACCAATTGCAATGAAACTTACATGAGTAATTCTTTACATGCCAACTTAGTCTTCTGTATAAAAATTCTGGAGCGATAAAGGAAATGAAAGCAGAAATATGCTGAAAGTATTTACACCTTATGACCACATTTTTTTTAGACTAAAGGAAGAAAAGAAAAGGAACAAAAGAAAGAGTGCGCAAAAACACAAGATACAGTACGACGAGTAAGACAAGCCACCACAAGGGATGGAAGGGTACAGCTAGTATGAGATAAAAGAACGGACTGTTAGTTCATTTTTATGGTTAAATGCAATTTTTATCCTGTTGGGTCAATAGGGTGCTCTCAAATAAATGATGTGCATGAAAAAAGTGATGGATACTGTATGAACTAAAACAATAGTTAGTAAGGGTAGAAGTATAATATGTAGATTGTAGACCAATCCCTGAAGAGATTCTGACAACCCTTGTGACAAATTACAAACTAAAAATTTGGAAATTACCTTCTCGAACCATTGCAAATCGACCAGGAGCGCAAAGTTGATGTGGAGGTATCTGTTGTCGTCGCAGGACCTCGCCGCGGGGGGGCGGGGCGCGAGGGGGCGGGGTCCCGGCCACGTGCGCCTCCCCCACGCCACCGCCCCCCCGCCTCTCACGCCCGCCGAGGCGCGCACGGTAGCGGCCACCAGGACATCGGTCTCCTATACCTCCTCACTCCTCGTGTGCTCCCGGTATCAACAAAAAAGGAGGTAGCTTCTTCTCAGACCGTACAGGCACTTTGCAGAAATTCTCAAAATGGCTCTTCAATATCATGTACTCCCGGTATCAAAATAAAAGGTGGTAGATTCTTCTCGGACCCCAAACAGACACTTTTTAGGAATTCGTTAAATATCTCTTCAAGATCATGTACTCCTGGTATCAAAATAAAAGGTGGTAGATTCTTCTCGGACCCCAACAGACACTTTTTAGGAATTCGTGAAATATCTCTTCAAGATCATGCACTCCTGGTATCAAAATAAAAGGTGGTAGATTCTTCTCGGACCCCAACAGACATTTTTTAGGAATTCGTTAAATATCTCTTCAAGATCATGTACTCCTGGTATCAAAATAAAAGGTGGTAGATTCTTCTCGGACCCCAACAGACACTTTTTAGGAATTCGTTAAATATCTCTTCAAGATCATGCACTCCTGGTATCAAAATAAAAGGTGGTAGATTCTTCTCGGACCCCAACAGACACTTTTTAGGAATTCGTTAAATATCTCTTTAAGATCATGTACTCCTGGTATCAAAATATAAGGTGGTAGCTTTGGTAGGAATTTTCTGAAGTCGTTAATTGCCTCTTCAAAATCATGTACTCCTGTTATCAAGATGGTAGGTGATAGCTTCCTCTTCATATACCTCTTCAAGCTTTTGTACTCTTATTTGTCTGTCTATCGTGAGAGTATTGATGTTCTGTTTTGACCTGAAGACAATCTATAATTCTTAAAAAAATTATACTCTGACCAAAGAAGTATCCGTATTTTCTTTAATCTTTTAATTCAATAAAAACTTCTATGTTGGCTGATTTTCCGATTTGTGATACTTTTGATAGCCACCACTTCAATATTATTTTTTCTTCACTGTTTAGAAAAAATCTAATTGTTATTTTAGACCTTCTTGTCGAGATGTTTTGTTGATACACAAATTCTGCATCCAAAGATCTCTTGTTGCAACTTTTTCTTTAAATATTATTTGCAAAAAGAACAATCCAATAAATTATTCTCCTTGATGATTTCTCTTGATTTTCAGGAAAATTCTTGGGGGTTTTTCTTGTTCTGCTTTCTTTCTGTTCCCTTGAATGGTCAAGATAATAATATCTCGGATGTCATTGGTTTCCAAATGATGGACCCAAATATCCTATAGTTTGTGAAAAATACGGTTCACAAATGACCCAAACAATTTCCTTCAGTTTATTCTTGAACACTTCAGTTTTTATTATTATTATAACTAACATAAATATTGCACGTAGTTTTAATGAATAAATATAAAAATATATTAATCTTCAATATTAAATAATTTAGTTATCACTTCAGAGTTTCATTTCAGGTACAAATTATTTAAAGTTTATCAAACATGTCCACAATTTTCACAAATTTTCCCAAAATGTTCACAGAACTTGCCAATTTCTATCCCATACTGTATTGCGTTCCTTCTAGCAATCGCTAGCATTTTCTCTTCTTACGTTTCACAAACATTTCGCCCAGTCTCTGCTTTGGTTCAACTTACAAGAAATACGAGAGATTCATCTTGCTGTGGAAACAAAATACCAAATGAATACGATGCAACCTAACACAAAAAGATGTGTGAATCTCCTGAATAAATATGCTCTCCTGATTCCTAATACATAAAAGTAAACTTTTAATCGTAAAATAAATAGAAATATATCGAAAATTTAAGAATAAAATCGTTGATAACAAATATGCTTTTTGAGTTAAACTGTCTAATCGCTATTGGACTTTATCGTTCGATCTTCAAAGGCTATCTGAGGTAAAGACAAAAGGATCAAAATTCAAGTCAGGGAAGAGAAATTGGGTGATTTTTTTAGGGTAGGTACCTACTGATAGTAGGGGAGAAGGACTAGGTATATAATTATCAATAATATTATCTATATTGTTGTGAATTTCTAGGGTTTTGAGGGCAATAAGTTGTCTGCCTTTGCACCCTGAGTGGAGGACCTTTACTCCTGTTGTATCAAAAGAATCGCCGTTTTCTATACAGTGGTCCGCCATCTCAGAGTACCCAGATAGCTAAAAATTCGTTAAAGTATAGATAATATTATTAGATAAACAAATACCTGATCCTTCTCACCTACTAACAGTACATGCCTGAAAACCCCATCCACTTTCTCTTCCCTGCCATGAATTTTGTTGTTTTGTTACTTTTTCCTTTTTAGGTACCACATACAATTAAAACTATTTCGTTGACAACGGTGCTCTTTTTATAGAACATTGTATCGGAAGTATTATAAGTCAAAGATTTTGAAACCAAATTATCAGTCGCCAAAATATCCATACATACATTGAAAACTGATAAAATGGAAAAAATCTTTGTTTTTTCAACTACATATTACCCAAACCATCTCATTATATTATTTTCTATTTTACTCTCTCATCCTTTTTCAGCTTGCATTTCTTTTTTGTTAGTTTTTACTTTTTAGCAGACCGTAGGAACTGTTATATGATTCATATTCCATGCTTCACTTCCATGCATCAATGTCCGCAATATATCATTACGTTCCATCACGGTTTAAACATACATAAAAAAAAACATATTTAAAATAACATCGATAGTACACTTATATTAAAATATCTCAAGGCTTATTACATAAAAAGAGTTGTTTTTTTAAAAAAAAAAACAGGTAAACGTTTTCATTATTTTCTTTGCTCAATATTAAGTTTCGAGAAATGACGTTGTTTACCACAATACAGTTATTGCAAAACAAACAAGGAAAAGTTAATAAAAAGTTGAAAATACGTACGAAAAACAACTTTTTTCTTTTAAGTCTAGATAACATCCTTTGGTTCTATACGTCTTACATAAGTAAGGCGACGTAAGGGGAAGAAGTAAGAAGAAAAAATATGCAAAAAAGAGAAGAAATAAGAAGTGGAAGTATGGTAAGGAGGGGGAGAGAGAAGTACAACAAGAAGTGGATATATTGCTCTGCATTAAATGGTCCACAACAGTCATAACATTGGCTTTTGGTCCCCAAGAGAAATGACTAGAAATTTATTACACGTTTTCGTATTTCACTTTTAAAGTTCAGTACCCTTTACGTTTTAGCTCGAAAATAGCGTTCATTTTTGTACCAGAAATGTATGGAACACGGTGCAAACTTGACCGGTCCGTAGTGTAGTGGTTAACACTTTGGACTCGGATTGGAAGGCAGTGGGTTTGAATCCTGGCGGAGCATGAAAAAATATGTCATTTTTCAGATATGCTCGTTTCTGGATTGAAAAATTAATATGATCGTATACCATGGATCCATCCAGCCTTACACCCCATACCTGTTCATTTGAGATTGGGTTGCTGTAAAAATGGTTAATTTTGCCAATGTCACACCTGTTTCAAGCAAGGTCGGCAAAAGTTGCAGGGCTTATGTTTATTTAAGATTGGGTAATGTGGTAGGTCCACATGAGGCATGTGTAAGCGCAAACTTTTGCGGGTCTGTTAATGAGAATGCATGTAATATGATTCTTAAATGTGGTATATTTTTGCAACTAAGATTATAGAATCAAGTTTATACAGCATGGAGGACCATCCTCATACCAACCTATTAGGGAAGGATAGTTTATCAATAGTGTATGAACCAACAGTTGCAGTGTATTTATCTATAATCTAAGTTGTAAAGATATAGCACATTTAAGATTGATATTAAATACATTTCCACAAGCAGACACGTAAAAGTTCGCGCTTAAAAATGCCGCATGTGAACCTACAATATAAAACCCAATCTCAAATGAACATGAGCCCTGAAACTCTTGCCGACAGGGGTGACATTGTAAAAGTGAACCATTTTCTTACAATATGGGTAGTCAGCCTCATACCAACCAATAAGTCAAGGAATTTATAACCAATATATTTAAAAAATGGAGGTAATACATTTTGAAAATGGTGTCGAAAAGTGGTAACATTTTCGTCTAGAGGGAAATTGAAAGAGCAACTCTGAAATATATCATTTTCTTTCTGGGTAGCTATGATACCGTCTGCGAAATAGAGAAACATAGGTACAGCCACACCAGGATAGGGGAAGGCTGAGGAGATGAATTGTTTAGATGCAAGGAGGATTTTCACTTTGCTCCATGACAGATGAAAATGCAAGGTTTTATAAATTAAGAATTTGCAATCCTGCTTAGAGCCAGTCGCGTACTGAACCTTGTCTTAATTTTTAGCAGAGATTTATTGACTTATATGTTGAGATGAGACTCATCTGTAAAAGAATGGTTCACTTTACCACTGTCACCCCTGTTTCAGGGAAGGTCGGCAAAAGTTGTTGGGCTGATGTTCACTTGAGGTTTGTAAGTGCACATGCAGCACTTGTAAGCGAGAACTTACACGCATCTGTGGGCATGTATTTATTATGAATTTGAAATATATCTTTACAACTTAAAAACTATTACATTAGATTGAATAAATTGTGCAAAATATGAATAATGCTGGAGAGAGCTGCCTGCCGTTTTGCTATTTTAACGGGAAAGAGGGCCGACCTAACGCCAACCACTTCAGTTAAAAAGGGAGTTTCCCAGCTCCCGAGAGGACTGGTTCTCATTTCTTTTGAAGGATGAGTAAACCTTGCCGGTATTTATTTTCGGTTTAAAAAAAACGGAAACTCATTTCTGACACCCTCGGTCGGGATCGAACCCTTGCTCTCAGCATGGAATGCAAGCATTCTACCAACTGATTCATCGACCGGACTTTTTAAGCAGCATCAAAAAAATTAGATACATGTTTTTTAATGCAACCACGTTTTCACATTTTGTGCCCTGCAACAGGGCTGACATTGCAATAGTGAACCATTTTTTACAGCAAGAGTGGACAGCCTCATTCCAACCTATTAGTAAAGACTCAAACGGGAAATCATAGCCTCTGGTTTTGGGTGCAAGTCGTTTACCAACCGAACTATCGACTGCGTTTGAAGATTTTAAGAAATAAATTTAATGCAATTTTCAGCGGAGACTTGGCTGTACATATAAGGTAGCTAGTGACACGATAAACTGGCTGCTGGCGGGCACTAGTAGGGAGGCGTGTGCGCTAATGGAAATCTTTTTACCAAATAAATCACTGGAAGTGCCGAGAATAAAAACCCACTGTAAAGGGTGGGCAGTGACGGCCAAGCGCGGGGACATAGCAACGCAACTCGGCTACACATTTAGTGTAACTTCTTGTCACATTATCTATGAGAGAGTCGCATGTGATGAGTGGAACCATTTTATTTTTACAGGTATAAGGGCCAATATTTCAGTTGCATTAGAAGTTTCGTAGCTCCCCGATTCTCACTTCTTGTGAAGGCAGAGTATGCCTTGCCGGTATTTATTTATGGGTTTTGAAATACAACCAAAACGGGAAGTAATTCCTGACATCCTCAACCATTGAATGGTCAACGGAAAAGAATCAGGAGTACCACAGAAGACCATAGGATTAAGGTTTAAGGGTTTTTTTAAAAAGTTATCCTTGAAAGTTCCTTGACTGATAGGTTAGTATGAGGCTGATCCACTATGTTTTAAAAACTTGATTCACTTTTCTCAACCCGTTGCAGGAAAAGGCGACAGGAATTGCAAAGTTTATGTGAGGTTTTGATTATTTTGATAGTACACATGCAGCATTTGTAAGAGCTAACTTACGTGTATATGTATGTACTGTAGGCATGCATTTAATATGAATTTGAAATGTCATACATCTGTGCAACTTAGATTAAGCATTTATAGATCTAAGGAAAAGTCAAAATGAAAATATTTCTGAGAAAGAAAATGGTCACTTGTGTAAGAAAGAAGTGATACCAAAAGAAGTGAAAGACGATGAAGGTGCGATAAGAAAAAGGTTGCATATCACTGATTTACGTATTACGGCTGCATGTGGAGTTTTCTCGCGAATGTTGGAGGCAGTGTAAGGCAATGTGAGGCAGTGTGAGTCTATAAGAGTCAGAATAAGTCTATATATGAGTCAAAGTCTATATGAGGCACAGAATACCGAAAAAGTCAGCGACTAAAACATACACGACGCCCTTCAGAGGTTCAAGATATTTAAAATAAAGCCCGCACAAATTGCATCGAAAAAAAATTGTGTCGTCACACCGCTGGGTTGCTAGGGTCAAGGCTAACTAACATTTTTTTTCATTCATATGGTAAGAAATGTAAAAAAAAATCACTTTGCCAATATCACGCCTGTTTCAGGGAAGGTCAGCAAAAGTTGCAGGGTTTATATTACTTTGAGGTTTGGTATTAATTTGCAAGTACATATTCAGCGTTTGTAAGCGAAAACTTAAACGTGTCTGGTTGTGATACTGACCTCACATACTCACACAAACAAAAAAACCTATAATCAAACATTCGCAACAATATCAACCCTTTCTTCTTTAAAACAACACATTAAATTAAATTCAATAAAATTTCAGTGTGTGAAATAAAAAGGATGAAACGTTTTTAAAAGCCTGCCTGAATCGTTTAAATATATAATTCGTTATAGACACTTCAAAAGGCTCCAGTCGTAATACGACCCCGAAGGGTGTATATCAAAATATACTATACACATGGGCGTTAAAGCATCTGGGGTTAATTTCATTTTATTTATTTTTACTTTCTTGCTATAGCCGAAGGCTATAAAGAAAGTTATGATTTGGTGTGAAAAAAAAATTTCGAGGTTTTCACGGAAATGAGTTGTCCTGGTGCAGGACATGCCAAAAAACACTATCTTTCAAAAACGTCCGTCTGTATGTATGTATGTATGTATGTATGTATGTATGTATGTATGTATGTATGTATGTGTGTGTGTCACTTTCCAAAGTATAAGACCTAGAGATACCAAATTTTGGCTACATCAACTTTTTTGGACATATATTAAGTATGAATAACATGGCATTACACCAACTTGAAAATTCAAGATGGCTGCCATACAAAAAAAACATAAAATTGCACTTTTCTCAAAAACGGCTCCAAGAATTTTTCTTAAATTTTCAGAGTTGCCACTAATTAATTTTAAACTTAATAAATTAGTTATGGCAACACTCTTACTAATCTATGTCTATGGGCTGCGATATGAAAAAAACAAACGATTGTGATTTTCTCGAAAGTTAAGGGGTCAACAAAAGAATAATGATCTACAATATTATGGACAGCATAAATTTCTACAAATTTACAAAAAAAAAATTTTGAAAAAATAAATATAAAGCACCGTTTACACGACCTGAAATTTTAAATCGAAAATATTACAAAAACCTATTAAAATGCAAGATATTTAAATTTGTTTTAGATTTGATAGAAAGAACAAGCTTATCACTTTAATTCGTAACCATTTTTTATTTACTTTTTTGAAAATTCAAGATGGCTTCCGAAGAGCTGAAAATTTAAAGTGCGATTTTCTCAAAAACGGCTCCGACGATTTTTCTTATTTTTTTTGTGAATCCATTTATATAATAGTGCTATCTAATAATTATAATCATTTCTTCATCATAATCTCGGTTTAGGGAGTTGCCATATAAAAGAAAAAAATAATGGAAAAATTCTCGGCAGTTAGAGGGTTAATAAAAAAGTAATATAGCACAATTGTAAAATAATAATAATAACCTATATATTGCCATCATTATTTTTTCCAAAAAGTGAATCAAAAGTATAGCCGCCATACAAAGTGAAAATTTTCCATACAAAATGTAATAGCAATTTTCTGGGTAGTCAAAGGGTTAAAAATAGATAAAAGGCTGCGATTCTTAAAATTTTATTAATACCAATAATAATCAGTCGTTACTTTTTCAAAATATAACTAAAAAGTTTACCCACCATACAAAGTACTAGTTTGCATACAGAAGGGTTCAATGACCATCTATAATAATCTAGAATATAAGTTGCAATGAAATATAAACATTTAAAACTAATATGAAATGCATGCCCACAAACAGGTACGTGTAAGTTCGCGCTTACGAATGCTGAATTTGTACTTACAAATTAAAACCAAATCCAAATGAACATAAAACCTGCAACTCTTGCCGACCTTCCTTGAAACAGGGGTGACATTGACAAAGTGAATTATTTTTTACACTTTGGGAGGACTGAGAAATGCGAGAAAATTGAGATAAGACTGAATGAAAAAAGAGTGGAGGTCGTGAAAGAATTTGATTATCTGGGAAGCGAGTTTGAGTCGAATGCGAAAATGACGAAATAATTGGAAAAGCGCGCTAGTAGAGGAAGAAATGTAATGAAAACGATTGGAAGAATTGCAAGAAATAGGAAACTTACGAAGAATATGAGATTGGCGGTCCACAATGGCATATTGGTTGGTGGAAGTGAGGCTTAATGAATGTGAGCTGAGTAAAGTATGTAAGTACGGTTGAAATGGCTTACCTGAGAGCAATGGCTGGAAAGACACTGAGTGATAGAGTACGTAATGCTTGAGTGATGAACGAGTGTGGTATAAAAGAGAATATGAGAATGAAAGTACAAAAAAGTACGATGAGATGGTTTAGACATCTTGAAAGAAAGGATGATGAACAACTAACGAAGAAAGTGTACAAAGGAAATGTCAGAGGAAAGCGCGGAAGGGGAAGGCTGAGGAAAGAATGGTTTGACCAAATAGGTGAGATTGCAAAAGGATGGATTCTGCAGAGTGAGAATAAGAGAAGAGTATGTATGAAAAAGGTGATGACAGCAAAAAGTGGAGGCGCATCTGCGGAGGTACCGGCCACCCCTAATGAAACGGTGGCAGGATACAGTCCAGTACAGTACAGTACAGAGGTCAGCTTCATACCAACCTATGAGTCGAGGATCTTTCTTGTGTAATTGGTACTTTTTCAAATAAATCAACAAAATATTTATATTCATTTAAGTATTTATATGCAGGTACACAC